>JAVKLA010000047.1:4112683-4186069 GCA_034782735.1 Sagittarius serpentarius
GAACCGGCCGTGTCCGGCACGGGGCAGCCCCGGCCGCTCCTCACAGAGGCCGCCCCGCAGGCCCCGCTGCCAGCGCCGGGGCACGTGCAACCCGTACATCAATACCAAACAGAAAACGCGGTTGGGAAAAAAAAAGCAATTATTGGTTGTTATTGCAAATCGAGAATGAAAGCCCTGTTCTGGACATCTCTGCTCCTTTCACTCATCTCTCAACATTCCTTTGCTTCATCTGACCCTGAATGTTACTTTCTTCCTTTCTGCTTCTCTCTGGTCTGCACACTTCTTTCCAGCAGTGCACGATGAGGATGTACTCTCCACCCATTTCTTTCTCTGTCCTGCTTACTTCCATGCTGTCCTACCCAGTCCTAGAAATTACTTTTTTCTTCCCTGCTTCTTCCCTCCTGGCCTGACCCTGGCTTCGCGAGCAACATTCCCAGCCCGGGAGCCCCGGCACCCCTCTGCCCGATGAGCTTTCTCGTGTCCCTGGTACTCCTGAGCCACCCAGACAAAGCCCTCAGTAAAGACCCCTACGTATAGAAAAAGGCTGAACAATGTTTTAGTTCATTTAACACTGTTATTTTAAAAAATGATTATTCTTCAGCGACCCTTTTCCTTGGGCCTGTTCCCAGACTTCCAACAACCCCTAGTGCCAGCTCCTGCAATGGGAAACGCTGCCCGTCACGACCAGCCAGCTCTCGCTTGCAAGGCTGCTCGTCTTTCATCTCCCTGCTCATCCAGGAACCAGCAGCTGCCTTTTATCCAAACTCCCCCCTCTTCTGAAGGCTCTGCTGTGGTCTGAGAGCAAGCTAAGTGCAGATGAGAGACCCGAGGCCTCCATCAGTTCCTCTCGGCTTGACCTCCGCCACCGACCACCCCGTGCTGGGCTGAAGCGCTTTTTTCTCTCTTCCTTTTTTCCTCATTGCGCAGACTGGCAGTTAAGACAGATTTAGCTGTCACACCAGATGATCTGATTACCCAAATTGCTCGGCTGTGGTTTCATTACTCAAGTAAATGAAAATGTAAGACTATAGACTGTAAGACTGAAACGGTACATCGGTGAAGCAGACTCTGTAGATCATTCTTTAAAATTCAAGTGAAAGCTCGAATGCATATTTAGCATGGTGGATAATATAAATTCATTTTGGAAGCGAGTAGCCGCAGGAGTCCCTGGGACTAGGAAGCTAGTTTTGAATTGGAAGACATCTACCCTAGGCTTTCAATGCCACCAAATACCGAGACCAAATTTAAATTGTCAGGAAGGGACGGTTAGCCAGAGTAACTTATGTGATAGGATTTTAAAGGGACTGAAGGTGTTTCTTGCTGGCTTTAGAGACTGTATTAAACTACACGGTGGTATGCCGACACCGAGGCTCCCTGCAGAGCTGAACGCTCTCCTACTACGCTGCAGAGGCTCCTGTGTCGTTTCACACGCTGTCAAAGTGGCTCTTAATCGCCTCTTTGCAACTAACAGCGTAAAGTCAGGGTGCTGCGGGAGCCGGTGGCCATGGGGGCTCCTCTGGGCTCCATCAGGGCAGGGCCTGGCAGCCAGGGCTCGTCCCACCACCCCAGCCAGGGGCAGCCCCAGCCCTGGGCATCGGGCACCTTCCTGGGGATGGTCCGAGGCTGGGCCAGGACATGGGCCCGCGGGTGGGCCTGGCTCAGCGGGGCCCACGGCCGGGCAGGGCTGTGGGGAGCTGGAGACCGGCCCCGCTGCGGTGTCGCTGGGGCAGGGGCTGATGGCTCTGGGGGGCTGAAATGGGGTCCTGGGCCTTGGGCGGGGTCGGAGGAGCCCCAGGGGTGAGCAGGGACAGTCGGACATGGCAGTGCCGCGGGGCCATGACACTGAAATAAGTTGTTGCCCTGTAAAGCTGCATCCAGCGCAGCCTGCCTTTTTGTTCTGGAAACCTTTCTATACAGCAATACCGAGAACGGGGCTGTTGGGGTATCCACGTAAATCAGGCGTCTGACTTACTACAGCTGAATTGTCAATACAAGTATCCACCCAGGCCACGTGCTCCATCTCCTCCATCCTCGGTCAGGTTGTCAGAGGGTGTGAAGCTGCCGGTGGAGTAACTCCTCTTGTTAGCAAACGGTTTTTGACTAGCTCTACCTTTATTCAGAGAGTTCATATGAAGTTTAGGCGTAACTGTTGAAGGACTGAACTTGTAATAAATGGTAGTGTAAACGTGCTGCTGAAGTAATGGATTGTGGAGTAACAAGTATGTCTTATGGTCTTAAAGTAAAAAGAAAAAAAAATTATGGAAAGCAGTAAGTGATTTTAATTACTCATTAGGCATTTGTACGCCAGCTGGGTTATCCAGAATTACTGGTTAGCTAACGGTCACTCGTTAGACTATGTATCACAGTTCAATAGTATTATCTTTGTGTTAGAGCAGTAATCTGAGGGGGTTTGCAGACATAAGAAAACTGCTTTCAAGTGGACATGAAAAGTTTTCTTAAATGGTCACACTCATTTCTCCGGAATTGTACTGTAAGTCATCCTCTCTGAATCAGAAACTCACAACGGCATTGTGTCTGCTGTAAAAGTGACGCTTCAAACGGAGCTGTATCAAAGCACTATTGAATGATGAACGCTTCCTATCTTCATAGACAGCTATCTGCTGTAATTACCTTGAGAGAATTAAAAACCAGACCCTGTACCTACTTGGGGAATAGATTCTGTTTGAAAAAATGTATCATTTGAAGAGTTTAGTTCAAATCTGACTCAAAAAGATTTTTTTAACAAGGTAATGGCTTGAAATGTAGATGCTTAGTACTGAAACAAAAGTACTGACAGTTCCAAGCTTCCAAGGCTAAACCAAACCCCAGAATCAACCAAATCGACAAGGTTGTGAACATAATCGCAATTCAGTACTATTGCAAGCAGCATTAGGTCTCACCGTAAATAGATACTTTAAGGTCCTTTCATTTTTTTCCTTGCCTGTAATTTTAGCTGACACTGTATGAAGCGCCTTGCTTTTTAAAAAGAGATTTTTAACAAGAGAAGGCATTTGCCTTAACTCATTTTATAAACAAATATTATAAATAAGTATTTCTTGCCTTTGATGGTGCTCTGCACTTCAAGTCAGCCTTCTTTTTCAATTCCTTAAATATTGTTCGAAAAACTGAAATTTTGTTCACCTAATAGGAGTCCAAGATACTTATCTTTCTGAAAGTCTTGCCCAGGACCATAATTCATGGAAACAAGACTTTTCTCACATAAATAAACTCTAAACTATATTTTCTCCCAAATAAACTATATTTATCTTGCTATTTTGTGAACAAAATAAAACTAGTCTGCAAGTCTGCCCCTCACTGGCATACCAGCTGCTTCAGGGGAATTAATTCCCCTGGGTACCTTTATCAGATTTGTTCACTTTGTTCCTGAACATGAAGTTCAGTTCAAAACAACAGAAACAGAGGAGGAGCTTTTCTTCTTTGGTTTTGCAGTAAGCGGCTGGGAAATGTTTTGTTGCCGCAGGCATGCGAAGTTCTCTGGGTGGGCCCTTCCAGCTGAAGCCTCGATGGCAGTGTTGCCTGTGATTTTCAAGGGACTGGATTTCCCTTCCAGGCTTATTAGCTTCTGGTGGGATCCAAGATGAGCTTATTTCTCCCAAAGCTAGAGAACAGTTCTGCCCCCCAGACACTTGTAATTTAAAGCTGGGCAGATGAAGGGAAGTCCCAAAATCTGAGAAAAGAGTTCACTGTTACACATTAACATATCAGAGCAGTGTTTCAAGAGTGACTTCAGTACGACACAATGAAGGCTTCACAAATCACGGCTTAAAGAATCTGTTCAAAGAGCAACACAGGGAAATACACGGAGACGTTACTGTGTGAAACAGAAAAACTTACTTGCTTGGAGACTGCACAACAGCTAAAATGCAAGCCAAATTTACAGCCAATTAGGAGATAACGTATGGAGATTTACCCATCTGCTGACATGCAACAAATGTTGGCAGACTTAAAAACAAAAATCTTCCTAGAAGCTTTTTTATTCAAGAATATTTTGTGCTGTTCCTGACTCTGCCTCCCCAGAAAGGAAATATGTTCAAAAGAATGCTCCATTTAATCATTACTACTGCAAAAAAAGAGTCGTTTTTATATGCGTATTTTGAATTTTGTATTCCCTTTTATAAAACCCTTAGGCTCAGCTTGAGAGCTAATATTGTGACGCAGATCTCAGCTGTACTGCAAATGCATAGGATCTGCATTTCTTACAAATTCACACAGAGAACATGGCAAGTTCTGTTGTCCTGAACACGTTAAAAATGGAGAGCAACAGGCAGTTCTTGTAATTTACAACCTTGCTGTCTCTGTGTTTTGTCTTAGGTCCCTTTATGTAGCAGCTTTTTCCCAGTCTCGCTGGCTGTCAGGGTGTTAGACACAGAGTCTAACAGTAACAGCCATCACGTTTCCATCACCGGTTTAAAGATGTCACCGCAAACCATAAGTTTCGGCGTTGCTCAGGCATCATGACATGAACAAATGCTTTGGGAGGTTGTTCTGAGCGTATCGGCAGGTGAGACCAGGTAGGCTACAAAGAACAGGCAGCTGGTTCCTGGTAACATCCGGCACCAGCAGCTGCGGACACCGCTTGGATCTCATGGCAGTCCGAGACCCAACACCAGTAACTGCAGAAATACTTTCAAGTCAAAGAAAACAAGCTGGGCTCTGGCTCCTGGGGGCTGGGAGCGGCCGCCCCCCTCCTCCTTCCCCTGGGCCCGGGGGTGCTGCGCGGAAGGCTGGCGCATCTGTCCTTAGGGCGGGCTTCCTTCGAAGCTGCAGTGACTTCTAACACCGTGGGGGCTACTTAGCCCTCTTAACTATGCCTGTTTTAGGGAAGCCGATGGAAAATAAAGTACTGAGGGAAGGTGCCTTTAGTAGATATTTCGCGTGTGGCAGAGTTAACGGAAGGGCTGCCTAAATCACAATTTTCTGGCCAATATTTTTTATCGTTTTGAAGCTCATCAACTGTGTGCACAGGGTATTACGGTACTGTAGGTCTTTTGTTTTGCCTTGTCTTTAATATTGTATAATTTTTCTTTTTTTTTTTTCCCCAGGTCTAACAGTCATTTCTTGCTGTGCAGCTTTATATTTGTTCTGCTTTTGATTGAAAGGAAAAAAATTCTCATTAAAATAAAGTGGGTGATTATATCTGAACTCCCTTCTGAACTTGCATTTTATAGATAAACCTTTTTTTTGTAAAAAATATATAGGGTTGAAAAATTTTCATTTTAGTATCTCATTTCTCATTTAAGATATTTTCTTTGCTTTGTTCTATAGGGACTTTCAGGTTTATTGTCCCTTTCTTATATCTTTATCTGTACACCTGAATATGTATGATTTGATCCATATTCCATACATCTCGAAATTCCTTTTCTTCTTAGTGTTCCATCAGAGCAAATACTTCTATTTATCTATGAATTCTAATAGAGTTTATCTTTTCCTCTCCTTGTTCTAGCCGTGCCTTGGATTCCTCAGTTTCATGCCTGTCTCTTAGGAAATATTTTCTCTCTGTCACGGCTGAGTAACTCCACTGAATTATTGTGAGGTTAATTCCTCATCAGATGCTCTGGACTGCTTCAGGATGTTTTGCTGTTGAAAACTATTCTGCCTTAAAGTTTTGTGAGTTTTCTGTTATTTTGGCAGGGACAATTCAAAATTTTCTCACTAGGATTTTGTAAATCACGAACTGCTTTGTAGCATCCTTCCAGGCTGGCTAGCCTTACCCAGGTGGCTGACTTTCTTGGAGGCCTTTGAATTTTGACTCTAGTATTTTGTTTTTTTGAATTCTTTGTTGTAGCATGTTTAGAAAGTCACGGCTGAATCAAAATTCCTTTACTGTCTGCGAAGCTTATTATTTTACTAGAGGAAACTGGCCCAGGGACTTCCAATGGGGAGCTGGCAAGCTTAGCAATTCCCTTCGCTAGTCCAGACCTGGCTTTGGGGTTTTAAAATTCAAAACCTGGCTTTGCTGCCACAACAACTTTATGTTGGAAAAAATTCTTCAGTCACTAAAAATAGCTTTTAAAACAAAATATCTTCTTCTCTTGGATTCACACTCCAAAAATTGTTTTTGAAACTTAGAGAATGCTAATTACATGATTTTAAGGAGACTAGATGTTAAAGAACAGCCATGAATTCACTTTTCCAGCAAAATCCAATTACACGTCCATATTTTCTACTTTATCATAGCCTTTTATATAAATGTGCTGTTTAGAAAACAAATGTTCATTTCACTGTGATTTGAACGACAGACTTTTAAAGTAGTACACCCCTTAAACTGAAATTACTGATACAAAATGTGTTGGCATAAACGTATCTCTGGGGCAATGCAATACTTGATGCAGAAGATTTATATTTGAATTTTTCTGAAAAGACAAAAGATAGTTAAGATACAGTTATTTTTTTACTTGCATGAAAACTGTTGGCAGAATTAACTTGATCAGTAATATTTCTGGAGTTTGCCCCAAAAAGATTTGTGTGGATGCTTAGTTTTTATGCATTCTTTGGTAGCCCTCTGAAAATCACTGGCAGTATCCTACAAGCATAGTACTACTTTGGGCTTAATTGTTGGTACTTTTACCTCGGCAAACTGATGTTGCACAGCACCTTATAGGTGTGCTTCTATAATCTTCATTTTTCATGAACTGTTTACCAGTTCCAGTTTGACCTGGCACAGCAGAACATCTTCTTAAATGTACTCCGTAATTCTGGGCTTCGGAATGCAAAAATCATAGGGTCGATGATCGCGTTGCACATTATGAGCGTCCCATTCACATGGAAAATGGACATGTAGCAGGCACAGTAAGGGTTATGCGGGCAAAACCTTGCTAAGAGGATGTGAAGAACAAAGGGGGCCCAACAGCAAAGGAAAACTCCAAGGAAAATAGTCAGCGTAATGGCTCCTTTCATGTTAGTTCTCTGATGGACTGTGCTGGTTGGCAGTGAGGCAATCTTTTTAGCATGAGATCGAGCCAGGAGGAACATATGGACATAGAGGCACAGTATAAAAAACATCATTAAAGGGAACAGGATGGTGAAGGGAATGACTGTTGCTGCTTCATAGGAGAAGAGGGCAATGGCAATGCTACTGCCAGCGCAGAACGTCCAAATGATTGCCAAGATAACCAAGGCCCTTCTTAGTGTCATGATATTATGGTACCGCAAAGCGTAGAAGATAGTGATGTATCTGTCTGCTGCAATAGCTAACAAGCTGAAAATTGACCCCAGCAAAGACAGAATGAACATGGAATCCATGGCATCATCCAGCTTTTTCTCAAAGTCCCCACGGCGTGTCAGGTACCCCATTTTGCACAAGATGATAAAGATGTTCTCCAGAGTTTTGTACAAGCTGCCTAACATGTCTGAAATGGCTAAACTGCAAATGAAGAAGTACATGGGCAAGTGTAAATTCTTATTTCTCACAACAGCAATAAGGACGAGCAGATTTTCCAGTATTCCAGCAGCAGCAACAGTGAAAAAAACTTCCTCTGGCACCACGACCTGGGTGCAGTCAGTGATATTTAAGGAGAAATCACTTATATTTTTGAGGGAAGGAATGCTTGTCTGCCCTGGGTGTTTGATTAGGTTGGAAGGTCTCTCAGTACTCATTTCTTCTGGTCGTGGAGAGATTCCGGACTGTTGTTTTTCAGACTTGGCTTTATTCTGAAGCTGACCTGTCAGTCAGACCATTCATCTTTTGATAAAGGCTTCCTCCTTCATCTGGAGCAATTTTAAGACTTAACTGAAATGTCTGGAATTTCTCCTACAATAAAACATATCGAAACATAAATATCAAGAGGAAATTCACCCCATAGATATGGCAAAAATAGACATTTGAAATATCACCTATTGCAATGGAGTGAACATACATCATCATCAGAGAGGGGCAAAGTTGGTTTGTATGAAATAAGAGCTGTTCCAGGCTTTGCTGAGCCTTAATGGAAAACAAAGCGTAAATTCTCTTTTAGCTTCAAAGCACTTTTAAAAAATATATGTCATTTTCAAAGGATATATGTAGTTTTCTTTACCAATGAGCATCCCACGTTTACTGAAACTGATCCGACAGACTTCAAGAGTTTGGCAATCTTTACTGGCCCAGCTGTTTGCTCTGAGAAAGTCCGGCATTTCTCACAAGATTTGCAGTATTAGACACAAGCAAGAGCAATGCCAAGATAAACTGTTGTCCAGGGCAGTAACGTGTTTACCACCATGATGGTGAAATGAAATGCCCTCAATTTAGATGTGAACACTGGTAAATATTGATGTTTTCAGAGGCATGTTAGATAGTAGTGAGAGGCTTCCTTTTCATTTAAATTGAAACCGTCTTTTGGTTTGATGAGCGGATTTCTAATGCAGATTAAGATCTAAAGTATAATCTTTTCTTGGCTGTATTTTACAGCTGTCTAAAAGACGAAATGTTTATTTCAGCATCGAGACGATATTTTCCTTTCTCCATAATGATCCTGCTCTACACTACATCAAAGCATATAGGAATCTTTCCAAAGGATTAGGCTTTTTAGGCTTTTCATTAATGTATAAGTGGATATGATATTAATTTAGCTTGGATATTACCCATAAACAGTAAGACCCACTTTTTCTTGTCATTTTTATAGCCCTCTTGTGAAACACAGTTGCAGCTGCTCTTTGGAAAGCCTCTTTTTTTAAAGAACTGATGTATTCTCCCTCTGTCTTTAAGTTTAAAACATCTTTGTTTGACACCTTCATACCAATAAGTCTTGAAATTCCGTTGGACATTTGTTCATAGTCAGGGCTGCCGAATGCCATAGTACACTCTGTTACTGTTTCAAAGGGAGAAGTCAAAAGTTTTAATTTTTCTATACACAAACAATGCTCTCTGCAGGTGCCAGTGGGTATCCGTAATCCGGACAGCTGAACTGCTGCTTGAATGGGATTAGCCTTAATGCAGATGAATGTGTTTGGCCACTTTTCAGTGGGAAAGAGGTTTCTGACCTGGGTTTGCTAGTGTTACCTGCTGAGGTTGCCGGTAAGGTGCTGCTTGTGGTGAAGAATGCTGAGACTTGGACCACCAGCCATCATGAATTCAATTGAAACAAGCTCCCTTAAGAGAAAGCATTCAAGAGAGCCCCCGTACTTGTCTGAAAACAAAGGCTGTGTAGTGGAATAAATGAACTGTATTGCACTGCAGCACGGGTGGACGTTCCCAAAGACAGACAGGTCAACATCTGTCAGTACGTGAAGGAAGGAGTTCCTAACGAGAATAAGAGGCTCAGCAATGTCTTTGTAACGATATGCTTTTCCTGTTCTCACCTAGAGCTACTGTCGCAGTTAAGTTTTATGATTTCTAGTCCAGCAATCTGTTTAACAATTTAATTTTCACTCTTCATAGAAAGTCAACACGGACACTTCAGAAAAACTCTCATTTCAGTTGGATTTGAACAGGACAATCAGTTGGCAAAAATGCATTTTTGAGTCACTATTCTCTCAGAACTGTTTTTCAATAATGCTTCTTTGCTGATGCAGTCATATTGCTGAACCAACCTGCCTGACAAACATGAAGGTTCCTTCACTTGAAAACATATAGTATTATGAATAGCATGATATATTACATCTGCTGCTTATAATTTTACAGTAACTTCATATTAAGTACAGCATTTGGTTAGGGCAGAGAACTTATAAGGTCTTTAGTGCAGTTACAGTAAACTGAATAATTACCTTACAGCACTTAACGTTGTTTTCAAACAACTGATAGAAAGCCAAAAAAAGACATTCTTATTTCAGATATTCTCATTTCAGCTTGTATAGATGGCTGTTGCACACTATTTTATTAGGGTTCCATCAAGGATCTTGCCAGTTATCTCCTTTTCTGATGCTTCAGTGTGGTGCACAGTCATCTTTCTGTCTCAGACCTCCCAGACAGAAATACCTGTGTATACAGTGTTGTACACAGGTAGCAAATCCAGTGCTTGATCTATGCAATACACATTATATGATACATGTGCAGTAAGTCCCACATTTACAGGATTCTTTCACTGCTGCAGACCTACCAGGTAGTGTGTATGACGTAGGTTAACGCTTCTAAGCAGCGTAGGACAGACAGACTACACATGGGATGTAAAGCTGTCGTGAGCATGATGAGTAACCCGAGTGTGTCCTAAAAACTAATGGAAAAAGAAGACACCCACTGGCTACAGAAATTAGAGCCAAGGTCATTTCACACAAAGCTGTAAATAATCCTCAGGTGAAAAAAATGTTTACCCTCCTGAGTTGTTTGCACTACCAGAGACAGCTCGGATTTATCTTTTGCAGGTATCCCCAAGGGCAGCCTTTCACAGCTAGTGTTTGTGTGTCAGAATTGTTAAAAATAGAACACAACAATTTAAGAACAAAAAAGTGCCTTATACTACAATAATTTTTTCCTGGCAATGGCTGAACTATTTGGATTTTACCTTTCTCAAGGTCACTCACAGTCTAAGAATAAGTTTGGCTGACTGTAGGAAGAAATGTAAAACAGTCAAAAAACAATAAATGACAAAAAAGAACCTTTCAGTTTGAAACACATTTGCAAATGTAGCTGTATCCCCAAAACTGCAAAAAACCTCAACCCGTTCTTTGTCATGTTTAAATTAGGCCCTGGAGGGAGACATCAACAGCTCAGCAACATCGGAGATTCAAAGCCATTATTTCTCTAGAAAGAGGCAGTCTCCTGAGCTGGTATAATGGGCAATGAGCTGATGGCAATAGTGAAGTTACTAAAAGTGCATGCGTTTGTAATATTATCAGCAATTTCTATTCAATTTATAGTTACCTAAAGCAAGATGAAGCAGAAAACTGGGAGACTAGAAGCCAGGACCAGAAACTGTACTGACAATAGCGTACAAACTTAGGAAACCAACAGAATTCAGATTACCTGTCAGTTGTATTCATTCACCACGACTATGGTTTGGCTTTTAACAACACGCTGACACTTGCAAAGCATGTTCACGCTGGTATATATTACATGGCTAAAAGCCAGCCCCAGTGCTTCAGCTTGTGACAAGGCTGCGTGAGATGCCTCTGTGGGTGCTGGGAGCTCCCAGCACCGTGCAGGATTAGCCTTGGACAAAAAGCATAATTCTCTCCTGTGCGCCCAGTGCCTATTAATTACAAGAATTCCATTTTCTCTAAGGTAGAAATGATATGACTTAACACCTGAGAGGTCTGGGAGTATTAGGTCTGCACTTGGTTTTTTTTTTTTTTTTAATTGGATGAAACCTTATTCATTAAACAAACAAACAAACAAGCAAATAAATAAACAAAATCCCAGGTTTTTTTCCATCTATTAATTTTTTGCTAGAAAACCATACCTCCCTTTGTTGGAGAGACCCCAAGCTGTATTTGCTCTCTACACAGCTGGCAGTAAACAAAACCTGAAAGGGTCTTGAGTGGTCTTTTCTGCTTTTGGACTGCACAAGCCAGCTAACTAGCCAATTATGTAGATGCAATGATTTGTTTCTAGAACCGTGAAATGTGTTACTTCCCTGTCCTTCTGTGTATAGATATATTTTTTAAAAAGTAATTTATTAGGAACGAAAAAGAACAAGTGTTTTGTGTTTCAGGCACGGTATATACAGCATAATTCACAATCCATTCAGTATATACGGAGATGCTTATTTGTCACTCAAAATACCATGACCTTTTCTCAGTCCCAAAAGGTCTCCAGTGTATTAACAAATGCCTTCTGATGTCACTGTCTCTAGCGTTTCGTCCCCAAAGCTATCCAGTGTATAAACTCTCACTGGTTTAAATAAAAGTACCTCGGGCATCAGGGCACCTGGTAATCCGTTCAGCTTGGTTCTCCTTCTAAAACCTGGGCGTAGTGGAACATCCGTCCCTTGTGGAGGAGGCTGGACAAGCTGCGTGTGACTGGTTACGCTGCCTGGTGCTGCTGAGGACGACCTTCTTTTTCTGAAAATGACAGCAGAAGTCCCATGGATGGGAGCGATATACTTTTTCAGTCGCTTCCATTCCAGCTGTTACAATTTTGTATCAAAATACGTTTGATAAAAAACTACCGACCATTACCTTTTCTCTTGTTTCCAGCTTTTCCAGTACCAGTAAGACGGAAACAAGCCACGCACATAAAAATATTGATGTGGAGGCTTAAAGGTGCGAAACGAGCAAAAGGACAACCTTTTTTTCCTTTCTTTTTCTCTTCTTTTTTTTTTTTCTTTTTTTTTTTCTGCCGTAGGTAAGCGATGGCTTGCAGGGAGACAAAGGGGACTGGGCCTGTTAGAGGAAGGTAAGCTGCGAGGACAGGATGTTCCCTACACTTTCTAAGGGGCATTTCTTTCTCTCTGCCAGCTGGGCTTAGTCCTGAACGAGCAAGTAAGTGAAAAAGGACACACGGAGCCCGATTCTGCCTTGCCCTGCACGTTATATAGTTCTTTACAGGTGTTAAAAGGAACTGAGTGAGAGGAATTACCGTACAGTATTTACAGACCCCGAAGGGCTCTGTTCGCTTGCAGGCTGCCTGCTCGACCCGCCCTAGCTTTTCTGGCCGCAGCTAAAGAGAAGATCACTGGCTGTCTCCGAGCACGTAAAATATCTCACTGACCCCTAGGTTGACTGGGATTAAGGTACCTCAGCGTGGCCCGTGTAAAAAAACCCCAGCAGAAACCCGTCTGCTTGATGAACAGATGCGAAACATCCTGAGCTGCAATTGCTACACTCCTGAAGGAAAGGGTTTCCTCAGACGGCCTGGATTTCAAATCCCTCACCGTCTATTAAACAGACCCAGGTACTGCAGGAAGCCTCCAAGAAGCGGCTACTTAACTTTAGTGGCAGCGGAGTTCTTCAGTAACGTATAAATACTGCTCCTTTTTGAACGAAGCCGCGAAGTGAAACTGGGAGCATTCTTTTTTCCTGCGTGGAGGAGAGCTGGCTGGTAGCTTTGTGCGAGGCTATGGTTCCCCAGCCAGCCCTGGGGCAGCTTCGCAGCTCGCCGTGCTGAAAGGCCAACTTCCAGCTCTCCCCTCCCATCTGCCTCGTCCCTCCTCCCACCCTCTCATTCCTGTTATTTCCCTTGAGCCTGTCCAAACCCTGTCTTCCCTAAATAGCAATAGCAATTACTCCTGTGTATATATCGCAGTTTCTCCTTACACCACGGTGTACACTGAAAATGGGGCGTGCTGGCGGTGCCGATCGGTGCAGGGGCTGCAGCAGAGTGTACTGACGTGTGAGGTAGCTGCAAGCTACGACGCATAGCAGTTTACTCAGGGCACAATAGCCCTACCTTTGTGAGCTCTTTGTCAATAACTACATTTCTACCAGTGCCGACAGGGTGCTGTCGCCATCCAGCTCAGGCGTCCCTCCCAGCGTAACAATCTCTGTCCAAACCGCAGCAGGAGCAGTTCCTTGGCTGTGAAAGTGGGCTGCCAGGGTTTCCTCTTCTGCTAGGACAGACTAGCCAGGTCCTTCCTCTTAGGAAACTAGTTAAGGCCCTAAGGGCCCTTCCTTTGCAAATCCTGCTGAAAGTACGGGTATTTTCCAGCAGTAGATGAGAGGGCAAAAAAAGTGTGCGTTTGGTAACTTTCTTTCCTGCAAAACTAAAGAAGTCTGTAATTTAAAATAGGCATTTTACGTTGCAAACTTTGTTCAGCAAGCACTGAACAAAACAGCAGTTGTGATGGCAAAAGACTGACAGCATGAACTTCTGTCCTGTTCTGGATGCGAACCGTCTCAGCTGCTTGCCTTTAGGTCTAGCAGAAAGATCTCTTTCCAGGGAAGGTCTTTCAGAAACGTGAGTTTCCCCTGCTTACTGCTGTAGGTACACACTAGAAAAAAGTACCGTGCGTTCAGAGAACAGCGAGACAGCTGGAGCCTGTGCTTATGTTTCGTTGTTCAGTTGCTAAAACCTCTGTCTTCTCATTGAAGTAAACATATGTCATATGAAAAATTAATTTAACACAGAATACATTAATTGTTCTATTGATATAAGCACGGTCCTTTTCCTTCCAAGTTTTTTTTTTTTTTCATTCTTTAAAACTACAGTCTAGGTAAAACAGTATAAAATAAGAGTATGTGAAAACTATGATGAAAAATTAAGATACTGTGATACCTGGTGTTTCATCTTACCATCAGTTGAGATTTTTATGAACAACGCCAATTAGTAGCCGTACTCTATTATATCATCGATTCTTTTGCTTTGATCTCCCTCTAGTGTTCAACAAAATAGGGTTAGCCAGGTATTAATGACTACAGAGATTCCGGTTCCTCACGTGTGCGGACACTATATAACATTATGTAGCCTAACCTCAAGTTCATGACCTGCCATCAGACCTAGATAAAATTTGTTGTATAAGGATGTTCACTGCCACATACCTTGGAGATTTACAGCATCAGAATATTGAATATATGTCCCATATGATTTCAATGTCTGCTACTTTCTTAGAAACAACGTCACACTGATAGAGGCAGTACTTTTGGAAGAAAACAGCAAAGAGACAAAAAAAGGGAAGTGTAAGCATATACAGGCTAAATACAGAAAAAATATTGTTGTATCTAAAGCCATACATATACCAACTGGGCTAATTACTAGCAAAATATTTCTCACACGATTACAACCGTGGCTTCCTTATAAGTAGCGTTTCTACAGTGAAATTAGGCTGCAAATCACACTTGCTGGAATTTTAAACATCATCAGATATGTGTGTATATGTTAAAGAGAATTCTGTATACTAAGTTTTTTCCTGACTTTGGAAACTGCATAAAAAGAATTTTCTGGCCAGATCAGAAACTGGACAGACCGGAGGTCTTGCAAAGAATCCGAAAGGTGGCTTTATTTCTTATGGATACTTCTTTTTCTTTCCTTTGAAAATAACACAATGAAAATTTCCATTGAAATAACACAATTATAAGGAAAAATGTACTTAAGGCTAGGCATATTCAGTATGCCGTGATTTTGTTGCCAAAACCTAAAAATGCAATAAAGCATCTAAGCCATGGAGAAACTTATTGGCCAGGACTGCTTCCCTCTCTATAATGCTAGTGTAGCTTCATTCAAAACATGAACAGCCCTGGGTATTTCAGCAAAGATACTGAAAGCAAGAAAAGTAAAAATGATTACGAAAAGATGGACTGAGTTCTCAGTATACTTAAAAAAACCTTTGCAACAGCAGAGAGGAAAAAGAATTATTTAGAATGTTTATGAATGAAATGACAAGAACCATTAAAATGACAGTGAGAAAAATAAATTAAAGTGGAAAAGTCAGGAAACGCTTTGTAACTGATTAAGTCCTTGCAGCAGCATCCTTTTTCACGTGTAATTGCTGAGACTGTAACCTATGCTGTTTTCTCAAGTACTGGAACTAAAAAAACCTGCACGAAGTGTTGGAGGTTCTATAAAAACGCTTCTCTCGTCGTGAGGCATAAACACAGAATGCCCACAACGTTATTAGTGAAACAGCCCTCTTCATATCGAGAGTGCGGGCTATTTATTGAACAGGAGCAATCCGCAGAGAGGAAAACTAGAACCTGCAGAAAATCAAGGACTGTAAATGCACTAACAGTGCACTAGTGACTGGTGTTTCGCTCCCTTATCCAGTGCTTGCACTTTGGGGGGGCCTTCCCACGGGTGCAGGCCGCACGCTGTGCCCTGGGGAGGGGGAACTTTTACAAGTGGTTTGATGCGCAGCTACCGGGGAAGGGAGCGAAGTTCAGGGAAGGCTTCCCCTGACTTTGCAGCTGGACGGTATATGTGATCACGGGCGTTGGTTTTGGTGGGTTTTTTTGAAACACGGGGAGTCTCACTCTCCGTAAAGCTGCTGTGGCTTTGTAAAGTTGCGGTACATTAAGAAATGTAATTATTAGGCTATCGTAATTTGTAACAACATAATCTACGTAAAGGACCCCCCCGCCCGCTGCGCCTGGTGCAGGTAGTTGCTTTGGAAGCAATGTACTTACACCCTTTGGTCACATCCTTCGCTCCAGTAGGTCAGCCTCAGTCCGTTGGAGTGACTCGGTGACAAGCCACAATGATCAATGCCTACTAAATACATGTTTCTTTATTAAGATTGTAGTAGGCTGATTCATGGTTTTTTAAAACATTAGTCACTGTGCTTCAGACTTCATAGTCTGCTTTTATTACTCTATTCTTTCTTATTTGCTTCCAGAATAAATTAATTTTAAGCCTATACGTAGCTGTAATTTTCTATAAGGAATGAAAAATTATAGTGAATTTGAATACAGGACAAATAGTTCTCTGGGATCGTTGTAAAAATCAATCAAGAGGCCTTCAAGTGACATCTCTGAGGCCACGGCTCTGTTCTTATTCTTTCCAGTAAATCATTAAGTTTGCCAGTAATAGTGCCATCACAGAAATGTTGTTATCAACAAGCATCAAGGAAATCTTTACAGAAGAGCATTAACCGTTTCTTGAAAAAGAAGTTCTGTGTTTCTGCTCTAAAGAAAGCAGCCCTCCTAGGTGTTTTTTTTAGGAGCCACCCATTCTTTTCTCTGGCCGTGATTGGTCTAGTAGTTGCAAACAAATCAATAGTTAAAGTAGATGGAACCATTAGAATAATATTTTATATTTTTAAATGACAGAAAACGAGGGTGTGAATTTATAGTGCATCCCCTGCTGTTTAAGTGCACTATCTTGTAAACCCAGGTACGTCTTACTGAAAAAAAAACGCATGAAAGATACAGGATCTTCTTTCCTGAGAGCTACTTAAAAATACTATTGTGCTTTTTTTCTTGCCACTGGGCTAACACATTTACATCTCTTTATGCTAAAAAGTAAAAATTGTGAAAAGACAACGATTAAAAAATGGATTCAACAGATGGTTACTTTCTCTGGGAAACCTATAGGATGGGGGCAGGGTAAAGAAAACACCTTTTTGAGATGCGTCTTTGCAGAGCCATCTTCATGCCCATCTGTCTCGGAGGGAGGAATAATGACTAGGAAAACAACTGTGGGAAGAATCAGACCTCAACTCTGCGAGCCCAGAAAAACCTGCTTGCATTTGGAGCAGTGGCCACATAAAGCTTTAGTCTGGTTGCATGTCGGCATCCAGTGCTGGCACGGCTTCTGCTATAGCTAGAAGTAGACAAAGACATTGAAAAAGGTGTGCTGTCATCCAAACCCGCCTCTGGAGAGGTGTGGGAGGTTTATGAAGATACCCCAGATTAGGTCATTCTAGCTTGTCTTTTCCTTGCATTAGGATGCGGAACCTCATGGCAATGGTGCTGTGGTAGAAGAGGTATTTCCATTTCTGCACAGGTGTCACAGAACTACATGCATATGTGTGTGTGTGTGTGGGGGGGGGGGGTGTCATTTGGCTTCTGCTTCTGGTCTAAAAAAAGTAACAGGAGGGTAAACGTTAGTTCAGGTATTTACAACAACATGTGCTAAACATAAGCATACTCTGCCCCAATTTTCCTCGTGGTCATCTCCTTCAAGGACAGAGACCTCTGCCACCCTCTGCCTCCCTTTGCTGTGTGCCGCAGACTGACACAGGATTAAGTATCTAAGAGCATTGGCAGTTAGAGCGCACCAAACCACACAGTCGTCTTGCAGTTATACTCCTGCAAATGTACAACAATATCAGGTAGATCGATGGAATCGCTCAGTATTTACACTAGAGTAAGTGAGAGCAGAATTCGGTCTCCCTGCAGCAGAGTGAATGCTACAAAGGTGTACCTGGCAGGAGCAGCCTTCCTTGCGTAATTCCCACCCAGAAGAAGACTCACTGGTGACCCGCTAGAAAGTCCCTGAGAGATGTGTGGCCTCTGGCTGATGCAGTGAAAAAACTGAGATGAAGCAGGGAAAGCAGTATCCGAAAGATAAGAAACATTTCAGCGGAAGCTTTCCTACTATATAGCTTAACTACTTCAGGTGGTAAAGTGGAAAATCTTACTCAAACTTCATAAAAGAGGCATAAAGCCCATGCCAAAATTTTGCTTTAGAGAAGAAAGATTGTAAGGTGAAAGATTTTAGGGAACATTAGAAATAAGGCACTTCATTCCACAAACAACATTGCATCTTTCACTACTTTCTCCAAGCAGGCTTTCTGAGTTTTAGATAGATTTAGTAAACCTCCACTTACCTGCTAGTGAAACAACTTGTGAGACAGTGTGCTGGCAACTCTGGGAGCAAGATTACTTATAAAGGAAATGAAGCCAACATAGTCTTTGCGTAAAGGAAAGACTGGAACATCTAAATCAAAGAGAAAGACAGTTGTCTCATTGGCATAACCTTGAATTAGGGTCGCTTTAAAATAAATCTTCCACTGTCTCTGAAAATATTTATAAGGAAAAAAAAAAAAAGAAAAGATGCCCAAAGGGATAATATTCTATGTTTCAGTAGAATTACCCTTTCAGCGACTCCTGATCTTTATAACCTCCCCTCCTAATATTTGGCAGACTGTAAATCAAGGAGTCTATTCACAAAAAGACCATGGTCCGTATTATACACAGTGTTTAAGCACTCAGGTGCTTGAGATGCCATAGGATGTTCGCTGCCCATCAAGACGATTGTCACTGCGTTTGTTTTCTAGTCTAAGACCTCTACTAAAGACACAACTGGTAGCTGAACTGAAAAGTTAACGAAGTAGAGAGGACATGTACTACGATGAATTACGATGAAAAAGCAGCTAGAATTGCATGTCATAAATAAAATAAAAGAATCTCTGTTATCACACTTCATAAAATTTATTATTTCTATTTATTGAGCCATGAAATCAGTAGGTAATTCTAGTTTGAAGGTTGAAAATGGAAAGTAATTAGAAAAGGACTTTATCACCTGACAAACTTCTTACAGTGATTTTACCAGTTCTGTGCTTACAGATCTATGGCCAATTCAATGCCTATATTGTGTATGTTTTCATCCCACTGTGTTTCAGTTCCGAAGAGCACACCAGGAAAGAAACGTTGGTTTTCACAACATGTGAAGAGAGAAAGAGATCTAGAAACTGTAGCAGTAAAGAGCTCTGTAAATAGTCCAGGCTTTCAAGGACGAGCCATGATCAGTAAAGTTGACTAGAAGAGATGTGCATGAAAACTGGGACCTCAGATGGGCCAAGAAAACCACAAATGCTATTTCCACAGTATACAAAATTTTTGCATCCAGTAGACAGGGAATACATCAACTGTAGTTTATTAGCCATATTAAAAACTTACTGAAGTCTCAGATTCTGTAGCCATTACCTTTAGCAAAACAAGTAAGCAAAAGTCAACTGCCTTCACCAGTGGATTTAGCCTACCATTTGATTCTTGCTTAAACACAGACCCGTTAAGTCAGATTTTCATTCTACGCCATTCTCAGCACGGTATGCAAACTTGGAGCTTTGCAGAAAAGGCAACGATTAGGCTACTCTATCGTCAGAAAGCAAACAATAACCTTTTGGTGACAGGTGGCTAGAGAAGACATTAGCAGGAGAAGAGGTTTTTCTTAAGCTGAAGACAGCCTAATTGTGTTTGTCTGGTAAATCAAGACTATGTGGATATTTGTAATTTTATTACTAATAATCCAATATTGGGACAAAGATGTTACTCGTTCTTTTTCAGTGACTTGGCAAATATGGAGTATGATAGAAAATTAAGTTTCAGGGAGTTTCTGGAGGCACACTGGTAATTAACTCTTCCCTGAGTCACTGCCATATGGTCGAAGAAATCTCCAGCAAGAGAGGATTCAGACAGCTTTTTCAGATGTTAGCATGTTTTGTCGTGTGCACTGAAATATCGCAAGTCTGATGGTAACAGCTGGTATTAAAATGCCAGTAGAGAATTTTTTGGATGAATTTGGGGTGGATAGGGAAGCCCAAAGTGCAACACTGGTGTACTTTTGTCTCTAGCCATCACCTCTTGCTTGGTTCCCAGCACCTCACAGCTGAACACTGTTGAGCATAAAAGTACGGTTACGGTGCCAAGCCCCTGGGAAGCTTGATTTGTCATTAAGCAAAAATACTTGCAGTAATATCAAAGGAAGTGCTGTTATTTTCTTGCACTAAGTAGTTGTATCTCGTATACCGGAGTGAAGGGAAAAGGAGGAGGCGAGCCGGAGACTTTCCAGCTGGTGTGCCCTTGTTTGATGAGGCTTGATGGGAAAGGGCCCAGTCGTGAACCAGCAGGCTGCGGGGAGGTGGTGGTGGTGGTGGTGGTGGCACGACACCTTCATCAGGGCAGGCTGGGAAGAGTAAGAAAAGAAGGTGGGAAGAGGTAAGGATGACTATGTGGCCATGGTCTCCTCTGGACTTCTTCAAATCAGAGAGCTGGTCTCCTGATCCTCTTCTGTTCCTCTGAGGTTAAGAGCAATTGTATACAGAATTGTATACAAATTGTATATGAAATTTTGCTAAAGCCGACAATAGCATAATTACGGAGTGCATTAGACTCAGTAAACGTAAGGGTTAACTGCTGTTGCGTGGTCTACTTCAATGTTAGCATTTACTAATTTTTAGATACTTGGGTTTGCTATTTTTGTGTTATGTTGTTGCGAGTGTTTTAGATACAACATTGCTATTCAGTGTGAAAGATCAGAAAAGTTTTAACAGGAAAAGCTGGCATTGCTTTTGCCCTGAGAGACGGTTTTCACGCGGGCGGTGTAGTGGCCGGGCACCATCGCTCAAATACCGGTATTCAAGGTGACTGAAACGTCCTCTATGGAAGTTCAGCACTTTCAATCAATAGTATGTCAGGAGAATTTAGTCATTTTGTAAAACATATGTTAATTTCTTCAAAAGTGTGAATGAGAATGGTCAAAAGGAGTGTATGTTTTATCAAGTATGATTGGCTGTCTGGGCTCATCCTCCTTTTTTTCTTTCCTAGTTACTGTTTGTTTTCGCTGTGTTCCCTCTTTGTGGAGCTTTTGAGGGACATTCTAACCAAAGAAAACCTAGAGGAGGCATTTGCTAAATGTTTTCCACATTATTATCCATTATCAAAACTACTATATAATTATTTTCGCCTTCAAAAGGCAAGTACTGTGATGCATTAAAATAGGCTTCTCAGTTCACGAATTTATTCCATCAAGAACTTTATTTCCATAATTCTCTCCTGTTTCTTTAAAACCCCAAACTTTATTTTTGCTTTTTCTTACTAATTTTACTTTTGGAGTGCGATCAACAAAGTAATTGATCTTGGTGTAGTTTTCAGTGAAAGCTATTTTCATTGCTACAATAAACATATCCTTAATTTTACATTACACTCAGATAAATGACAACGCTGACAGGCAGATTGGGATGATTATACTTGTTAAAAAGTATCTGTAAGTATGGTAAAGAACTTAAAGATATTCATTATTATATGAACTTAAAAAGCAATAAAGCCTTCAAGATATATACAATTTAGGGTTTTTTTGGACAAGTCTAGTCTTTCAAAGTTTAGGAGAAGCCAATACCTTGGAAGAGGAGTACCTAGGACTTTGCCTTCTCCTCTTCCACAACCTCCTCCAAGGTAGGAGTACTTCTCTCTTCTCCTTCTAGCCCTGTTTGTGATAAGCGTTCCTACTGGCAGGCTGTGGCACAGGGCAGGGAGCTTTTGACCCGGAGCCTTCTCTGGGATAATTTGCTTCTCTTATCGTTCACTGTCTGACGGGGAAGCTGAGTTTTACTGCTTAACTGTAAACCGTGCATCACATGAAGGACAGCAAAACAATGTTTCATGTAAGGGGATAATGTGTTGACTTCAGTTTGCTATTAACAAGCCGAAAATTCATGTTTAGTTAGTGCAGTTAATTTTAAAAAAAACCCTCATAGACTTCCAAATGATTTGCATAGGATTGCTGATGCAACATGAGAAGTTTCGTGAATTGAACTTTAATATTATATTTGACTTTTTATTTCTCATAAAAAAAAAAAATCTCTAAAGAAGCCTGAATGTCTATATAAAGTTTCGTACCTTCGTGCCTTCTCTCTAGGTAGGAGAAGAAATATTAATGCCTTTTACACTAATTAAAGCTAACAAATGAAAATATGCAAAGGAATAAGGGTAATGACAGGGATAAGTATTACTAAAAGACTCTACACTTCCAAGACAGTAAAATAATTTGTCAATTTATTGAAATCGCTAGCTGATGATTCAGAGATTGAGGAGTTACTTCAGGTGTTTTACTTTTCTTCTTTCTTACCTTGCTCTCAGACAAATGTTGAGCCCCGGGGCCCCCAGTGGGACTGCCTGAGGGCAGGAGCAGCGGCTGGTACTGAGCAGGAGGTGGGAAGGGGGAAACGTAATCCTTTGGTAAAGCAGGTTGAGGTTCTCCTTTTATTTTTCTTGCTTCCTTTTCCTTTTGTGCAGAGGGCTGGTGATGGGGTACGTGAAGACTTCGTGTCAGGCTGAGGCAGCATCCCTACAATCCTAGGTTTGTAGCTGCAGTTATTCTGTGCTACCTTTTGTTCTATAAAATTCTGATTTATCTTTATACTGGAAGCTTTGACAATAGAGTTAAGCTGAATGGGATGGACAACGCTGGAGAAATGAATACTGCCATTTAAAGTACGAACCTCTTAGTGTTAAAATACCTCTAATGCAGTGACTGGGTAAGAGGAGGAGGGCCCACTGGAGTGTCAAAGACAGCCCATGCAATTTTCATATCACTTAAACCCCAAAAGACAGACAGGTGACGGCGCTGTTACTGCTGAAATGTGCTCATTTACTTTTTCTGATGACCATTACATAGCACTACCCGATAAAAACAAAAACTTTGTCCAAATGGATTTTTAAGAACAATTTACCTAGGTAGTCTCTAAATGCATTGCTATCTGTTGGGTCTCTTTTTTTAACTTGGACTTGTTTTCAATTGATAACTGTTTTTTTCTTCTGGCTTTATGAATCAGGTGATTTTTTAAAGTGTTGTTTATGTACTTTTCATATTCTGTTTAGTGTGAAGTGATTACTGTCTGAAATAACATACTTATCATTTTTGACATGCAAAGACCAGAGATCACCTATGTAACAGCTTTGTCTATTGCTTTTTCTCTTTTAAGACATTAATATTCAGCTTTTGTTTTAGGCTCATGATAGAAACTGAAGGAAAAGAACATTTCCTCAGGCTTTTGTAGGTTTTTTTTCCTTTGACTATTAATTAGTCTATAGTATGCTTTTATTGAATGCTTCGTTAGTTTAGTGTGACAGAAAATCAACAAAGGCTTGCATTTTGTTCTCAATCTAGTTTGTATCTACCTGCCTATTATTCCCACTAAACACATTTTCTAAAAACAATGTTTGGTTATCTGTTATGTATAATTGAAAAGCCTCTTATATTGTTCATTTGTCATTCTCAGCCATGCATGGGTATCGAGACTGTTTGCATTGGTAAATTGGATTTTTTGTACTCGTACTGATCTTCCGAAGTGGCATTTGGGCTCAGTAGGCGATAAAAGAAAGAAAAAGGGAGAGACTCTGTTTTTTTCCCCCACCTTTTTAAAAAATCTTAATTTAATTCCAAAGCCAGAGGGTAGTTGTCTTGGTAGGAGGTGGGGACAGTGGAGCTTGCGGAAGCTTGACTTTTACAGTTTGTAAAATTTCTGCAGTATGTTCACATATCAAAACAAATCTAGTAATGAAGGTACGTAAAAGAATAGATTTGGAGCACAATGCTTCATCAAATTAAGAAGGTAGCATAAGGCGACAATGGAAAGGAAACGAAGTAGACATTAGCTTGGTCTCTGTTGCTGCAGCGTCTGAGCGCACCATCACCTTCAGTATGTCTATCTGCGCCGTACCCTTGAGGTAAAACAAGGGTCTTAATTCATTTTTTTCTGGTTGCCTCTGCCAGTGGGTAACTGAATCATGGAGAAGCTGAAAAGGGCCTATTTACAGGAAGACAAAAGCTCCCCAGAGCTAGTTTTAGGCCAGCTATCAGTATTAGCTCAGCCGTTGCGACCAGCAAAAGCTCCACAGAACTGTGCTGGAAACTGGGTTTGCCCGGGCAGCTGAGAGCACGCCACTGGAACCCGCCGCTGCTCGCTTGCCGCTGGCTTGCGGGAGACCGTCCCGACTTCCCTATCGGTTCCCCCCGCCGCTGCCAAGTCCCAGGGCAGAGCCACAGCACCAGCACTTCTTTCTGGAGCTTACTGGGCTGCTTTGCTGTCCAAGACTACAACAGGGAGCACTGCGGGAAGGCGGAGGATGATGAAAGAGAAGTCTTCGGTACTAACCAGCGGTTCTTCTGGCGGGGGCCATCAGCTGGTCAGGCAGAGAGTCGTCACCTCAGTGGTGGCAATGAGCTCCATGGGGGGCTGTAAGGACATACCTACAGTGAGCTCAGGTAAAACCAAAGGTCCAGCTACTGAGGTGTTTTGTTTACAGCAGTAACCATTGGTGGATGCCTCAAAACAAGGCTCCAGCTTCTTCAGTTCACTGGATTTTGCTTCTGGGTACTTAGTAAGCTTGAGCTGTTTGTTGTTTGATTTTTTGTTTTCCATGGGGTTGTCTGGCCTCCTTTTGTGCTCGTGTAAACCTTCAGCCTTCAAAGCATCCTTTTGCAATGAGCTCCTCAGGTTTATGACCCGTGGGATTTTTTTCTGTGGAAAGGACCTCCTGCTTTTATGGTTTAGAATATGGCTCCTATTTTCATTTTATGAAGGATAAGTTGGGTTTTGGTGGGGAAGGAAGACCGGAATAATGGCATATTGAAACATATAGCCATGCTTTTCCTACTGGATGATGTCCTGGATCAGGTCAGTTCTCTTCGTCTGCTGAACAATGAGCTTTTTTGTATCAGTCCCATGCATTGGGGTCTTTTCTTTTTTTTCTTTTTTTTTCTTTTTTTTTTCTTTTTTTTTTTCTTTTTTTGTTTTCCTGAGAGCTAAAGGGCTGGGCTTTTCTTCTGATTTGGGATTTCTCCTAGGAATATCTTCTTCTCTAACTTCAGCATAACCTTTCCAAGGGTTTCACATTTTTGAGCTGCTTAAGCCTCCAGGAATTTTGTGCTATTTAAGCCTCCAGGAATAAATAAAACTGAAGCTTAAACAAATATAGAGCCTATAAAGTGTTTCTAATCCAAGTATCCTTGTCTGTAGATTGATGGTACAAAAAAAAATGCACATAGCTACACTAGACATTTAAAAATGTGGGCAACACGCTCTGGCCTCTTCTCCCCACCAAGAGGTCTTTGGGCTTCTGTCACACTCCGTTATAGAGTGCAGGATCTTTATATCTCTGTGCATGGTTTCTTTTTTGTGTCTCCAACTCTCCCACTCGCTCCTGCAAAAAGATGATTACTTTTGGCTTTAACTCCTTTTTGCCAAATTTCCTCCTTGCTGAGTAGTTTTCTACATCTTTTGTCAAGGGATTCACTTTCCTACCTTATAGTCTTGTAACTAGCAGGCACTTTGATGTGATGTGATTTGGTGGTGGTGTATTTTGTTGCCCAAGGGGTTGCTTCCATTTAAATGCAAGATTGTCAAGGTTTAATGAATATTGTTGTTTATGGTCTCTCGCCAGCCCTTGGAACTGCATTCTAAATGTAATTAAAAAGCCACAAAGAAAGCAAAGTGTGGGGATTCTTGATTTCTAATCTGGCTGTTACGTATATTGAGTTGTCAATCCTAAGCAATTTATAGGTGGCAAATGGAAAAATTTCCCACATCATTACAGATGTTTGACTACAGCGAAATGAAGTGAAGACCCTGTAACAGGACAGATCACTGCAATTGGTGAGAAGGTCTCGAGGAATGATTTCTGAACAAAGCCGCCATTGAATAGGGCCACGGCAGCCTGCACGATTCCTGCGAAGTTGCCTGGTGGGGTCCTAGGCAGCCCTGCAAGGCAGGGTCAGAAAGGAAAACTGCCCTGGCAGACCTGCGCCGGCCAAACTCCGTATATGCTGATGCGTCACATACCACAGCTCTGGAAATGGAATTTCTTTTGTGGTGTTTCCCCCACCCCCAACCTTCCTGAGCCTCCCATGAATCAGGAAGCCAGGTTTTGAAGACAACTTGCTCCATGGGACTCTCTCTCATACCCATTTGCTAAGACAGAAGACCTAAAGGTTTCCTGCACCCACAGCCAGGACAGTTCCTGATCATAAAGAGTCTGACTTTTTAACTTCTGTTATATTTTGACTGGCTTAGCACCTATATGTAATGGAAGAAGAGATGAGGACTTCATATTTCTCAGCAGGACACCACTACTGCTGCAGTCCTCGTCTTCTCAGACTCTTTCCGTGTTTTCAGCCACCAAGTTGAATAAATGGGCCAGAAGGGAGACCAGACTGTTCTCAGCCTCCTTCTCTTTTCCACCAATGGGCAGTGCAACCGAATGACCCTAAGGGAACAGAAGCACTTGGGGGTTTCTCCATAGTTCATTCATTGCGGTACAGTTTATAGGCAGTGTGAACACAGAACGTGTCTGCGCGATGGGTCTGCCATAGAGACGATCTGGCTGGGGAAGCAACGGCACGGGGTGGCTGTGGTCTTAAAGCTGTTGAATCGAACACTTGTTAAAAAAATCAGGTGAAAAAATTTTTTCCCACCAGAATTATTATGTGCGATAGGTAAAACTGAAATACTTCCAAGAAGCAGAAGAATGAAAACCTCTGTAATGATCACATCGATCTGGAGAGCTGACACAGAATTCCTGCTCTTTGACTGTAATGCTTGATCTTTCATGTTTTGTATTATAGTTAAAGAATGCTACCTCCTTCACCATCTTAACTGGAAAATGTTTTTCTTCAGCGGGCTATGTGTTATAATTCAGGGCTGCTAAAGAGCTATATTTGCTCTCAGCAGAGCTCAAAATAGCTTGCTTTTTATTCTGAAAGAAGATGCATAATTACATTAAGCCTGAAAGATGGAATAGTTCAGAAAGTGGAATGAAAAAAAAAAAAGATTCGTAGTTTGACACATCCAGTGTACAGATTATGAAAATTATTTCTCTTTAGAGTTATTAACGATAATTCAGTCATACTAATTTGTTTATCGAATACAAGGCTAATGAGAGAAATTTCAAAATATGGCAATAATGAACAGTCCATAATTAATCAAAGTGTTATTTTAATCTGAACTTTGAAATAATTTTAATTATCACCTTTTAGGATAATGATATGGCAAAAAGGAGAGTGACTGCAATTTGCCGTCTGTGAGAGATTCATGTGCCTGCAAATGCTTATGCGCAGCTACAAATACATCTGTGTGTAATTGTGGTACTGGAGCCTTGCTAACAACCGGAGTCGAAGGAGTTACTTTATTTTCCCACTAAGAGGGCTCTGTGCTAGATGAGGAAATAGAGGATGCTCAGCAACAAAGAGCTCGAAAAAAGAAGTGAAATGGACAGTCATTATGCTAACAAAATGAAAAGTGTCTTAAAAAAAAAGATTCCTGTAGATTATGCGCATTTTCTTTTCTATTTATAAACCTCTCTACTTTGTAAAAGCAGCATTGCAAAGGGCATGGTTGTGCATGCAGAATATTGAATAAATACGAAAGTTCTCATGAGCTGCCTGTGCTTTATGGATTTTTTTTATAAAAGCTGCCGCATGCAAGCTCTAAGGCATCACCGCTACTAAACTGAGGACCAGGGAGGTAAGTCTTGTCACACCTGCAGACTACCCACAAGGAACAGGTAGGTTCTTGAGTAAAAGCAGTTGCATGTTCACAGCACGCACTGTCCCTGGATTAGAGACCCACTGGCAGCGGAGCAGGGCTTGCTCAAGAAGCCTGAAAACCCATCGTCTGCGAAGGTGATTGATTGTTTGGAAATCCGGCACACAACGCTGCAAAGAGGCATCCCTTTCCAAACTCTCCTGTGTGTCAAGTACTTGTTGAAATACACAATTTCTAAAGATATGTGCAAAATATGTTTTGACTTCGGGCTGCTTACAAAATGTTGAGCCTGTAGCACGATGTAACACCAGCTTTAGTTCATTTTTTCAGACTACAGGAGAGAGAGTTCAGGGGTGGTCTGAATACAGCTTACAGAAACCCAAGTGGCAGCTTCAAAATAGAGGGTTTTAAACGTCTGACCAAAGTACAAAGGCCCAAAGTTGAAGATGGATGCATTCAGATTTGCTTTTTTTTTAATAGTTAACAATAGGGACAACTTGTGAATGGTAAAGTAGTGGTAATTTAAACCAAGATGCTCTTCTGAAACAAAAATTCTTGTTCAAGCACAAATACTCGCCTTAAAACAACATTTAATGCTTAGCACGCCTATGGCCTGTATTGTGCCGGGTGCCGGAATGCACGGCCATTGCCACACAGCTTGTTAGTCGCCAGCTATCGCTCCCGTCGGTGTTACTAACCACAAACACCATATTCACAGAGGTATTTAGCCACCGATTTCAGTGGAGTGGGAGCCGGGATCCATCCCACTCGACACAGAGCCCAGCGTCAGTGCTCTGCGGGCACTGTTTGTGAGGGGCGTTTCTCCAAGAGCAACCACTTACGCAAAACACAGAGCTGGCAAGGTCTCGCTCCGCCGCGGTAGCACCGGGGAGCCACCAGCCGTCCCCCAGTATTTGAGAAACGCGTTTTCCAAACCACCTGGCAGCGTTCGAGTACGATATAGCAAAACAGATACTTTACAGTTCGCCGTGGCCACATGCTGGCATGAATCTTTTGGCTTGTCTCAGGGGAATTCTGTTGGTATAGCAATTCTGAGTAGTTTCTTTTTCTCCTCCTCAAGTGCAGGAAAAAGGCTAGTTCAGAGGAACAGTGTTTGCAATGGGCCCTTTATGTGAAATAAATCTTTCAGCTGACTGCTTCTACCACTATAGTCAGTTTTGCACAATTCACTTTAATTATGAAGAAAAGACTAATTATTACTCTGCTTATTCCCGAGATCCCTGCTTTAGGTAAAGGTTAACAAATTATACTTATATTCACTTTACAAATATTCTAGATGTTTCCAGTCCAGTGGAATATGAGGGGTTTTTTTTTCTTGTTATCCATCTAAAAAAATAGCTCTTTGTAGACCTTTAAAGGCAGATTTTGGAGGGATTTTTTTTTTTCCTGTTATATTAATGTCTGCTTTTACAAAAATTGCGGTTCCCCAGTGTACTAGTTTGCAAATATGTAACTGTTTTAGGCTTTTGACATGGTTACTTTGATGAACACTTGTACATGAATTTTACATTAAATGTCTTATTTTGACTTGGTCTCTAAACTCTTTCTCGAGCAATTTGGTAGCGTTTGTGAACAGTGGTGAGGCTGGATTGCAACTGATAGTGAAGTGCGATGACCTTGTTCTGTCATGAATTGAGATGCATGTAGGTAGCTGTTGATGTGTGAAATGTGTTTTTTAAGCTTTCTGGTACTTAAGCATTTCTACTGCAAGTAAACCACCTCCAGCCCTTCTTGGGATTGATTATTAATTACTTTATGGGACGAAGTCACAGCATTATTAATGGGAGACTGCACGGGTTAACTCTGGAGGATTCAACAAGAAAAGAGGATTGAACTTCACATATTAGTTGTTATGCAGATCCGGAGAGCCGGGGAATTTTTCTGTGCTGCAGTAAACGAGACCAACTAAATTACTACATGGGGACTGCTTACTGATGATACCAGTTTTCTTCCCCCTCCACTACACTCTTGCTTCTTCGCCAACCAGATTTTTATTACAGATCTCAGAGTTTCCCTGCTAGATTGTGTCTTTGAATTGCAGTATTTGTTTAATCAAACCCTTGTGTCTACATAGAGTTATGTGCTGATTAGAGAGACAACCCCTTTGATTACCTTCTGTTGTTGCAGGGGGAGGCATACAAAACATACGACTACGCAATGCTGTGGATAATACGGGCAGAGGAGACCCATGCTGCTTTTGAACGCAATTTTTTTCTTTTTCAGCTGTCCTTTTAGTGTTCAGTGCAAGTTTTGTTTTCTGTTCTGCATCTCTTTTGCCTTCTCCTACTCCTTTTTTCCCTTCAATACCTGAAAGCCACAACGGTCCGGCCTCCTGCATCAGGCTGTAGCTGGTACGTGAGGTATGATCACAGGCAGGAACAGGCTCACCCTCTCCCTGCGTCCGGAGCTAGTTTTCGGTTGGAAGCAATAGGGATACATTAGCTGGATGCAGAATCTAAGCTAATAGCCTGAGTTTGGAGTTGATTTGCAGCTGGCTGCATGGAAGAACAGGCAGAACTGGCCTGTGTCTGTCTGTAAGAGGCTGTGCAGACATATTCACCATGGTTCTTGCATCAGGATTCATTCCTCCTTGATAGGTTAAAGCCCATCTTTTAGAAAGATGTCCAAGATTGATTAAAAAAAACCCCAACACAACCACCCAAATATCTACATAATGGAGAATTGCTGGCTGTTTTCTAGCTTCATACTTTTTATATATGTAATTATACACAGAGCTGGATCCTGCCGAGGTCAAAGAATGCAGGTCAGAGCTGTGGAGCACAAATGAAATCCAAGTGGAATGTGCAAACAGAAAACTTGCTGCTTCTGTGTGTTTCTCCTACCTGCTGAAACCTGTCACCCTCTCATTAGCTTCTGGTGAATTCATTGCCTTTAATCAATATCACAGGCTATTACTTTGTATACAGAATCTTTTTTTTTTTAAGGTACAGTTATGGCAAGTCAGTTCAGAATAGCTGAGGTGCACAGGGAGCGTAATGATAAACCATTCCTTTTTCCTAACCTCTCCCGAATCTGGTAGTCACGGTGTGGTATTTCATAAGTGCCATTGTAAACAGATATAAATGGTTCAAAAAGAAGAAAAAGCCTCTTTGAGGTAGTGTCACAATAGCTAAGTATGAAAAATACCAAACCTCTAGCAAAGTAGTATAATTAGATAATTACTAACTTTTTGGTTTGCATAAGTCCTCTATCATTGGCCCTAACGCTGCATTCATTCTGTGTTGTATTATAGGAAGGTGACAGATTATAAGTCTATTCTTACAACACTTACAGCCTTAGGCCTTTCACAGTCTTCTCTTGTGGACTCTGCTGTATTAAGTCTAGAATAATTACTACTGAGCTGCATTGATCGTTGGTTTCGTTAGCTCCAGGAAACCTATAAAAAATAGTCAGAAAATAGGGCTGGACTAGTCTATTCCCTGGCCCCAAGGCAGAAACACCTACACCTAGCCTGATTTACGCAGGTTCCTTTTCTAACCTCTTATTAGGGACCTTTACTTCTGGGTATGTCTCAACCTCCCTCAGTGTTGCTTTTCACTATTGCTACCATGAGAAAGTGTTTCCTCATATGTAAATTATATTTCCCTTGTTGCAATTAAAGTCAGAGTGATATGGAAAATAGCATGAGCTGAAAATTCTCTGTTGAAATTGTTTTGACAGATTAGGTTTCCAACAGAACAATTTTTTTTTTCCTATTAATTGCTACTTTTCCCTTTCATAAAAGAAAAAAAAAGTAAGGGCAAACAATGAACTATGAACAATTTTGATTTGGAGACGCACCATCCTGTGAGAGTTTTCCGTCAGTCTTTCCCTGGTCCTGTTTCTTGTATGGAACAGGCTCTTCTGGCATACAATATTTCTGCAATTCTGGGTAACTGATTGAATACCACGCACTGTTTCTAGCCATTTTACCCCTGCAAACCCTTTCATTTCGTTATCCAGGGATATTGGAAGCTGTCTAGAAAGACAGGACCAGAGAAGACCACTTAGGTCACTTGCCTTCACTCCCCTGCAGCAGCAGGAAATCACGCAGGAGAGTACATCAGGAAGCCACAGGTCAATTTATTCTCTTTCTTCGCAGATCACAAACCACCTGACATTGCTCTAACAGAGAGGGGGTTTTACTTCTATGACTCAAAACACGACCACTGAAAAATCTACCATGGAAGAGAGCAGAGAGCTCAAGGGGCACAGTCAGCGTGCCAGCACTAACACACAGCCAGCAAAGTGACGGACCCAGGAGGTGGTTTATTCTCAGGGCTCTTAAAAAACAGGCAGTAAACCAAACCAGCCAACCCAGCAGGCATCCTCCATCCAACCGGGAGAAGTTAGATGTCTCATCGGACACTGGATGTTATCTCTGTGTGTGTGGGCAAGCTGGGCACGCACACACGTGATTTCTCAATACCCTGCTGGAATGTCACAGACTCACAGAGTGGCCGAGGCGGGAAGGGACCTCTGGAGGTCACCTGCTCCAGCCCTCCTGCTCAAGCAGGGCCACCCAGAGCCGGTTGCCCAGGATTATTTTCAGGCGGCTTCTGAGTATCTCCAAGGATGGAGACTCCACAGCCTCTCTGGGCAACCTGTGCCCGGGCTCGGTCACCCTCCCGGTGAAAAAAGCGTTTCCTGATGTTCAGGGGGAACCTCCCGTGTTTCACGTTGTGCCCGTTGCCTCCGGTCCTGTCACTGGGCGCCGCCGCAAAGAGCCTGGCCCCGTCCTCTTTGCTCCCTCCCCTCAGGTATTTACATACGCGGATGAGACCCCCCCCTGAGCCGTCTCTTCTCCAGGCTGAACAACCCCAGCTCTCTCCCCCTCTCCTCACAGGAGGGATGCTCCCGCCCCTTCATCATCCTTGTGGCCCATCATGGGACTCTCTCCAGCATGTCCATGTCTCTCTTGTGCTGGGGAGCCCGGAACTGGACCCAGTAGTCCAATTATGATCTAACCAGTGCTGAGTAGAGGGGAAGGGTCACCTGCTGGCAACGCTCCTCCTATCGCACCCCGGGATACCGTTGGTCCTCTTTGGGGCAAGGGCACATTGCTGGCTCCTGTCCAGGTTGGTGTCCACCAGGACCCTCCGGGCTTTGTCTGCAAAGCTGCTCTCCAGCTGGTCAGCCCCCAGCAGGTACTGGTGCCTGGGGTTGTTCCTCCTCAGGTGCAGGACTTGGCACTTCCCCTTCTTGAACTGTTTGCAGTTCCTGTCAGCCTGTTTCTTCAGCCTGTTGAGGTCCCTCTGGATGGCAGCATGACCCTCTGCCGTCCCACCAGGCTCGTAGCCCTGCACAGATTTCTAACTCACCAGGTTTATTCCCCATTCTGTGTGCGGTGCTGTAAAGGCACTTCAGGGGGGCACCCTAGCACGTTGTCTTCTTAGAAGGGGTTTTGTAAGCTTCCTGTTATTGTTTTGCACATCTGTTGTTCAAACAATTTGGCATTACATAGCTCTCATTTAAAATTACGGGCCTTTGGATTTCACCAGCATCAACCACTCTGGGATTTTCCTTGCATCTAAGCCGCCTGAGTTGGAGAAAAGAGCTGTCGTTTCTGGTTTAGTGACACATCCCCCAAGACATCGGAATGTTATTTGCTAAGAAATCATGCTCCAACGTGGAGCGCAATATTGTGTGATAAACTGAGGAGCAATCTGCTCTTGTTGTACCAGATTTCAGTAATGTGAAAGTGATCACTTTTTTCCCTGTTTGTAGAAAGACTGTTAGGAGATTTAGAGCTACTGCAGAAGCAAGAACAGCAAATAACTTCTGTTAGGTTCTACATTGATAGCAGAATTCCAGTTCAAGAGATAATTTGGGGAATATGTCTCTTGCAAAAAAGCCTGAGACAGTATTAGCTGATGTGAAACCTTGACCCTACAAGCAGAACTGCTCTTTCTGTAAGCTGTGGGACAAATCATCAGCGAAGCGAAAACTATATAGCACAAAACAACATATTGTGCCATCAAAACACTCTGATTTCTAATGCACTGTGATTCATCATAGAAGTTTTTTTCCTTCTTTCATGCAGAATTGCTCAGCTGGGTCCCCCCACTTCCAAATCTAAATATATACATATGCACACCCAGACCCAGAGCGATATATCATTACTAAATCAGTTTTCTGTAGTCTCACTAAAAGTTCACGCCTACGCCCTTAAAATCCAAGGAAATTTTCCTAACACCACTCACAGCAATACGCACTGTACAACAGGAACCCTGCTAGAACAGGTAAAGTTATACTGGCTGAATAGCAGTAGTGAAAAAAAAAAAAAAGCTTGTTTATATGCAGTCAATATTTCTTAAAAAGAAATATTTTAAAAGGTATAGGTTGTGGGGAGACAACTAGGGAGCGTTTGTGCCTATGAAAGAACAAAGTAAACAACAAATAACATATTCAACATTGTGCTTTGAAAGAAGAAGAAACTTTGGAATGTAGAAACAAAAGATGGAATAAAATACTCGTATACTTTAGCTGTATGCGGGAAAATATTGCTTCTGACTACTAGTGCATGAGTTATGGAGAGCGACCTTCAATCAAAGCTCGTTCACTTTTTCTGTATCTAGAAGTGGTTATCATGGGGAAGGCAAAGGCAGCAGCCTGATGTAGCAGAACTAGAGAAAAAAAGATGCCCTCATTGGATTACTTGGGTTTTTCCTGCGTGACACGCCAGGTGTTGGCCGGCTGGCCGATGCAGAAGGAAGCGAGTTCTGTGCCAGCCGTATGTGGGTGTTTGCGTATGCAAGACTCTGTTGCTCGTGCTATACGTGCTTCAGCAGCGCAAGTGACTCCTATGCTTCATGAGGGCAGTTTCTCTCGAGTTGTTTCCACTGGACTGCATTTTGCAGTAACAATTTTGTAGCGTAAGTGGCACACACAAGAAAAGAAATAAGACAGCAGAATCTGGTGCAGTGGCTATCAAAATTCTTGGTGTTTTTTCAGTTCTTTTCAGCTCCTGTTTTGCTTTTCCTCTTCTTCCTTTACCTTGTGTTCTTAGACTGGCAGCGAATATTGATTACTTGCAGTGATAACAGTCATGGCATTTAATTTGGGCTGGGTAATGTTCTTTTTTCTCCACAGCCCTGAGCTGGAAGGACAGTGTCTTCTTTGTGTAGCAAGATATTTTTAATCTGACACTGATAATAAAGGAACCATTACTAATGGTCATGAATACTTGTTTCGTTTTTCCTCTGTGATGCAGGCTGATAGCTCTATGCAAACATAGCCCTGTAATCCCGAACGACTTGGAAAACGACCAGAGGTCTGGGTTTTGATTCGTCGCAGGGAATTAACAATACATTCTTCGCTGAAAGAGAAATTTTGCCATCCAAAATAAAGATGAACTCTGTATGAAAGTAAATGAATGACCTCTCTAACACTCTTTGGACTTTCTCGGGTTAAAAACTTTGTTTTCCTAGAGCACTTGTGTGCTGGTAATTATTGCAGATATTCCAGACATATTAAAATGTCTTAGAATTTTGCAAAATTTATCGCACTGCCCTGGAATGAGAGGTCTCCTAGCACAAATACCCCATTTTCTTGTTAAAGCAAGGCTCTTGACTTTAAAAATACTAGCAGATTTATATTTCCTAAGAATTTATTTAAAGCATTTCAGTTTTTGTCTGTGGGGTGTTACAGTTCATGGACATCTGAAACGTGAAAATGCACTTGACTGATACTGTGCGCAACTGGCATTATGTAAGAGCACTAGATTAATCTGCCTTTTATGAATAATAACAGCACATCATTTAGACATTAGGAGAGCTGTGGCATTCACTGCAGGTGTGAAATATATAAACCTCACTCAGTACTTTTACTCTCATTGTTTTACTTGTTTATTTTGATTTATTCTTCTTCTTCTTCCTTCTTCTTAATTATTATTATTACACTGATTGTTCTGACTGGGGAATCTAAATCTGAATTCTGAATTTCACTGATGTGAGAAATATTGCCTTCAGAGATTAATTCTTCAAGGATTAGTGTGTTTGAATGAACATTATAATTCCTCTTTTTCATAGGGCTTACCTTCTCTAACATCTTCTCTTGGCTAATTGAGAGGGATTTTTTTTTGGATGACCTGTTTTAGTCACAAGAGTTTTAATAAAAATTGGTTTGACTGAGAAATATTTAATCTCTTCCTCACTTTTCTGGAGTTGGCAATTGCTGCAAAAAAGAGGTATGGTAGTCTTCTAATTATTAACATTTGAACAGCTGATAATATGCCCCCTGGTATAATAACGCTTTCAAACCCTCTTATTTAAGGGTGGGTAAATATTTGTCTGGAGGAATTTCTCTCTTCCTGTTTAGAGAAGAACTAGATTAGTTACTTAGACTCTATCTCTAACTTAACCCCTACCCCAGCTGATCACAAGATGTATAGTTGAATTGATTGACATATTAATGTGAAGGGTTTTGAATTATTACAATGATTAATTTAAAAAATCTAACATAGATTCAAAATCTAAAATGGGAATGAAAGCAGAAACATTAACATTTTACGGTCTGGTTTAGTACAAAATTAGATTACATTCTTTTAATTCACTGATACGCAATGTTTCTATGCCAAGTTGTCAGACTAATGAAGCCATGAATAAAATTTTTGAAAATATACCTTTCAATAAATGCCAGGATGGTATAACAGGGTTAAGATAACAACTACTGTGAGAAATAACTTGGATGCTGCTAGCACGGGATGAATTGTCTGTAGGATTAATTTTCCTGTTCCAATCATATGGAGCCCATGAGTGGTTCATGTCTTTCTTGGTTTATTTCTAGACTGAAACTATACTTTTTATGCTCCAGGATCTTCACTCACTAGCTCTTTGCCATTGTCAACAACACAGGTCTTCTTGTTACTGGACCTGAACAAGGGGTGACGGTTGTTCGTGTATGCCTTCTTCCGTGTAATGAGCTCAAGCTGCATTTCTGTTGCCTATGACTAGGCTTCCTCATTTCCTCTCTGTGCAGTCAACCAAACACTCTAACTCTTAATTATCAGGTCTCAAGACCTTATTATTTTCATTATCTTTCTGACTCCAGCTTTCATCAACATCAAGCACATCTTCCTTTTGCATTGTTTCTACCAGCTTATTTCTGTCCTGATGCTGCCAATCACCATGAATCCTCCAGTTGTTTCATTTCGTTTCAGCAAAACAAAGTCAAGTGAATCCTCAAGACCTTTACTCTGTTCCTGTCTGAACACCTACTCGTTTCTGTAGTATTGCTAATTTTCTCTTTCGGCCCCAAACTCCCTTGTCTCCCTATTGCCTTTCAGACAAAAATCGTTGCATCTTCTTCCAGGCCATCATTGATCAGAATATAGCAATCCATAAGGAAGACCCATCCTGCCAAACGTTGTCCAACAACTATTCGTGGTTTACGAGGAAAAAAGTGACAGTAAGGATCTCTCAAGAACTACAATAACAAAAAGCACAACTCGTTCATAATTTGTTTAGTGTTGTTTGGTTCTCTCTCTCTTCACGTTTTGTATACCAGTTCTCTTTCAACGTAAGCTGTCCCTTGGGGCAGGGAGCATGTCTTTGTATGTAAAGCTATACCTCTATAGTGTCTTACAATAGTGTCCAGTCCCTAAGTAAGGCCATAGTAATAATTTTGAAAAGCATTGTTTTCCTGTATGCCGCTTATGCATACAGCATGTTGCTGTGAACATTCAATATCGCATGTGTAACATACATTGTATGTTACAACTGAAGTGGGAAAGTTATGTGAAATCTCTTTTTTTCTTTTTTTTTTTTTTTTAACCTAGAGTTCTCTGAATTTTTAAAGTTGAAGGTTTCATTAAGGCAGCTGAGCAGTTGGAACTGAAAGGTCCACAGTTTAAAAAAAAAATGATTTCCTATCTGTTTGATTGACTGACGAGTCTCTACCAAACCAGGAATATCTGTGGCTGTTGGGTACCCTTGCATGCTACACTGATACCAGGGACTAAGTGTCTTTGATTCTGAGCTCGTTTCACCACGGAGTGTCTTTCAGACTTTAGCTGTTGTAAACAAATTTTAATTCTCTACCAAATTTTAAGTTCATTTAAAATCTCAAATCTTTCTTCTCAGATCTCCCGAAAGTGTATTCTTTTGGTCTCCTAAGGGCAAAAGTCATCTGTCTTGTGATAAATCCAGTGTTAACACCGAATAAGGGAAGACATCTACCTGGAAGGGGGTGGAGGGGAAGCAGAACACTGCAAAGGAGCACAGTGTCTCTCAGCAGATTTGTGGCAAAGCCAGCAGTAGGACCCACTCTTGTAACTCCCAGTCTTGGGACCAAAAGGACTCTTGAAGTTGCTAGTTGGGAATACTCTACAGAAATTGTCTAAAATAAACTCTTTTAAATTATGGCAAAATTTCCCGAGCTCTTTAGCAGGAATAGTGCAGTGTAAAGTTAGCTCCAACGGAGTGCTGATCCCAAAAGAAGGAAATCCACTGAAAATCTAGAAATTGTGAGAGGCAGAACAAGGGCAATGTTTTCATGCATGCATTTGAATAAGCATAGAGCATTTTGTAGTATGTCCTAAAATACTGCAGAGATGCAAGTGAAGGCTGAAAAGTATTCACTTAAAAAAAAAAAATCCAAACATACATAGCATTTTAACTCAGGCATGCAACAACACTGTTGAGTGACATTAGAATAATTTTTCTATTCATTCAGAAATGGCTGCTGCAAATATTCTCTATTTGAGCTCGGAATAAATTTCAGAATGACTACTGCCTGCTACATTCTCTTATGAAGGACAGCTATTAAAGAGATTCGTAACATGCTTCCTCATGAAAAATAGCTTTTCAGAGAAACATATTTACTAGGAAAATAAACTCTTTTCAAGACTTTAAGTTTTTCTTTCTTTCTTGTGGCTGCTTTCTCTCTTTCTTTTCTTTTTCCATTGGAAAATGCTGAAAACTGTGTAAAATGGTGTTCAGCCAAGAGTAGGTTAAAATTATCATTTAAATCAACGAATGAAACAATTGGTCTGGTGCTCTTCCACTGGCTATTAAATGGATAACCTCTGTGGAAATTTATGAATGAAATAAAAACGTTTTAAAATTCCTCCTTAGGAAAGGAGAATGCAGCCTAGGTCCGTTAGCCAGTGCAGCCACGTGGGACAGATCTATGGCCTTGCCCTGTCTTGCTTTGTTCCAGCCCGGTGGATTGGATAATGCTACCTGGGAGGATTCATTTTACTGTTGGCAGTCCCTGTTTTTCAGGCTATGTCTAAAAACAGCGTTCCAGGGCCATAAAAAGAAAGCTGAGGAAGATCTCAGCACGGAAGCCTGGAAATGGGTAGCCAGTGCCTTTGTAGCCACACCAGTCTTTCAGCGGAGAGATTGACTGTCTGCTGCAGGGACTCCAGTTGTCTTCAGAAATTTTTGGATCAGCCATAGCGGCACAAAGATGACGACCACACGTGATCTCTACATAATATCACGGGGAGTAGAAAAGCTTCTTGAACTCTTTTGTTTCTACCTTTTTCTTTCAAATTGAAATAGGCTGAATGTGAACACCGTTTGGGTTTTTTTTTCATTCAAATTAATGTACTGTTTTCATCTTATTGTTCATTGGTTAAAATATTAAATAAAACTCCGTTTATCCATAGTCCCTGAGGCATTTCCAGCTAAATGATTCATTGATTCACTGAAGAATCAGTTTATGTTTGCAGTTCCAAACTGGCATTCAGTCCATTTAGCAGACTTCATAGAAGAGCCATTTAAAAATTATTTTTCTAGATAGATAGGACGAGTCAATGTATTTCATAGTTTACTGGTTTTGAGATACTGTTGGCCAAGCTCAGTCATCAGCACTGCTGATAAACTGGGGAAAACCTAGTCGCTGTTGTGTTTGGTGAAATTTTCATTGTTTACACTACTTCATATAAGACCATTTGCCCTGCCAATTGTATAACCTTTAGCCTTTGTTTCTAGAAATGCACACTCAACAGCGCTAAAGATTTTCCATTGTTGTTTCTTTTTAATGAACATGATCTGGTTATCACTTAGACATTTATGCGTATTTTCCAATTACGTCTCTGTCGTGGTCTAACCCCAGCCGGCAACCAAGCACCACACAGCTGCTTGCTCACCCTCCACCATGGCGGGATAGGGGAGGGAATCAGAACAAAAATGAGAAAACCTGTGGGTTGAGATGAAGACAGCGTAATAGGTAAAGCAAAAGCCGTGCACCAAGCAAAGCAAAGCGAGGAATTCGGTCACCCCTCCCCACGGGCGGGCGGGCGTTCAGCCATCTCCAGGACAGCCGGGCTCTGTCACGCCTGACGGGGACCTGGGAAGACAGATGCCGTCACTTTTTATTCAGTAGGTACTAACTGTATCAACTATATTTTGGACAAACTTAAACCTTTAAAGATTTCAGTTTTCAAATCTACCTCTAAAATCGGCTAAAAGGAAGTGGAGTGAGTGTGATACAACAGCCGTCTCAAAAGGATTTAGCTTTAACACAGAAACTGGAGGTCTTGGGTAAAGTACTCTACATTTTGAGGAAATTGTTTTGGAAGAGCTAGAAATTCTGCATGCAACAAAATAATTGTTTCAATGTAAGGGAAAATACATATTGATTTGATAAGTTTGGTCCCGTCCCCCCCCCCTTCTTTTCCTATATCACTCTCTCATCGCTTTCATTGCTGTTGTTTTCAGTTCATCCGTTTGCACTCCTTTGTGCTAGCCACTAACTTAACCCCAGATCAGGAAGCCCATCCCTCTACATTTATTAGTTCACCTATAGAGTAACATAATAGATGCTTCCAGCTGCGTATCTCGTCTTCTGCATATCCTGCAGGATATGGAGAAGCCTGCAGCATGGAGTTCATAATGTGATCCCTTTCCTAGCATATCTGTCCTGTTACTGGGCAGTTCTTCAGATGTATTTGCCTACTCACCTGTCAAGCACCACCAGTAAAGTTCATTCTTCAGAAGTATAATTAATTCTCTGTAGCTTCTGTTTGCAAGTTTTGATCTTGCTGCCTTTTACCTGACGCCAAGACATTCTGTCATTGCAGAGTTGAATCACGAATGCCTTGCGGCTTCGCAGGCTGTGCAGGCTATTAGAAATGACCACCCTGTTTTGCATGCAAGGGTGGCAAGGTACAAGGGAAGGGAGTCTGTTCCTTGCAGGTACAGCTTGCTTTTAACAGCAGAGCGTGCTTCCCTCTCCGCCGCTTCACAGGTCAAAAGCTGCATTAACGTGCACCGCAGTGTATTGCTTGGAGCTAAATGGATTTATCCAGGTGTCCAGCAGAATTTGACTCAGTGCTCTTACCATGTGTGTGTTCTCCTGCTCTATGGAAAAGGCACCCCGGCAGTCACCAAGATTTACTGCCACTGATTTTAGAGCTTACGTTGAAAGTTTGGCCCTTATACTACATTTACAACTGTTAAATCACAAACTTCAAAAGTGTCAGCTCCTGGTTATGAATATTTTAAAGACATTAAGTAACCACACTATTTTATGCAGTTCCTAATGCTAACTTAATTCGGTCTTAAAAGAATTTAGTGAGCTTAACCAGTCCCTCTGGAGGCCAAAACCCAGATTGTTTAAGCATAGAATTTTCCCTGAAAATAGAGGTTATAGAGTATTTGAGGCTTCACTTAGAGAAAAATTACAGAGAGGCATTTAAAGCTGGGATAAGCAGCATATCCCTTTTCTCCCACTGAAGACGTCAAATGTTGAAAGATTTTTTTTCAAGCCGTTAAGTGATTTTTCTCCTATTTTGTGCATGCACTATTGAGTTTTCAGTGGTTGCTGCTGGCTCAGTAGCACTGGTAAGTAAAGTAAACACTCTCTATTTCCCTGACGAAGTAAGCATGAAAGCGGACAGTTACAATAGTATTGGTGGTCCAGGCATGTATATAAATTATGTGAGTGCTTAATTTCACTCCCTTATTTCCATGAACTAGTCATGGGTTACTCCCATTATCTACAATAGATGTCAAAATGCTGATTAAGGCAAGCTGTATTGACAGACCACTCAAACAAATGAAAATAAAAGAGGAGATGAAAACAATAGGCAGTGTTGATAGAAAGCTATTCAATGCCTTGTGTTAAAAAAGAAGTGGGTCTTAAGAGACAGGAAACTGTGATGAGAACAGGAATATTGCAGGTAAACTATAAGAGAAGAAGATTTATAACGTATATGTGAAAACCCATACATCAACTAGAAGGGAATAGTCAAAGTAGCTTTTCATAATGCTGTGGTTTTCATCTAACAAGGAACACACCTGGATGAAAAACATTAGATTCAACATGTGAATAAGGACGCCAGCTCTGTTCCCAATTCTGCAGGTCCACCAAGAGGCAGCAATAACTTGGATTCCACTATCAACTTAATCCTAAACCTAAATTCGAACCAGGGGACCTTTTCTGATATGAAAGTAGAATATACAGTCACTGAAAAGTGTGTTTGTACTGTAACATTGGCTTGGTTTGTAGTTCTTGCCAACCTTTGTATTTATAGCATTGCTTTACTGTTGTCTTTCCACCCCGCCCTCCCCCATCACGGTGAGCCAACCCTAACCCAAAGCTTTTTGGCTTTGCTTTTGCAAGTAAGAAAGAGTCTTCCCTCCTGTGATCCCCACAATTATATTTTTCCCATTCTTCAAGTGCATAATAAAGAATATTTATGCAAAGCAAATATTCAGTGTTCAAGAACAAGCTAATTGGATTCTTTTCATAATTGGTAGTTTATTGCACATTTATATTCAAAGCCATTCCCACTGTACCAGAACCCCGAGTTGCAGAAAACAGATTCAGCACTTTTATATTATATGCTTTCCTTAGCTGTCAAACCTAACTAAAGAATCCCTTACTTTTATTTAGAAAAGACCTTCACGATATCTTCAGCAACCAGGAACAGACTTTCTCAGATTAATGCGTGAACCGGTGCTGTGTCAATATTACTCCCATTCAGAGAGAGTGCAAGAGTCTCCCAGGCTTTAGGTTCATCCCTCCCAACTGAGTATCCCATCGGAGAAGTATGACTTGGAGGGAAACCTTTTTTGGGTAGTAGCCTACTCCTCACCGTGTGTCTTCCCCCAGTCTTCTCTTTTTAGATCCTTCAGGCTGTACTTCAAGAGCAGGGTCAGAGCAATTTCTTCGCTCCTGCTTTCAAGAATCGCATGTGTGTCAGAGTACGATAAAAATGTTGTTCTATTTCTGTGTAAGGATTAGGCACATTTTGGACTTCAGTAAAATCCTTAATTCTTACATGCCCTCTGTCAATGACAATGAAGAGGAAGAGAAACAACCACCAGCAACTCGTATAGTTACTGTGTTGGGTATCCTTGTATCCACAAACAGTGGGATACAGGCAACAGTTGCTGCAACAGCTAATCTGTGCTGCTGGATAGTTTGGCCTTGGAGATTTCCCAAGTATGGCAGATGTAAAGATGGAGTAAAAAGAAATCTATGTTGTTCACAAATGTCATTTCCGTTCATGAAGCTGACAATGGAAACTGCTGAAACCTGGAACCCGACTCCTCCCCCTTAATGTATTCCACGTAGCTAGCAGAAGTCCATAGATCTCTAGATACAAGAAGAATTTAAGATTAAAACTAAAAAATTACCACACCAAAGGGTACTTTCCCTTCCAGCTGCTCATCTCTGCACTCTAAACTGCTTGGCGTCGTCTCTGTTACATTCCTTTTTATGAGTTAGTCTTCGCAAGCTGATAAACTTTTCCTAAATTCCAATTAGCTGCTCCATGGACAGGGCTTGCTGTTTTGCAAAACACACTGGGTTTTGGCATCTTTGCCAGATATAGCTGTGTGGCAAGAGTAGCTATCCATGCCGCAGTATACTCAGCAGGAGAAAACATATGTACAGGCTTTAATTAGAGATCCTGTGGGGAAACACATTATTAAATAGAACATTCTTGTTAACAGAGCCTTTGTTGCAGATAGAATTAAACCAAGGTGAACTTAACCATCAAACAGGTCTTTATGCTTGCTGAATAAAGTCAACATTTTGAGTAGCTAAAATACAATTTTCAGATTCAATGGATCTTAATGGAGAGACAATTGCTTTCTCAGATGTGTTACATAAAAAAGTTAAAAGGTTTCAGTAGCACAGAAGCTGTGTTTGCATCCACGAGGTGTTTACAAAAGACAAAGTGGGTTCCATTTTACTCGATAAGCTGTAGTTTGGCAATAGTTTCTGTCAATAATATCTGTCAGTCCCGGCTCTTCTTTAAGACCTTAGTTCCGTAAACCTTTGCACAGAGCTCTGTTAGTCTGTTATTCCTCCTTCCCTTCCACAAAATTGTCTGTTTGCCTTGTTTAGGTGCCCTGCAAACCCAGATCATGTTGGCCGTCTCCAGATGTCACAAGACCATCATCTGGTGAAGATGTGGAGAAGCAGCAGTGTAGAGGGTACTGTGGATCTAATCTCTGCTGTAAAGAAGGTTATAGGAAAATCCTTACGTGTGACTGTAACTCTTTTGGATACGGTCTGCACTCTTCGCAGAACCTCTATCCTGTTGCATGTTTTGGTTTAGTTTGATGAACACTGTTGGCTCTGTTTTCTGGCCTCAGCATCCCACATACTAAAAATGAAAAAAAAGTAATTGTAAAAGACTTTTTCCTGATCAGAAGCGGAATCTTTTCTGCCTCTGGGTAACACATCCACTAGAAAGGCCCATGTATCCACCTTTTCTTTATGAACTCATAGGTACAACCTTACTGCTATGGATCACAAGATCACAAAGACAACCGCCATCCGTTACACTCTCCAGCAGCAACTTACGAAAGCAATTTTATATGTTATCACACCTAATACCAGGGGATTGGGCTTTATGTTAGAAATATTCTGGTCCTATAACCTGCTTTTATTCACTCAAGAACCAAATTCAGCTTCAGGATGAAAGGATACTGCATGGCACGGGCTCTGTGGAAAGAAGACACAGGTTTTTCAGAATATCAGCTCAAATAACTTTGCCCAAAGAGCAAAACTGGCGATGCTACAGATGAAGCACATGAAACTGAAGACTGTACGCAGGATCAGACGCAATCCTGTGGTCTCTTCTTTATCGATGGGGTTCAGTTAGCACTCACCTGAAAGGGAAGGAATAAGGATCTCAAAATTCGGCCTTCTGTTGTAAAGGTGGCTAAGCAAACTGGGAATATTGCCAAAATGAAAGAAGGTAGAAGAGTCGGGGGGCTAGCCCATTGATGTCACTTGCACGTCTCATAAAGCTAATGATTTTAATGATTCTCTCTGTGAGTATTTATCAGTCACACAACCTACAGAAAAGAATAGTCTGGAAAAACAATCTTATAAACTATTTCCAGTATAATTATGGATTGTTTCAGTAGTTGCTATGCTAGAGGATGTCATCTAGATGGGAAAGCTCAGTATTGCCTGCCTGATTAAGCATTATTAGCATTTTTCAACTCAGAAAAAATGAGAGTTGATGGAAGAGAGAAAGAAGCAAATGCATCCTGCTGCTAAATCTTATAGTGGGAAGAACATACGCAGCTTAATAAGCTGAGGTTTTGAACTGAAACCAGAAGAAGGTCAAAAGACTGGCATCCTAAAGAGGTGAATAAATGTTTGTGCAAAGCAGAAGGACTAAGTAAATTGCTTGGAAAGACAGCAGTGCGCACGCTTGGTGAGAAGAAAAGAAGGTACAAATAGGGTCACAGAGGCACACTGGAGTAAGTGGAAAGGCACACCTCTACGCTCTGAAGCAAGCCTGGGTCTTGAGCCTACGTTCACACTGAGCCATCGCTGACCCACGTCATTTATCCTCAGGTGGCTCAGAGTAGATGTAAACCTCTTTCGGAAGGGGTTCGCAGAAACAGATGTAAGTTTCTCATAACCCGGGTAACGAGCTGATGGCCTAGCTTCGTTCCTTTTGAGCAAAACCTGCATGATATGGCCCTGGGCACTAGCCAGGCTGGCCGTCAGCAAGGTTACTGGAGAACGTGTAGGACCGCTGAGCACAATGTAGGTTTTCAGCAAGCTCCCCGCTTTGCAGTCTTGCTCCAGCCAGAATATCGTAGCGGCGAATTGAAAGCACAAGTAAAGCAGCCCTGCTCCAGTGTCTGAGATGTCTCCCTCTAATAGCAGGGGAGAGAGAGAGAGGCAGAGCGAAGGAACCCTCACAGCTCTGTGCTGTTCTCCATGTACGACTAAAAAGTTATTGACGCTTAACCCTGTCGGCACAGAGGTTTGCAATGCGTTACAATAGCTCACTTAGCAGTAACTGCTGGTTTTGATCTTTGTAACAAAATCTAAATTCCCCACATGCAGTAACGAGAATTTGAACTCAATTATTGATTCTAACTACAAGAACATGGTTTATACGTTGACAGAAAATTAGTTAAATTACACTTCAGAAATGAAGAAATATAGCGGCCTTCTTCCTCTAAAAATTTGAAAGGTAGCCTCAAGCTGGATTTAGCAAAGTGAACTAGCTAAGTATAGGAAAAAGAGCCCATCCCTTGCGACACCAAGTCCGAGGGTGGAATGCCTGCCAACACCGTGTTGTTTGGCGGAAGGATATGAGAACTGGCTGTGCTCTGGCCTGTCAGGAGATATCAGCACTAGTTTGAACTGTGTCTGTTCAGGACACGTAGGACAACTGTCAATGATTGCTAATGGGATGTGGAGCTCTTTCCTTGTTCTCAGAGTGCAAGTGCCTCTCCTACGTTACTTGCATTTTGAAATTGGACTCCAATATCCAGTTATAAATTAAATTCTAAAAAAGCTTAGGATTTTCATATTTGTTCGTGAGATTCAGCTGTGTAGAAATACACTGGACTTACAGAAATACGCTGACCCAGATCTAGGTTTCAGTTCAAGCTTGCCTTTAAAATGTACAAATGAAAGTTTGCAGAACAGAATAACCACAGTGCGAGAGAACATACCAATTACCTCCCAGTGTAGAACAGGCAGACAGCTGGCATGGTGCTGCTTGGTACGTGTGAAAAGCGTGCTTGGGATCCTGTGGAGCACAGAGGTGAACTGTCCCTGTCCCTGAGAGCTTACAGTGAAACAAAACAAACTGAGAAAGCCATATGTAAAAAACATTTAGAATAAGAGGGTTATTAAAAGTGTCATTGTGGGGAAGGGAATAAGGAAAACCTAGCATGCTAGATTTACATTGCATTTTATAAAATTTTTTTTTTTTTTTTTGCTTTTGGAAGATACAGTGCTGTGTTTCTGTCTCGTTCAGAAGTCCTACTGAGTTAGAATTGAAACGGTGAAAAGTCATAGTCTGCTGTCTTGCTGCTTGGAAAAATCTGCGCGCACACGTTAGCAGTAGAAAAATACTCTTTGAGAACCACTCCTGATTTTTTACTTCGGACTGTGCAATATCTAATGTAAGTGCTGTCAACAGAAATCTCCTACCCTTCAGCAAAAAGAAAAATGAAGTTCATTGGTGATTGTACACAGTCACCAACTTAGCATATTATATGGTATAACATTGTGTGGGTAATAAATATGCTGGCTTTTACCCTGTCAAGAAAGAGATTTTTCAGAAACAACAAAGACTGGTATCAAATACAAACTATTAAATATAATTAAATAGTCATGGCTGTCATTAAAGTATGATGGAATGAGTAAGATACTTGTAATTGTCCTACCTGGAGGGCTTGATTCCAACTCTAAAATGTAATTCAGCTCCAGAGGAAGACAGATATTTTTCCTTTTTCTGAAAGTGAAAGAAACTTGAAAATTGATACCTGCAGAATATAAAACCTCTCTTAATAAAAGCTTCTAAACGGGTATTTTGAGTTAGTATAACCCTGCCATGGTCATTCTTTGGTGGCAGTGTCTCCTGGCCAGTCCTAACCAGCCAGGTCCATGTTAATCTTTGGTGAAGCCTGCGCAGCTCCTGGCTTAAGGAGCTGTCTTCAGGTCAGGGACGATTTGTGGTCTGTTGGGCAGACACAGGTCTACATTTTCAGTCTATGTGGAACAAACATTTTCTCTAAACGTTTAACATGCACTTCATAAAAAAGAAAAAAAATATTGTTTTGAATGAAGGTCAGTGCAAGACTAAAGACTCTAGATGGAGGCAAGAGCTAGCAAAAGCCAGCAGAAAAATCACACATGACTAACCAGTGACTGAAAGCATAGTGCTAAGTTTGTACACTGAGCTTGTCTTCCTGCTATCCTGCATCTTCACGCACTGCTGAGAAAGCTCGTGTCAATCTTCCCCCATGTCAGTTTATGATACCCTATGAGCTTTAAGGAACTGTGCTAAAAGTAATGTTAGTTAGGATGCTATACTAACAAGCAAACATGTATTACATGTACATTAAGCTTTAATGTTCAATTAAAAAGAAAAGGAAAATATAATAATAATTGCATGCAATTGTCCAATGAGTTAAAATTCTGTTGTGTCTGTTATTATTGCTAAGGAGACTTAATTGACATTGAGCACTTGAGGCTTTACGGTAAGGAGATTTTCACATCAATGAAAAACCCCTTAGTTTTACTGATTTAAAATTCTTATATATTCTCATGTATACATGAACACACCCATATATATTCACCATTGCTGAAACAGTCTTTAAAAGTCACCTTCATTATAATGTCTCTCTCCAAAATCCTATTTTGGATCATATCTTTTCTGAGATTTAATACATTTGCTACAAGCAAACTACGAAGGAAATAACTGAAGCACCACAGTGCCAGATCGCTGGGTTTGGAATGGTTGCTGACTTTTCACACCCAGAAAGGTTTGGCGTGTTTCGTGAAAGCTCTGCGAAACACCTGGTTCAGTTTTGTCAGGAGGTCACATTGTGCCCATCTGAACGGTGTGGTCCCCCACCACAAAGAAATCAGGTACTGGGTTTCCCTGCGTGCTGTAATTTCTGAATTGCTTACTTACAATAGCCTAATGAGAATGGTTTTAATCAGAGTTTGCTACGATTACTATGTAAGAGAAAAAAATGGAAAAAGAACAAACAGCTTATGCTTGCAATAGCTGATGGATACTAGTATAACTTTTTTCAGATAGAATCACATTTATAAAATGAATGGAAGCAACAAACGATCTTTCAGACTTAACAGAAGGAGCAATTAAGCTTCTTGATTTAGTAAAGGCAATGGGAAAGATGCGGGGAGGAAAGGGCCTGAGGCATTTGGTGATATAACAAACAAGACCTACATAATGCAGTGTTTTCCCAGCTGTGAATGCAGGTGTTTGCAGAAGCGGCACAGATGCTCATCTTTTTGGCTTTTTGGCTCTAGGCTTCCCTGTAGTGACATACTGGAATAAAATTCTTTTACCAGCTATTTATTTCTAACGTGCTCAGAGAAACAGGGCTTTCTATACATTTCCACATTCTGCCCCCCCCCCCCGCCCCAACATGCAAGGGTATTTAAGAATAAATCCTACTTTATCAGTTGTCTACGGTCTAATAGGGAAAATCCTCCAGAGGCAAGAAAGTTTTAAATCATACTCTGCATGACAGTGGCTATCTGTCTTCTTTCACCCTGTTCAGCCTGTGCAAATTGGCCTGCTAAAAATAAGGCCCACTTCTCGACGGATGCGGATGAGATTTTAGTGCGTGTGTGCATACACTGGGGAAGATTTGATAACGCGCATGGAAATAACACTGGGGACGCATTTATTCCTGTCTTCTCCCCCACTTTCAAACACCGTTGTCTGTTCCCTGTCTGTCAGAGACATAGCAGTATTGCATACGGGCTACTCTCCTAGCTCTTACTTCTCATTGTCACCTGTCATTAAGAAAGAGGGAAAATTAAAAAAAAAATAACCAACCCAAAAATCCCGCAAGAGACCGAGGAAGTATTGTGTTGTCACAGTGGTATGGGAAACCTTGAAAACATGACTAAAGGTAACTGGATGTTATCATTCATTTGGTAACGCTGCTCGAGGTCTGAAAGTAAGTGGTTTGAGTCACGAACACTGACCTATGCAGTTTGTCGTGTACCAGCTTTGACACCAGCAATGATACATTCAGCATCATCGTTGTTCCCGTTTTCCTGGTTACAAGAGCATTTAGGAAAAAAGGAGCAGCATTTTGTTCTGACTAGCTCTTTTAGGTTAGTTCCTCCAGCACCTTGGTTTGCAAGACTATGAGAGTCCCTCTTCCCCGTTTTAAAGAATTTAAGTGAAAAGAGCCAGAGGTTGCACCGGGGCTGCTGGTGCCTACGGGTGAGCAATAGTGCCTTGTGCGGTGGTGTTTCAGAGATGATGTAGGACTTCTGCTGCGTTCCAAACCACTAAAGGAGAAACAGCTGAATTAATTCCTCACATAAATATTCCAAACATGCAGAAAGCATAACAGGTGGTTGAGGCTTTTAGCTGCAATTAGAGTAGCACACAAAAACTTGTTAGAGTATTTGCAGGGAAATAGAACATCGTTGAAACACGCTGTTCCAAAACAAGAACATTTCTCAGAGAAAATGTTCTGGAGTAAACTCTTCTCCAGGACTGAAGAGGAGCTTTGTACTCTCAAGAGGAGCTTTGTACTCTAATGCCATGAGGGCCAGTTGACTTCAGGACATTTAAGTTGTCTTGTTTCACCCATAATCATGGTAGAATAATAGAATGAATGGGGCTGAAAACTTGTAGGCATCTGCCCTGGGGTCTATGGGCACCCAGAAAGCAGAGGCACTTGCTAGCAGCTCACCACCATGGCAGCAGACATCTTTGGAAACGTGCTCATTGCCGTCATTTCCTAACGGGTCGCTGTGGATCCTGAAAGCTGAATATATCATCTTCGAGGGAACTTAGGTCCTGTACAGGCTCGCTGTTTCCAGTCTCTTTTTAAGAGAGCCTGTAACTTGTTCTTTCTAAAAATGGTGCTCTGTACACCTCCTGGCATTCTGTGAAGGCATTGGCCTGGAAGTATGTCTTGGTTTCACCCCAGCCAGCAACTGAGCCCCACGCAGCAGCTCACTCACTTCCCCCCCACCCACTGGGATGGGGGAGCGAATCAGACAAAAAAAAGGCAAAGCTCGTGGGTTGAGACAAGAACAGTGGAATAGAACAGAAAGGAGGAAACTAACAGTGACACTAACAACAACAACAAAGTGACAATAACAACAGAAGGATTGGAATAAACAAGACAAGCAATGCACAAGGCAATTGCTCACCACTCGCCAACCGATGCCCAAGCAGTGCTTTCCCCCAGCCAGCTCCCCCAGTTTATATACTGGGCATGATGTCCCACGGTATGGAATACCCCTGTGGCCAGTTTGGGGCAGCTGTCCTGGCTGTGTCCCCTCCCAACTTTCCAGTGCACCTCCAGCCTTCCTGCTGGCTGGGCAGGAGAAGCTGAACAGTCCCTGACTTCGTCTAAACACGACTTAGGAACAACTGACACCATCAGGGTGTTATCAACATTCTTCTTCCTCATACTAAACCCAAACCACAGCGCTGTACCAGCTACTAGGAAGACAGTTAACTCTGTCCCAGCCAAAACCAGGACAATTGTTCAAAATCTAAGATCAACTGAGGCCTTCAAAACATTTCATGCAAGTTAGGAAGGGGGTACACTGGCCCTTAATACTTTTTTTGTTTGTTTTTTTCCAGTTACTATAGCAAGCAACTGATCTTGCATATCACTGAAGTTTCCTGCAAATACCTCCGACCACTCCAGTTTCTGAACTACACCACAGTTTTGCTGCTAGTACAATATGATGGCCATCAAACTTAACAAACCATCTGCCAGTTCAGAGAAAGCATTGTGCCGAAACATTTGCATCCTGTATTAATTTGATGCAAACAGCTTTAAACTTTGAAAAAAGTAAAAAACCAATCCAACCAACCAACCAAACCCCCAAAGCCAGTTCATATATTACTTTACATTCGCAGAAAACTTCCATTTTTCTGCCTTTGAGTAGCAAAATTCTATTGTTAAAATGTATTCACAGAGAAATTACTGGACGTTAATTCTCTTTATTTTTTTTCAGGCTATTCTTTTCAACTGCTTTTCTTGTCCCATGTGTTCTTATTACTGGAAACAAAAGTCTAGTTACTCTGGATGTAAAATAAATATTAGTCATTCACAGTATAGGAAAGTGAGTTAAAAGCACCACCAGAAGAATAAGGCACCTTGCATCCATTATATTCTTTGTTGATCCTTGGTGAGTGCTCCAAGGAGATGAGTATCATGTGTTTCCTCTCAAATTAAAAACACTCATACTACCAATAATTTTTGAAAGAAATGGCCTTAATATTTCTGTTCTGGGAAAAGCTGAAGAGGAATGAAGCTGTTCCTGCTCCACTCCCATTCCAGTCCTGTCTGCAAACTGCAAACATTTCCCATAGCCCCACCTGCAGAACCATCTAACGGGAGGCTAGAATTATAATACCTCAGGGGGAAAGATTAATCATTAAATCTAGTATGTCACTGAAGGATGACAGTAGTGCTGTTTCTGGAGATAGATTAACAGCCAGACCTAATGCACGTTGTAATTAATTTATCAGTTTACATCCAGGCATATAGACACTTTGTGTATCATAAGGTGGAAGTAAGACTTAATGCTCTTACAGATGTTTGGCTAGAGGTAAGTCTGGGTAAAACTGAAAGCCCTTTATGACATAACAGTATCTTCAGACACTGATTCTTGAAGAAAAATCTTAAGTTGGACTTTAGTCTTGCTTCTGTTCAAAAAACTATGAATTAAATGTAATGGTATTTCTAGCATTTCAATGGGGGAGAGGCATCGGATGCCTCTAGTACGGGGAACACAAGTCATTTACTGTGTTATATGCCATTTTATATGGGACTCCCATCTGGCTTCCAGCAACTCCTACAGAAGTACATCCTACAAGAGATCTACTCCTTTACCTGCCAGCAAAGTTCCTCAGATACTCAAGGAGATGTAAGGTGGCACTAGAAATCTATGTTTAAGAATCTGGATCCTTTCCCAGATTACCTGCTGGGCTTGCTGAAAATAAAAGTATGAGTGTTAGTACCCGAGATCATCATTATTCTTTACTGCTGATGGAAGCCATTTTAAAACACATTCTCCAGCTAGATGACAGTCACAAGTTTGTAGCTTCATATCAGCAAGAGCAGATTACACCAACCGGTCCCACATTACTGTAAAAAATACTTTCCCATTTCTGCTTTCTCATTCTTGCCATTCTCACTTAGTGCTGAGTTCAATTCATTTCAAAACCTTCCAAAATTGCTTCACTTTAAGTAACTAAATTCAGTTCCTACCCAAAGTACTTAACTGACCCAGTTAATTGTACTTAATGTTACCCTTACCATTCCTCCTCACTGGTCTTAAACATAAGCCCATTGCTAATTTGTTTACATGCAATAGTGTAAATTAGCGTAGATGACAGTTGCACGACAATTTTCAGTACCTGGTGAAAGAATCCTGTTCTTAATGCAGTATTTTTTTTGATAGTTCTTTTTGTCTTCTAAGCAAGCAAGCAAGCAAAATAATATTGCCTGTTGGGGAATAATCAGACTAAACCATTGTTTATTATTTAACTTGAATTAAAACCTTGAATATTTTAAATTGTGATGAACAGTTAGTGAAAATTTTAATTCCATATTGCCTTTTGGTGTGTGATTTTTACTTCCATTTCCAATTAGAAATTCCCCACACACTTAATTTTCACTGAGGTTTGAAAACATTTGTGAAGAACTGTTTCAGGTTTCTTTCATTCATTTCCTCGATGCTACAACTATGAGTTCTGGAGCAGAGCTAGACAAAGTCAGACGTGCTGAATGGAAAAGGGAACAGAGACAGAAGAGGTAAAGTGGCCATATTTCTGATCCTTGAAATGGTTCCTTCATGCCTTCGTCCCTCTCATCTCTGGAGCACCTTCTAGACAACGCTTGCTGAGAGCAAGTGGCTGACTTCAGTTCTTCTAATGTATATGCTTCTCTCAGCAACAATGTCAAGGAGCTGTAAGTCACAGAAAAACTCTGCGATGTCAGGCTTCAATCCTCCTTTGCCTATGGAACAATGTGTTACTGCCAATAGTATCAGTCTTCTGCTCTTACGGCAAAAAAAAGTTTTGCTGTGTCACAGCTACAAACTGTACATTGTCATAGAAATAAAATTATTAAATCATTTGGGAAAAGAATATGAACTTAAAGATGAAGAAAAGGACTAAGAATAATGCAAGCTAACAAGGGGTAGGAATATACTGCAAAATCATTAAACAGTCCCTGCTTATAGAAATCTTCAGTTATTTTCACATTCAAAATATCATGCACAATGAGCAAAGGATGACAGCATTTAGGTCATCCAAGGTTCACATTGCAACTCTATGGATTTGTAAAATTTTAGCCTTTATCGAACCATGAAAAACCTTCGTCTAAATTCATTAATTCTAGAAAACTTTCACAATTGAATCCAATGAAGGGTTTGGGTGAAAAATCAAGTATCCATTTCTTTCCCCACACATAAGGCAGCCATGAATATTTCATGGTTACTTGTGAATATAAATATTTACATTTATGCAAAGATGATGTTTACAAGAAGAAAAAAAGACAAAGAACTGCATGTGATAGGTAGCATTATCACATCTACTTCACAAGAGGACTGCTAGTTCTACAGAGGCTTAGGAACTAGAAATTAACTACAAAGAGCAACAGCAGAGGTAAAGCATGGCCTTACCCAGTAAAAAAAGTGTATTGATTTTTAATAAATACGTTTGTCATCTGATACCATAGATTGTTTTTCTGAAGACCTTTCATTACAGTCTTCTTATGGTCTCAAATGACTGGAGTTCACAATTGCTTTTATCACTTTCCAGCACAGGTAATACATGCCAAGACAGACAAAAATGAAGGAGTAAACTTTATTTGCAAGTACTGCCTTCCAGTTACTCCAGCATAGGATCTTTAATACACATTGCTATATTTATTTTGTGCTTTAAATACTACAAAATAATCAACACAATGAATCTACATTTGACATCCGTATTACATCTTTAAAAGCTGTAAGTTTTCCTCAAAAAAAAGGGAATTTTTTCATAAGACAAAAAGGAATTGACAAATATTTTACACAGAATAGTACAAACAGGCTGGCATTTTCTTTCATATTCAAGAAAATTTACCAAATTTAGACGATTGGATTTTTAAAGCTAAACTCTGTGTGACTGTGGGGTCAAGTAAAACAATGGTTAGAACCAAGCATGTGCACAGCTGGGTAGATGATTTATCAGGAAACCAGTAGAGTTCTTCTGAACGTTTGCCACAGGTAATTTAGTTGCAAATCAGTATTTCATTTCACTTGAATGTGTGTGCATTTCTCTGGAAAAGGGGATGGGCATTGCCTTTGGTCCTCCGTATGGGTATAGGCATGGAGACAGAGGAGGCCCTGCCAGTTTTGTTACATACATTAAAATAAAGAGGGGGGGAGGAAAGGTTTTGCTACCTTTGTCTGCATTTCACACAATTTAAAAAAGAATGTTGCTGACATCCATAAATGTAGAAATGTATCTGAACTCTTCTTTAAACTATTCTTAGGAGTACAGGATAGTTTAAACAGACTCTGCAATTTTGTTCTCATTTATTTACATGTTTTCGCATGCACAGAGGCAACTTTTTTGTAGGAGTGGCTTCTCTCAAAATGATTTCAATATGAGGTCTAAGAGCTACTTCTGAAAAATCTCATCCTAGTTGGTAATTGCATTAGAAAGGAACAGGAAGGGGACAATAGTGTTCTTTATTTGGGCAACAGTATTCTTTTAATTACTTATTCTTCAAAGAGTTTATAAAGGAACCTCACATATGGGTCAACGAAGCAGTGCTGTTTTCCAATAAAGGAAAAAAATTGTCAAGAACTATGGTACTTTGAGTAAATGGATTAAGAAAAATGGAAATAAAACCCTATAATTTCAATAAAGTGTTTCTACCTGTTCAAAATTTTAAGACAAATGACAAAACATTGTAAGAAAAATGAATGACCGGACGCATTCTCATGTACAGACCCCCTTCTATTCCTTTATCTTTATAAATTATACTTCATTAGAAATATGCTTTGTTCATGCACACATACCTTGCTTCGAAGAGAAAAGCAGATATCACAGACAGATGCATGTGGATGAGAGAAGTACAATCAACTTGCATTGGGCACTGAAAGCCTTTTAAAGTACTTTAACAATCAACACACAGCTCATCACCACTTCACAGATAGCACAAAGCACATTGAGATAATTATTATCCTCATTTTACTCTTATCCAGATACATTGTGCTTCACATCCTTGATCTTAAATATCAAACTTTCCTGTTCCCTCCACTCTCCCTCATTTAAGACTATATCAAATCAGAAGATACACGATTCATGAGATTTCCAGGTTTTCACAAATGACCAGTAAAGCATATACATGTGAGTAGGATGCTAGGGGAAAACAGGGAATAAATTAAATCACATATTGCATTCACATATATACTATAACTTCAGCCCCCATATCTCAGTTTTACTTACTGTGGAGAACTCTGCAAATAATTGCCACAGCTACCAACACTACTACAGCTTTATCAGTGCTGGCAGCCCTAGTGTAGATGGCACCCCAGCAGCTGTCAGTAGCATCATGTCTATTAAACCAGCTCAGTGCCAATCTAATTAACACAGTGCTGAAACAGCTGCTAGTGCTGGAGAGCTGTGAATATTGCAGCTCCTCATATCACTAATGTCAGTGGAACTGCAATAGTGGGAATGTTCTGTAAATGTTCCCCAGTGCAGAACAAGCCTATGTTGGCAGTGACCTGGATTTCTGTCCTTGTTGGACATAATACTTAAAGGAAGGTGTCAAACTCAAGTCTGTACTTAAAAATCTAATTAAAGACTCCCCATCCTACGTGTTTCCTTATAAATTTTGAATTCCTGGGTTTCTGATGACAAACTCCTTCACGTATCTGACTTTAGCACTGTGCATGATCCCCCGTTATAAAAAGAGCTGTACAGACAATGCAACCCATGCAGTTGTTGCTCAGCACTAAAGAAAATGTTGTGAAAAGGCAAAAACTATTCTGGTAACAGGTCCCAAAGGGGCACTACCTGGTTTTATCATTTCTTAATGAGAGAAGAAGGACAATTCACTATTTTTAGACTACTACAATGAAATACAATTGTATATACCTCAACAGAGGACACAGACAATCTTCAATGTTTAATGCCTCCCCTCTCCAGTTCCTTGGATTAATAAATGTGCTACCATATCTTCAGAGAAGCTTTAATGACTTGTCTGAGGAAATCAGTATAATCACTTTTGTCTTTTGAAAATGGTGATTATGGAACCATGCTTCAGGATGAGAAAAACAGATGAAATACCAGCTAAGTATAATGAACCAGACAAGAGTCTGTCAAAAAAAAAAATTGTTGTAAATGTGCTTCCTCCCTGGGGGAATGGCCTCCACCAACCTGCGACTCACCTGTTACACAGAGGGTAGGGGGAAAAGACAGGTCAGCGAGCTCACTGGAAGAGGCAGGATAACCTTTTAACTGATGTAGTCATTTGAACAGAAGGGATTTGGGAAGAAGATCTCCTCTCTGTTTCTGGGGCAATACCCTAACAGTCTTCCCAAAGACAGCTCATAATGAAGACACAGGTGAACTTTCAGGAGGGAAACAGGAAGACATGAAAGACAAGAGTCCAGAAAGCACTTAAAGAGAGTTCGTAATTTGCAGGACCGAATTAAAGACAAGAAAGCTCTGCCTGATGTCTTTAAATTAATCAAAACAACCTTTTCTCTTGGCAGACTGCAGAGATACAGCTCAGGTTTAAGTATGATTTATTGCAGTAGAAACACATTCAAGACAAGCATTGTCTCTTTTCCACACTTGTATAGCATAACGGGACCCTCTCGAGTGCTGCCACTATAGAAACACCTGATGACCCTTTACTGTGGCTGAAAGCTTCACATTTTCTCCAGTGAACTGCATAACTTAAGTGACCCACTTAAAACATTACTATGAAAATTTTCCTCAAAGTCACTCATTTATTTGGCAGTACTTATATGAAACAATAGTAGAACTTTCATTTACTTTTTAAGGCTAGACTCCATACGTGCTGTATCCACCTCCACAATATGGGAGTAAATGGCCATTTCTCACTCAGCAGCAGTGCGAGGGTCTGTGAGACCTATAGCCCTGCCCCATCCCCAAAACATGATGGCTGGGATTTGTGGACACAGGGCGAAATCTCCATTCCAGCACATTAGGAATTAAGAGAGTCTGTCCCCAAACACAGCCAGTGCAGATGGCCGCCTTCTAAAGCTCCTGCTGGCACGGAGTAGTGGCAGATTGTTCAAAGAGGGATAGATTTGGGGAGCAACAAAGAAGCCGAGGATAAAAGTTACATCCAGCTTTGTTTCACGTGCAAAAGGAAGTCTATTATGTGCCCCTTTTGTTTCCTCTGTTGCAGGAAGCAAGAGATTTTAAAGGACTGAAGCTTAAGGACAGATGCTATTAAAGATGTAAACATTATTTTTCTTCCCTTGGCTCCACAGAAATCAGGAGTCGTCTTTCCACTGAGATTCTTTGAAAAGAATTTTTAATCTGGGGCTCTGATGGTTATGCTACTTCACAGATATGAATACCTGTAAGTTTGAATTCTCGTTTCAATTTTAATCCCTTAGCAGACCCATCATTTTTGAGAAAACAATGGGTTCTTTAAGCTCTTCTCTGTGGGAATCTTTGTCTGAGTTCTTGTATTTATGTACCGAGAAATTATATGCCTTTTTCTGCTAGCTGTGTATTTTAAGCACAGTTATGTCTGTGTACGAACATATGGATCTATACATACAAATATGTTCTGCCTGTCTATGTCCACACTCACTGAACCTCTGGTTATTATACCCACAGAAACAACAAGGTTTACGGTGCTTTTTGCCTGTGTGACCCACAACGCTCCCACCAAACCGCACAGCAGACGCTGTCCTTCCACTCCGAACGTGCAATGACCAGGGGCCTGAACATCGTGGGAATCTAGGTACCGTCACAACAGACACACATATCTATTCCAAAACCACAGTTTTCTATTCTGATGCTCAAATCAGAACCAATGACAAAGAATCCTATTCCCAGGGACTTGCACACCATTCCTCTCAGCCTGATCTTCTGCTGTGCCAAGATGTTTTGAAAGTCAAAGGAAACGATCACGTCATGAAAGTGTATCTTTCTGTTCCCCTCCAATAACCCTCACCTGCTTCTAAATCAACACTAATTGTTTTTATTTTGTTACACTGACATAATGAAAAAGCAGCAATAGTTTCATGTTCTAGACAGAACCAGCCAACTGATATAATAAGCCGAGCTTTTTTTTAAAAAAAAAAGTTGCATCTTTTGTTGCTGAAGATAAATATTGCCTTAGAGAAGACCACAGTAGCTATTTAACAGCCTAACACAATAATAAATAAGACAGAAAGTGAAGCAGAATACGTATTAAACTGCATCTGCATCCAACAGACTCTACCATGGCTAAGCAAAGGGAGAGCATTGCATCTATAATTCAGCATTAATAAATAAAGTATATCAACATGGTTACTCTGACCAAAGAAAACTACCCTTTATTAAGACAAAAAGTATAGAAAATTTATAACCAAAATCAGCATTAAATTGTGAAATCTTACATGTCAGGAAAATAGCCATGAAAATCCCTTATTTCTGTAGCAGTCTCATGACTTGTCCAACCCTTTCAGTTTCACATTGATGTCACTTAACCAGTTAATTTTTCGCTGTTACTTGCAATTTAATCCAGCTTTATTTTTAAATATCCTTTAAATGCACATTATATAACTTTCATTATTAATTTGATGTATTAGAAAATATAACTGCATTTGTTGCTTGTGTGATATTAAGTTAATTGCATGTCAAATAGATTTACCTATGATATAATTAATAAAGTGTAATGAGTATTCTTTTTATATTTGCATTACAGTTAGCTTTTAGACAGTACAGAAATGTCAAAGCAATGAACAGCCTAAAACTAGGTTTTGGCTTTTTTATTAAGAGATCTAAACAGAAATATCTCCAGTAATGCCAAGAATTTATTTAATACTCAATCTGCCAGCTAATCATAAGATAAGTAAGTCAAGACGTGGTAAAAGAAACCTATCTTCAAAAACTTTTTGTTGCCATCAGCTTGTATTTTGAATTAATATCCTGAATATAAATGTCATGATTCACCAATAAAGTACAAATTGAGAAAGATGTAACGAAAGCCTTTTACTTCTTTTGGCAGAGGAAGGCAGCAGCATTCCAGTAATGTGGTTACCTGCCCTGTCACCATGGATGAAGGTAACACAGATGTTCGTTTATTCTCACCTTATGAAAATAAGAGCAAATATTCTAGATGCCTTGGGAAAAAAGAAACAAGCTAAAAGTGCATTCAGAGCAACAAACACTGGATTCTTGCAAAGTTTTTGTTTTACTGGACTATCCAGAAATATTCATTTATCGTGAGGTTTTTTTATGTATTTACTTGCCCTGTTTCTCCTAGTGATCTCCTTTTACCTGGAACGAAAATTTATGAAAAAAATTAAATGAGAGGGAAGATGAAAATAAACACGCAGTAACAAAAGGAAAATCAAGCACCTCTTGACCGTGCTTGCTACAGACATTGAATCCAACATTCAAAGCCACTCTAGCTAAAGCAACCAGCAGGTAAACTTGCTGCACTTGGAGCAATGGAGCAGAAGTGCAGATGATGGGAACTACAAACGAGTCAGTGACAGTGGATACGCACTCTGACATACAATAAATACAACCTTAAGAGCTTATACAAGGGATTATGCACCATCATTCTACCATACTTCACCTTTCTATTTGTTCATGTACTCTGGAGCCCAAGTCAAGCTCCTAGTAAAACATTAAGCCAGTTCACCGTTCCTGTAACTTAAGCCCAGAGGAAACAACAGTGAAAGATGGGAACCACTGACATAGGAGCCACTGCCTTATGGTCCTGGCCATACATAAACCACATCTGCACATGGAGAGACAAAATGCGGTTCTGTGAGGTGCTACCTGTGCTCACCCAGGTTCAGCAAAGGAGCGTCTGGCTATGCAAACTATCGCCCAATATGTTGCCGTGAATGCAGTCATTTCTAACAGGATATTATGCCCATTCCCAGTGCAGCATCTAAGCACAGCGCATGAAGTAAGTGGAAAGGAAGAAATCTGAGCCTGCATAAGAAGCCCATGTACAGAAACAGCAGCGACTGAACCACTTCACCCATCTGATTTCAGCAGGCCTAGCTGATATTGTCTGCAGTCCTACTCACTGCTTAATAGTGGGATTTTTGTTTATGTACTTACTTATTTCGTACTCACTGTGCAGCTTTTTGCTCACAAAAGCTCATTCCTACACTTTTCACCTAGGCTGCAAAATGCCTTACTTTTCTTTAGAATAATTTTCTTCCTTTTCTTTTTAAAATGCATTACAAAAGTTATTCTATAAATAAGAACAATGTATTCCACTGAGTCATTTTCTGAATGGAACAATCACTTCAAGGGTATTTTTCTGTTCCCACTCAGGGAAGGGTGATGGAGGTTCCCTTTAAGAGACTTCCAGAGAACAGACTTCTCTTGCTATAAATTACCTGGTATGTTTATAATTTCCCATTTAAAAAGACAAAGAACTTCTTGTTTAAATCCTTCCCTCATGCTTCAAAAATGTGGCAGAATGGAAAGAATACTTTTTGTCTAGATTAGCCAAATGTTGATCAAGGAAACTGATCTAATTTTGGGAACCTATGCGCCTGGCACAAACAAAACCTGTACAAAAGGATTTTGTACCCATGAATCCTTATTTTATGGTATACAAAAGCATTGTTCTGACAACATACTAAAGGAACACCCAGAGAAAGTTTTTTTGTTCTCAAGTAGTCCTCTGCAGACTCACTCAAGTTAGATCTGCCTTTGCTAACCCAAGAAAAATACAGGAACTTGTTGGGGTGGTTGAGGGCCAAGGTGCCTGGACACGAGTTGCCTAAGATTTGAAAGTTGTTCATGTTCTTGCCGGGGCTTAGTGAGTCTCAAGAAGTCTTTTTACATGTTTCCTAGGGACCCAAACTGATATATATGCACAGCATGGACACCTCATGCTAGTCATCTCAGTTAAAGAAATTCTTTTCCATGCAGTAAACTTATCCCAAGAAGCAGCAGAAGAGAAAGTTATAGATAAATCAGATGGCTGGGATCAAACATGGAGAGCCAAGACAAATAGGCATGCACGTGAACATTCAAACACCTTGACTTTTGCTTGCTAAACAAAAGAGACATTACATTGCCTTTTGAATCATTAAAATCTGAACCAAAACATAGAAAAACTGAATGGACCTTTTTGCAAATACCCAATCTTGGGAAACAAGCAATGGCGCAGCCTATTAATTGTTGACAGAAATGTGTTGATGATGAAGAGCAGATTCGTTACACACAGAGGACACACTTGAATTAAAATTAAGTGTGTGGCTATCAACTGAATCCATTTCACACAGGCAATAACAATCACTAAAGGTGAAATTAAATTAATCACTAAGGAAAAAGGTGGCCTTGGACTTAGGGACAAAGTTGCATAACTTTGAAACTGAGAGGCCTGGAGAAATGGAAAAGATAAACTAATAATAAACTGGTTTTAAGCAAAGTGTGGACAGATAGACCACTCATCAGAGAAAGAACAAATAAAAGGATATATTTATCACATTCTAGCCTATGTCAGAAGGAATCTATACAAATTACATTTTTTTCAGTGTTGCAATCCAAATACGGCAATATTTAGAACCTTGAATTTTATACTTCTCTTTCTGTTGTCTTGAATTTTGGAGCGAGATTGTCACTTTTTGTTGGCCTCACTGAAATCAGGGCAGCCAGTCAGATGTAGATGAGTCTGGGTCCTTGCTTTTACCAAAACTTCTGTATCTTTAAGACCACCCAAAGAAGAAATGACAGAGACTTCTTAAACCTTTATCTCAACCTAAGGTAGTCAAATTGGCATGGGCCAGACCACTCCCCTCTTAGAAAGTCTTATAATCAAAGTTACATGGCTACAACAGTGTGTGTAGGAACTTCAGGGGAAATCTGTCTAATGGAGTGTAAGTACTGAGTTTTGAAAGTTCTGGGTTTGAACTTGTAAATGATTTCATTTCAAGCTACGTTTGTAAATCATTCTTCAGAATGCATGTGTAAATTTGAGACTTGTGCCATGAGTTTAAACTCATTTCGCCATAAAAATAAGTGGTACATCTAAGTCAAGAAGACTGCACTGATACAAAAAGAAAAGACATTAAACCTTTCTGCACACAGTTTAAAGGCTAGACTCTAGCCTATGTTCTCCTTATCTACAAAATGTCACTACTGCTCCCTCTCATCTCATAAGTGGATCATGTATTTATTAAATGAGTCATCTCCTTATGAAATGAACTACTTATGTATTAAAGTCCAGATGCCGGCTAGCTCTAAACTTTAAAGCAAAAACAATGAAATATTATTACTGCAGCACTCCCAAAGAGATCATGATAGGATGAGCGATGAGATGTTAGGGTTTGTTTGGCTATACACACGCATTCTCAGGAACAAGCAAGTAGAGGAGCTAGGGAAGGGGTGGAAAAGACTTACTTATCCTAACAGAGGAGAAACTATGCTACACCTGGTAAAAAGATCAAGCAAATTACTTGCCCTTGGGGAAATGGGGTAACAGGCATTGAGTTACAACTGCTTCAGCATAGCTGCACATTGCTCATTCTGGAGAGATGAACAGACAGGCACAATCTAGCACTAACTTAGCAAACTGAAGAGGAAGAAGAGACAAAGAACTCCAGTCTCTTTCAATATTAGCCTTCATCTTAAATGCCTGCTTGTAGCTCATTAGGTGGTATCATTTTGTCATGAAGTTTCTTAATGTCACTGAACATTGCTCCCAAAGGTGGAGAAGGTTGCAGTAACAAGCAAGGGCTTCTGTGTTTGGCTGATGATTAAAATAACCTGTCAGTCTATAAGAACAAGGCTATGGCCATAAACTTTCTCTTCTGTGATTTCATCTTTTCATTAGAACCAAGAGCTTTGTTCCAGACCTGTGGCAGTGAGCCAGGATAATAGGACTTCAGCAAAATACTGAACTTTCAAAACCACATAACAGATATTGCAGTGGAACACTTCTCTGATGCTTTATGGAATTAAGATGATGCGAAATATGTTCTAAAAGGCTGAAAAAGATGGTTGTACAGAAAACTAGAATTCACAGGAAGTAACTTAATTTGCCTTGCTTTTTTTCAAACTGCTGATGCATCCAGGCAGATTGTTTTTTAATGTCGAATCAGGGGGAACAATTTGTCTCTAAGTACAGAAGTCGTAACTTGACTGATGTGGCATGGAAAACTCACAATGGCTGACAGCTACAAGCTATCACCTAATAACAAACCTCCTGCACTGCTGATACAACCACTCTGTGAAGGTAAAAAGTTCGTCACTACACCCACAATAAAACAGGCAAGTAGAGGTAACTCAACCAACTCCCCAGTAACAACAGAAATCTGAAATATTGAATCAGTTATAGACAAGTAAAAGTCCCAAAGAGTTTGTCAACCTGATGATTATTTATCAGGATGTAAGTGAACCTTGCAAAGACATAAGCACATATACATGTTGAAAAGGCTCCAAAGTCTTCCAGTTCAGTTAAAAGGGGTCATTTTACTTATATCCACATGCCAAGCTAAAAACTACACTGAAATAAAAAAAATGTACAATCACTGATCACTGGAAAAAAGTACTCCACATATAATTTGGCAAGAATATAGAACTGGAACAATTACTTTCAAAGTGTAAAAAAGCCACAAAGAAGTAGTAACGTCATTTACACAATCCCTAATCTTGGCCAAAAAAAAAAAAAAAGCTGGTTTGATTTTAATGGTTTCTGTCTGCTTTAATCTGCATTCCTTTGGTCATAAATTAGTTTAGTGTAGCTTCTTTTAGTACAGTTGCTGTTTTCTTCCTTTGAAAAAGGAATACTATGTGTTGTTTATTATTGTAGTCAGTTCTGCTACATCTTCAAAATTTCTTCTAAAGTCTTGCATACTATTAAGGTCAGACTAACAGGGCTATAGCTGCCTGCAATGTCTATCCCCCTCCACCCTTCTTTAAAAGGTATATTTGCTACATTTGCCATTCTTCAGTCATATGGAAACTCTGGTAATAAAGAACTATTAAAATTATTTTTAAATATTACTATTAAAATAAAAATTACTATTATAAAATATATAGCTACTCACATGGTTCTAATTTGGACAAAGAATACTTTTTGTCCTTTGCCTTAGCTCTAGATGTGGCAATACACCGATCCATGCACTGTTTTCTACCAGCTGCACTACCTCTACATCATCATCTTTACTAAAAACTAAGGCAAAAAGGGACTTTAGTAGGGTTAGTTACATGCAACAGGTTTAGTGTGTAGGTCTTACTTCAAAAGGCTGTGGCTGCAATGCGTACTATTTTGCCTCTAATTAAATAGTATACTTGGATAAGTTGTGTCATCAAGAAAATAACTGATGATAGGGATATAGAAGTGGATTCTGTATAACCTGTTCTATTTAACACACAAATGATCATCTTTTTCTTTTCTTTTTCTTTTTTTTTACTTAAATGAACTGGTCGTGTTTGTGACCATTCATAGTTCAATGAAGACAGAATAGCACATATCAAAAGCTTAAACCAGCATCACTCACATAATACAGCTATTAAGACAAATACAAAAAAAAGGACCTGTATAGCCATTTAAGTTCCAGCCAAGACAGCATCAAAATACACTGGTATTTCTTCTATTCTCCCACATGTGTAGCTCCCACATAGCCATCACTCTACATAATATACATTTCTACTGATAGTTCTATTGAAGTGTTATGCCTAATGATCAAAACACTTGAGGTTAATAATTGCCACGTTATTAAATATAACCCTCTTTCACTTGCTGTACTACAAATATTCTGTGTATTGAGTTTAACTGTGTCTTCTAGTGACACATCCAACCAGTAAGCAGTAACATTTACTATGTTGCAAACTGGACCTATTTTGAAACACATAAACCAGGTTTACACCCCTTATCTTAATTGAAATATAGGTATGCTATGGTAATATTTCTTCATAATGCCTTGAATACTTTTTTTATGCAGCATTTACTGTGTAACAGACATTAAATCTTGGGAGAGCTCGTGCATATTGCCAGTGCTCTTTTGGCCTCCCTAGAAATACTCAAAACTCAGACTTGAGGAGTCCTTTGTTTTGTTTCTAACTGACCCTTACCTGCTGTGTATTCCTGGATGAACTGTGCAGGACCTATGTTGTGGTTTAAGCCCAACCAGCAACCAAGCACCCGCAGCCGCTCGCTCGCTCACTCACTCCTCCCTGGCCCCCGCCTCGGCCCTGGTGGGATGAAGAGGAGAAAATATAAAGAAATGCTCGTGGGTCGAGACAAGGACAGGGAGGGATCACTCACCAGTTATGGTCATGGGTAAAAGACAGACTCAACTTAGGGAAAAAACGAAATCAATTTAATCTACTACCAATCAAATCAAAACAAAGATAATGAGAAGTAAACCCAAATCTTAAAACACCTTCCCCCACCCCTCCCTCCTTCCCACCTCAACTCCACTCCCAGTTTTCTCTCCCTCCTCCACCCGGCAGAGCAAGGGGACAGGAATGGGGGTTGGGGTCAGTTCCTCACACCTTGTCTCTGCTCCTCCTTCCTCCTCAGGGGCAGGGCTCCTCACTCTGCCCCTGCTTCAGCCTGGGGTCCCAACCACGGGAGACAGTTCTTCACAAACTTCTCCAGCGTGGGTCCTTTCCACAGCCTCCAGCCCTTCAGGCGCCGACTGCTCCAGTTCGGGCTTCCCCACGGAGTCACGGCCATCTTGGGAGGCACCCACCTGCTCTGGCGTGGGGTCCTCCCCGGGCTGCAGGGGGGCATCTGCTCCCCCGCTCCCCTCCACGGCTGCAGGGGGACAGCCTGCCCTCTCACCCGGGGCTGCAGGGCCATCCCCTCCTCTGGCCCACCTCCTCCCCTCCTTCCTCACAGACCCCGGTATCTGTGTAGGTGTTTCTCTCACATCCCAATCTCCTCCCCCACTGCAGGTTTCCTATCTAAAATCTGTTACCCCAGAGGTCCTACCGCTGTTGCTGATGGGCTCGGCCTTGGCCAGATGTGGGTCTGACTTGGAGCTAGAGAATCTTCCAGCAGCTTCTCACAGGAGCCACCCCTGCAGCCCCTTCCCCACTACCAATACTCCGCCACTCAAACCCAAAAAAAGGGTTCAACACTGGCACAGGTTGCCCAGAGGAGCTGTGCAGTCTCCATTCATGGGGACACTTGAAACCCAGCTGGGCATGGCCCTAAGCAGCCTGCTCTAGCTGACTCTGCTTTAAGCAGTGGGCTGAACTAGATGGTTACCATCCAACCTCAACCCTTCTGTGATTCTGTGGTATTAGAATAGCTGTGGAAGAAAGCTTGGTAAGAATATGTTAAGAATATGTTAAAAATATATATTCTGATCTTCTGGTTAGAAAGTATTCCTTTAAGGTCTTTAGTATGGTCATTCTCCTGTTAAAAACCAGTAGAATATCAAATTTCCCATGGGTATTATTTCTTACTGTGGGATCTGAATCAGGTCCTGAAGGATTAGACATATAGAAGGAGGGAGGTATTCTAAGGATTAGGAACATTCAAAGGTAACATCCGTAACAGGTAGAAAAATATACATCTACAAATAAAGAACACTTTACAGTAAGTAAATTAAAAGATAGAACTATTTTTTTTTTTTTAAATGATAGGCCATTCAATTTAATTATGAAGCAATTTTAAACCTGGAGAGCTAATTTACAGAATACGTAATTAGCATATGTAAGTAATTGTTATGAGATATTATCTAACCCTGAGATTAATAGGATTAATAAAAATGAAAAACATGAATATGCACAGCTAGGGTAGATAGGATAGAGTATAATGATAATAAATGTCCCTTCTGTTGAGTCAAAAATAAGAAAGAAAATCAATCAGGTTCCAGTAAAATACATTCCAATTACTATACCAGAAGTGTAAAGTAGTGATATAATTTTTTCTGGTTTTGAAGCACGCGATACTGACCTTTCTATCACTTGTCTGGGATTTTTGTCAGAATAATCACAAGGCTCAAAAAAAAAGCCCAGATGTAGTCTATCCTATGGAAGGAAACTCTGTCATTTCCATTAGGTACTTGTATCAAATGACCTCAGTCCTCCTTGGATAGTTATCTGGATTCGTACACCAAAGACTTAAAGACCTGATCCCCTGGTCTGGAAAGCTGACTATAGTTTTGGGACTCTGATATATTTTAATGTCATCGCTGAAAAATTAATAGATGCCAATTACTTCAATATGGGTAATAGTTAAATTATATATCAATCCACCGCTATTGGGCAGTTTGCCATTCAAAATAAGGATGGCATATTAACCATCTCTGAGGCAGTAACTTTTCTGTAACTTCAATTTAATACTATATCAAGGGCAATTTTTCATCCCAAACAGTCAATTCACTGAAAATTATAAAATAATGAATTCTGAAAAATTATCACATAGAATTTAGTGGAACCAGTATACGTGGATTGACAGAACTTGTGATATATAAAAATTAAGTTTAGAATTACATTTAAGATTATACAAAATAGTAGACAAAGAATGATGCTACTTGTTTCTTTAACATGAAAAGATTGAGTATTTTTCAAAGAATGAATAACAGAGGGAAGAAAGACATATGTAGAAGCTGAAAAAGCATGAGAACAGATAATAGTCTACAGGAAAACATTCATAGGACATTGTATCAGTAAGCATATGTTTGCAAAAGCTAAACGTAATAAAGATGCAAACTATGTAGAAAGAATGAGATCATTTTAAATACCAGATTTCAGGCCTGACCTTCCAGAGGGTATTCTTTGATATAAAAGACAAGTTTGGTAGTGTTGTAGGTAGTGGGCAAAATAAATATTCCAACTACACATTTTGTGTAAATTAGGGAAATTAAATTACGGAGGTTTGCCAAGTTATTTAGCCTATTAAATGTATTTTCAGGCAGTAGAAACCTCAACCTCAGTTTTTTAAAGGAATTTATCAAAAGACTCACATAAAGCTCTCAGGAAATAGAAATCTTTTCTTATATCTCTTCCAGAATTCACTGAACAACTTTTGGTTCTGGCTTAAAATCATACCTTAAATTATGATTGGTGTTCATGATCTGCCTCTGGCTTATAGAGGACTTGTCAAGTGAAGGTATGCATCAGTTTTTGTAGACCTCAACATAGAGTGGAGTAATTTAGCTATTATTTTCAGTTACTTCTGACTCTTCAGTACGAACAGCCAAGCATGATTAACATGCTTGGAATTTCAAGCCTGCAAAAGTGATCAAATACACTGGAAATAATGTCAAAACCAATCAGAGGTATTTTTATTCAGCTATAGCTCAAAGACTGAAAGGCAAAGCATCTTTAACTTGTAGAAGACCATCTCTCTGTACCAAACATAATTTATCACCTTCTCCGCTATCAGCAAATCAATGAGAGAAGAATACAATGCAGAGGCAAGGAAGAGAGCATGAGCTAAGAGGTTCTCCCAAAGGTCACTCTGTGGCTGCAAAAAAAAGAAAAAAAAAGCGCCAAACAAAACAAACCCAAACCCCCTACAAAATTAAAAAGAAATAAAAACACATTGAAATGCAAACAAACAAAAAAAAAAACCCCACACCCACCTCAAAAAAACAAACAAAAAAATTTGGTCTTTTCAGCCTCCTATCTTTTCCCAGACTGTTCAACTGAGAGGAGCAGTTCTGCCAGCAAAATACTTTTCACGTCATGTAATTTCATTTAAAATGCAGTGCAAGCGAAGACTGCTCTGATCTTAGCTGCTGGAGTGGCAAGTGAAGTGGTGGGTGCAGCTAGAAAAGCATTCATGTTTCCAAACTGTTCAATCACAGTTTAGAGGACGTTCATTAGTAAATCAGGTCCCTGTCCCATGCAAAACCTACTCAATCTATGTAGTTTAAACCAAATCAGGACTGAAGTGGGTTTACTGATTTATTAATGAGGTATAATTAACTGCGAATCAGTGAACTATATATTCAGGATCAATATTTGTAATATGACAGATAAGCTACAATACTATTGCAAAGATTAATAAGGAACAAAGCATTTTCTAAATACCTTCTATAATCCTGATAAATCTTAATCCCTACTTTTATCCGCAACACAGTGATGCATGCACATGCACCCCTTCAGAGGCCATGGGTGGTGCAGGTCCCCCTCACCTGGGCGTGTGGGCCACCCTGCTCTCACCCCCTGCTCTGGGAGATGTGAGTGCACTGGTTGCCCCCCATCCTCCCAGAGGTGGGTGACCCCACACCCCCAAGGTGCAAGTCTGTGAATGCCCCCGTGACAGCTGTGGGCCAGCTGGAGGTAGTGGCTGGGGGCAGACAGGCCCATGGAGCTGCTGTGCTGACAAGCCCAGGCAGAGCTCCTGCTGTCATGGGGCCACATCTGGCAGGGTGACACCAGCGCCATTGCTGCCCTACACCCCGCTTCTCCTGTCCACTACAAATCCTTGTGTTTCAATTCTCTATCTGTTTAGATGACTTTTTTCCCGGAGGTCTCTTAATTCCCCAGTTACTGTTTAACTGGACTGATGGTTGTCTTCCTCTTTACCGAGATCAGTTTTGGACAAATGCCCACTCAGACAATTTGGGCATCTCACTCATGGACACTCTTACATGCATGTTCTTGTCTTGCTGACTGCTGTTATTCTGAACTCCTTGCCAAGGCTGAGCCCACTAAGTGCTGGTAACACATCAAGCTACTAACCATTGAAATATACCGTGAAGATTGGAAGTGTCAATGGGACAGAGCTCTTATGCATCTGTAATTTCTATGCTATTGTCATAATTGCAAAAATAAACTCCATGTCTGCAGCTACAGAAAAGAACTAGCAAATCTTGTTACCAAAGCATCTGCTTTTTTCTATCTTACTATGACTCAGGGTTCTTGAACAAGTATCAGTAGTTATGGCTGACCTTTACATTCTGAAAGCAAGTGAGAAGCTAGATTCAGTTTTTTTAAATGGATGCTTTTCTGTCATTTTATAAGTATTTTAACAGTTCTGAGGGAGAACTGAAATACCACTTCTTGAACAGAAAAAAATATGACTGCACAAATTCAGAAAATATTTACAGCTGTACTGAAATCCTAAAGGTAAAGAGAAGACTACATAACACAAGTCACAACTTTGAAATTGCAGAAGAAATGGAGCAGTTATGATGCCACTACAGACAAACGAAACGTATAACAAGTTTTGTTATTATCAAGGAGAAACTGACAATTCCTTCCCTTTGTACAAGCTCTAGTGGAGAATCAGTAAACACATCGATGCTCTATGCTTTGTTAATAGCTGTATATATTTATTGTGCTTCTGCAAAATCCTAAACCACCCAAATTAAAGGTAGCTTGATGCATGTGAACACCTGTGTAAAGAAAAAAAAAAATCCATTAAAAGCAAATCATTATTTTTCAGGATGGTTTGGTTTTAATGACAAAAAGCAATTTTTGCTTCACTGCTCAGAATGTCTAAGTTCTTGCCCTCTTAGCTGAGAAACCACTGGACTCAGAAAGCAACAATGGAAAAATGTGACAGCCTAAAACAAACCTAGTGACACTGTTGATTCACTTCTTGCTTGATAAACTGAGCAATCACAATTACATATGTGCACGAGAATAGAATATACCTATACCTTTCAGTATATGCATGGTTAAGCAAAGTAGCCTTATAAATTTAAACTGTAGTTACATGTGCATCGTAAGTGAGCAAACTAATAAATCTTACAATGCAAAGAATCAAATGAATAAACAGTTACTGCTGTATAACTCTGCACTTACACCATTTTATAGCTTGAAACATTATGCTATATTTTCCTCTAGTGGTAAGAATTTTTTCCCCAATTTCATATACATTTCATTAAACTAATGTGTATTCCCACAGAACAAACAAACAAGAAACCCAACTTAAAATTGCTGATGTATTATTCTTAAAAATATTTTTTAAAACCTTGGATTTTTAAATGTTGTCTTTAGACTTTCGACATTATAGTTGCAATCACATTTCTAGTACCCTTATGTCTGCCAGCCTTCCACCTGTTGGAGTTCACTCTAACTTTTTGCCTCACAAAATTTAAAATTATATTGGTATATTATGAATGTTAAACCTACTCAAGGTATTCAAGCCATTCCCGTGTATATTTAGGACACAAAATTTCTTTTGTTCATCAGGTAGGTGTCAGGGCAAATTGCAGGGAAAGTTCGTAAATGGATCCATCTATCCACTCAATGTAATTTCTAACTGCAGAAATTTCATAGATGACTGATGATAGCCAATTGCCTCTCTTGTATTTTTGCCAAGCTGTCAGAGAAACAGAAGAAAGCATCCACAGTGCTGTTCTGCTGTATTAACTGGGAGATCGTAGTGGGAGTATGTGGGGACTGTCCTTGTCAACCCTCTAATGAATGCAGCAAGCATTGGGAAAGGTTATATACTGTAACTTTCCTTTCTGTATTTACCTGAAATTCACATCTGTTAACATCTGTTGGGCTTGCTCATAATTTCCCAGTACCTGCTTCTGGTCAATGCAGCTCTGTAGCTCCAGAATATACACCTACCTGCAGAGGAAGACCAAAATCCCAGTACTCAAGGTAAAGCGACACTAAGGGAGATATTTGAGTGTGGACCATACCTAGAAGATAATATGTTTCAGCACAACAGTTCCAGATAAATATTTTACTGGTGCTAAACTGGATAGGTAACATACAGAGACAGAGCTAAAGAAATTACAAAGTAGGCAGTTTAACGTCAACTTGGAGAGTTTTTAAAACCCAGAGATCAAATTGGAAGAGATGCATGAGAAAAACAGTCTGATTATGGGTTGTCAATGAGGTTCAGGAAAGGCTCAAGATCATGCCTGACTAGTTTGTTGAAACTGAAACGATTACCACCAAGGTAAACAAAGTGACACAGTGAGAGCTCTCACTCCAAGCTTCTCAGCAAAAGCTCTGCAGCCACTTCAGGGGAGTCTTGTTAAACAATGTATTTATTTTAAAATTGAAGCCAGCCATGTAAACAAGGCCAGTGGAGAAGTTGAACACCAGGAAAAAATGCAATAAACATTTGTGGATATTGTGTTAGTAGCTCACACTGTGTTTAGTCCCAAGATTTGCCAGGCAGTTTTGCTGCCAACATTTAAGTCCACACTCTGGACTGACTGCTCCCCAAGAGGCAGACGAGCAGCCTTGCACCGCACACCACCTCAGGGGATCAAAGACTCCAGAGAACTAAGTGCCACTGACCCTTTTACCCTCCCAAGGGTGACTTACTGCGGATTCATCTGTGCAAATGGATGATGAGTTGTTTTAGAGGGGCTACATCTCGCTGTACTGGGTATAAACGGGAAGGTGCTGGCAGTGGAGGGCTGCAGGGAGGCCTCTGTGAGGGGAGACCAGGGCTGCTCTGTGCCGGATGCAGCCGGTTCCAGTTGGTTCCAGCCGGTTCCAGCCAGCACCAATGGACCCACCACAGGACACAGCTGAGCCCCTCAGCCTAGCAGGAGATGCCTCTGGGAAAACATATTTAAGAAAGAACAGTAAAATGCTGAAAGAAAAAGGATCAATGATGTGGGAGCATACGAGGTGCTCCTTGGTGGAGCTGCCAGTGCCCGCAGAAGGACTGCAGGCCATGGAGGACTCACACCAGGGACACCAGAGAGGAGGGAACAAGCATGAAGGAAGGAGCAGTGGTAGAGTAATGTGATAAACTGTGAACTGTTTGTTCATCAAACGATTGTCAGAACAATGGAAATTTACATGAAAGTATACAAGGTC
>JAVKLA010000047.1:4186169-4205061 GCA_034782735.1 Sagittarius serpentarius
TCTCTCCCCCATCCCAGTGGGTGGGGGGGGAAGTGAGTGAGCGGCTGCGTGGGGCTCAGTTGCTGGCTGGGGTGAAACCACGACAGGGGTATCCACCAAAAGCAGAAGGAAATGTGGCATCCTTATTAAGCAGCTTCCCGGTGCCCTTTTGAAAGCAGCGAGTTTAACAATTGCAAGAGGTCATTCATTCTTCACCCCCTGCCCAGTGTAGTACAGAGAGGGGAGGTATACCTACATACGTATCAGAAGCGGGCTCACAGCATGCACAGATATGCTTAAGCTCCGCTTGATCTAGCTGATTCGGATAAAAGCCGAGCTCCGATGGCTGCGTCAGCCACTTGGGCCCATGCTGGCGTCTCAAGCGGCCGCGGAGGTGGGCAGGCTGTGCTGAAGCTGGGCTGCAGCTATAGCATGAGCCAGCGCGTTAAAAGCCTGTAAAATCACACATCCTCTCATGGCGCAGGGATAGCCAGCGACACGTACGATTGGGATCTGGAAGGGTTTGGGTGGCAAGAACTGGGGCTGTATATGCATGCATGTGCCCAGAGACTGGACCAGAGTCTTGTCAAGAAAAAGAAATATTTGCTGAAACTCAAAGTGTGTGACATGAAAGACAGCCTTTCTAAGTACAGAAAAATTATTTTGAACTTGAATAGTTTGTGTAGCATTTGTTTAGGCTTCATTTCTGCTCCTTCTACCCTGGTTTTCAGTCAAGAAAGTCTTTAATCCGAAGTCTTTAATGAGACTAAGTCTTTTTAATGACATGCTCCTTTGCCAGCATATCAGAAATTTGCCTTAATAGCGTGACTGAGATCACTTGAACTAATTTAACCTTTACAGACATCCCTTTCATTGACAGTAGCAATGATCAAATTATTCCATTCTAAATGTAATTTGACTTCATTGTTCATAGCACCTGGTTCCTTCATAGAGGCATGAATATTCCCAGAAATATCACTTGATTCATTGGAAATGTAAAATCAAATTTAATTGGGAAAAGGTGCGTTACAGAAGTGTTTCTACTTTAGAACCTGCGAAGATCCTTCTAGTCTACCCTTTCCTACCAGGTTCGAGTATACTATCTTTGATAATACCACTTAAAATAAATCTTGTAAAGAGTGACAGTTTTCTGGTTAATACTGTTACAAACCTGAGTGCAAAGGATCAATAAGTAAAAATAAAGCCACGGAAAGGAGTTAAACATTTCCTATTCATTAATTATTTCTAATTTTGCAGGAAAATCATGTTTCAGTGGAAGGATTTATCAAATACAAACTTACTGCAATCATAGCTAGAAGACAGCACACTTCTGAGTGTGCTATGATATAGAATCTCTACAAATGAGCACTCCTGAAATTTGAGTCACCTTTTGCTGGTCTTGTCATTTATCTCTAATTCATGGGAGCTGTATAGGACATCAGCATACAAGCTGCACTGTTGAGGATGGGAGGTAGGAGGGATTTCACTGGCACTTGTTTAAAACAAACACCTTTTATCTGAGGGATGAGCACATTGTAAAATATGATTTTATGCCTTTAGAATACCTAAGGGAAATACTATTTAAGCAGCTGATAATCACCATGGAGAGTCTAGTAGTTAGTCAGACAAAAACACCTTCCCCCCCTGCCCCTGCTCTCCCTCTTGCTGTAGTTTTCAGGAAGATGATAACTATTGCTGTAACTGGACTTTTCTGTTTTGGATAATGAGAATATGAATGAAAAGAAGCTGTAGAGAAAAAATTAGGACCTTGCAGGAGTTAAACCAGTGGTAATTGCAGGACTTAAAATGGTAATTTTTAGCTTCACAGAAGAGTGTCCATGTTTCTCTGCCAAATATTACACTTTGCATGAGAATAAATAAGTGGGTTTTTTTGCTCTAAGAGCCTGAGTGTGCCCTCTCCCTCAGTAGCTCTGGGCCTAATTGAGCATAATGATGACACATGACAGTCGGCAGGAAACCCGTCAGCTATTTCAGGAGCTTGGTGCTGCAGGGGGAGGATGACGGGTCACGTTGCTGTTGAGAAGCCGACAGAAACAATGGCCGCCTCCTTCAAGCGTAGTCTAAAATGTCAGTGTGAGCTGTTTTGCTGCTTGCTCTCTTGTCTGATTGGAAGAATTTGAGGGGCACTTCAGTTACAAAGCCTATTTCATGGCTAGAAAGGTCAGCCCTTTCTGACTGAGGTAGCCTTTGGGAACAAACTGTGTTCCTCAAAATACCCTTCTCCATCCATTTTCAGTATGAAACTCGCCTCCTGTCTGATTCAGCTCTCTGGCTTCTGAAATACATCATCACTAATGCTAAAGAATTTAAGTCCATGCACACAGTAAACCTGTCTCTAGCTTAAAAACTGCTTGTGGGGCCAGCCCCTGTGAAGAACCACCTTGCCCTCACCCGTCGTCAGTCTTGATCACAGCTACAGTCCACCGGACTGCAGAAACTATCATCCTTGCAAGAGGAAATTGCTAGAAGCAGAGATCAGCTGGATGATGCATTTGGAAACTGATCACAAAGGATGAGTAACACCATTATTTTGAGGTAGGTGCCTTTAAAACAAAATGCACTTCATTCAGGCCATCCCTCAGGAACATGCCCCAAACTGGATTTTGCTCAAAATTTTTAGATTCATCAGGTGAAGCCTAGCAGAAAAGGAAGGAAATGTTTGTGTCTGATGGGAGAGAAGGAGAAAAACTGAGATTTAGATACTATTGAGGGATACTGCTAGGAGCTCAACAAAACTGAATAAAAGCTCAACAAATCTCAATAAAAGTTTCCTTTGAGGACTCAGATTTTTTTTTTAATCTTTATAGAAGTAAACAATGTTATCACTTCTTCAGAAGATCAGTTTTCTAGCATGACCAAAATGATTGCAGCTATTAATGTGTTTTATTTTGCATTACGGTTTTATGATAGTGTTTCTGTAATATCATGGTAAAAGTTTCTTCCACCAGTTTCTCAGTGTCAGTCAGTTTCTTCCATAAAGCATGTGGAACGGAAGAAAAATCAATGGAACAAAACTCAGGGGGCTTTGAAACAGGTTATTGATAGCGATCATACAAGCTGCTTCAGCGTGAGTTAGTGAGGACAGCGTCTTATTTGTTAGTATTAGATCCACGTTAGCAGGTCTGCTGCTGCTGCCAGACCAGAATCAAACATACGGAGCTCCCTTCATGTCTCAGCCTTATCCTCATTATGTCAAAGAACTAAAAAGCCATGTATGACTGAGTCCAGCCCCAAAGCTGCTTTACTTCTAAAGATGTCCATTTCTGCAGGCATACCGTGTCTTCCAAAAAAACAGGCGGACCTGAAGAGACTGCGGTCTTTCCCATTTCTCTATTCTGATGTTAATTTAGTTGCATACAGTTTTCCTAGCAGGTTTCTCTGTCAGAGAATAGTACCACAAGGAACAGCAAACACAAGTGAGATTGACAGGATTAGAAATAACGAGTTCTATTACATTGTCCTTTGCAGACATTTCTGTGACAGCCTTCATCATAGTATCTCTTACAAAAAGTGAAAAGAGATATTTCCACTATATCCTTTTTCTTTTTTGGTAAAGACTCTTTCCTGAAAGATTACGAGTTATTTCCATGGACTATTTCTAAATAAACTAAAACCAAAATGTTCCATTTCTTTTACTCTTGCAGGAAAACCTTGGGAAAAAGCCATCACCTTGTTCACTCCAAAAACAAGAGAGAGGAATTCAGAAGCCTTGGCAAAAATGGAAAGCAGGAAGGGTGTCTGTTTCCAAAGACGGAAAAGTCTGAAGTTGAAATATCATGGGCTGACATATTGAAAAAAAGATTTTTTCATGTAGAGTCCATCAAGGGAAAATAGTGAGTCACATTTCTGAAAAGAATTAGCCATGCTGACAAAAACATTTTCCAAATGAGTTTGTTTTTCTTCTGGTTCCAGTCAAAACTGGAGTGAAAGAAAGTTCTCCTGCATTACACAAGCATGGTGCGAACAGCAGGAGGCAAAGTACATGGAATCAGTCAGGAATGGAGAATCACTTCACATTTCTGTTTGTAATTCCTATGGGTTTAATGATTTTCTCACACCTGCCAATGTAGTTTGTTCATCTTTGTGACAACTGTAATCACCTCCATTACATTACTGTAATCAAAGGTCATGTTGCCTCCATCAGCTGTAATGTCTACACACAGAAATTACCTGATGATCCTGCTAGTGGACCTCTGGGATCCTTATTTCTCTTCTAGTATCCCAGTGCTTATTCACTTTGTCTATCCAAGCTACCTGAGGACTAATTCCTGGCCAACCCAGCTTGTGCTGCTTTGAATTCCCAGTTTTGCCCACAAATGTTGGATGCTTAAGTGACTGGTTACAACAACCAACCCGTCTCCATCAAGACTCCAAGCACGGGGTACAGTGTTTCAGTGCATGTTGTCAGGGATGAAGACAGTTTGGAAGCCACCTCATCTTCACAGTCGCTGAAATAAAAAGCAAGAGAAATAGAGTGTATTTAGATATAGGTACCCTTCCTCTCCAAACCCCCTTCAGGAACGAATAAGATTTCTTAACATTCTCACGTCTAAAGTAATAGCGCTGGCTGGTCGCAATTTGGAGAATGCTTCAGTGACGCGTTTTCTTCATCGGAACTCTTTTTGGCAAGTCTTTTTCAGTCTTGCATGCAATTTCTTCTTTAATTGTAGTGAACAATATACATGTAGTGAGCAATTTTTTAAATAAGAGGAAAAGGAAAATACCAAATCAGAAGTCAGGCACACATCCACCTTCCATGAAAGATTAGATAGTTTCCTGGTGGCTGGAGTATTCATTCAGCATTTTGGAGGGTTGTATATTGGTCCTTGCTTCAGCTCTTTTCATGTTAGTCCATATTAATCCAAAATAGAAACGGTCCTGCATCCTGCAGGATGACCAGGGACGACTGCAATAACCATTTGGGAATTTGGTATTTTGATGAGGGAAGACCTCTTTCCAGGTTTCACCAAACTTCTCCGTCTGTCCTCCACTGCTTTCCAAAGGTCAAAATTTTGTCCCAGTAGAAAACAGAAACTTTGGAGAAGTCATTACAGGCTTTGTGGGACGAGCAAACTCTTTTTCTACTTATCTGTAATTACAGTATTCACAATAGCAGGATGTTACCATGTGTATCTTGTTCATAATGGGTTATAACAATATCAACTTTGTTGACAGGATAATAGCCCCCTTTTACTAAAATTTAATTGGCCTGATGATCCTCTGCTTCACGAATTGTAAACCCTTTCATACCTACGTGATGAGAGTTAGAATGCTGACGGTGGCTTCTGTGAGAGGAGAAACTGGATTTAATAGTGTTCCTTACAGAATATGTGGCATTGGTAGGATGGCGGGAGAGCAGTGAGCCCAAGAAATGTCATGGTGACTGGCATGTCAAAAGTATGTTTTTCAAGGGTATATCATGCTTTGCCTCTCCAGAATATTGGGCAACAGCTATTAGCACACATTCTTGGAGAAAACAATGTAATTTCACAGAGAGGAATAAAATCCTACATGGCTTAAACGGATCTATAGCACACATGAATACCCGATTCACGGCTCAGCATTGTATTTTTTTGGCACTTTTCCCCTTGGTCTTGGAATTATCGCACTGCAGCAATTTATGTAGGGAAAAAATAAAATTGACCTTATTTTGTGAAGGACCATGTGTCTCTCTCCTACATACCCCCTTTCACGCGCAGCCTGAGTTGCCACATGCCTGTGGGGTTAGCCAGAGAAATCCCTCTGGCGAGCTACTCTGCAGGCAGGCAAATGGACGAGAGCTCTGCAACCCATTTACTGAACCTGGCTGTGCGCACAAAAGGGTTCCACTTCATCGCAAACGCAGGGGATGTCGGACATCATAGTTACATATCGAATTCTCATCGCTCACCTTACAAATGAAATGACAGGAGTGCTGCGGCGTTGGGACTCTAACTCTGTCCTATGCATTTTGAGATAGTTAAGGGAATCCCCACTCATGACTATGCACAGGCACAGTAATCTGCCTTTTCTGGTGCGTGTCATAGAATCACAGAACGGCTTGGGTTGGAAGGGACCATCAAAGGTCATCCAGTCCAACCCCCGCCGCGGTGAGCAGGGACAACTTCAACTAGATCAGGCTGGTATTTCCTGATGTGTCGTGATACTAATCTTAATGCTGGTGTGTGCCTATTCTGCATTTAGTCCAAGAGGTAGGCAAGGATCAGAAAGGTGTTACCAAGGGTTATTAAGTTCTGGTGTGGATGGACGCAACTATCCTCAAGGTAAGAGCTGAGCTGCTCCTGCTTAAAACGAAGCCTTTGTTATGGTAGGCATCCAAATGCTATGGTGCTGAGCATCCTTTAAACTTTTTGCTTTGAAACTAATGTTCTTTTCTGATGAGCTTGCACTAGGGCTCGGCTGAGATTTAAATTCCTATCCCTGTAGGCACTTTGATGAATATTTAATATCCATGGGCTTTAGTGGGGTGACTTGCATGCTTAAAGTAAGAACTTGTTTAGATTCATGGACGACTTCTTGCATGAAATGTCTTCACATAGGTTCAAATATTGAAAAAGTAACGTACAAATATGTTGTCTTTAAATTGGTACAAAAATAAACATCTTTCAATTTATCTGGCCTCCTACACTGCAGTTCCTGAAAACCTGTTTCAGAGGACTATGTAAAATGTAATCAACTACATGTTTGGGATATATCCAGACATTCAATTTGTGTTAAGTTTGAGTTTTAATTTTTTGAAAGGTGAACAACAGCCTGTAGTTTTTATTTTCTTCAGCCCTTTTTACTACATCCATATGTCCTTTCTCTTTATACTGGTTTTCATTTGGAATAGTTACACAAAGAAACTATAATCTAGCTGTGCTACAAGTGTTCAGGCATATAAATATTCCTCTGTGGTTTGTTGTTTGCCATGAATATAAATTTGTTCTTTTATACCTGAAAGGCAAATAGAAAGGGAAGCACAGATTAGGCAATTATGTCCTCAATACCAAATACATCAGGGCTGTTTCGTTTCAGACCTGATATTCAGAGTTAATATGGCAAAAATCCTGATTTACGTTGTATAGATTAATTATAAGGCAGGAGTGAAAGTACACAGAACTACCTGCCATTCCAGCTTGTGAGGCCTTTGTTGGGTCTGTCCATTGACCAAAGAGATCATCGTGGGACTTGCAGTGGAGTCCCTTTTGCTACCACAAGTCCTGACATTCAGATCACGGAAGAGGAAAGTTCTGAGTAGCAGCAGAAACGAGAACGTATCTACTTGCCTTCAAGAATTCAGCTTTTGCTCACGAAATGATTTCTGAAACTTCCACCCACACCTACCTATATCTTATGTTGTACATTATATGCACTGATCTGGGATGGAAAAACCCACATAGTTTTAATGCATACATAGATGGCCTAATTGAAATTAATTAGCAACAGCACTGACAACAGCTTCTCTGGGAGGAAGCTGCTTTGACACCACCAACCTACTTCACACAGGTCACTCAACAACTGCTTTATTTTAAGGAGTTTCAGCCATTATTAATCTACGGTGGTTTCAGACCTCATCCAGTAGCTCAGAAATGTCCTGCAGTATATCTTTTTAGAAGCAGGAATAATCTCCCTAGCTCTCTAGCTGTAGAGTGGTCTAACAACACGCCTATGCCTGAGAGGGTTTTGTGAGGGTGGGAACATGGCAAGGCACCTGAGTCATCTGAAGCGTGTAAACATCTGAAACGTTATCCAAGTTTCGTCTGCTTCCTCCAATAGCCCTCCTCTTCTTGAGACTTCTTCATCTGCTGTACATCTAATTGCCTCTCTCTCCCTTGTTCCCGTTTACCTTTTTTGTTATCCTTGTCAGGGACTCCTTTACTGTCAGTAACTTCCTTCTTTAGGGTACTCACTCACAGAATGTCCATACCCTGCCATGGGTAGGGGACGTTTTGGAGAATAAGGAGAGAAGGGAGAAGACTGGTGAAAGAGGTTCCATGTTTATACATGGCTGAATGCATATTCTCAAGCTAGGAGCACCTGGGTTTGCTGGCAACTGCATTGGGATGCCAGTTTTTCTGGGATGTTTCTCCCACTCTTATGCACAAGTTAGCACTAGAGGGACATGTGCCAAATAGGTTGTACTGACACAGAAATACGGTCTGCATCTTACCCTCCTCTGAGACTGCTTGGAAGTGCCAAATATTCTCAGCTACCACCAACTTATTTTCCCTCAAACTCGCAGCTCGTGCTTGTCAAGTCGTAAAAAGACCTACAGTATATGCAAAGATGCTGGGCATTTTTAATTTGAGCATCCTCTCACATTTCTCCGAAGGTATGTAAGCTAAATATATGATGCTACATTTGAAAGGTACTTCTTTGAGCATACATGTGCCCCTTTTTACAACAAAACTTAGAATAGACTGGTTTGTTTATAATGAACTATGAAAACTGACCTAAAATTTCTGAGTGCACTGATATGTTATGCATTTTAGCACTGGATGTCATTTATTGTAGTGTCAGAAGCAGAGTTTGACAGCAAATCATATACCCTTCCTTTGATTTTAGCAGCTGGTATGGTCAGCTGAATCTTTGAAGGTGTGTTTCTTTTGCAACGATAACTACCGCTACAACTGCAACTGCAACTACCGCAGCACAAGAGAACACAGCTCAGAGCAGAACACCAAGGACACCACCGCAAAGAGAAGCGCACCGACAGGGCACCATCTGCATCACGAACTGCCGCCTGAATAAAGAACAGGAGAATAAAAGGAACATACAGAATTGAGTTTGAAAGCCGGGACGAAGAACATGAGCATGACGTAAAACCAAAACCTGGCCCCTGGACAGATCCTGATGCCGTGGTATGTTCAGCTGCCGCCCAGGAACAGAAAGTGAATGGGAAACCTCTTTCAGGGAGGAGTGCTTTTGAAAAGAGACTGTTTAAGATGGGCTGATGAATAGTCCCCTCTCCCACCCCTGTGGTCTGAATATAACTCTGGGTTAGTACAGAGCACTGACATACTTATTAACAAAATCCTCCATCACTTTGATACAAATATTTAGGTGGGATGCACCTCCGCAGTTCCTCTTTAACATTCAACCATTCTTCATGCCAAGCAAGGAGCTAAATGTTAAAAAGAGACAAAACCCCATACCAAAATGAAATGAAAACCTCTATTTTTCTGGCTTCCCAGTATTTCTGAGTTTATTTTTCTTCAGAGTCAGTGACTTGTAAACCTTCCAGGGCAGAGACCAGAGAATATCTTAACTGCGTAATACCCTAATGTCTAGGCATATTAATGGTATCTTCATACACCTGTAATTCAACTCTTTCCCAGGCTGTTACATATGTAATAACAGAGAAAAGAAATTTCAGGACAGGTTATTAGTTGTTTGTTTTGGTTTTTTTTGGTGTGGTGTTGTTTTTTTTTAAAAATAGCTCAACCTGTTAGAATTATTGGCTGTGAAACTGCATAATTTCTACCTATGCCTCTCTCAAGAGAAAAAATAGTGCATGTTTATAGGAATCTTATTTAAGAGAGAACAAAATCAGACTGAAATGTTAGGTAAGGTTCATATGTTTGCGTCTGCCTTAGCTGGGATCAGGTGGGGGAAACTGCAGTAGAGGGCGAGAACTGTGGGAAGCTGGTATTTTCTGTATTGACTCCAGCATTTGTGTTTCTTTGGGTATGAGCTACAGCTTTAGTTTTTACTAGTAACTGGGGGCAATAGTCATCTACGGGTCCAAAGGCTCCAATGTTTTCCTGGCTTTGAAGAGCAGGCTGCTCACTAACCAAATTGTGAGGAGTTTTTGCAAAGCAGAAAAGCTGCTTTTTTTCCCCTTTCAGCCTTTGAAGAGTTCAGGTAATATGTGTTACCTAAACTGATGCACCAGCTTTCAAATGAGAGCTGACACAAATGCAGAGAAATGAGAGCACAAACTGTGGTTTTAGAAGTTATTCATAGTTTTTTCCATGTACTAATGAATGTACTTCAGACTTCTAAACCACTTTATTTCTGTGTTAAACTCTGTCTTAAGAAGAAACTATGTGGTTGTCTTCTTGGTTGTTGGTTGAGAATTTATTGTACAGACGAAGAACTCTGAAGTTTAACTTCGTGTAATTCTTCCCAGAAAGCCCATGCTTTACACGTGGGGAGCAGAAAAGAATTACATGCAAGGTGGACTTAGCACTTTCCAGCTGGTCATTCTAAGCCCCCTTCATTCTGTTGACTTTCCAGTTAAACATTTTGTGGTTTGTGAAAGATTAACAGCTGTTAGAGTTTAAACTCTTCCTACAGCTTGGCTGTCATCACCAGCAACAGACGACAGCTTCCCAATGTTAAACGGCTCCTGAGGTTCCTTTCCAGGGCACTACTCCTAATTCCATAGTTCTTTTAAAGAATTACTTCCATGTCTCTGTTTTCTAAAGGAAAGCATCCTCCCATATGCTAGTTTCTCCTTCAGGACTTGGAGGCTCATTATTTTGACATCTTCTTCGATTATGTTGTCTTCTTCAAAAAAACCAACCCAACCCAAACACCTGCCCCATCCCAAACCTACTACCGAACAACTTAATGCCACATATCCTAACTATTGGTAAGCTAATGGGAGCCAGCATCAAAAGGATGTCAGTTTTAAGCTCTACGCAGAAAATTACCCTCCTAGGGTCTGTGAAACAAAGTATATGATGGTTTTTATTCCCTTTATCCTTTCTATTTTTGCCTGTTTTTTGAAGCTCAGTTGCAAAACCAGTCTGATGATCCACTCTCAACAGTCACCCTGTAGACAGTGGTATCTAGGAGTCCCTTGAGTGTGGGTGTATGTGGCAATCTTGACTTCCCTCCAAAACAAACCCTCGTGCAAAACAAAAAAAAACCCCAGTCTGAAAAACAAACCGAAAAAAATAACCAAAATGATAAGGTGACCTGGAATGCACAGAGCTGGGGCTGTAATGCATTCATAAGAGCAGCCTGAAATTTCAAAACCTTTTGAGGTTTGCCCAGGAGAGGTAACTCAAAACCACACATTTGGAAAAACAGTAAATAAATGATTACCTCAGAGGATATATTTATTAGTTTCTGAGGTCAGGGGTTCAGGGAATAATTAAAAACCAAAATAAAAAACAAAACGAAACAAAAAACCCAAACCACCATGAAAGTGATTCCCAGGGCTGGAAGCCTTGCGGGTAGGTGACGAAGGCAGAGAATATTAACTACCAGTACTCTCATTGTCAGAGAGGAAAGGCTGTTCTGCTTAGTGAATTAATTTCCAAAGTTCCTGTTTTCTACAGATCTGAGGCACGCACCATCTTCATAGCCTAAGCACAGAGGTCCAGATAACAGGTTCCTTGCATAGCGCACGAAGACCGGCAGTTAGAATCCCCTCCTCAAACATGATGTGTCCACCAAGCTACAGCTTGCTGTGTTATACCAAAGTTCCTTCCCACACTTTTAGGCGAGGCTTTGAGAATGTCACATTTTCACCAGTCTTTTCTGTATGTGACATATTGACATTCTCCCTGCTCTCCCTCCCACGAAAAAGAAACCTTGCATTTCTCATGATAAAGTGTTCATAATTTCACTGTAAAAGACCTGCAGACTTGAACTCCATCAAAATTCTTCTAGGCAGGGACCAACATATGTATGTGAGATAGATGTGAGACATTTAGAAGACGGTGGAGCAGAATCTTCTGCTCTATGCTAGTTACTTGGATTGATATTTTTATTTTGCTGAATGGTTAATTTTATTGTGCCAAACATTTTTCCAAGGCCTGTTATGGCTGGACATTTTGGACTAACTTGTTATATGGTTTTCATTTTAGTAAAGCTTTTAATTGGGAAAGATTTCTCAGGCAAGGAAATATCATGTCTCTATCTTGTAGGTCACCCACACTCTGTTTTACAAGTGTGTCCTTTGATAAACTTGGCAAACTTTAGCTTAAAGGAGTGCAGACTATCGATGTGTTTGGAAGACTGCTTTAGAAACCTCATGCCTTAAATGATTAAACCCCTTTATTTTCAATCTAAATGTCCAATTGATAGCTCTCTGTCTTTGCACCAACATAATCCCTTAATTCTTCTTTTCTTTGATGTTTTATTTGAGCTGTGGTTATTAAAAAAATCATATATTCTCTCAGCCTTCAAAATCAATGTTTTCTTGACAAACCCATCTATTCTCAGGCTAAACTTCTTTGTCCGTTACTACGTTTCTGTGTGCTCTGCAGTAGCCTCTTATTAAGCATGCTTTCACCTTCCCGATGGCCTGTTAAGCATATTGCTGGGCAGAGAGGTGAAAACATGTAATCAGTAATTTCCATCCTTTCCATATAACAGTAATATGCATTCCCCCTATTAAAGAACAAATTTTGGGCCTATAAAATTAAAAAAACCTAACAATTTTAGTGTCAGATACTTTCATAATAGTACTTACAGCCTTCAGAAACACAGCAATTATTTCCTTCATTGTAAGTGAATTTAGAATACGTCCCTCTAAACCAAAAACTTTCTCTGAGGATATATGACTGAGCGCTTTACTTCTAATGATTTTGTTGGGTTTTATTCATTGATGCGAAATAGTGCAACAATAAAGTTTCCCATAGATCTACATGTGGCACATGACTCCAGACTTCATTTGTTCTCGCTGTTTTTAAAGATGATCAGGAGAATGAAGAAGAGATTGGGTGCAAATAAGGGCTGAGAGGCAGTTGCTTTGTACACACTTTTAAAGTAACATCAGAGAAGTAAAAAAAGAGTTATATAAGTGAAAGTACAGAAGCTGGTGCAAGCTTGCGAGCTCCAAAGGCTGGAAGCAGCCTATAATTGAATTTAGCCTAGAAAAGCACTGACGGATCTGAAGTAGTCTCCTTGTAGAAGTAATAGGAACAAAATATTCAGCTTGTGTCTGTGATCATCAGGAACTGGATCTGCTGAACTATGAGGTCCTTCAGTCCTAAATTCAAACGTTCTTTTAAACTAGTGAAAACTTTCTTTGTACTTGCAAGTGTATGGACAGCTGACAAAATATCTGTTGTATTTTGCATTCTGCTACAATGTCTGAATCATCACTGTTTTCTTTTATTTATGTTTACAGACTTGTACCTCCAGAATACCTATCTTGATAGAACTCATACAAAGATGTAGTATTATTTCATTGCCTTCCAGGGGTAAAACCCTTTTTAAAACCATGTTTTGCCGAAACACTGATTCTCAGGTTCACAGGGGTTACAACTTAATCTACTTTAATGTCGCATACAGCAGATGAAATCTATTACTGGCACGTTTTTTCTGGACAGTGGGCAATACTGTGGAATAATATGGCTTTTTACATTTTGTAGAGTTCGCTTATATTTAGCCGCCTGAAAGTTTCAGGTTGGTATATGTGATTTTGCAAGTTTTTCTAACCATTTAAACTGAACTAACTTGGGGCTGCCGTCCTCCCACCCGCTCTCCTTCTCCAAGCTAGACCTTCCTGTGCCCCGACTGCGTCAGCACTAGCACTTGTGTGAGTCTTCTTTTTTCCATTGGTTTTTCTAGTGTTAGTTTTCAGTTCCCTGAATCAGCTCGCTAACAGCTTCATGAGAAGCTGGCAAGAGGGGGCTGCAATATGTAGCCCGTGTCCGGGGATGAAGGGCAGGATTGGCTTAAAATGCCATCGAAGTGCATAGGTTGAGAAATACGTCATCAAACTTCTCACGCGTAATATGGGCGGGTTCAGGTGGGTGTTTTGACACCGAAAACTAGAACTGTGGAAGTTTTGCTTGAAGAAGAAGGTCATCTCTATTTTCACATGCTGCCTTTTGAGTTGAAGTATGACCCTGGCAGACAAACAGTTCTTACGGGAACTTGCTGTTAGACTTAGGGATTTCTGCACATTTATTATCACACACTGGGAAGAGAGGCAGAATGGAAAGTGACCATAGTAATGCAAAAATAAAATTAAAAAAGATGAAACCAAATATTCTGGGATCCCTTATGAAGTTAGCTTCAGACTCTAATGCTTTTATTTTTGAGTCTGTGAGTGTCACCGTCCAAGGAACTGTTCCCAGGAGTTTTTTGTCCTCAAAGGGATCCTGAGGGAATCAGTGGTAGGAATATCATGACAGCAGCTGTTACTAAAACACTACTCATACCACGTTGGGACCAAACAGAAGAGGCGTTTTCTAGTTCTGAATCCAAAAGCAACAAAAAATGACGTTTTATATGTGAACCAGGTTGTGACTGGCTAATTTTCAAGAATGTTATTTCCATACCATTGTCGCAAACTTGGACTCTAACACATTTACTGAGAAACAAATATACATTTACTATTATTTTTATGCAAATAACAATAACTCAGCAGTTTGAAAACCCTGGCCCTGTGGAAGCAAAGCTGTTCACATCGTGCCAGAAGGTTGCAACAGGTTACTGTAGGCATGAAATTTGGTGTTCAGCTTCTCGGCCCCCAGTTGTCAAGACAGAACAGAAGCAACTTACCCTGATTTCTTCAGCTGGATCTAGCTCCAGCCCCTATCTGTGTGGTGCAAGGAAGGAGTTTAACAAAACCCAGCTCCACGGCGATTCCACTGTGCCATGGCAGCTTGTGGCCTCACTTCATCTTAAACTGAGAAATCAGCTTGGGGGTTATTTAATTTGTTATATTCCCAGGCAACGGATTAAGGCTACTTCACATGCATGGCTTCCTTTTGCTGATGGGGAGCTAACGTCTTTACCTTCTATTATGTACCGTCACTTGTTTGTTGTTTTTAACTTTAATGTAAGTCAATGCAAAACCTGATCCTAAAAACACGGGATCACTGAGGGTGAAAGGGCCCAAGATATAGGAGTCTTTGAATATTTAAGATCAAGTGTCTTCTTGGTGAAGTACAAAAGGAGAGGACAGAGCATACAAAGTTGACTTTAAAATTATTTGAGTGTTGTTGACAAAACCAGTACAATAATTATCTCATACCCATGCTGGATATTAAGGCAGTGAGAGTGCTTGGCTTGTATAACATTACAGTAGCCAGGGAGGTCAGGGGAGCACTGAAGATGATGGGTCAGAGCTGTGTGTGTGCTTGAAGAGAGAGAGAGAGAAAGAGACCTTACTGGGAAAGCTTTTAGGAGAAAAAAAGAATCATTAAAGTTGTGTAGCTACCTAAAGAAAAAACCTGAATTAATAGGGTATATAAGAGGGAAAATAAAAGTTAAATACAGAGCCTCATTCGTTCAGGTCAGTAGGACACTGTCTCTGGGCTTCAGTAGAGGTTGGTTCAGGATTGCAAAGGCTCAGGTAATATGCATAGGTGAATAGTGGAACTTTGACTATTGAGGCTCTAAATACATTTATTGTATTATAGTTTTGAAACAAAATAAGAGCTTCCCTTCCTAGGCGTTTGTTTAGGCATTTCCACTTCCCCGGAAGCACATTGGAACCGTATTTTTTCTTTCAAAAAGGAAGTCTTTGAATTAAAAAATATGAACTCTTTTGTAAAATAATGAGGAAGTGAAACTGTTTCAAATTGGCAACGTGTATTTGCTACCAAGAATTCAGTAGAAAGTGCACCCTGTTACATGTTGTAGTACTTTTGCATGTGTAGCAATTCTATCTGCTGTGCATCATATCGTTATTCCAGACACTTGGTGTATTTTCATCTAAATGAGTTATTTGGAAATGATAGCATGCCAGCTGGGCTATTGTGGAGTATAGTTAGATTTGAGACACTCACTTGACAGCATATTTTTGACAGTAAGTTGTAGTAGGTACCTGGATGCGAGCGGTCTAGCTGAAGCATTTGGGAAGAATATAAAATAATTTACTAATTCTTCTTCATTGATGCAGTCATCTTTTCCATTATTGGGCTTTTGAAGGAAAGGATATTCAGGATAAAGGAAGAAGGTATTCCAGAATTCAAAAGAAAGGGAACTTTTTTAAGAAGAGGAATTGAGGATAATGAATGATTCAACATATCTGTTCATGGCCTTGTGTCTAGGGCGCTGGCTTTTCTGTGTGCATGCATGGAAATATGGAGAGCATCACTTATACGGAGGAGCTTTCAAGACCGCCTGGGGATGCTGCCTCTGCTCTTCTGCTGGCACTGTCTTCAGCTCCTTTAACAGATGACTAATGGTCAAAATAACTTTTCAGTAGACCTGGGGCATGGTTTCAGGAGAAGAAGAAAAGTGTATTCAGAAAATAAGATGTTTAATCACACAAAGACAAAACTACATTCCTGCAAGAACGTATGTCCATTCCGTCAGCTCTTTGGGTGGAAACTAGAAAGATCTTCAGCTTTCCTTCAAACGGAGACAGGAAATTAGCAATCACGGGGCCCTTCTTGGCAGCAAGCTTTGTGGTCAGTAGCCTGAAGAAGTGGTACAGGATTGCAGGAAATCTCTATTTTGTTTCCAAAATAAAAGAAAAAATAGATGTCTCTTTGTTGTCATTGTTCTATTTTAAGAACAAAAGTGTTGAATCCCTGCACTGTGGAAAAAAATGAAATTGAAGCTACTGAATTGCTTTGGCACAGGAGTAATTTTGCAGTTCCTATGGTCAGTAGTTCTGGATCTCACCTAGGACACTTTTCTGTTAGTGATATCTTTACTGTTCCGAGCATATAAACAGACTCACTTTTAAAGAAGGCATATGTGGTGGGGTTTTTTTTTAATTTTTCTTCTTCAGGACCCGCTGGCATCATTTACCCACGGTTTCAAGCAGAGGTCAATGCAGAAGAGCAGAATCTTTTTCTCGAAGTGGACAGAAAGAATAGTGACACCCTTCCACTGAAACTAAGCAGTGCTTTTTTGGGCGGTCAGCAGAGTCAACCTCTTCACAGGTGAACGTGGAAAGAAGAAGAAGACACCACAGCGATGCCTTCTGCCATCACCGATCCTTCCACCGTCGGAGGAACGGCCCCTCTGGGGATGCGCAGCGCAGTTGTGGCAGGGTGCCTGCCTACTGGCCTGTCCTCCCTCTGTAGCCAAGGGGCTGTCAGACTATGAACACCAGCGGAAAAAAAATGCAAGGACTGAGAAAAAAGTATCAGCATCACGTGGTAATGATTCAGTACTTAATTTCTTGCTTGTGTTTCTGGCCTACAGAAAGCTGAACGTTGCTGCTCGAGCCGTGTATTGAAAAATGGGATTATAAGGCTGTGATTCTACAGATGCCTGCACTTGGGCCAAGCTTAAGAGATGCTTTGCACAGGTCTTGGCGTATATCCGCATGGTGCTTACTGAAAGCCATAGTCTGAGGCTTTGATCACAGGATTTGTTGTTTGCTGCACGCTTGCTGAGCCTTCATGGAATCCTGTGGGCAGGTATCAATATTTGAAGACTTTAAAATGACATGTTTACACGATTTTTTTTACTTTCTCCTCCCAGCATCTATGTTTCTGTCATGAAACGCACTACAAGAATGGACATGCTAGTAACATATAAGTAGGAATGTATAGTAAGACAGAGGCACTTTACTGGCAGTAACCTTAGACGTGTTGTTAATTTTTCTTATACCTTTTCTTCCCTTTTTTCTACTTGAGGATGCATTTATTCTATACTTTCTGTAGCCTGATCATAAAGGGATGACTAGTGCTTAGCTGCCACACAAGACAACTCTTGCCTCCACTGGATAAACTTTAACTATCTTTCTGGGGCTGTTACATCACCATTAAACGATCCCATTTCCTTTTCCTGGAAATTTTATTACCTATGCAACTGAAGCGCCTTCCATTACACCTGGGAAAACAGAATGTTATTTCTGGACATCTTCGTCTGTGATTTTTATAATTCTCTTCTGCTCAGGCCTCCACAGGCTGCAGAGGATTTGCATTCAGTGTAGGTTATGCAGGATGGTTTTGGGAAGGCCTGGTGAAGGTAGAAATTGCCATTAGGGGCGTTCTAAGTAAGGGCAAATGTACATCAGTCTCTAAAGAAATTCCCTACTGCAAGAAACATGAAAATGGTGTGGAATATACTCATGAAAAAAAGAAGACAGACAGGTTGAGAATCAGAAAACAAAATATCTGAGGTGGTAGCAACAGCACAGCCGCATTTCTCATTCAATTGCATGTCCCATTCCACCCCTCTGAGGAAGTGCAGCCTTCTCGGTAGTAACAGCGAGGAAAAGACAAGCACAATGCCAGATCAATGTATGCAGGTTTTACTTCAGGCCAGGCTGACCATAACAAGCATTGAGCTTATGGCTTCTTAGGAAAATGCAACAAACACATTTGTAAAAAGCTTGGGTTTGCATTGCACCATTGCCAAGGGAGGCAAAATTAGTAGTAGCTGTCCACTCAGCCTCTTATCATGAACTCGTATGTCACAAGCAAGATTCACCAGCTACATTCCAGATGCTCACCTTATAAAACAAACCATTATTTCTGGGAAAAATAACCGGTGTCAGGTGAATGGTTATGAGAAGTGCTCAGAAGGGAGCAATGGAAATGAGCACCACTGAGCTCTCTTGATAGGCAAGATGTCATATAACCCTCCCCACAACCTCATCAGAGAATGCTTTAAAACTTGCTAGGTTGTCGTGGTTTCACCCCAGCCAGCAACTGAGCCCCACGCAGCCGCTCACTCACTTCCCCCCCACCCACTGGGATGGGGGAGAGAATCACAAAATAAAGTAAAGCTTGTGGGTTGAGATAAGAACAGTTGAATAGAACAGAAAGGAGGAAACCAGCAATGACACCAATAACAACAAGAAAGTGACGATAACAACAGAAGGATTGGAATACACAAGGCAAGCGATGCACAAGGCAATTGCTCACCAGTCGCCGACCGATGCCCGGGCCACGCTTCCCCCCACCCCACAGCTGGCCATGGCATCCCACGGTATGGAATACCCCTGTGGCCAGTTTGGGTCAGCTGTCCTGGCTGTGTCCCCTCCTCCCGACTTCCCTGTGCCCCTCCAGCCTTCTTGCTGGCTGGG
>JAVKLA010000047.1:4209274-4242926 GCA_034782735.1 Sagittarius serpentarius
GCGGGGGAAGAGTGCGATCTGTCCTGCCCCTGAGGAGGAAGGAGCGGCAGAGACAACGTGTGACGAACTGACCGTAATCCCCATTCCCCGTCCTCCTGTGCCGCTCGGGGGCAGTTGGTAAAGAATTTGGGAGTGAAGCTGTGCCCAGGAAAAAAGGGGGGGTGGGGGGAAGGTGTTTTAAGATTTGGATTTATTTCTCATTACCCTACTCTGGTTTGATCGGCAACAAATTAAAGTTCATTTTCCCCATTCTCACCATCTCACATTCACCATGTCTCACCATGTTTGCTTTATAAGAGGATTCTGGTAGCTTCACTTTTGACCAAAATACTATTTCTTATTACTGATTGGCTTCCTCTTCTCTCTCTTTCTTAACAAGTACAGTTTAGTGCTTGTTAAGTACAGTTCAGTTCTTGGTAAGTACAGTGCTTGCACAGCATAAGCATTTACATATGTAGCAACTGATTTTTGTCTGAGCTGTTTCGCATTTGCACCGTTGTGCTGTGGCAGCATCGGTGGCCTGAATGGAGCCAAGTGCCCTTTGGGACGTATGCTTTACAAATTGCATTTTAAGTGATGGTTACTGCTTCAGAGAACTTACTCTCATCTGCTATACTCTGTAGGTAATGCAACTTATAGTATCCTTTGGTGCTCTGTAATAAAACCAGATGCTGTAAACTGATAAATAAGATTTTATGACATCTCATGTCCTGAACCTTTTGCCGTTTGTGTTTTCTTGTAAAAAGTAGCTGAATGAACTAAAATACCTCATTTCTTGTAAAATAGCTACTCTTTTAAAAACTAAGATATATGAAAAACATGAAAAAAATTAAAAAATGAAAGGAATATGTTCCATTCAGAACGTTTTTAACAGCAAAAGGGAACTTGGCACATGTATGGATGCAAGAATTTATTTTCAGCTGAGTTGAAATACTAGCAATCTAATCAAAGGACAACAAATAGCTGTTATCAGTCCATATTAATGCGATTACGGTATGAAGAAATGCAAAAAAGCCTCGCTAATCATAGCCTTAGAATTCTCGTGCAGGAAAGCTTACTGCTACCTCCCGCGTGCCCCTGGCGTGGCGCTCACCCTCGCTGTGTGCCTGGAGGACGGGAGAGTGACAGTTCCAGTCCCTTCAAGAGGAAACGGGGAGGGTTACAACAAGTTGTGGGTGAGCCTGGGTGACCCCTGAGACCCTCTACTGCCAGGGCGGTGCGAGGTCTGCAGCCCGTTACTGGTCATGGCAAAAATAATTCTTACTGGGATACATGTAAAAGGATTCCTCCGTCCCCTTACCGTAATTCAGAACAGGTGAACAGCAGCTGTGACGATAGTGATTTCTTCGTAAGACCATGAATGATATTATCATCACTTTTTTTTCCCACAAAGAAGCCCTGAACTGATGTCTGCAATTTTTGTTATTGTCAAGAAGGAACCTTTCACTGAATGATGGCTTGCAGGTTCCCGTCCTGCCTTTAGATACTATTTAAGCACTTAGCTGTATATATTACAGTTAAACATGATGACTAACACAAAATTAGGGGACAGGTAGTAAGCAGCTTTCAAGACTGGGCCTCCAACCAAGAGCTGTATTTTCCCTTATATCGTTAAATTAGTAAATTCATGTTCTCAGAATTCCAAATATGTTCTCACGTTCTCAGAAACCGGCAGAAGGGAGGGTACATCAACGAGCAAGTGAGTTGCACACAGTTTTAACGAACTCTTATGAGAGCTTCTCTTTATGCCAGAGAAAAACAACTTTTTTTTTTCTTCCTGAGGCTGTGTTAACAAGCTAGTTCACATACTGCGCCTGAAAAAGCCAGCACCCCTCAAATCTCATCCTTAGTTTCTCATGCATCTCACCTCAATGCGCTGTTTACTCCCCTGGAGAGGGTCTGTTCCTTTAGATCGCCGTTCAAGCAGATGAACACACAAATTCTTGCTCTCTGCTTTTTGACATTCACCACTCTTCCTTCTGAATCCCAAATCAACCAGCTTTAAAAGAGATTCAGTTGTGGAGAGACTATTTTCAGCACGTGGTATGCAACAGTAATTTTGACAGCTTCTGTGAGCTGTTTCCATGAAGGAAGAAAAGTAAGCGAGGTCATACTATACAGATGGTGACTGCCTCCCACTGATCTAGAGATGGGTAAGATCATTCGAAATTCCCTACAGAAGGGGTTGATGACGTTTTAGGTGAACACAAAAGCCTCAGAAATTTCAGGCTTAGGCAGAGGAAAACAGAAGGCAAAAATATTTAAAAAAAAAAGGCCTACCAAAAACCCAAAGAAAAATATTCCGGACACGAGAACATTTCCCAGAACATTACCTCAGCTAATTTCTTTCTGGTACTCCCCACATTTCCTTAAGCTGCAGCAGAATTTCAAAAGCACTGTGATGTTCCTTTTCTTCAGCTTTCGTGTGGGTGACGTTCATAAGGTTAGGACAGAGCTCAGTGGGGTTCACTGCATGAAACTGATCCGAAAGAAGGGAGATAAATGCATTTACTAGAGTGTTCTTTGCTTCCTTAAATCACTGGAAATCACTGGACAGATTCCCAGGAATAGCTAAAGGCCATGAGTTAGATGGCCAGTGTCCTCCTAAGTAATGTTTTGTTTGTATCCGTATCCAAATCCCTGCTTTAGACTGAAAACACAAAATGACTCTTACAGCGACTCCTTTCTTTTAGTCTCCGCATAACTACATCCCCAGTCCCAGCTAAGGCAGGATAGGCAGCCCTACAGTTTTTTGAAGCTGACCACTGACTCTAGGAACAATCTCCTTCTCCCCTTTGGGCAGCGATCCAGGTTTCCAGGCCTCCTGGGCATCCCGACAGGTCAGAAATGGCCGCGGCGTATGTATGGTGTCTCAGTAAGAGGTGCGAAGTGAATGCAGTGTATATCAAATACAAATCTGGTAGCCATGGAATGGTCTATTTTTTTCAGGAAGGACTGTTAGGTGCAAAAACTTAAAGCAGAATTATTTGAGCTAGTCAACAGCTCTTTCTGAAGCTCCCCAAACCTACAGAGAGTGGAGAAATCAAACCTGTGTCAACCAACACAAGGTACTGTGTGCGAGGAACGTGGGGGATTCTCCCTGGCTGGTCCTACACGAAGAGCAGCGTTGGTAATGCCAGTTCCTCCCTGTCACTGCTGAGACCTCACCTACGGCTTATGCGCAACGTGTAGCAGGGGTTACAACGACACGAAAAAAACCCCACGAAAGAACATACCGAGAAGAACTTCAAACAACGTTAAAGTGGGCTAGAATAAGCTAAAAATGCTACCGTTAGCCTCGCACTGGGTTTATACGTTTTTCTTTTCTAGCAGCCCCAGCTCTCCTTCAGGGGCTGCTGCTTGTCAGCTGCTGACTCCTGCCTCGGTTGGCTTTTTTACCTGCACGGCAGTCACAGGGCTTACCCTGAAACAGGGGGGGCAACAGCCACCTCACTGGTAGACAAATACTGCGTCACCTCAGGCCAGGGCATGTCCTGAGGTCCGGCTCTGTCAGGTCAGTTCGAAGCTGTGGCCTTTGGCGCGTATTGGCTACCTCACCAATTTTGTGCTCAATAAACATCGTTGCCTTCGAAGGAAAGGAAAAAGCAGATATGGCTAAAATAGGATGGGTTCAAATCTCAGTTATCTGAGCTTTGGCAACACCTCCCTGTGAGACACTGAATTGGTTGGGGCCAGCTAGTCTGGAGATGAGAAATAGTGCTGGGCTTATTTCAAGTCTGTGGCACAGATGAAGGAAAAATACTCTATTTTCTTAGTTGCTATAAAAAAGACATCCAATAGAATTTTTCTGAAAATAAGGAATTTTGCAGTATACAAGTTACCAAATTCCTTGTCCTTGTTTTAATCACAAACAGGTGACATGAAGAGGTTAGTACAATTCCAAGAGAGTCGCATCTTACAAGGCAAACATAAAGTGCTAGAAGGAAATTTATCTTACGACAAGGCACAGGTGATGATGAGAGGGGTAGGAAAAAAGAAGTGTTATATTCCCTATTGGGTGAAAATTGAAATACCAGGGAATTTTTTGGGAAAAAAGATACATGCACCTCTTCTCATCTTTCTCAGGCTTCTCCTGGAACAAAACTTACTTCAGTGTATTGTACAGCTTGTAGGACGCAGTCTAGCCCATAGAGAGCAGGTGCATGAGGAAATGCAGCTCTGTCAGTCATGAGAAGACTATTTTCTGCTTAATATGAGTTTTCAACCTAATATTTTCACAACTCTAGTCCACACTAAACAGCGATACAAATCAGGATTTCCCGTGGAAAGCAGAAATTTGTCAAAGATACTAAGTGAAAACCAGCTTCCACGTAGAGGAAGAGGTTCCCCCTTTAAAGGTACCGCACAGCGCCGGAGGATGCACACAAGTCAGATGTAGCATAGTAATTTCCGTATGGAAATGTGCACTACTTGTATCTCAACCAGGGTAGTTAGAAGCCAGAGTTCACAAGAGGTCTGAGGGAATTAAGTTTTTGATGCTGCTGAAATGTGAAGGGTTTGGAGCTCATAATTCTTCGACACCTGCACCGACCGCTTATAGTCTCCTGTGGGGAGAAGCACATACTACAGTCAGCCAACTATATGTCTTCAGGTTTTTTGCCCTGTGCAAGGCTAGCAAACACCCTGCTGGCAAAATCTTTCTTTTCTCACTGTAAATGTATCAAAAATGCCTCAAGATTTTCCTCATCAGTTCAACATCTTTTTGCTGTCAAGGTTTTTCGTTTCTTGGTCTTGTCCATACACTTACTCTCATTTTCTCTTGTTTCACAGCCAACATTTAGGCTGCACCCAAGTGACTAAATTAAGGCAGTACCTTCCCCCTCACTAATGACAACCTCGTGCCTCCTGTTACGCCTGTGAGAGTGACACATAATCCATCAAAGAGCTTCACACTTCTGAAATCACTGGCGGCCTGCTCCTTATCTGCTGTAAACAGGGATGTGCCACTACTACACGTCCAGTTCGTCTGTGCCTTGATTTGAACATCTTAATTTCAGTCCTGTGCCTTGAGACATAGGCAAAATGCGGTGGCTCGGATCCAGGATCCTCCACGTGGGTGTCTGATGCCATTTGTGATGCCGCCTGGCTACCAACAGCCTCCCACTCAAGGAGGGCTGCGGTCTCACCTGGTCCTGTGGTGTGTCTCCGAGAGGATGCCTTGAACACAGGAGGTATCTCAAATGGTGCTAGCTACTCATATGTCAGCACCTGGATCTTTCCTGCAGTATCCTAGGGAACTTGCCATGGCCACGTAGCTAAAAATATTCTTTGAGTCATACCTGGCTCTGTGGCAGGAGGAAGACACTTACAAGAGAAGTACACTAGTGCTTCCTGACTTGAAGTATTCTTGGTGTAAAAAAAGCCCAGCACAGTCTATCTATAATTATTAATGGAATAGGTTAGATTACCCGAGTCCTTAAGAGGCGCCTTCCCTGGTATCTCAAGGGCCTTACGGGAATGAGTCACAATTCAGAGTCTGATGAAAAAAACTGGTCAAAACCTGCATTTTTACTCATTCAGGCCCCTTATGAAGTGTGTCAAAATCTGTTCTCATCCTCTTGTTAAAATATACCTTGTGTACAGAATACACCCTGCCACGAGGAGGTGGAGGTGACTGCCGCTTTGAAAATGAAGCGCATTACCCCTGAGTAGGCACTGCTGGGTATTTGTCAAGATTGGGACCCACGGTCATTTGCCTCCTGCCAGTGAGCCAAACTTGCTTATCTTTCACAGATTTTCAGGCAGAGCTTCATAAACCTACTCCGATTGCTTTGCTCAAGAATAGCTGTCAGACACAGCCAACATACATTACCGTATTTTTATTGGATTGAGTAAGTCTACGGCACCAGAAGCATGCCTGCCCTTGTCAGCAGTCTTGATGCTTTTTCAGGCAGATTTACTAGTGGTACAATGTCTCCATACCTCAAATTCTATTTTATTATCTGTGAGATGTCAGTCATTCACCAGCTGTCAGCTTCGTTTATATTATGCCGTGGGTAGGCCTCCTGTGTTGACACGGTTGTCTCCTCTTTGTCTTGCGTGCGCTGAGCCGGGTGCCACGCGCCGGTGTGTTCCCATCTCGTGCTGAAGCTCTTGACCGCTGGTGCTTTCACAGGGAGTTCATCATCCTCATACAGGCCTCCGATTTCCATGGTGGGAGTCAGTTCTTTTAAATTCCCAAGTCTTTTATTGGATGCAACGTTCACTGGCAGGTAATACTGCGATCATTACCTGGCTTTTGTCTTCTGGCAAGCCTGTCTTTCCTCAGCAATGAAACAATGAATAAGCAGCAGTTCCATAGTGAAGAATGTCAGCCCCTCTCCCATATCTACTTAAATGGCTAATAACTTTTTCCATTCTCTCATATACTGTTTCCAGCATGTTTGGACATTATTCTGATTTTTTATTGATTTTTCATTGTCTTTTAATTCGAAGTTGTCTTTGAGAATGGTACTGACTGGGTCACAATACTGCACTTTTCAGTATGTTATGATTTTCATACCTTACTGATCTTTTTTATGTATATTACATGTGTTAGCTACCAATTTTCTGAACAAGCATAGAAAATGGGAAGGTTATTGGATCACGGAGGCTTTAGAGCTTGGACAAGTTTTCATGGAGACCTAAAACTTTGAAGCTTAGGACATACTTATTTTTCCCAAATAATGAAGTGAAATCTGTTATATAGCTTTTTTAAAAGACCTTCACAAGGAAAACAGATTTTCTTTAATCATTCCTACTCTTAGAAAAAAACCTGCTCATCGAAGATGCAATCTATTATCTTAGCAGGAGTAACTCCCTTAAAGCACTGATCTAGAGAACTTCATCTTAATCCGATTTAATTGGGATTAGCATGTTTATTTAGATTCATTGCCAGCCATTTATTTAGATAGTATCTATTTGCATTATTTAGATATTAAGTATTTCTAAATTACTTCAAATAAAATTGAAAGTCCAGATTTATGTTTTTTCCCACTAAATTGAGGCAAGAAATAGACATAACTTCACATACTTTTATCGCATGAACTGAACCTGCCTATCTTTCTATTTTTGTTTCCAGATGTGGGTCCACTGAATTCAGTGGAAATGCTGAATTCAGTGGATTTGCTCTTGATTTATATTGGTGTGATGGAAGGAGGCAATTTAAAGATGTGCAGAACAAAAATAAAGACAGCAATCTAAGTGGTTCAGAAGGGGTTGAAAGTGTCATTCTCTGCTTTAAATGGCAGATACAGAATTAAAAAAAAATGCTTGTTCCATGAAGAACTCAAAGATACTAAGTTTTATCACTTCTTACTTTTCTCAGCATTAGTATTGTCACTTCTGTTTCATATTCTGTTTTCTTTGAGACGGCTGCAGTTATTAAAAGAGAAAAGAATCAAGTTCAGTTCTCTGAGTCTAGTCTCTGAAGTCAAAGGAATTGCATAGATTTACCGCAGGCAAGTCTCTAGCCCATGCCAATTTCCTGGATTGGTATTCAGATAATTTGGCATTTTCCAGCAGACTTTAAAATTTGATTAGGTCTCCATATTAACAAAATTAAAGCTACAGTTAAAATAATCAGTCTGCATCATCTGACTCATTGTCTTTTCCACCAACGACACTAATATATACCTCCAAACCGACATATCCTGAGGCAATTGTTTGATAGGACTTGTAGTAGGACTTACATCCTTCCAAATCCTTGTTTTTAGTTGTTTAGGAGGTTTTTTTTTAATGTTCTAAGTTACAATGAGGAAAATACACTAAACCCCATCCTTTTGCTTTGATGGTCATTATTGTGTACATGCTTTAGAGCTTGAAATTACGAAAGGCTAGTCTTTTTCCTCTCCCATGATAGTCCACGTGCATTTGCCCAAATTACGTTTCTGAAACACCGTGTTGAACACGCTCTGGACTCTCACAGCTGCATTTATACTAGTAAATTAAAGTCCCAGAAACCTTTCGGGGTACTCCATTGTGATCATAAACACTGTCGTACTGTGACAGTGTTCTGTGCTGCTCTCCTGAGCCGTGCTAACTATTTTCCAAAGAAATCCCAGGCACAGTTAGGCTATAAACCCCACTTTTTTTCCCCCAGGGTTCTTATGGGCATGCATGTTGTCACTCTGTGCCAGCTGGCTTCAGTCTCTGGGAGCGATGATGACCGTATTTCATTTATGGCTGGATCCTTTTCCTGGTGGGTCCCTAGACCGGATAAATGAACGTATTATCTGTTGCTCTGAATACTTACAGACTGATCATTTGTCTTCAGGTCCATTCAGCAATAACAGACAAAATCTTTACTTTTCAAAAAGTGGGATTGTAATTACCTGGCTACTTTTTAAGCATTATAATGTTTTTACTGTGACCACGTTTGTTCATCAGGTTAAAACGTTATTAAGGTGAATGATAGTGAAAGTCCATATTTACTATATGCTGTTGTTTATATATTTTAAGTCTTCATTGACTCATTGAGAGGCATATATACCATGTATAGCCAGAGGAAGAGGAGAAAAATCATTGTAGAATGGAGGATGTATAGCCCATCGTATTTTATTAACATTATATGGAAAATAACAGGCAATTTGAACAGGATGTTATATTGGTAAATGATCCACTCATGACATAGTGTTTATCTAACTGGTTTCATAATTCCTTTCGCTTCTAATTACTATGATAATTGCCACTATCTATAGCTCAGTCTGATTACCCATGAAGTTTAGGATTTTACTTGATAGTAGAAAACAGGCTTTTCAAGGACACTTTGCTGCTAACAGTTACAGAATGCAAGACAAGCGGATGTCAGACTGATGTTGGTCACCTGGGACTTGTGGATCCATTTCTTTGCTATTGAAGGCAACCTTGTGTTGGGTTTTTTTTTGTTTGTTTTGGTTTTGTTTGTTTTTGTTTTTTTTTGTGTTTGTTTTGTGATCTCTGCAGCACTGTCTGAAAACTGGCTAGGTGTTTTTGTCCTCACTCCGCCTTCTGTTCCTGAGCCTTACTCAGCTCAGAAATGGAAGCCTTGTACAAATACAAGTGCACCATGACCAGTTTATGCCATCTTGCTCCTGCAGTAGCATTATTCTGCGTGTAGACAACTCTTCCTCTTCTGATATATTTGCAGGGAGTGATAGTTCCTTGCGTGTTCTTTTTGCTAGGTGGAAAAAACCTCTTCTAATCTCTGGCCATTTTGATTCCCTCTTAGTACTGCTTATCTGATGACTGATGTCTGTTCCTCAAACATGAAAATATCCTGTTCTTTGCCATTTCCATTAAACAGTTTATACTCATTATCTTATTAAGATACTCCAGTATAATATTGTTGATGTAGTTTAACAGATAATATGCCCATTTTCTATGTAACTCAATGGCTGCTTCTACCGTAGGGGCTTTTTTCCCACCTGAAATATTTCATTCCCTCTTACAAAGTCCTCCAAGAGACAAACTGTTTCTCCAGGTCTGTAGCCGCATGATCTAGTCATCCTGTAGAAATTACGACAGTGCTCAAACAGATTTTTTCGTTCCAATGTATTTCACAAATATTTTTTATGTCACAACTTTTCAATAGCCAGAAATTGCAGATCATGTATGACCTTGCAGGTGCCCTCTATTGTCCTTGTAAACCTTTAGTTGTCATTTTTTGTTGCTATTTTTTATTAAAATTCTTAGCCCGTGCCAAAATCTGAGATCAGCCCTTTTCTGATTCAGGTGACATTTCTCCTCTAAATTTGATTGCACACAGAGATGAAGAGTAAATTAAGGGAAGCGTAGAGATACTGACAACATAGAAAATCATTAGTTTCCCTGAAGCTAGCCCAGCTTCAATGTCACTGGGATCAAATGGAAGCCATATAATTTCAAACGTATACAGCCATGATCTATTTCAAATGGCAGTTTTTAGTCCAAGTTTCCTAGGAGAATATGAAACTTGTTTTCAGGAAAAAAAGAAAAAAAAAGATTACTTTTGCTTAATTTAACTATTACTCATCAACCTAAAGAAAAAAATACCAGCAAGATGAAGAAGAAAAATAAAGCAACAGAAAATATTATAATGAATTCTTGAAAAAGAGAGAGACAGGTATTCTCTGAATATACTGTATAGTAGTGATCTTTATCCATAGGAGAAGTCTGCTGGATCTGTATCATACCATGACACAACAGTCCTGTAGGAACTGTATTTAGGTCAGCTTGTTCCAAGTCTCCTCTCTGGCACAGACTTTTTGACTAGGCTATATTCCAATTTGAGGTATTTTGGCCAGGGACCTCTGTAATATTTCACTTTTTCTCATCAGTGGAGAAGACTGCTGTCTCCTCAGGGGTGTATTCTGACAGGTAGAGCTGACCAAAAGAGAAATGGAAATAAAAAGTACCTGAACTATGCTTATGGGATAAATGGAGCAATGTTTCCCAATGACAGTATTTTGGCTTTTGGGTAATTTTCCTTGGAATAACGTAACATTTAGTTGGAGGGAAAGTCTACTGTCCAGACAACTCCTGCTGGTAATTTTCTGCGCCAACAGACGAGGTCAGTTTTGGTTAAATTAAAGCCCTTTCCTCTTCCTAAAGGCTTCCTTTTTACTGGAATTCCTTCCATTACCCAATATAGGTACCTCCTCCTCTAGATTTTTAGTTCTTACTCTTTCAGAGGTGTTTATAGCTCCCATGTTACTTTGTTGGTTTATGTAGTGATTTACACAGATGCTTTTGATTTAGTTTCCCCCTCCTCTAAATTTCCATGGATCTCTTCTTCACCTTTTTCAGTCATCTGTACCTACATGCAAAAATTGTTGGGCCCTCCCTTAGCAGTCATTCTTGGGCTGCATCTGTATTTCTCATCATTTAGAACATCTTCACCTCTAATTTTCCTCTAGGGGATCACCAAAGAGTTCAACTGGCTACTTGTACACCCAGCAGTTAATGTTAAAAATATCCAAATAAATCCAATCAGACTGACCATTTATTCTGAGTGCCATAGTCATGCTCTTGCTTTTGTCTTTCACGTCATGAAAGCGGCTTCCTAAAATGGAGTAAGAGGCAGCCTGCTCTAAGGCTGGCTTGCTTCTATGACACTACGCTACTTCAAATATTTTCCCTCTGTGGCTAGATTGAAATATGTTTCATCTTTGCAACATCCTTCTCTTAGTTCTATTGACTTTCCGTGCTCTGTCCATTCATAAGTAATTTAAGTCTCTGTCCTCTAATGTCAAATGTCAGCCACCCTGTGTTCTTCTGTCTGCTCTCACGCCCTGAAGTGAGTGACTCATGGGTATATTCTCATGGCAGCTTTCAAGCGGGCAGGGATAACCTGTGGGGTTAGCACAACATCTAGATCGGAGCTGAAGGACCTACGAGAGGCTCAGGTATCAGAGTGCCTCTTCCTGTGACTCCGCACTTCAAAGTCTTCCTCCCTTTCCTCCCCGCTGAGCCCTCAGCTGCTCACTTCGCCTGCTGCGCTGTTGAAATGCTTCAGTCCTTCCAGAGGTCACCACGTCCTCCCATCACAGAGCTCCAGTTTCCTCAAACTTCTTGTCCTAAAGCCTCCTTTCTCTCAGAAGCCCCTTTATCACACAAATCCATTTCTTCATCCTTCCAAGATACCTCCCTTTTTCTTTGCAGCTCCACCCCAACACCTACAATTTGCCAGCCTTTTTACGTGACTTTCGCCTATCAACTAGAATGTGACTGCTTTGTCTTCTGATGAATGCTTGAAAGAAGGGTTAGGCAAACCAGGCCTGGAAAGCTCTGCAGTCTTAGAGAAGCCATGTTGGGCAAGACCGTTGTCTTTCTTGCTTATAAGTGTTGTCCTGTGTTTATAGCCTGTTCAAGTGCAACTTTTGGATGCAATAAGAAAACATGTTCAGATGTTTCCGCTTAGATTCCAATGACTGCTTTTATATTTCATGGTTTGGTCTAGGGTTAGTTCCTTGCTCTTCCATGCAATGGAGAACTAAACTGTGGCAGGAGAGGGTAGGACTGAGGAATACCGCAGATATTGAAACAAGTTCTGTACATGTGATTTTAAGCATAAATCACTGCTGTTAATCCAGGTGCTTCCATGTGCAACATATTTCACCAAAACACATGCAAGGTTTTATATGCAAATTAACTTAAAAAACACAGTAGGGAAATGTTTGGTACTTTTAAAGAGTGACATGATAATCCCTTCAGAAAATTAACTTCATTTTGTTATCTACGCAAAATTCAAGAATGACCTGCTGATCATGTGTCAAGTGGATAAACAGTGCCCAACTTCATGGTTGGCTTTTTTTCATAGCAATTATTTCAATAGATACAAAGATCTTTATCATGATTAAGGGTACATTATCTGAAGATGTTCAGGCAAATTCCAGCAGGATAAAACATATAGAAAACCTGGTTGCACAGCTACTCCAGAAACTCCTTTCAAATGTTCAGATTAAAATCTTTCTGGATTCGTATGCGCACTAGTGATGCTCTTACTCCAGGGAATCACTTTGTTCATCTCATGTGGAGAGGATCCCAAGACTACATCTGTTTTTTTTCCTTTATTGCCCATAATCACAAGTAAAAAGTCATCTGAGACAGTGCAAAACACAGAAATGTCAGTGCACGTGGCCAAAGTTGCTATCCTTTTTTGGACTGAAAATTTCTCGTTCTGTAATAAAGTACAGCTCTAAAACCTCTGGGTTTCTAATGCACAGAAATAAAGTACTTGGTGAGATACACCAGGGAGAAAAGGAAAAAAAGGTGGGTCAGATTTGAACGGGTGTTTCTGATCTACTTTATAAATTACGTTCTGCTGAACCGTGAGGTAGACATGAATTTTCAGGAATGTCTTTGGAAACTACAGTGTAAGATGAAAGTTTTGTTTAAAGTAGATGAAACATCAAGCGAAAGCAACATATCAAATTCATTACTCAAGAATGGCCTATTCATAGTTCTTAAACTCTTTCCCTTAGTTTATATAGTACATTAATTTTTTCCCTTTTCATTCTTTGTCCCATATAGTTTCTCATAAATTTACTGATGGCCACAGATAGTTAGCTTTTATAACATTTATGTAGTTTTTTTCAAGGTACAGAATTCTCAAGGAGTTTGAATGAGTTTAGCTAATTGTAAGCTCTTATCATTTTCATTTCAAATTCCCAGACTGATTTATTTTCAAGGAATATAGATCAAATGTATGGATAACCACAGTCATAATGATGTTTACTACAATAATAAGCATGAAAGCAAGGAAATGAATTATGCAGAATTAGGTTAGCGGTATTCAAGTGCTTAAAATCCATCCGATTGGTCCATGAAAGTAACTTTAACTAAAGAATTGCCCCTTGATAGAAATAGTCTGTAGACTCCAGGAGTAAGCTGTTCATTGTTAAACACATTGTAACAGATCTAAGCGGGAAATAGGTTTCCTGTCTTTGCTAATGTTAAAAAAAAAATTAAAAAGAAGGTTACCATTTCAAATCTCACAGAATCTTCTCATTCTTTTTCATGGGAAGACATACACACATACTTCCTCTGAAGTCAATTTTTCAAGACGTACGTAAGATCGATTAAAAAAGCAGTAAATACCGACACTGAGACAAGAAAAAAAAAAAAAGAGGATGAGAAGAGAGCTGTATAAATTGATATGGGAAAAACACAGACAGAATAAATTAAAATCTTGCATAGGATAAATAAAAATCTAAACATGAGGATGAAATAATGATGAGAATAAACCGAATGAAACCTAACATCCAGCACAGAGTAGATGACGACACACGTCCTCGGTACAAACATGAGTAAAGCTCTTCAGTCATTGATATAACTCTAATTTCCAGCATCTCAGGCTCTTCCTTGAGCATGTTCAAATGGAAACGTGCTGAAAACTTACATATAATGCTTTTTTCTGAGTGGAAGATTTTATCAGTGTGGTTTTTTTTTAATTTCAGAGAGTGATTTTGACTTATAGTAGTGTGCCATCTGATTCTCTCAAAAGAAAAATCATTTTACTGTCATCTCAACACTATTGACTGCGGGCAAAATACGTATTTATAGTTCACTATTGCCCTCTTGTGGAAAGAAATAAAAGCAAATGTGCAACATAAAATCCAAACCAAGAACTGACTACTTAAAACCCAGTTCAGAAAGCTCCATTCATCTTGTGCCTTAGTTAACAAGCGGTGTTTGTGGGGCTGGGTCCTATTCAGGACCAGCAAGGGGGTTACAGTTTTGCTCTTGGTGCATCATTAAAAGTAACTCTCTTTAAACAATCTCCTATGATACTGGCCTAACTCTCCAGAGCATCAAGGAAGACTTCAGCTCAGTATCAGAAATTCCTTTCTAATAAGGACTGACATAACATCACCAGCAGATCTTTGAAAAATAAGTCCTGCTGCTGCTACGACGTGTTCGGCTGTTCTAACAAGGGTCTACAACTGGTGTTAAGAAAATCAGAGGCAAAGTTATCAGAAAGAAGTGTTGAGCTACGGCAGAATTAAACATAGAAATACAGCTAATCATCACCTATGCATTAAGTATATCTGGCAAGACATAGAAAATGTCACAGCAATGTCCGGACTGACTTTGCGATATCACTTTTTAAGATTATGCAGAAATATTTAAAACATTAGGATACGAAAATGCTGATCTTGCTCATGCTTCCTCCTGCTTTCTTGCTCATGTATCCCTTCTGGTAATGTGTCAAGGTCTTTATAATTAAGATAGATAGGGCCGTATCTCTAGGACTCAGACTGTTGTGGTGCCTTCTCCCATCACTTTGAATGCCATAGAAAGTCTCTCTAGATGGCTAAATGAAAAGGGATGTGCTTTGCTGATTGTCTCTTACTCTCTCCTTTGTCTATGTAAGTCTGGTCATTGCACATTCAGATGTCACCTTGCACTTCAGTTTTCTTGTGCTCTCTCTTTTCAGAGGTGGATTCTTCATATCTGGAACCGCTGCTTGAGAAAAGAGTGTTTCCTCATAAAGGTGACACAAAGCCAGGATTTATAGCGTGAGGGCTATTTTGTGGCCCATGTACCTGTCTTTTCTAGGACTTCATGTACTTTCTTTGGCAAATTACCCATAGTGGTCAAAGAAACTGGGTGAAAGAGGGTGTGTGTATTATTCAAGTCCCGTCTTCAACCTTCAAGACAAGACTTAAATGGAACACGAATTTTGGGCTGCCTTTTTGCATAAGATATATTTATTCTATCACTTGGTTTCCATTTTCTGTTACTCCCCAGAAGGCATAATGGAGGGCCAGAAGCTTGGTGCTGTGATTTCAGGTATCTTCTCTAGCTTCCAGAGGAATCTCCCCTGTATGTAACATTATAAACAGGATTTTGGAGATTACGCCAGATCCCTTTTAACCACATGACAGTAACTCTGCTAGAAACACCCTTCCCTTGATGCTCCACTAGCTGCAGGGTACAGCGTAAGGCTTTGCTCATTGCCCCAGGGATCTACTGCTCTGATGGTCAGGCCCGCCCCCCTCCCCCATATCACTACAGACATGGGATTTCATGGGCAGCAAAAATGGAACTCCACACTATGATTTTAGATAGACCCTAGTCATGGACCGGACATGCGCTGAAATTGGCCAAATATCCCACCGTTTTAAAGCAAAAGAAACAGCCCCGTTGCTGTTCAGCAAGTTTTGTAGGACATAATAAATGCTTTTGCTTTGAAATTCAGTTCCTCTGCTGTCTCTCACTAATTTTTGTTGTTGGAAATGTTTAGAAAATACTTTTTCTCAGGGAAAAAGGAAAGCACATACACTGAGAACAGACAGTTAATGTTTTGAAGAAAGATTAATTGGGAGTGCTTGACAAGAATGAACTGAGGTATGAAAAACCTGCCTTGTGAAAACAAGATCAATCTCAAATATTTACTCAGGAGAAGGATAAAACCAGCTTGGCCACTGTCCCCAGGCAGGTATATGGGAACAGATTTTGGTTGGCAGATGGCTATTTAATACAGCGGAAAAAGATGTAATGAAGTTCTATAGAGGGAAGACGAAGGCAGGGATAAGGGGCATTCCGTCTAGAATAAAGAGCAGATTTCTAGCAGTTAAGGCATCAGGAGTTAACACTTTGTCTCAGGGCATCATGGACTCGTAACTTCTAATCTTCAAAAGATAAATTTGACCAGGTGTTTTCATAGCATTAATCGAGAGCTAGTAAAAATTTTCCAAACCTTCCAGGGAGAATTTTATGCTTTCTCATCACTTTTGTGTACCTCTTCAGGTAGTTTCCTCCAGGAACATTATGGAAAGAGGTACTTTATTTTATCTGTTAATCAGCTTTATACAACATTCATTTCTATCTCAAGCTGCTGTGTTACTAATACTTAAACACAAAGAAAGAAAAATAGAGAATATAAGTATAATTGTACTGGTCAGCTGACTATGTCGGATGCCACTGGACCCAGAATACTCATTAACTATGGCCATGTCTCCAGGCGCAGTGTAACTGAGTTGTGCGATCACCAGTGAAGGCTGGGAGCGCTCCTTGTAGCTTGGTAACTCCTATGCTGTCCGTAAGCATAAATGACCACGTTTCTTCCCTCCCGCGGCCCCTGCTGAGACCCACGGCTCTAGGGCTTTCACAAAGGGCAATTTTCTCCCTAAAAAAGGTTTTGTTTGGTGCTCGGACACCGGAGAAACTGGGATCTATCTCTCTTTTGCAAGCAGGTGACTAATTTGCAGCTCAAGCTACAAGAGGAATAGCCATGACTGTCGTGCGCATTGCGTACAGGGTCGTTTCTACGCGCATTTTCACAGTCAGACTGACATCCTGGCAGTATAGGCTTCCTAGCGGTCTGGTTGGGGTTCGAAAAACCAAACCAAACCAAACCAAACCAAACCAAACCAAACCTGCAAAATTTGATTTTAATAATTGACCTTTGCTGCAACTATTTGTGCTTTCTTTTTCAAAAGATGATTACAGATGGAGATGTTTAGCATTGTAGCTGATTTCAAGCCTAATTGTGCCTAGTATGAATTCCCAAGGATTGGCTAGGGAGCATTGTGATTCTTTTTGATGTTTTAAAGAGAAAAATATTGTAGCCAGTTATGCCATACTGCTGTAAGGGTAAGGCCTTTGGGAAGGGACCTGTTGAGAGGATGTGGACTCACATCTACTCGGTAAGGAAAAGGTTGGACAGGTCGTCCGTGCAGGACGGAGACTCCTGAAGCCTAAACTGTGCAATCACCATGCTCTCGTGTTTGCAGGCTCTGGCTGCTATTTCTTTCCATGCCCTATGACCACTGACAGCGTCCGATTTGCTACTTACAACATTGAAACAGCTGAAAAATATTTTACTTGTTTAAATGTGGAGACTTGGTGGTAACACAGTTCATCATTTGCTGGTAAGAGCTAGGAAGACTAATGAAAACAGCACTTGCTGTAGTTTCTAGAATGGCAAGACTCAAGACTAGTATTTGATATTGGATCAAATAAGAAAGAAACAGGCACTGAGGAGCAGCATACTGCTGGAGCCTGCAAAAAACGCACTTTTAGAAGTCCTGACATTTCTGAACTTAATCATCCTGCGGGCAATTTATTAGGAAGTGCCAGTATGAAGTGCTTGAAGTAGGCCAATGGCATCCTGGCCTGTGTCAGGAATGTTGTGGCCAGTAGGACCAGAGAAGTGGTTTTACCCCTGTACTCGGCACTGGTGAGGCCGCATCTTGAGCGCTGTGTTCGGTTTTGGGCCCCTCCCCACAAGAAGGACACGGAGGTGCTGGAGCGTGTCCCAAGTCAGGAGATGAAGCTGGTGAGGGGTCTGGAGCACAAGTCTTATGGGGAGCGGCTGAGGGAGCTGGGGGTGTTCAGCCTGGGGAAAAGGAGGCTGAGGGGAGACCTTGCCACTCTCTACGACAACCTGAAAGGAGGTTATAGACAGGCGGGGGTCGGTCTCTCCTCCCAAGTAACAAGGGATAGGACAAGAGGAAACGGGCTCAAGTTGCTCCAGGGGAGGTTTAGATCGGATCTTAGGAAGAATTTCTCTACGGAAAGGGTCATTAGGCATTGGGACGGGTTTGCCCAGGGCAGGGGTGGAGTGCCCATCCCTGGGTGGTTTCAAAAGTCACGTAGATGTAGGGCTTAGGGACGTGGTTTAGTGGGGTCAGTGCCAGGTTAACGATTGGACTAGATGATCTTACAGGTCTTTTCCAATCTAAGCAATTCTATGATTCTATAAAAAGTGCAAGTGTGGTATAAAACCCACATCAGCCTATTTTGATCACTTACTGTGTTAAAATTATATAATATTTAGGATTTAAAAGACCACATACCCTCCAGAGTTCTCATTTAATTCAGCACCTGAATGAGGGAAAGGAGAGACTTTCACATATCAGAAGTGAAATAGCTAGCTGAATACCAGGTTTTAGTTATCCACGATAGTCTCTGGTTATAACATTTGGCATAGCAGTGACGACCTCAACAAACCGTAACCTGTGATCTTTGGAGACATATGCAGTCGTCCTTCAGGCTGGATGGTATTTAGCATTTTCCAGTGTGTGATGCAGAACTGAAAATAAAAAGCGCTACACATAGAGCAGAACGTAAAAAAAATTAAAAAATATCAAGAAAAACCCTCTGCCAGTTTTATCCCTTATTCAGTAACCAAATGTAGGTAGAAGTGATATTCTGAGAAATTATTTTATCACCAGAGAACAAACTCTGAGGAAATCTCTTATTACATTGCCACTGTGATAATTCTCAAATACAATCAAAATGTAAATCACCACTTGATGTCACCATTGGTCTGTACCTGTGCAGGTTTTCAAGAAATCTTTCTGAACATCACAAAGAAACTAAATGTCAATTAAAATATTTAGAGAGCTATTTTGAAAGAATTCTGTATGAAGCTAAGCAATCACTATCTATTTGTTGGCCTCATACAACATACTGGAGGAGCAGACTCATTGAACTTGGAGCACCATAAAGACCCTCTGAGTAGTCATTTGAAAATCTCTCTGTTTTAATAAGGAAATTCACAATAACCAGCAGAGTACATCTGGTCATTACAGTATGACTTATATATGACTTATAAATATTACTAACACCCAACTGCAGAATGAATAGTGAAGGAAGAGAATATATGAGCAGAAGAGAGAGTACCTCTGGAAAAAAGAAATGAAGAAGTATAAGGGTTAATAAAGGTACAAGAAAGATGTTTGCAACCTCTGCTGAAAAAATTGGGATCTTGTTTCCCAATTTAGGCATAAGGAAAAACATTCCGTTTTCAGGTTTCCTTGATGTCTAACAAGCATGATGAAGCTGACTTGCAGTGTTGTAATTCTGAACATCTGTTCACTTGTTTAGGGGTCTGAATAGGAACTTAGCAGCTCAGGCTGAGGTGAAATTTTAAAGGAACTTCACCATTTATAAAATCTTGCTTGCCATTAAGAGGTTGGCTTTTTGTTAGAAGCTACCACACTGTGAAACTAGAGTTGTGTCTAAACTGAGTGGAACATATGAACTGAGAAATCCTTAATCCGGACAGTATCGTAGGTAATGAGAACATTGCATACAGGAGACCAAGTAGCACTCAGTGGGGATGAACTTTCCAGCAGCTTGAAATGCCAGAATGCCAGATAGAGCTCTCCTGTGGCATGAGTTTTATCAGTTCTTTGCATATACGCTTATGACATGAATTCTCTTATTGACAGTTTTCCCGAACTTTTAAACTGGTTAATTATTTTGCCAATAAGCTAGGCATAGTCTAAGGCTCCAAGGACTAGTCGAACCATGTGTTCCGTTGGTATAATACGTCCTTATTGCTCTATTTGAATGCTTAACAGGCTGCACGTCCGCCTCTACGCAATACTGCACAAGGCTTGTATAGACCCATACATCAAGATGTCTATGCAAGCACCATTTCAATGTATACATTATACCAGGCTATATAATAAAAACAGTAAATTAAAGATAGTAATGCTAGACTAGTCCATTTTCTATCCGCTCAGCAGTCATAGGCCAATGCCGCCCGTTGTCTTCATTGGTACACTTGCCTTCGCTACAGTGATGCTTTTTCGGGTCTGGGTAGCAATGACTGCGCTCACAGGCCAGGAAGATGTTTTCCAGGGAGGTTCCCAAGCAACTCTAGTACTGGGTGCCTGCTGAGTATGTGAAATTTGCTCTGAATTAAATGGAAATTGGAAGTGCTCAGGAATTACTAGTATTTGTCCTCTTGCAATGCTGAACAAATAAGCTAATTCTATCCAATTTCAAGCTCCTTTCAGCATAATACTTTCAAAATTGCAGCTCAGAGTTTATCACTTGGCTCTCATTTCAATAAAAAGAGGCTAAAAACCTGAAATGGACAAGGGGCAATAGGAATAAATTTAGTGAGAAAGCAAAAATAGAAAAATGAAGTAAAGAGTAAAAAGCAAATTCAAAGACAATTTGAAAATAGAACTGGCAGAAAAATGAAATAAAGATACAGTATAACAAATACATATATCATATAGTGCACAGTACACACATAAACTGTCCCTTTGGTTAAAAATTTAAGTGATTTTTTTTTAGTTCCAGGTACAATGCTGTATGTCAATGCATTAGCTTGTCTTTGATAAAGGAAATAAATAACACTTTAAAAAGAAAAGAAAAAAAGACTATTATTATATAAGCTAATATAATATATGTGTTAAATTAATAACATTACTGAATTCTAAATAGTTTTATAAACTCAGAAAAATTACGTGTTTAAAACCCATCAGACTCCATACCTTCACATATATTTTTTTCCTGCATTTTTGTCATGCCCTTACCTGGCATGATGTCATAGTACAGCAGAACAGGCCCAGTAATTTGGCTAAATAAATCTGGACTTTGGGAAGCAGTATCACAGAGATGTTACATACTCACATTATTTTAACATTGTCCCCTCACAATGTTAAAAAACCCATCTGATTCTTAGACACTTACCTTCAGTGTATGTCTCTCTCTATATGTAGACACATGTACATTTATGTATGGGTGCATGTATGTATGTTTGTGTTTATATATACACACATACATCTGCATATACAGAGCTCTGCTAGCCACAGGGGCAAAGTTGCAATTCTTGTTTTTTTCTTTTTTTCTTTTTTTTTCAGATTTTTCATTTACTGATAATTCTTTTAGCAGGGTCAGCCAGGCAGAAATTTACGTCTATTTGTCTGTGCAACAAAACTGCACTGTGGGGAATCTGAACATTTATGACCCTTAAAGAAAACAGTTCTTCAGCGGTGAGTAGGAAACACGAAGAACAACGTGAGGTTTGAACTAAGATCCTCCATTGCCTGCTGCTTTAGCAAAGGTGTGATTGCGAACTGGAGAGTTATTGGCCGGGATGAGCATCCTCAGGATGGGTGCTTTTCATCGGGGATGAACCCAGTGCATCAGGGACGCTTCCAAAGGACTCATGCCCCAAGCACAGGGTGTGCCTGCCTCTACAGCTGGCACCCAGAAGACCTCAGCTTCTCCGTTTGTACAGTAAAAATACATAACAAGGTGAATGCAATATCACTCTATCTGCACTTGGAATTGTCTGAAAGCTGCATAACCTTTTCCGGATGGCACCAAGGCCACCCAAATATGAGTTCACCTAATATAGCCTTCCTCTCACAAGTGAGTTAATGGAGAGATGGAAGTGGGGAAATTGTTCACGACTTTCAGTACCCTGCTACAACGCAAAGGCATATACTTGAGTCATTTTGTCGATCTGCCACTCTAAGTGGCAGGTTTTGTTTGCTGCTGATGCTTCCAAATGCATTTGATATTTTCCACTTCCACAGACATCCTTGACTTCAGTTCCTACTACAGGGCAAGGTACACAACCATAACAGAGTCATCATCATCGAGCTGGTCTGCAACTCAGATTATTCTTTTTCTCGCTGTTATCATTGTATTTATTTTCCAAAAGAAAATTCTGATGGGATCATTAAAATGAAGAGTGCAACCAAGTGAACTGCACTACTTGCTCTGTAAGCATTCATGCGGATCTAACGCAGAATCTGCTTTGTCATGGTAGATATTTATTTGCTTTCTGTGAAGAGTCAGAAAACCAAATTTTACTTACACAAATGTTTGGGAAAAGCCGGTTGTCATGGTTAGTTCCTAGAAGTGTCCAGAGAAAGGAAAAAACCTCTTTTCTGGAGGATGTAAAAATTTTGAAATCTGTTTTCACTCCAGTTGAGAAGAAGGAATGACCCAGCTCTTCTGGTTCACAGACAGTCCGCATGAGCCTTCCACGGGCAGCAGACCTGTATGTGCTCCTGGAAATAAATCAGGCCACAGAAGCGTTTCAATTCATCTTTGTCAGAGACTGCCAAGACACCAACAAGTTACCGAACAGGAAGGACACGCACGCAGTGTGCTGAAGGCATACACAGCCCATGTGCCTAAATGCCATCCCTAACTCTTGCGAAGAAGTGATGGGCTGACCCAGGCAAATCTCAGGCCACACACCAGCACGAGTGGATTGACTACGTTATACGACACAAGTTGTTCTTCAGGGTCCTGTTGATTCAGTACATGTTGCAGGAGTAGAGCCGGCTGCTGGAAATTTAGGTCATTTTTTCCGATACCAAGTCAAGCAGGTACAGCACAAAAGATACAGATGGTTGCTACAGGCTCAGATCTTTTCATGAAATCCCATGACAGACAAGCGATTTGTTGCATGCAGGACTGGCTGACATGCTGCCGCTTACCATGTATTTAAAGAAAAACAGAGTTGGGTAGGCAACGCATCTGACATAAAATGGAAATGCCAGAGGGCTGGGATGTCAAAAGCATTCCAGATTCTACTCTCTAGCGAGAAAAAGCATAAAATGTTATCCTGAACAAAACCTGTGAATGAACGTGGAAAGGAGCAAATCAAGGATTGTCAGTCCATTCCTTTGTTCTTAGAACAATATTCTTAGTTCTTCAGGATGTATTAGAAAGGGCTGTACAAGGTCATTATTAACAGCAACCACAGTTACCTTCTTCAGAACATTTTACCAACCCTGTGTGAGAATATTTAACGTGTATAGGTATGAGAAAGGATATTTGACAGAAGCTGGCTGAAAGGAAGAAAAGAGACGTGATTACCATACCACTGCCAGTAAGGACACTAATGATAAGTGAAAATGAATAACTCGGCTTCTATGGAACCCTGAACAGCAAGACATTTTCTATATACTTCAAAACACAAGGGAAGGCTTTAAACGTTCTGGATAGACTTGATCAATAAATCCAGTCTAAAAAGAATCTGACATCCAGTAGTGACGTACCCTGTCAGGCATGCCAACAGCAAAATGAAAACCATTGATTTGTTTGTTACCAAGCTTTGCCAGCTAGCAAATTTTTCTGAGCCTTAGATGCACACAGATGCCATTATACAGGGACCAAATAACTGAAAAGCGCATTTCAACTGGGGACAGTTTCTGTGAACAGGAAATGTCAGAGAATTCTCCGTGTACCACATGGGACACAATGCCGTGTGTCTTTTTTTTTCTGTGGAGCATCCTTCAGAAATTAAGAGAAAGAAGATAATGTAAATCACTTGTGGCTGGATACAGGACTTTCTGAAGTGATGCAAGCATTTTCACTGACTTTAAGGAGAGTTACATTTAACCTTTAATAGAGATTTTAATTACTGACAAACACTGTTCTGTCTTATCAGAGCAACCTTAGACATACCTTTACATGAGCATCCCCAAGTGAACACGCTGAGTATTTGGAGCAAATTTTCTATTAGGAGGAGACAGCTTTTACAGTGCTAGTGCTTCAATAGGAAGGACTCTATGGGATATAAAATACTCAGCATTTTTAATAAAGCTCAGTGCATCGCTATTAGAGGTGGTAGTTCATTTAGATCTCAAAGTCTGTGTTTGCAGTGCTTAAGGTAATTTTACATTTACCCATGTTAATTTTTCTTTTCTCTGCCCGGTAAGTGTCAAATCTACATGCTTCATAAAGGAGCAACTTATGAGCAGCAGTTCATTCGTGTCTGATGATCTGAAAACAGGGTTTCCTGACACGTGGCATTAGCTTGCTTTATATGGCATCTGAGATACCACTATTTCCTTTACTCCTGTTACCCACACACTTTGCACCACAAGATCTTTGCCTTGAATCTAATTGCTGCAAAGCAACCTAGCAGCAGTGGTACTACTTAGTGATGTAGGAATTTCGTAACTAACACTTTGGGAGCTACTATTCTGGGAAAGTGTTGCTTCTGACTGCTTATCGGCTAGGAAAGCCTTTTGGGGGGCAGAAACAAAAGGGGATAGTGTTTTAGGGGCCACTTGTGGCATAATATGACAACTGACGAAGGAAAGGACTGTGATACTGGCTGACACAAAAGAGGACAATGTGAAGGGATCTGTCCCTTATGAAAATTAAGTAAGTTGTTGGTGTTCTTTTTGCTCTATTGATCTCTTCTTTTTCCCCAGGAGGTCTTTACTTTAGCTTTGAACTAGTCATGACCTATGTAGGAATAAAGTATATTTTCCTTTGGATCAGAATGCTGTAACAGTTAGTGGAAGGAAAATGCAGAACAGAGAGAACAGGTGAAATTGCTGTCTCTTAAAAATAGTTGGTCTTCAGGAGAAGAATCATTGTGAGCATCAAAAGGTGAAGATACTGTAACTGATGGCAGGAAAGTAAATAATGTTGTGAATAGGAGCAGGGTCTGGAAGAGCACTTATGGTTAAGGAGCTAAGGTTGTTGCTGTTATAACTTACAAGCTGCTGATGAACAAAGTTAATCTACCCCTATGTGTAATAACGTAGGGAAGGTTTCCTCCATCTTTTACTTTCGTTTTTCCTTTATTAACTTCAGAAACATAATGACAACCATACTTAAAAACAAATCTCATTACTGTCTTATAGGTAAATACAGAAAAACCTTTTCAAAGTTGAATGCTAATTTTAATGCAACATGAAATAGACAGTCTGGATACCGGATTTCACTCCTGCTTCATTATATCCAGCTACATCTTAAATATTATTCTAGTGTTTCCTTCTCTGACTCTTAATAGTGTTTGATTGTAATTCTTAACAAGTATATTTTGTGAAATTTTGTTGACTTTTATCAGCAACAAGAGAAACCGGCATGTCTGCTAAACTGAACTTCTGCGTAAAATAGCCTGAGATCTGAAGACAGAAATATTGCTATCACTTCCATCCTCCCTACCAAGCTAGAGGACTATCTTTGGTGTCAGATGAAAGACTTCAAAACACACAGAACTGAATTCCTGGATTAACTGTTTCAGTCGTTAATTACATTTCACTGGAATATTCCTCCTGCCCCTCATTTCACGCTTAATATCAGTTTTACACATTTGAATCTCCTTACTTCTTGATTTGCAAGATCTAAAGAGATCCTGCAACTTTTTTCTGTATCTTTTTGAATTTGTTGGGATTGTTAAAATGAGGTCAGGAGACTGTGACCGTATATTCTATTAATGAGCTTTATCATGTCCTCTCTATTACATCCATGAAGTATACGTAATGTGTCCATACACCCTGTGCTTCATCAACCAACACCTTGAATCTTGTTTGAGTGTCAGCACTACAAAACAGTAATATTAAACATACACTTAATGTAAATATGGAAAACAGACTCCCAGTTTCCTGTGGTTGCTATTAAATGCCTTTAAAAGTAAGCATGAATTTGAAACCTGTTTGTTTCTGTGATCATGAAAACTTGCAGTTGATACCTGAGATTCAAATGGACTACTGAAATACTTCTCTGCTTCGGTTTTAGTTCAGCTGAATTTAAATGCCTGGTGTATAGTTATTTGTGTTGAGACTATACTTCAAGTCCAAAACGTTAATTCCTTTTTAAAATCAATTATGTTCTAATAATGGCAGAGAAAAGGATGAAACTGAGCAACTAACATTACCCTTCCTCATTGTGCGGGATTCTAAAATAAATATAAGAATGGCACTCATTCTATAATTCTTGCAAGGAATGGTATGACACCAGGAGCAGTAATTAGAAAGAGGTGGTGTAGAAGTCACGTCAAGATGAGTGGACCATATTCAGAATAAATATGGAAGAATAAAATATGTTATAGAAAAAAGGAATCCAGCAAAGCACTATAGGAACTTATTAAGGGAAAATTGCTAGAGGGGTCTAAATAATGAGGAGAGGTAAAATCCAATACTAGTGTAGTGCATGGTCTTGTTACACTGTCTTTTAGATTCTTTGGAAAACAATGATTGTACTTTCTGGAAGTGGATCAATCACCCCCAAGGCAACCTATTGTACATGAAGAAAACCATTCGGTGAGCAGCTGCAGTAGGCATATAGACTACCCTTTTCTATGCTAATCATTTTAATTGGACTATATATTTTCCTCAATATTGCATTTTCCCTCTGTCTTTCCGTTGCATTGACATTTTATTCATTATTTCTCAAACATCATTAGTCGGGAAAGAAATTTTCTGAAGATGTGATTAGGCATAACTTCAGAGATAAAATGTCCATTTTCTTTTCATAAGGACTGTAAGTAGGTCAGCTCTGTAAACGAGCAAGCTTGGCAGTGCAAACATTGCTACGGCAAGGCTATGTTCTCCTTAGTCCCTGAAATATCAGGATCCCTTCAGGACAGTTAGGAATGCTGAACTGGAGCTGATGAACTGGGCGTGCTCCGTGTTGCTTGCTCATGGCTTCGGTGTTTCTGCAAGGAACCCATGAACAGTGGGGTCAGAAGTGGATACTGTAATGGAAAAAGCCCTAATACTTCCTCGCTCAAGGTCATCTTAAGGAAATCAATTACAGCTGTGAGCCAGTTAACACTGAGGAATTTCAATACGTTTTCTATGGGAGCTGGGGAAATCCTTTGCCCTCCTCAGTTTGTGAATGATCAGATTTAGGATCTGGACTTCTAGCTCATAAGGCATTGCAGTCAAACAACTAATTTTTTACTTTACTGAACTATGGTAAATTCCTTTAATCTTTCATCACAATTGGATTTTCATTAGGAAATGATGCTATATTTGGTTTCGCTGAAAATAATATTTTGATGCGCCTGTGGTGAGAACAGTAATTGTATAAAATTGGTCCTTTTGTTCAACAGCCCTGTGGTTCTGTGCTGTATCATGTAATGCTGAAACAATTTTATTGAAAGTCACTGTACTGCTGGTTTTCTTGCTCTGCCTACTTTATCTCTTTATGCTGAAAAGATAAAGGAAGAAAAACTGTATCTAAATTTTAAGCAGATTATGCATTTCTTCAGATCTGTTGAAATTCAGATGGAGCCTTCTCATTCACATTAATTGCATCGATTAAAACACTTAGAAGGATCACAAATCATTAGCTACATGTACCAGACTACTCAAAATATTTCTAAGTAATGCAGATCAGCACATCTTTAGTCAAAATGTCAAGAAAAATACCAAAACTGATGTACTGAAAACAATTCTTACAAAAAACTCTTGCATAATAAATCACATCTAGTCTACAATAAAATCATTAACCACTATTCTGTTCCTCTGCTCTGAAGTGTAAATCACCCATAATGCTGACTTATTTTAAGTCAGTTTGCATATAAAGTGGAAAAAAAGATTTAGTGAAAGTCTATTGAGAATGAAAATAAACTCCTATCTATATCATTACTCATTTGATAGAATGCATATATGTTGCAAGACTACATAAAATGTACAACCAAGGAGATAGATCTATCCAGGAATGACTTCTTATGATCTGCTTCTTATTTTATGTACATACTAAAATATAAGCTTTGCAAAACTCCTTGTTTTAAGATAATCTTGAAAGTATGCAATTTCTTCACTAAAAGAAAACATAGCTTTCATTTAGCCTGACAATATTGGCTCAGGAATATGGAATATTAGTTTCAGTAGGAATGCATTGGTTTCACTGTAAAATAAGGTTTCTTTGGTATCAGCCCTGGAGAAACATATTGGTTTCTGCTAAAATGTATTGCCATGCTTTCACTAAAACATACAGACATTATAAAAGTGTATATTGGTTTCAGTAAAAATGTATTCTTTCCAATGGATTCATGAGGCTTTCAGCAAGAATATATTGATTTCATTAAAATGTGCTGCTTGAGATAAACAAAAATTCAGTTAAAATGCATTGGTTTCTGTTAAAGCCCATTGACTGAAGTGAAGAACATTACACACTGGTTTGGGGCAGCCTTAGGGTTTTTTAAACAGTGAGTAGAGAAGTACATATCGGTAATTGTGAAGGTAATTGAAAACAAAGTCTATTCTGTAACATCTATAGATATAAACATGCTAAATAAATCAGATTTTTATCTCTCTATCCCATTTGCATCTGTTGTTAAGCACAGAGATAAATATCTGTACAGAAAAAGTATGACATTCTTCATTCTGACGAATACCCTTCTAATCAGGTGTGGGGTGTAGGCTGTAATATTTTTTAAGCCTGTTTAGCAATCATTTGTTTTCACACAACCAGTTTTTGACCAGTTTGCTTTACAAGTTGGGCATTTTCCTGCTTCACTGACAACAGGCTCTTTTTCCCTTTTCAGCATTGCCAGGCGTTCAATGACAATGACATTTACATATATTAGGAAGCTCTGCTATTGCCAGTCTACTAAATTAGTGACAATATATTTGATTGCTATGACTTTTTTTTGTGTGAGAAGGGTTGTATTTTTCAATATTTTTTAGTAACTTTACATTTTGCTTCCGCTCATTTTAAACAGAAATGATCCCACTGTCTTAATGAAACTACGAAATATGCCTGAATATGACCAACCAGCCCTGTTACATGGAGGAGACTGCTGTCCAGCTTTGGAGCATTATCCTTTCCCCACACAGACGCAGAATTTACATGCAGAGTGTGTGTAAGTATACTTGAAGCATAAATAATATGAATTAAGTTTCAGCTACTCGAAATTACTTCTGTAATTCAACGGAAGAAAGCAGGAACGACCCGACCGGGCTGAACAACCAGTCTGTCTTGTATGAGACCTGCCTCCAACAGTAGGCAGTGACAAACGCCCGGACGCTGCTAGAACAGCCTCCCACAAGCCACGCCTAAAAGACCTCTTGAGAGGATGACGATGTTCTTTTTCTGGTGTTTCTTTGTGGATTTTCCTCACCATTTTGTACAACTTCTGCTATAAAAACTGCATTCCCAGCACCCAGTGGCAAGGAGTTCCACAGCTGATCTCCACCCCGTGCAAAGAAGTCTCTTCTTCATGGATGTTGGCTTGAACTTGCCGCTCGCTGTTTTCACGTGTTGCTCACGTGCGCTGTACCAGAAAAGATAACGAATTATTATTATCTTTTTTCCCCTGCTACTTACAGCTTTGCAGATCCCTGCCGCATATGGCTTTAGTTGTCCTTTTCCTAGGAAGAAGAGACCTACTTTTTTAGTTGTTCCTCACATGTTTCATACCTCTGATTTTACTTGTTGCTCTGCATTTTTCGGTTCTGCACTCAAACCTCACCGGCAAGAGAGGTTTGTCTAGTATCTTAGCAAATTGCCTTTCATTTTTTTCTTCTGTAAACCAGTCTCATGCCTCTTGAAAAGAGATGAACCATCCTCTCAGTTTTCCAAATGTATTTTGTTTCAAAATCCTTTCTCTCACACTGCTTCACAACACTGTAATACTACTGTAAACATTTAGATTTTAGGTATCTCTTTTCATCTCTCTTGGTGGAGCCAGACAAATAAAATCTCATGCTGTGGTAAAAATGTTCCGGCTGCCTCTCCGAAGGATAATATATTTGTCCTGGTCAAATGTGCTGTAGCAATACGATGGAACTGATTGTTTCTCGAATCAGTTCAGTTTACCAACACTTCTCTGCGTTGCTCTGACGTCAAGGGTCAGCAGCTCACTCTCTAAGAAAGAGTATTTTGCCAGCCTTCTCAAGAGAAGGAGTCAATACCTGCTGCTTTTAATTCCCAGGACCCTGGTTTGGTACAAAGCTTTTGGAGACTGGGAAGCGCAATATATAACTTGACAGAGGAAAATACTATACACGTGGATGATGCCAGAGGAGATTTCCCATGTGCTGGATCACGTGGGACCCGTGAAGACAGACTGAATTGACCGAACCGGCAATATGAACGTTGTTAGCAGCAGAGCAAAAGCAGTGCCGGGAAAGGGCAGCGCTGAAGGGTGCAGTTTCAAGCTCGGTTTCTGACTGTCGCTGGCCCCGCTGCTTGCTGTGCCGTCAGCTCTGCAGGGATCACCCCAGTGAGAAGCAATTCACGCTGCAAGTTTCACAAAAGCTTAGCTGCTGTCAGTGTTGACCTGCACAACTCTATGCGCCAGTCTCTTCGTGATTATTTTATCTACTGATAAAATGTATATGTTATATTTATTAATGTATCATTTATATGTTGGTCTAAACTGTTGTAATCTAAATACTCGTGGCTAAGCAACAGGCTACATCTTGGCGTAATACCGAGGCATATGTCACTCTTTGTTTAAGAAAATTAAAGCTTTTAGCAGAACCTGGAGTTTTCCCCAATAAACAAAAGATGACACTCCAGTGCTTTATCGACTGGTCAGCTGAGCTGAAATTAAAGAACTAAAGTACAGAAATACACACAAGACATTTTCCCCATAAAAGCTAATTGTGCCACGCTGATTAGCCCTCATTCCCAAATCTTTCCTAAAGTAATAGTCAGCCCACCTTGCCGATCAACCCAGAATGAATATTTCCTAGGCCATCAGATGCACTAAAGCCCTGACTCACAGCAGCTTTTCATTTACCAGTGTTCAAGTATATTTACAATTCGACTTTGAATGAGAGTACCCTTGCACTAGAACTTTGCTCTTTTCCTAAGAACTAAATGTCCTTAGACATTTTTTACTCTGCTTCTTATTGTTGAAGGGTCTATGACACCAGATCAGCATGAGGATCTCCAAAATTGTTTGCATGGCAGGTGTTCATACAATTGGCGTAGCAGTGTCAGTACTTAATACTCTCTCTCTGTAGCCACCTTTGAAACTAGCATGTCTATTTTACTGAGGTGAAATCATTAGCAACTGTGAAATGATGCTCTAAAATTGATGGAAACAGCGGCTTCCAAAATAAGTTCAGATAAAGCAAGCTGTAATCAAATGCACTTTTGTTTGCACAAAATTTTAAGCTGCGTGCCTGGAGACCCTGTTTGTATGCTGTTTCATTACTTAGGAAGTTCGTAGCTCTGTTTCTGTCAGTAGGATCTGAAGAATGGAGGACTTTGAGAAAGGGACTGGAAATTGAAAGTACAATTTAGCAACCAAAATGATATCTCTTTCATATTATTTTATGCAAGTCCTTCATCAAGTAGACATAGTTGCAGGACAAGTGGGAGCACAGGAACTACTTAAAATATTAAGTTCATTCAATCCCACAATTATTTTTAAACATGAACTAGTTTGACAGTTTTTAATTAGGTGTGCAATCTCCTAGCAGAAAAAAACCCCCAGAAGATCTAAACAACTGGTGGGCAGCTCAGTGGGGTGTAGAATTTGTAAACTAAGACATACAAAGAAAGGATAGAAAATGAAATATAGCAACATATTCTTTCCTTGAACATTGCTTTCAGCTTCCAGCACCCCAACAGAATGGCCTTGTAGAAATAGGGAGATTCAACAATAATCTTTAAAGGACTGGAGGAAAAGGAGTTCTTCAGAGAAAAGAAAGGATTAAACAGATAGAATAACTGAATAAGAGAAGCTGGGAGAAAGACAGAAATTTAGAAAAGTGGAAGACACATTAAGGGTAGCGAGTCATGCGTATTATATACCTCTTTGCTAACAATAAAAAATATACTAAAAAAAAAAAAAAATTAAGGGAAAACATTATTTTTTTTTTTTTAATAAAAGCTCATTCTGGAAAACATACTTAATGAATCACAGTTAATCTTGTCAAATTCTGTGCCCTGGGACGCGCTGAAGGAAACAGCATTGCAAGACTCAGATCGCAGGTATCAATAGAGCAAGTCTGAACACAAGTTTCCTTTTCACTGCTTATGCAAGGCTATAAGCAGGAAGGGCTTCCTCTCCCGTGGCCTAGGGCCAACCCCACCACCAGCTGAAGAAGAGGGTTTCCTCTCGTGGCATAGGCTCTCCCAGTGGCTCGACTGCGCAACACGTTTGCCCCTCTCTTGCTCTCCCGCCATGCGAAGCTTTCCTATGACCGCCGCTGCGCACAAAGACACTGCGGCAGAAGTTTACGGATCAAGCCTAGCGCAGAATTTCCCTGTCTTGCTAATCCTTATCAAAGAAAAATAAGAGCACACAGGTGTAAAAGAGTGTTATTATTAATTTTTTAAATATTCCCCAGAGGGGCGGCTTCTGTGTGCAGAACCCCACAGCAGAGAAGGAAAAACAAGCTGAAACTTCACAGGGACATTAGGTGTCTTTAGCCTTGCAGAAAGCATGAAGTCCAGATGTGGGGCACTGGGAGAAAAATCAAGCAAGAGCCACATCGCTTAGCACGGTGATGTACAGGAAAAATGAACTCTGTGTGCCAGAAAAGGGTTTTGCATTCTAATGGCAGATACTGAGAGATAAGAAAAGTATGATAGAAAAGAGAATAATAATAATGATATTAATAATAAATATAACAGCAACAACAACAACAATAATAATAATAATAATAATGATAACAAGCCCTTAAAAATACAAACAAAGCCCCCTGTTTGTGAGGAGCTGCAGTGAAGAGAGATTTTATTTCTTTACTGAATGATCACAGATTCTTTGTATTTACTGTAAGTGCTCTACTTATATTTCTCCCTGGCTACATTTAAACTTTTCGTTATCTGGAGTCTTTGGACAGCTTTTATCTGAAGAAGTAAAACAGAATAACCCTTCTCCTGCTGAGGGAGTTCCTGTACTGCAGTGAAATCATTAACCATAATGCACTGTTACTCATTTCACACCTGGATGTCTTAAATAGAGGATGAATTAATTCATGTTTCCACATCAACTTCTCCTGATACTTACTTTTCAGTGCTGCAAAAATATGAAGACTGAATACATTTACAGTTTCTGTTATCCACTGACTGAATGACATATATTCGCCTGAGTGTGGTGGGTTGATCCTGGCGGGACACCAGGTGCCCAGCACAGCAGCTCCGTCACTGCCCTCCTCACCCGGACAGGGGAGAGAAAATATAACAAAAGGCTCATGGGTCGAGACAAGGACGGGGAGAGATCACTCAACTTGGCAAAAAAAATGAATTTAATTTATTGCCAATCAAATCAGAGCAGGATAACGAGAAGTAAAACCAAATCTTGAAACACCTTCCCCGCACCCCTCCCTTCATCTCAGGCTCAACCCCACTCCCGAATTCTCTCCCTCCTCCCCCCCGGTGGCACAGGGGGACGGGGAGCGGGGGTTGGGGTCAGTCCCTCACACACCGTGTCTCTGCTGCTCCTTCCTCCTCAAGGGCAGGGCTCCTCACTCTGCCCCGGCTCCGGCCTGGGCTCCTTCCTGCGGGCTGCAGTCCTTCAGACACAGACTGCTCCAGCGCGGGCTTCCCACGGGGTCACAGCCTCCTTCGGGCCCCTGCCTGCTCCGGCGTGGGGCCCTCCCCGGGCTGCCGGGGGAGATCTGCTCCGGCGTGGGCACCCCCAGGCTGCAGGGGCCCAGCCTGCCTCACCGGGGTCTTCCCCAGGGGCCGCGGGGGAACCTCTGCTCCGGCGCCTGGAGCACCTCCTGCCCCTCCTTCTGCGCTGACCTGGGGGTCCGCAGGGCTGTTC
>JAVKLA010000047.1:4243278-4271218 GCA_034782735.1 Sagittarius serpentarius
GGCGGGTCCGTCTTGGAGCCGGCTGGCACGGGCTCTGTCGGACACGGGGGAAGCTTCTGGCAGCTTCTCACAGAAGCTGCCCCTGTAGCTGCCAAGTCCTTGCCACGCAAACCCAATACACTCAGAAAAAAATAGTCTGGATTACAGTTCCACTGTCTTAAATATCTCTCCCACAAGCCCCTCGACAGTGTTTCAAATCCTAGAAATTCATCTGAAAGAACAACTGCTTACTTGGATAAATTATGGTAGATGACTGGCTCTGTAGTATTCAGGTGAAAAGGGCATAAACAAGTTAAGAATGCCAGATAGTATTTATTAGAAAGTAAACCTTACTTGTTTTTTTTTTTTCCACTGAAAAAGAAGATGTTGTACTCTTTTATATTAAAATTTTTTTTTGGTGATTGGTGTTTCTCATTAAATAGTAAACATGGTATGATTTTTTCATCCAAAACACTACTCACACTCTCATATTTAGAACAGCACATTTCAGCAAAGCTTTTGATACTGTTTCTCACAGTGTCCTTCTGAACAGACTGCCCGGCATACAGCTCGACATGCACACAGTTGTAGTAAGTGGGGTAACATCTGGCTGGTGGCCGGTCACTAGTGGTGTTCCCCAGGCCGCAATTTGAGGGCTGGTTCTCTTCAATGTTTTTATCAGTGACCCGAACACAGGAGTTAGGTCCCACTAAGCAAGTTTGCCGATGATACTAAATTAGGAGGACCCACTGATTCCCTAGAGGGTAGAGAGGTTTACGGAGAGATCTTGATAGATTAGAGCACTGGGCAATTACCAACCATATGGAATTTAACAAGGACAAATGCTGAATTCTGCACCTGGGATGGTGTAGTCCAGTGGATGTTCATACAGGCTGGAGGACAAGAGGCTGGAGTGCAGCCCTGCGGAAAGGGATCCAGAGGGTTTGGTTGATGCTAAGTTCAATATGAGTCAACAATGTGCCCTGGCAGCCAAAAGGGCCAACCCTATCCGGGGGCGCATTAAGCACAGTATGGCTGATGACGGTCAAAAGAAGTGATTGTGCCGCTATACCCGGCGTTGGTGCAGCCTCACCTCAGGTACTGTGTGACAGTCAGGGCTCCACAATATAGGAAGGATATAGAAATATTAGAATATGTCCAAAGGAGGGCAACAAAGATGGCGAAAGGACTAGAGGGCAAGACTTACTCGGAGTGGCTGAGGATGCTTGGTTTGTTCAGCTTAGAAAAGGGGAGACTGAGACGTGACCTTATTGTTGTCTACAACTTCCGCATGAGGGGGAGCGGAGCGGGAGGTGCTGAGCTCTGCTCTCTGGTGTCCGCTGGTAGGATGTGAGGGGAATGGCTTAAAGCTGTGTCAGGGGAAGTTCAGACTGGATATTCGGAAAAAGTTCTTCACTGAGAGAGTGGTCAAGCACTGGAACAAATTCCCCAGGGAACTAATGATAGCCCCAAGCCTGCTGGCGTTCAGTAAGTGTTTGGACAACGCTCTTAGATATATGATTCAACTGCTAGGTTTCCCTGGCATGGAGTCAGGAGTTGGACTTGATGATCCTCATGGTTCCCTTCCAGCTCAGGCTATTCTATGGTTCTATGATTCTAAATTACCTGGAAATCAAGACTCCACTGCATATGGATCTTTTTTCTTCAAGCATATAATCATCATTCAGATTTACAAAAATCTCTGAAATAATTTGCAGCCTCATTTATCTTTCTCCAGCTACCCATTCATCTTCGGATGTGAATAAACACATAGATTTCACCCACACTTCTATGTTTTGAAGAGAGATCAGAGTTGTGAGATGCTGCTTAATGTCTTAAAAGGACTGATTTTCTGAAATATTGAATATCTGCTCTTAGAGTATCTATCTGTAGAACCTTATCTTGTGAAAAGTGTCATGCTGGGTACCCAAAAATATTCACTCTACTTTTTAATGCCAGAGAGCAACCTTTTTGTGTTGCACTGAAAAGCACGACTATTTGAGAACAAATAAAATAGGAAAGAAAAAAAGTATAGCATGAAATGATTATTTCTTTTATGATTTTTTAAAATTATAAGTACTCCTTTTCATATGTATTTAATTTTGTAGTATGGGAATTCTTCTTTAAAATGATAAAATATTATGGTAAAATGGTTTAGCTACAACAGTCTTTTTCTGCCAAAAAAACCCCTTCATGAACATTTTTCTGATCAGCCCGAAACAAGTCCTTCATTTTACACCAAATCATGTCTAGTAGGGCTAATGAAATGAATTCTTCATGGATATTAAAAGGGCACAGCAAGGACATTTATTCTTCTGGCTGTTATATGGCTGCATAAAACTGAGTCGCTGTTCAACTGCTGTTTTTATAGTTAGAGTGGACATAAAGAAGGGGAACAAAAGCTTAAAAGCACAGTTGTGCTCTTTGCACTGTGCGCTGTCCACTGACCTGTGTAGACTCCTGGTGTATATTACGCACCTCTCGTGCCACCCTGCTGTATGATCTGGTCTCACGGTCTCCCTCATGGGCTTGGGGAACAGACTCACCCATTTAACACATTCTGCACCTTGCAACGCCTGTTCTCACCTCTGTACCTCTACAGATCTCAGCTGCGGGGAAATCTTCACCAGCAGTCACCTCAGAATAACAGGTTGGGGTCCCTGGTCAATAATTTCAGTAGCATTAGGCAATTCTGAACTAAAGTATTGTGGAAGAATGTGTCTAGCATTTTTAAAATAGGGATTATTTTTCAAATGGGGAATAAAAGCACAGCAATAAAGAGGTGAAAAATCCCATAAAACCCTGGATTGGACCCTGCTGCTGACTTTACACTAACATATGCTGACTTTACACTGACATACAAAGTGTATTAAAATACTAAGGTGGGATTAGGTGATACAAATAATAGGTCATGTTGGAAAAAGATTAAAGAGATTACAGGACACGTCTATTGAATTGTTCATCTTAATAGCTATGGTTGCAATTTAAAAGCCTGAACTGTAAGGGACAGGCATACATGGAAGGTCTATTTGTCCTTTTTTATCTCAGGCATGACAATGACCCCATAGGAAATCCTCACAATCTACATCTGAGTACTTTCTAAGATTTCTCGATACATTTCTTATGATAGAAAAATAAAATATCCATATATTTTAATTTAAAATGTAGTGTTTTCTAAGGAAAGAAATTATGCCAATCTTTTTTTCTTTCAAAAACCTCAGTCAAGCAGGACATTGTGACTCATTCCACATGCGTTTCACTAACAGGAGAAGCAGAAATGCCTCAGAAATCCAAGGGAGTAATTTCTTTGTTCTGCTGAACTAACACTGTCAAGATGCTGAAAGCTGGATAGGTAAAATAAGATGATCAACAAATAACCTTCTTTGTTCTTCTTTTATAAGTTGCACTAAAGCCTTTTGTGTAGGTGAATTTCTACTTCATTTTCAAGAACATTTATTGCTGATAATTACCCCAACCCTGTTCAATTACCCGCACCTTTCAAAAATCACTCTAGCATCTGTTTACTTTCTCAAACTTCCCCTCCTTCTCAGTCTCGTCAAGAGAAACCAAACACCGCACTAAACATTTATCCCTGTCACTCAGAGGAGGAACATGTGGAGGAGAAAAGCCTCGGTACTGAATTGCAGTGACAATCAATTTTATATTCCTGCCTCGGCACCCTGGCACGCAGTTGTGTTCACTGATCTGGTGCGGCGATTTTGTTTCTCCTTTGCCTGCCCACGGTACCACCAGCTGGAACTAACACAACCAGCTGCTATGTGCAGGTCTGCTTTTGAATACATGATGCACTGAGAAAATAAATGAAGTGACACTCTCAACTTTTTGGTCTATATAACCCAGAATGTGAAAGCACAGCCATATCGATACATTCACCGATTATAACATTCAAGCTTTGCTGCCCCTCATCAGCCGCTGAACAGTCTATTGCCATGGCCATTCAAAAGGTTGAGAGCTGGGATAGATTCAGTGATTTAAAATACTTATTAACATCTGGGAACTCTATTGAAACTGCCACGCTGCCTAACTGCTATAAACTATCACAGTGTGCTCTACAAACATTTCTTGTATTTCAGTGGTAACCCAACAAGACTTAACTAGTCATGTAGTCTCAAAACAGTTAACACCCTTGCGTTCTCCTATCTGAAGGGTCAGCCTTTAAATCCCGCAACAATACCTCTGTATTGAAAACCGCATTAAGGAAAAAGCTTTATGGAATTTAGCAAATGTAGAATTAAGGCTGCATGGATGAGTTTATTTTAGCCTGTAAATGCAGGTGTATGAAATCTTTTCACAGGATTGTACGCTGTTTTTTGTGTAAGACTCTATTTCAACGGGGAATAAACGGGGGAGGTAATAGGCAGGTAAAATTGCAAGTGGGTTACCTAATTGCCTTCAGTGCATGGGCTGCTCTCTTCAGCACATCCCAAGACTTTTCTGAGACCTTCTCCACAGCATAAGCCTTTTGATTGCCTTTTGATATTGATAGGTGGTTACTTCTCTACTTTCGGTCTTCATGGGCTTGATCCAAAAGTACAGCACGTCCCAAGCACCGTTCAGGAAAGGCGACTACGGAATGGGTTGTTCTTCATCTTACCTTAGCTACAACACCAAATTCAGAGCGCTCTTTTCTCCTGATTATTCTGCTCTTACCGCTTCATCCCAAGTGCTAGATAGCCTCTTTATCGTTGTTACTCCGTTTTATCATTCCGTCACTGTCCAATTTTATATCTCTGATTTTTTTTTCTTTGCTTCTGCCTTTTTAAAGTTCCTCATCCATTACACTTATAGCAGCCCCGTGACCTTATTCCAGTGCTTCTCACTGAGGCTTGTGTTTCGAGAACAAGGGAGAGAGCAAACCGACTATTCCTCCCTGCGTTTGTGTCACTCCTGGAAGCTGTAGGGACCCCTCTGTCAGAGAAGCTCTGATCAGTTCTTGCTGTCCTCAGGCGGGGAGCTCTGAAGGGCCCTGAAGAAAAAATTAGTCAGGTTAACCCCCGAGGGCGTTAGAATGGAACTAATTTGAGGTAAACAAACTCTTCTAAAAAAGTAACTGCCACACCGCGGGGTTTGTAGTAACTTTTCAGATAATATTTTGCAGGACAATACACATCTCTGAAAGGATCCCATTGCGAGGCTGTCCGAGTCTGCAGCCGAAACACGGAGGTGCTGGCACTTCTCTCTGATTCTTTTAATGTGAGTAAAACATATTTTGCTTGTGATTTGTTCTGAGAAATAGCCAAGTTGTTTAAGCCAAAAACCTGCTTTAATCTGCTTTCAGGATCAACTGAAAATGTGTTCTCAGGCAAACACGTAGCATGGAAAACGTCTGCCTCGAGGAATTAAAATTTAGCAGAGTTATAAGCAATGGGAATGAGGATTAAAAAAAAGGTGTATCTGAGGGTAAGTGTAGAACCATTTCTGCATATGGTCCTACAGAACTCTGTCAGTGAGACCAAGTCAGTATCGGTACAAAAGGCCTGACTGCACTTTCTGTTGCCTGTAGTGAATTCAGCTCTCTCTCCTGTATGCACTTTGCAAGTTCGGTTAGATCTGGGAACTCACACTAAACCCACTGCCTTCTGTGAAGGCTGCCTGTGCGAACTCCATGTAAAGCCCAAGGAAAGAAATGGTGCAGTCAGAACTTTAAGTGCCAAGGTTTTTGTCTCACAGGTTCTTGATTTCATCCAGTTTATGTGTACAAACTAAGAATAATGCAGAAAATACTTGGCCAAAGTGCACTTCTCCACACGCTGATGTTTGAGAGCCAGCCATTGCCAGCAATCAAAGCGTTCTGTCTCTCCGGTTTTGCCCATGACTTGTCTTGGAGGTTGCTAACCTGTCCGTGGGGCACGTACATGAGGATATACCCCTTCTCTACTGACTGACACAACAAACGGGTTTTTATTGTTGTTAAAATTTGAGGCAAGATTAAAATGCCTCAACAATTCACAGATGTGAAAAAAAAAAAAAGAACTGCTGGAAAGGAATAGAAATATTTCGGATGTTTTTTCAGAGGAAAAAACTTTTGCTTAGCTGCTGTCACCAGCACCTTAAACTCTGTAGTTTTCCACTTATAGTACAGTTTTCCGCTTACAAGTGTTCTCCTCAGGCAGCTTGAGTGAGGTTTACTCTCTTCAGTAACTCAAAGTGGAAATTTCTGTGGAAGTTGGCAGTAGCTTGAACGGCCGTTGCCATTTCCAGTGACAGAAACTGCAGCCTCTTATCAAGGCGTAGACAGTAAAAGCTGCTACTATAAACTACTGCTCCTGCTGCACCAGCTTCAGAGTTTGAGAGAAATAATGGACTCATTTAAGAGCATATTATTATCTTCATATTATCTACATCCCTTATCATGCCATTCAGTGAAAGCTGTGGAGAAAGCATACAGCCTCCGTGATTTTGTACAGGTGATGTTATTTCCATGTATTCCCCTAACAAACCAGCCTCAGTTTCACTGTGTACAAAACATATTTCGCCAGGCGATATTTGTATTCAGATGATGAAATCTTTGGTCTTCTGTTTGTTGCAGCCACTGATGCAGGTCTGCGTCGGGAACCTAAACATCATCGGAGCAGAGCCTGGATATGGCTAGTACGCAATAATCTGTCCCCCGGCGCAGTTTTGACTTTTGGTACCTTCCCCGGCACTGCAGAAATTGCGCTGGGGACAACTGAGGTCAGGGATCATTCACGAGAGACAGTACGAATACGGCCAAGCTATTTTGCCGTTTGCCATCGAGGCCAGAGAACAGGGGCTACTTTGGTTTGCTGCCGTAGACGCTGCTGGGGCAGGACCTGAAGGCCGGCAGGAAATACTGCTCTAACTTGATTATGAAGAGAAACACCAAAACGTCCGTCAGGAATTGGCAGATTCAGAAGCAAGAATTCTCCATGCATGCCGTAATGCCGCATTTGGTTCAAATCTCAAGAAATGCAAAAAATTAAACATGACTCTATTGCCTTAGGCTGACGGTGCAGCCAGCCCCGTGCCTCGGACAGTAACTGACAGTAGAAATGTAGGAAAGAGTGGCGGAACGAGGAAAGCGATGCGTGACTGAGGGACTGTCTGAGCCAGAACTGGGTGTTCAAACATGACAATCCTTCCAGCACAGATCCCCAGACACATGTGTGACTCTTAGCAAGGTCGCCACTTGGTTTTAAATAGAACGTCCTACAGGAGTCAAATCATAAAATCTTCTGAAACTTCTTCCAAAAGAAAAGAAACAAATCAGCCAACCAAGAACTAATAAGTGAATTGCTCTCCTGTCATTAATGTACCCCAATGTACTTTATATAATTAGAGGAAACCACCATAGTCTCCTAGACCCCTGTTTAAGGCTTAAATCACAGGTATTCTTCTTGGAATTTGTATAACTCCCTCTGCTACACTTCGATACCGGACATCCCCTTCTGCACTATCTGCATTTTTATTGCATACTGGGTGACCTAGCTCATGCACAAACAACTTCATTCAAAGTTAAGCAGGTCTGGAGCCTTAGGATTTTCTCTTAATAATCCTAACACAAACTATAGGTACCCAGGTCTCCTTTTTTCCGTTGGATTCAACCTGATTTCTGTTGCTTAGGCTATGTGATCTGTAGAGCAAATGAGAGGTGACTTCTTATCTACAAGAAAAAGCTGTCTGATAAATCACAAAGATGAATAATTTATATCACAGGAGCAGACAAAACAGCATTTCACACTGTTTTTCATGCAAAATGACGCATGAATTCCAAATGGACCAAACAATTTGTGTGAGTTTGAGACTAAATTCATTGCCAGAAGTGGAAAGAGAAGGGAGGACAAGTCTCAGTATTGCTGTGATTATAGCTTACCCAAGGAAAGGGATTATGATCCAGCTATTCTTTTTTCTATAGTGACTTCAATAAAGAAATAAATTAAAACTGCCAAAATCAATGCAAAGGAATAATTATAATACACACTCAAACAGCATCAGTAGTGCAAATAAGGCGGGATTTGTGTTGTTTTTTTTCCACAGTCTCAGCGAGAGGAAAACTATTAGGTTATTATTGTCTTGTTTCATAATCAGACATTAAAAAGTCCTGCAACTGAAGAAATGTGATTGAATACTATCGTTGTTATTACCGCCGCCTCATGTTGCCAATTTATTTCCATATAACCTCACAGAAGATGGCTTGAAGGCTCTTAGTGAGCAGGTTTAGTATGCAATGGGCAGACACACAATATCTGTCTGACGTAAAAGGAGCAGAAAGCAGTAGAACTAACATCCCTGGGAAAGAGGATTCCCCCCCGGTCCCTTAATGCAACAGGGAGGGTGTCGACATACAACCAGAGGAGCCTCCAGCCGCTGCGGAGCATTGTGAACAGCTGGTCCCACCTCCTTCCCTCCGTCCCTCCCAGTAAGGGTTACTGGTTTGGGCTTCAGAGTAAGGGTTAGTGGTTTGGGCTTCGTGTTGCATAAACTGTACGAGTGCAGGGCGTCCCAGCCAGCGGGGCCTGGAGTCTCTCATAACTACTTTATGAGCAGGCTCTAAGATGGTGATTTTATGTATTTATATTGAATGTCCCTCTCTTTCCCTCTCTTTTACTTCCTTTTCATAGAATCATAGAATGGTTTGGATTGGAAGGTACGTCTAAAGATCATCTAGTCCAACTGTCTTTCAGTACATCTGTAGTGATCTTTCACTAGGTCAGGTTGCTCAAAGCCCCGTCCAACCTGACTTTGAACAGTTCCAATGGTGGGACACCCACAACGTCTATGTGCTAGCTGTTCCCGTGTCTCACCATCTTCATCGCAAAAGATGCCTTCCTTATGTCCAGTCTAAATCTACCCTCTTTCAGTCTAAAACCTTTGGCCCCTTTTTCTGTAACTGCAGGCCTTGGTAAAAAGTCTGCAACTTTATTGTGAGCCTGCTTTATATATTGAAAAGCCACAACAGAATTTTGTTGCAATAATTCTTCCCGTTTGAATTCATGTTAGATTACTTAAATCCAAACTATGTGCCTAATCTTGAAGACTTTACACAGTTGAAATCCAGTAAGGACTCGAAGAATGAAGTCAGCCATTCACTTTCATAGCTTTCAGCAGACATGATTTTTGTGGATGGTGTGATACATCCCTTTGCAAAGTGAGAATGCTGTCTAGTATTTGATTAATCTCTACTGTCAACTTGTAAATGATGGGAAAATGTTGCCTAGAAAACCGTGGGGATTTAGGAAAAACAGCCCGTGGGAACTCCGTTCTCCTCAAATATTCAGGTTCTGCTTGGAAATACCTAAATATTTTGACATATAACTGCGACTCTTGCACAAGTATGAGGTACAGAAAAAACCAAAATCATATGCCATTAAATAAAAAAAAAAGTTATACAGATCAGCTTGGAATGGTTAGTTCGTCACGGTATTCCAAATACTTACTGCGGTTGGATTTAGCAGTTTCTGAAAGGAATCAGAAGCCTGTAGAGAGGCACAGATAGGAACTGTTTTTCCTACCCTCCATCAGTAGAGAGCGCTGTTAGCCAGCAACAGCTCGCAAAACCCCGCCGAGCCAAAACCGGGCTGAAAGGCTGCCTGCAGCCGGTACCCCACCGCGGGGAATGACGGAGTCAACGCCAGCGCCAGAGAAGAAGCGAGGTTAGACTTCGCACCGTGTTTCTAAAAAGCACGGATGCACTTTTTTTCACGAGATAATATAATGGGCATAACACTAGTAATTATGCATTCAGAGACCTAACCGTCATCTGTTCACGTACGCTTCCACCGAGGGCAGAGACAAGAAGTGTTCACAAAGCGGCGCTTAGAACAAATCCGTCGCATGCGATGAAGCTGTACGCTCGTCCATATCAAGATGTTATCTGAAGATTAATAAGACCGAGTGAAATTAATTAAATTACGGTGGCAAAGGGAATTAAATGAAAGTACGAAATGCGTGGTGCACAGCAGTCATTACCGGCCATATCTGGTGCTGGATGGTGCTCCATGCCGCTTAACTGATTCTCTGGGAGTTGAGGGAAAATTTGCCACCATTTATCCTACAGTTTTCATATGAGGAATGGTAAGACTATTCGGGCTAGTCAAGTCAATGAGGAATGCCCGTTCTCATGGACATGAATAACCAAACCCATTTTCAGGGTCTGGCAACTGAACTACCTCCAGTCACCTTCAAGCAACAATTCGGTCTTGATATTGTATAAACTTTTCCTGTTGTACGCACATTTTATTTACGTGTAAATGCATCTCAGACTTATACTAACCTGTAGTTTAAACCAAAAGAAAACTACCAAATACCAGATAACAGCTTTTCCCCCTCCTAAGTACATCACTAATAACACGTTTGTGTGTCCATACAGGATACACAGGCACATGACAGTGTTCTCTCTATATAGGGAGCTTGCTTATTTTAAAAAGCAGAACTGACATCACAAATCAGACAGAGGCTTTTGGATGCCTCTTTTCACAGCCGTCGATGAACTAATGGAATAATACAATGTGGAATTAATATTTGAGTAAGTGATAGCCAATCCCCAGCATCTGGGTTGAATTAGATCCTCCCTAAGGGTACACTACAAATACAACATGCAAAAATCTACCTTATAAGAAACAGTTTCTCAATAGTTAAATATAATTAAGTACAAAATCAACATTTTCAACCTTTCCTTCCCTCTCTCTTCTGTGTTCTTAAGCATTTTATGCAATATGATTAGACAGATGTGCAAACAAGAGTAGCCGAAGATGTGAAGAAATAGATTAATCATTTGCTCCAACCCTTTTTTAAATCAAGGAAGAAGCTTGCAGCATCTGGAGTGTTGTAGGATCCAGTTCCCCCAAATAATCAGGACTTTCAGACAAAAAGAAAAAAAAAAAAAGGAGTTTAGGAAGAAATTTTTCCTCGTGGTGACTTACTTCCCAGCTGCCTGCTGCGAAGTACCTTCTTTGAGCTATCTTTTATTAGGCACTGTTAGATAAAGTAGGACAGTACAATCTATTAGCATATCGGTCCAACTAGTATGGCACTGACTACGTTCTGATGTTAATTTTAAACACTTTGAGGCTTTAGCACTTTGAGGCTAGCTCTCAGTCCCACGTCTGTCTTGCCAGCAGAAGAATGATCCATCTGCTCGGCACACATCCCTGCTCGACATCTGCTTGACAGGGCTTACGGCACAGGACAAAACCTCACCACATTCATGGTCTTGGCATTTGAACAGCATACTCAGTGCTTCTGTTTTTCAGCTAGGAGGGGGTAGCACATAATGAGTCTGTTTGTATGTGCTGGGCACTTGAAGCCGGATTCACGGCTACTCAGGTCATTGGTGGTGGAATGAAGATCCCAGCGGAGCTTGACCCCAGATTCCATTCAAAGGTCTCTGGCGGTATTCTGGCAAAAGCCGTGAGCGAAGCAGTCAGAGTGCGTAGATTAATCTATGCGAAACCCTGCCACAGACAATGGAACTATCATCATAAAATCCTCCACAGGCATTTCAAAGAGATTTTTTCCATACTTTGTGCACAATACACCACTTGTTTAATTCACATAAGGGAACTTCTCGTATGCACATTTCAAAAGCCTTTTACAATTGCCTGCGCTATAGAAAAACAATTAAAAAAGCTGTCTTTTATCATCAAGACATGGTATTTTTACAGCATGCAAGAGGAAATGACCCTACCAGGGGGGTATGGTCCCATCACCTGTGTAACACAATGGTGTTCTTGTGGAAGCTGTTTATACGAGAGCAAATTTCAAAGCCCGTCCCCTGAAAAGACAATTACTATCTTCAAAAATCTCAATAAACATCCTACTTAAATCTAGAGGTTTCATCCCGTCCTGCCCACAAACACAAGGAGCAGATCCCTCCTCAAGGACCTGCATCCCTCAACCTTGAATGACTGCTGCCCTTCTCGCCTTCCGCTGACCAGTACAAGGTGCCTGCCGTAGAGGGGAAAGCCTGCTGCCTTTCAGTCACCGCTTCACCCAGTTCTGCAGAGGCGTAAATCAGCTACACAAGGTTCGGTGGCAGAGTATCGTCAGCCTGGGTTTTAAAATTTTCCATCAGTCGAGCCAGGCTGCCTCCCTGACCTTGTGTTTCTCTCTCCTTCCTCTTCCTGCAGAGCGCCTGGTTCTTCACTGTCCCTGCCCGCAATCTTGCCGCGGTCGGTGCCAGAGCCTTCCCAACTGCTGCTTCTGCCATCTGGAGCAGCCTTCCCATATCTCGCTGCTTCATTGCCCCTCTGTCTCTCTTCAAGTCTCTATCCTTTCTTCCTCATCTATTACTACATCGTTTTTCCTCTTTCCCGCTGCTGTTAACTTATTTTTTAACTCTGTAATGGCCCTTGGGCTCCAGCTTGCATAAAATACGCCTAAATTAGAAATAGCTTGTTCGATAACGCTCGATACTCCATCTGATAATTTTAGAATCTGACAAAAAGAAAATAAATGGGAAATACAGAGAGGTTAGGCTGTAAATAGAAAAATAAAAAGAACAAATTCCATGTCCACAATAGTACCCATTTTAAAGGGATTTCACTTATTTGAGGGGCAGCCAGAAGCAGTGAACTCCAACCTTTCTGAACATCTGTGGTGTGCTAAATCCAACGCACGCTCCGTTCTGCTGGGTTTGGGTAATTTCTGGTAGCACATGGTTCCCCCTTATCCCAGGCCGATGCTTGGAGCGGCAGGCTTCTCAGAAGCTCCCTGACATACATACGCCTCGGCTGCTCGTCCTTGCCAGGATTCGGGATTCCTGAACCTGACCTGCGTGACAGAGAACCAAAGCTCCCGAATACACGGTCCCTTGCTCTTCGAATAGCACTAAAGCAACGCTGAGAGTGTTCCGGTGGAGTTCTGTTCCTGCATTACAATGCAGAAGACAATATGCTGAGGAAGTAGATCGTGATCATACAGAAGCCTCTCTGCAACAAATATAAAAATATGAGGGTTTGCTTTTTTTCACAAAGCCCGTATCTGAATGTGTTAAAGCCACGTATTGATTATGTGGCTGATTTTATGGTTCATTTCATCAAAAGCACCTGACAAAGTGTGTTCCTGTAATTATGTAGGTAGCTCTGTGGGATTTACTGCCCGAGGGCCCTGAGTATCCACCACCCCAGCATTTTCCACGGGGAAAGGCTTAGAAACAGTTTACAAAACTGTATATGGCACAGAATACAAGACTTTTTACTACTTTTACAATGTCTAGATGCCATGAAACACACAGGCACCCCATACGGTGCTCTGTGTCTAGCGGGACAGGAGTGCTTTGCCGTATGCGTTGTGCTCCCTGTGCCTCCCGGACTGTCTGAATGAGGTGACCTGCCTCCGCTATCCTCTGGCCCACAGAACTGTACGTTCATACAAATCTTTGGGTGAAAATCTGGTGCGTACTGTGGTCCCACCCAGCCAGGGAGTGTACCTTCCAGATCCCACACTGTAATCTGATTTTTGCCTCCAGCATTCGCAGTGAGAAAATCCAGTTTTTCAAAAATTATTTCTAATTTCACATTCACCACAAATATGCGACATATTTCATTAGCATAAATATGTATAAAATTTCTGCCACCCCCAGTGTTCCGGTCAGGGTTCAGTTACAGCAAACAATTTCTTTGGTGTTTTTTTGACACGTAAAGTATTTGAGCAAAGTTCTGATACTTAAAGAGCAGACGCCAACGTTTTTTCTGATCATATTTACATGCCATCTAGGCCACTATCACAATTACAAACATAAAGCCAGTGTTTGCTCCTAAAACGACTACACATTGTTGGTAATTTGCACTAATCTTTAGAAAATGCATGCACACGTGGATACACAAATTGCACAGATGAGTTAGGTTTCTTTTCATAAAATGTCACCATGTATACCCTAAAACAGATGCTAAGTTCTAAGTTTGGGAGAAGTTATACTTAAAATGTCCCACAGATCACCTAGTCACACGGAAGTGAAAAAGTCCACTAATGCGGAAAATAAAAATTAAAAGTTAAACTTCTCACATAAATGAGAAGTAGCAATAATTTTTTTTATTGACACTGTACCATTATTAGTTCGTTTGGTAATACACTGGAGAATGAAGAAAAATGGAACCGGTTTGTAGCAGAACATTGCTGACCCTGCTAATGATGACGTAACAGCAAGTAACCGCTGTAAGAAAGGAATCTCTGCTGCAGACACACTGTCAGTGTAAGCAGGAGCCTGGCTGAGTCATGGTGGGCCACTCCAGATTAAATCTTTAAGTATCCTGAGTGGGTATGCAAGGCTCAAGCAGAGAAGAAGCAGGGAGGCCATTTCTGCGACGCTGGGAGACATGTGGGAGGAAACCAAGAAGAAAACTACAGGCTGCTCAAACGAGCCTTGCAGAGGGCACAGAGAATGCAGAAAAATAAGGGGGGAAAAGAAAATAGCATTACTCATAGGTAGCTCCGAACAGGTAAGACATAGTAACATCTCACAAGTGGTTTGGTACTACATACTAACATAGGTCAGATTGAATCTGATGGTGACATGTCGAATGTAGCATACTTAACAGTCGTAAGGAATGGAGCATGCCTTTCTGTCTTTCACTGAAGTCTCTTGATGATGTGTATGTGTTTATATAGTCAGCCTTGCTTCTTAAAACTACGTGCTCACCTCTCTCTTCCGTACGTTCAAAATGTGAGACAACTGGCTGAGAATCATTCAGCACCGTGCCACATTCACTGACCCGCTGCAGCTCAGTGACATCTGCAAATCTATGACACTAACGCAAAAATTTAGCAAAGCAATACAAAGTAATCAACTGCGGAAGGAAATGAGCTTGTTTAATACTGCCTTACTCAATATCAGTGCCTAGGAAACAAAAGGATTTCTCAGAGAATCAAGCCTCAGTCTTTTTAAGTGTGTGCGTGTTAGATCAAAAAAGCATGCAGCAGTCTCTGCAGTTCACTTCACTCTTTCGGTTTTGAATGTTTGTGGGTGAGGGTTGAGCTGCACTCTGTGGGCTTGCACTTGCTCCCAGAGTCTACTTTTCAACCAATTGCACTTGCCTTGTTGAAAGGGCCCCAGAACAAATTCTTTTTGGCTCTATGAGTAGCATAGCTCTAGAGTTTTCTAGACTTCAAGAGAGGAGTTTTCTTAAAAGAGGCAACCAGACCTACAGAGGCGGTAATAAAAGGACAGGAGGATTCAGGAGGGAATTTAATTTCAAGCTCTGTAAGGGGATGCGAACCGTGATGTAGATAGATATTTGTTAGAAAATGAACTAGGTTCATTTTTTAAAACAGGTAAGTATCAGTGAATATCTATCAGATGGAAATATTTTCAGCCACCTTCACAGCCCAAGCTAGACTGGAAAGACCACAGCACAAAATTCTATAGCTCATTTGCTCGATGCTCCCAGTACCAACTTAATGTCACTTTCAAGCCACTAACTGTACAAAACATTACCCGAGTCATTCACTCCTGAATTTTCAAATGAAAGGTGGTTTTTTTTGTGTTTGGGGTTGGTTTGGTTTTTGTTTTTGAAGAGATTTGATTCAAGAATCTGCCTCATGAATGATGGCATATAACTACACAAACAAATTAGCACAAGGGAAGCTAATGTGTGGATTTTCAGCTTGTCATGTGCCATGTGATATATATTCGTTTGCATAATTTTATCCCACAATACACAAAACAGTTTATCCCTTGCTCAATATGGGGTATTCTACCTTGCAATTTATTTTTCAGAAAGATCATGCAACAGCAGTTGTTTTCAGTAGCTGATTTTGTGAAAACATACACCCACAGTTTGTGCTAACGGGCCACTCTGCAGCAGACAGCGATTTCACTGATTTTTAACAAACTTTTGCTCCTGTCACTTTGGTGAGTTGTACATTTCTGAAAATTTTAGCTTCTTCTATTTTAAAAGTTAATTGACCTGATTTTTTCTTGCCTTAAAAGAAAACGTTTCTCATCTATTAGTTAAATATGGGCTTGTATTCTATTTTTATCGTTATTAGGCTGGATGTCTAAAAAGTTTTCAGTTCAGATCTTTCACAACTAAGCAAGTAACAAAACCCTTTCGCTTCTTTGATGGCAACAAAATTCTTCAGTCTCATTAGAGAGCTCCAGATTCAATATGAAGAATGAAATGGAGGATAACCTGAAATCTGATTTTGTTTCATCACAGAGATGTAATTTACCAACATGAAACAGAGATTTAAAAGAAGAACAAAAGGTTTTCACTACAAGCATTCTGTATAAATGAGACAGTTATCTACATGGAGATCAAACTGTACAGACAAGTTGGCCTTATACAGTAATTGTGACCTTCAGCACCATCCATCTGCTACAGTGTAAATTAGAAACCATCAACCAAAGGATCCAACTTTCCGCTGATGAGATCATTTAGATATCTTCAGTTCTAAACATTTCTTTTGCAGTCCGCGGTTCTGTCTAATTAACTGGTATTAAGGAAAAAAATCACAGTCATGATAGATGCTTCTTTCCCATCTCTGTTGCTGGACTATGACAGCTCGTTACAAAATGGGGGAATTGTAACACCTCGATGAATGGGAAGAAGTCAGCAAAACTGGGTGGAACCACAGGCACGGAAGCAGAGATGTAGGTGCTTAGCATACACAGAGGGTGCCAGGCAGCACCTCCAAAACCAAATAAAAAACGTTCAGTGCCTTTGTTTTGAGGAATCTCAAGACAAAGTCTTTCATTTCTTTGAGAAAAGTTTAACAGAGGTACATTATCTCTTACAGAGACTCCTTCAGAGTCAGTTAGAACAAAAATCGGTTCCATATTGGTGGTGTTTAGGGACAGCAACTGGGCTGTGCAAAGTCGGACATGATAAATATCCTTAGCTACCTCCCATGTTTCATTTCTCAAGAAAAGTACCTCACCACAGCATAATGTTGTGATGTGATATGTAGAGAGATTGAGATGTAGCGTGAGCTACTGAAAAAGGTATGAGCATAATAGTGGGATGTTTTGTCCCCTACCAAGCCCTGCCGAGAAGAACAGTTACATCACAATTGCTTTTTCAGATTTGCTCCCCAAAAGTTTAAAGATTTAGCAAAAGACAGTTGGGACGAACGTACCCAATTTCTCGGGCACATCACCGTGTACACAGAGATTATGAATACAGTGCTTTAAATAAGATTTACTTACATCACTATGGTGTCCTGAGATACACTGAGGGCTCCGGACAGAAAATCTCAGAAGAGAAATCCAGATGGCGTAGCTGATTCTGTGGGCCATAAAGTCACATGCAAGCCTTTCTTCCAGTATTTTGTGCTTTAAATAAAGGAAACAAACAAACTCCAAGTTAAGTCTGCTTTTAAAAGACTCATTCTCAGTAAGTAAAGAAACATTACTACACCAAACAAGTGACAGTAATCAAAGCATTGCAAAAGAAGCATCCGGAACTACTGTGGCACATACTGAAAGGGAAAAACCAAACATATTGGGAGAGGCTGTTTTAGCAGAACAGATGCCCACTTGTTCAATAAATTGCCTTGGTTTGTATGTTTGTTTGTTTTAAAAGAGAATCTAAATTTCTGAGAGATAGTTACATTTAAAAACCACTCATCATGAATAATGGAGGAAATGTTCCCGTTGCACAGTTCCAGAGTAATGATAAACTTCCATACATGAAATTCACAACGTAGTAAAGTTAATGTGGGCTTTAAAAGGATAATTCTGAGTACTGACACAGCGCTGAGGAGTTCTGTCTTGTCAAACATTTGTTTGGGTGTAAGTAATTATCTGCTCCGCTAATTCCCTCGTCATGTACAGAGAAATTCTTTTTCTCAGATGTGTGAGACCAGCTATTCACTTACTGAAGAAGTGCATATAGAGAAACAGATCGTTTGGTTTGGAATCTCAATTAAAAAATCACTATTATTTCAGTGTGCATTTTACTTGACTAAAAGTAGCTGATATTTGTTATTCTGTAGGGAAATGTTGGCAAGTAAAGACAACAGAGCTTGAAGACTCAATTGCAGTATCAATGTAATTGCTATGTCACTTGTTCTCAACAGCATATGGTGGGGTTTTTCTTCAATAAAGAAGTCTATGAAACTTAATCCGTTTCTGTGATTTAGTTATTAAATCAGATTATAAATCAGAATTAATGTGAACAACATACTTAATATCACTGCTTATAAATTTGAAGTGGCAATTCAGAACTAAAACATTGCTTGGTAGGCTAGATCTGTGGATGCCTCTTTAGCTCACATTCAGCAGTTTGGATTGCAGGACATAATCAGCACTTTAATCATTTATTGGAATTACTCAATAATGAAAAAGGCATGAAGAGGGAAGGGGTGCATTATCAACCTATGTTAAGCAAAAGCAGTAATGTAATTGCATTGACCCGCTAGCTTTTTATTTTCTACTAGGGTAAATACATTCTCTTTATTAATTCTCTGTGCCAAAACTTATCAGTATGACTTTCATTCTCACTGTTTAATGTCACCGGTTGTGAAAGATGTGCACAGTGACGCTTTCCATATAGCAATAGTTAACTATCTAACTGACCATTACCACCATTTTATGTTCCCTATTCCACATGATCTACTTCGTTGGCATCAATGTTAAATGTTGCAATAAATTAAATCTTACAGTTAGAACCATACCGGATTCTTCATAACTGGTTTGAAATGAAGTATCAAAGTCACGCTCGGTACACATCTTGTCATTTACAGTAGTACACAGCCACATAAAGCTCTCACAGATTATTGCTAACAAACAACTCCATTCTGTTGCCAAATCTTTTGAACTCGGAGTTCCAGTTATTCAAGGTCTGCAAGTATTGCCAAAAGAGAAAGGAGTCACTGGAAAAAGAAACAAATTTGGATTTCAGAACCTCAGAGTTGGAGTATTTAGGATCATGGTATTAATTGGTCCAGTATAAAACTTTAGCCTACAGAATTCAGAATCTCTCAGAATATTTGGGGGGATTAGTGTCTAATTTACAAATATTTCCACCTCAGTAAACACTGCTGTGCGTAAGCTGATGTGCTTAATATGAAGTCTCATTTTAGAAATTGCCAACTAACGAAAACATTATAGTACCACTGATTAAGATAGAAGTCTGTGAAAAAGGCTTTACTCAAAATATAGTAACTCCTTCACCATTTCAGACGGCAATCTAATTAGACACTTCCATATGCAGTAGTATAAATTTAACCTGAACCTGAAAACTAGGCACATGCGACATCTGTGTTAATTATACTCTGACAATTATTCAGTTAGTAAACAGAAGCAAGCAAATTAGTTAAGAAAAAGCATGACAAGAATTGCATTTAGTGAAAGTCACTGCAAATAAAATATTTTAAATCAGATGTAAGCGCATAACATGTATTGTAAATATGTCATGTGAGACAGATAACAAAGTAATTTTAGTGTCATAATTGGATACTTAAATTATATCAAACATCTCAAACTGGAAAACAAATTTTTTAAAAGGATTGTAACTGTAGTTGATTAAATAGCTAATATAAATCACCAAATTATTTTTATTTCCTGGTTTCTTATTAATGTATTTTAATCATAGTATAAAAAGTAAATCAAATAGATGTTTCTGTTAATATGGATTTCATGCTCAATGAGAAACAAGACTGTGCCTATGAACTTTCGTCACCTAATTTCATAAGCCTGGGCAACGCTGTGTATTTAATTTTAAATAAACAAACAAATCCCATCACCCGATCCATCGGCTATCCAGCCCAGATGATAAGATACATACCTTGCATTTTAAGCTATGTCAAAACATAAAATGGAAATCAACATTTGAAGATCGTCTTGTTGGAACTTTCCCAACATATTGGAAAAACTAAACACGTTAGCAGGGAGGAGTTATGCCAACATGAGAAAAACTTTACCTGTTCATGGTTTCAGAGTTTGATAAAACTTCATTTTCAAAAAACCCTAGAAAATGGTTTAAGGAAAAGTCTTAGCACTAATAGCACCAATACATGCTTACAGCCATTATGGAGACGGTATAGTCATTACAGGGATGGTGTAGTCATTATAAAGGTGGCATGTAGGAGCCCGGGAAGGACCGGGGATGTGCTGTGCATGTGAAACTTTCAGACAGTTCAGCTGCCAAAATTTTGTACTGTACATAAACAAATCATAATCTGGAGGTTTGTAACCTGTCCAAATTGGGGTGAATTTTTATGCAGTGAATTCCTTGCCAAACATGAAGCCTTTCAAAACACAGAAGTCCTGGAGTTCTTCAACATAAATGGTTGCAATCATTCATTTTAAAAAACTGACTAAAATGCAATGTTTCCCTTGTATATTATTCACAGCAGTAGCTGAACTGTTTCAGCACAAAAGCAAAACAAACAATAAAAACAACCAGGAACCAGTCTGAAGCTGACGCCCACTCCTGAAAAATGCATCCAAAGCAAGCAAAGCCTTTCAGAAGTGTCAGACAACTACATCTTTAAGTGGCGCTCAGAACAGTGCCTGTAAAACTGATCTGGTTACGGGGGTCCTTGCTGAATGCAGTAGCAGTTGTAGCTGAGAATACACTAGAGCTGCACTTCTGGGAAACCTGTGACTTTCCCAGGCCTTTTTCATGGGGTTTCAAGCTACATTAACATTTTGGTCAGGTGGAAGAATGCCAGTTCAGCCCCTTCTCACACTCAGTGAATGCCTCTGAATTACCCTAACTGTAACGGCCATTATTAAGCCCGCCGAAGACTGTTTAGGATGAGTCAATGCCAGAACCTGGCTCCTGCTAATGAGAGACAAGTAAACTTTATAGACTTTAAAAAATCCGAATGGAACAAGAATAAAAACCCAATAAATCCTTGCAAACCATTTACTTAATACTTTCCTCTGACGCCAACAACACTGGATGAAGATTTCACTGATGGCCCTGAGTGCACCTGAGCCGCTGGGACAGCCATCAGGAAAGCTTGAGAAGGTGAACAGAAGAGCTTTCCCACCCACGGAAGTCTGGGCAGAAGCTGATGTAGGAAAGTGAGAAAGGAGACAGAGGTACTCAGTTCATCCATCCCCCCAAATGACTGTTTCAAACGGGGTGGAGATGTAGGCTTTTCTTGACACAGCCTACGTACAGACGGAGGATGAGGCACGTGTGTCAGCACGACTGGAAATACCAGATTGCTCCATCACGAGGGACCTGACCGGAGCATTTCACAGCTCGCCTCTGGATGGCACACATGCATCCTTCCTTTGGAAACCAAAGCAAAGGCGGGAGTAGGTGCCTGCCAAGGTCTTGCTTTGACTCAGGAGGTGGATGCAGCTACTGGCATACTCAGAGAGGCCCTGGCGCGTAACAGGAGGAAAATGGTTGGAAACCACTATAGGACACATTTGGAAATGAACCTGTTTTGCACAGCCTGAGAACATGATGAGAAATTTGGAGTTGTGTGCGTTTCCAAGCAAAATCCAATTTTCTTTGAATGAGCGCGCGCTTTCAGAAATGAGCCCTTATTTATGCAAATTGGTTTTAAATGAGAATATTTAATGAAAGGATTTGATCCCCATATAATGAAAGCTCTTATAAATGTGCACCTAGACAGCACAGGCAGCCTTACTGCCTATTCAGGCACTTACTCTAAAGGTTTCTTTTTTACTCTTTGACAAAGTTTAGACTACATGTTTCTAATGAGAATGAAAAATAGTTAGATGAAGGATATTTTCAACTCAACTATTCTTCAGCTGTCCTTATAAATCTAAGAAGGGGTTACCAGACTGACAGGTGGCAGCATGGCCCAGTGGATGTTAAATTGCTTAGAAACATTTTGGGCTTTTCATGTTTTAAAAGAAAGAAAAGGTTCCAACCTTTCTTTGTTTATATGTCACTCAGAAATGGTTGGTAGTAAAAGTTCTGACCTTGTTCTGCACCTAATACTCCAAGGGAGTTATTGCATAGGGCATATTTGAATAGATTTGGTTAAGAAAATACAAAAATTAAATCTTGATCTCTTAATATTCAATTATGCTCAAACTATGCTGAAGGAAACTTCAAGGAGGTTGTAAGTTCTTTTGGCATGCTAATGTAACAGATGCGAAAGCATGAATTAACAGCTACAATGGAGAGCTACCGGCAGGTACTGATTTGTAAGCTGATCCGAACTCTTGAAGGTAATCGAGGAGTGACTTAGAAATGACTTCACACTGAAAGCAGAAGGACCTTTTTCTACCCATAATTCTGTCGTAAACTTTCTCAGAACCCTACCTTTGGTTGGAAACTGCTGCTGCCAAAAGAATAATTTTTCTAAAAATGTTTCTAAGCTGTTCCTGACTGCACAGCTGCACGAATGCTTTGTGGTCACCCAAGGGAGGGAAGGTGCAGAGACTGGAACAAGTGCCTGAAGACGGAGGTGCTCCCTTTGTTGACAGTTTAGGCTGGCGTCTGCTACTTTAGAATTACTGTGAAACGAGAGAGTGTTTAGGGATTTTGCCAGTTTCTCTCTGTTTAGCACCACTGAACATCTTGCCATGAGAACTTTAGGTTACTCTTCAAAGGTAGCCCAAAATAACTCATTATTTTCTGTCACAGAATCACAGAACAGTTGAGGTTGGAAGGGGCTTCTGGAGGTCATCTCATTCAAACCCCTGCTCAAGCAGGGCCACTCAGAGCTGGTTGCCCAGGACCATGCCCAGATGGCTTTTGAATATCTCCAGTGTGGGCAACTCCACAGCCTCTCTGGGCAACCTGTGCCCGGGCTCGGTCACCCTCCTGGTGAAAAAAGCGTTTCCTGATGTTCAGAGGGAACCTCCCGTGTTTCAGGGTGTGCCCGTTGCCTCTGGTCCTGTCACTGGGCGCCGCTGCAAAGAGCCTGGCCCCGTCCTCTTTGCTCCCTCCCCTCAGGTATTTATATATTTTTATTTATCTTGCTGAACAGTCTTCTCAGGTATTTGTCTTGCTGAACCATCTCTGGTGGCAGAGTTAAAGCTGAACCCTGTGACCATCTCTGCTGTTCTGGTCTTGGTGTGCCCCTAGGACATGATGAGAGACTTCTCACAGCCCTGCTCTTTTCGCCACAAAGTTGTTTTGTCATGAGTATAGACTGTTCTCTTGATACTTGCTGCCTTGCAATTGAAGACTCCTGACTGACAGTGCTGGAACTGAGCTAATGTATGACTGAAGAGGTCAGATATCCCTGGAAGACAGGAGACATTGATCTTGAATAAGTGCCAGCTCTGTCCAGGTATTCTTGTGGACCAAGTCCTAAAAGCAGAATAAAGAGAGAGAGCATGCCTCAGTTTGGTTGGACATGCTGCATTTTATGAACCAAGGAGTTATTTACAGGCAAATAAATAACATTGGAGTCCGTTTGTTCCGTGTGATAAGAAGGAGGAGAGATATTGATGGCTAGAAGCTACTGGAGAAGCCATTTCACATAATCTCAGACATAAAATCCTTCAGCTCATCAGACTAATCTGATTTTCAGAGGTGCTTATCTTTTTGCTACTCTTTCCTATTTGGTTCAAGCCAACAGTGAAAATCTCTTTGATTTGCCTAGGAGGATAGTTCAGCCTTCACAGTGTCCTTTCTAAAATTTCTTATCCTCAAACTCACCTTCTTTCTAGAGATTGCAGTGTGAAAAAAGGAATAAGAATAAACTCATTTCGGTGACAGTAAAAACTGCTTTACTAATCCCATCTTCCTTTCATTGAATCCAGAATGTCATTCCTTGCCTCTAGCTTGTGTTCCTACAGAAAACTTCAGACTATCACCGTCAAAAATGAAATCCTGGTAACATACTCCATGATCCTCTTTTAGCACCATTATCTGTCACTGCTGACAATATCCTTTCTTTCTACTTGCTGCTGGTAACCATCCTCCTCTCCTCCCTCTGGTTCAGCTCTCTGCCTTGCTACCTTTGTACCCAACATGTGATATCTTCTTCTCCTTCATTCATTTTCCACTTCCCTCTTAGCCCATCACCTGTTACTTTGATTACCTCTCTCGCTCGCCAGTGTGCACAGCTTTCTGCGTCTCAGAAGTGCAATTTTTATCTGCTGCTGCAGCATCAGATAAAAGCAGGAATGAGGTAATGCTGTGTACCTTCACTAAATCACCTGTGTACTTAATTTTCCTTTCTTGAGATATCGGAAGGGTAGGAACGGGAGCTGAAGCGCCACCCAGACTTCCGTGGCAACCTCTAATAATTTTAATTGCTTTTACTTTGTTTTGCACTGGACGTTGAAGGACTTTATTATTTTTTCAAGCAGCAGAAGAGAGACAGATATTTTTATTTTCCTCATGCAATCCAGTGCAAGAAATTGAAGGAGAAACAGTGATTTATGCCAAGCCCTAAACTCTTGAAAACCCGGGTTTACAATGAAAACACCGCCAGATGCTCAGGGATAAAAAGCAGAGCGGTTGCCATGGTATCAGATGGCGGGGAAGGGTAGCTGACTTTCTAAACTCTCTGGCAGCGTCGGTTCGGAACCAACAAGCGGACCGCAGTGCTGGCAGCCGTTCGTCTCCGCAAAGCACTTTGAAGGGCTGCACGGAGGCTACTGCGCTGGAAATGGGGATTGCCAGGGGTTCTGCAAGAAGCGGGGGCGAGGCGGGGTAGGGAGGCGAATGGCGAACACGTGTCTGGGTTCCTTGCAGTGTGCGTATTTGCTATTTAAAGGGACAAAGTCCTGCCCTCCCCGGCCCCCCAGCCAGTACTAAGGAAAGCCGGAGAATGGTTTATACTTTCTGACAGGGGGGAAAAAACAAGCTGCCCTCTACCCAGCACAATCATAATGTTAATGCAGTCAGCACGACAGCAGCTGAGCGAGGGGCTAAGAAGACTTCTTCACATGAAGTTGTCTTTATAAAGCATCTCTGTAATAATTGCCTTTCACTAGAAAAAGGACCTATCATTAAAATGATCATTTAATGGCATTTTGAGAGCAAACTACATCCAGAATAGCTAAAAGCCTGCTGGGTAGGATATTTCTATGGGATGTGGGAAAAACGTCTCTCTGGAAGCAGGCAGAGCAGGAACTTGAAATCTCTCTTTCACATCTCCACAGCGTGCCTTTTCCCAGGGCTTGCGGGTCAGCCTCTCCCACCTCTGCTGTAGTATGAAGCCTGTTCTCAAAACTTCAGCTGCTTTATATTTACGCCCCCTGTTATGGAATGCATCCCTGTAGGACACCCAGAATAATTCATGTGGGACGTATCGTGTGAGATGATGAAATGTCACTCAAATGAAAGCCACCTTATTAAAAGCAAGTGTGGGTTTTATGTGGCAAGAAGTTTTGGTATAACAAGATATGGAAATTTCATTAGATCCAGATAGTCGAAAAGGTCAGTTGTTACTCACTCGGTTCTTGGGACTAGAAACGGAAAGCTTTTGAGCACAGCCTTTTTCGTAACACTGTATTATTTCTGCTTCTCGGGGGAGTAGATAAATGGAGATGTTAAGAAAGCACTAGGAACCCCAAAAGCACTTTCATTCAAGAGAAGATTCTTAACAAACCTGATCTGATCGTTGCTGGTACAGCTCCTGAAAGATTCACACTTTGGCACCTAATATTCGCGCGGTGTTCTACGTAGGAGTTACTCTCAGTGCTTAATAAAAAAGCTGAACTCTTATACCTGAAAAATGGCTTCCCTAGTGAGGTGAATATCACCACAATACAAACTTCAAAATGCATGAGTATTGGATGATACTGTGCTGGAAATTTGTGTCTCAGAGCGCAGAACATGTCTGCTTCTTTAAAGTTGGAATTCATGAGTTAACTTTACACAAAAAATACTTATTTATACAACTATACATTTTTTTTCTAAGCTGCTCAGAAGAATCCTGCCATTTCCTACAAGCATATGGAATGCACTACAAAAATTATCAAGAAATTCTAAACAATTACATCTTTTATCTGTCTATAGACGCCAATTCATATTTGCTTGTCAATTTGTTAAAAAAATATTAAATGGCATAGAATCTAATTTATTTTCTATAAAACCCAACCGGTTTCTCTTAATTGCCTTCTACATAGGAGTTTTATTAAACACCAGTAACAGAGTTATGAAGTGGAAAAGAGATCCATCTTTTGTTAGAGCCAGTATTCAACCCAGGTCTTGGCCTGTGACGTAGAATATTCAACAGTAATCTTATTTTCCCATATTAATTTTCTTTTCGTAGTGATTCCACTGTTGGTCTGCAATTTCTTTTTTAATTAGTTTCTTGGCATGTATGAAGGTAAAACTTCCTTAATTTTATGCAGGATATTTCTGCACACATTTCTCCAAATGTCTTTTTTTCCTGTGCCTGGTTTTAAATTATAACTCTCAACCATGACTAGTCCTTCTAGTCAGTAGCTGGCAAAATCTGTGTATATGCTCATAATATTTCAATTTGTCTTCAAGTTTAGTTCTTTTTTATCCACATAGGCGGTATGAAGCTGTCAGACCTGCTTGCATTCTGTAAAGATCTGGATGGAAGTTCATTAGACTTACATATAATGTCAGGGACAAATACAACAGACAATCTTGGTTTTTTCCTGTTTTCCCTCTTTCATTACATTAATGTGTCTCTTCCAGAATTGCGATAGATCACCTTCAGTCCAGTTCTTCATGGATCAGTGTACGTTAAGGTTTCATGACTGGAGTGTCAGACTGTCAGTCTTTGGGAGAACAAGGATGCCAGTTTTTATTCATGAAGAAAACTGGTTTTATTTGCCTTTTCTGAGAACTTAGTGGTTTTACAATATATTGGGGTGACATGCACTTTATTTACCATGCTCAATTTCCCCCCTTCATCCTCTCCTCCACGCCCAGGGTTAATTATACATTTCCAGAACCAACAGTTGCTCAAATGCTCCTACAAAACTCATGCCTGCTAGGGGAACCTGTGAATCTGCAGCAAGACAGCAAATGATCAGAACGCAGAATTGTTAGCTGGGGTAAAAATTAGGGCTTCTTTAGCAAATCCCAGGCCCTTGAGACCAGAGGGAAAGTCTGGAGCAAGGTAGACCTACCCTCAGTGGAGGAGGATGATGTTAGGGAGCATTTAAACAAACTGGTCAAACTGGATGTACATAAATTCATGGTTGCATCAATGAGTGCCGAGAGGGCTGGCTGATGTTATTGAGGGGCCACTCTCTGTGATCTTTGGAAGGTAGTGGCAACTGGGAGAGGTTCTTGAAGACTGGAAGGGAGCAGATGTCTCTCCTATCTTCAAGAGGGGTAAGAAGAAGGACTGGGTGAATTACAGGCCAGTCAGCCTCACACCCCTCTCTGGGAAAGTGATGGTGGTCCTCCTAGAAACCATTTCCAAACACACGAAGAGCAGGATAACTTACAGCAATTCTTGCGCTTTTTCCTGATAAGTCATTTTTCCTAGGTGTCTGATCGTTCGTGTTGCTTTACTCTGGACTTGCTTTGGTTGGTCTTGAAGACTCTACCCAAACCAAATATATAACTCCGGCAGACATATTATGAATTCAGAATGTAGCATAAACAATTATTTCAGGTGTCTCAGGGACTAAAATCTTGTTTATAAAGCCTAGAATGATGTATATCTATGTTTTGCAATAGCAGGCACATTCTTGTTTCAGTGCTGTACCCTGCACATGTTCTTTTTCAATAAGACCTGCATTTTCCAGACTGTTTCTACTGTTTGTGAAGATGACTTATTTTACATTTGAATCCATTCCTCTAGCATACTGGTGGCTCTCCCTTCTCCACAGTTAATCAGTATATTTGCTATGTTATGGTCCCACTTGTTATGAAAACATTCAGCCTGCTCTCAGGAAATAGCCCTTGAGCTACTCCTAATGGCATCCTCATTATTTTTATCCAACTATTTTGGCACACGTGTTCCAATAGTTCCATCTTGGCTGGTCTTGCCTGGCTTTCTTAACACAGTGTTTTGCAAAATGGTATCTAGGTCTCCTTGAAGATAAGCATTTGACATGTAATGTGTCACGTCCCTGAGGCACCGCCAGCCCTGCCTGCCTCTGCCCAACCCCTGGGGCTCCCCCCACCCTGCCCAAGGCCCAGGACCC
>JAVKLA010000047.1:4271409-4338376 GCA_034782735.1 Sagittarius serpentarius
CCCCCACCCCGGCTGCCCCGCTCCTGGCTGGGGCGGTGGGACGGGCCCCGGCTGCCAGGCCCGGCCCTGATGGAGCCATGGGGAGGCCCTGTGGCCCCTGGGCCCCTGGAACCACTGGCCCTACAGGGCCTTGATGCGATGCTCTTTTTTTCCCTCTTCAAAGACTGGCACTTATTTGACACCTGTCAGCTTCTCAGTGCTAGTTCTTAAAGATGACGGTAATGGTGCTGAGACTGCCTCAGGGAAGTTTTTTAAGTATCTAGGAGTGAATCTTATCAGACACAGTTGATTGGAAAACATTTAACTTAGTGTTCCCTAACATTTTCTTTCTGTTTTTTTATGATATTTTATCCTTTGCTGGTAGTTAAATATCTTCAAGTGAAATTTTTTAATGAAGACTGTCACTAAAAGGCATTAAACTTTTTGATCTCTGTCATCTTTTCTGATCCTTGTGTCATCTGTCAAAGGATTTCCATCTCTGCTGAGTCGTAGTGGATCAACACCACGCAGAAAGAAAAGGACAAAAGTCTCTTAAAACCAAATAGAAGATCTCATGACCAGGCATTACAGAGTGAGGGGATGCATCTGAACTGCTATTTCATAAAAGGATATAGATGATGACTTACTTCTGGTGTCTCCCCTGACATCGGTCCTCCTTCTTCCCTTTCCTGTGTCTACCACTTAAAGACAAGAGATAACAATGCCTAGTTTTTATTTTTGACTTCTCTTTGAATTGTTCAGAATCTGCTGATTCACACATAAAATATCACTAGCAACTCATAGCGTACACAAAGCCTTCTATGAACTGATTTAGTACTCAGCTGTGTTGAATACTTTGGCAGAACAAAAATCTGCAATCAAGTCAAAGTTTGATGCAAAGTGACTTTTTTATGGTTAATTCTATGAAGAGCTCCATGAGGGTCTGACCGCCACAGAGACGAAGACGGCACCACGAAACCAAGAAGCAGCATTACTGAAATGAATGATACGGATTCCCTAAGAAAAGTACAGAACAATCTCTGAGCATTTATCGTGTAAAAAGAATACTATGTAGTTCAAATAATACCCAAATTTCAGAGTGAGACTGAGATCTTTTTCAGTTATTTGAGAATCAAGTATAATCCTTGGATTGTAAATGAATCTTTTTAAATTCTTGAGGAGGCTGCCTAGAATTTCACATAAATAACACAAGTAAAAAGGACAGTTTTGAATTATCTTAAAGCTTTAGAGATTATTTTTTATCAAATATAAACACATCACATAAATTTCGTAAGGTGCTGTGGCCAAATAGTAAAAACTCTCATTAACATTCCGTATTTCAAAGCCTCATGTGTTTGTAATGTAAGCAATTAAAACATGCTTAAGTAACTTTAATGTTAGGACAGAAACCACTGAAATCAAAGGATTTCAAAGTCAAAGCAGACCCTTTCTTTCGTTAATACAAACCAGGCATATTGCATTATTTGTGACTAAGAGCCTTCCCATGTCAATGAAGAGATGCGCATTGGCTTCAGTAGGCTTAAGGTCAGACTCTGTATGCCATATAAACTTTTTGAAGGCTTATCTCCTTGTATACACCAAGCCTGTTCTCAGAGACTTTCTGTCACTTAGCAGGTGTGGATTTACAAGGATAATTATAAAGCCATATACAGGCATTTCCATTAGCTCTGGCTAGTCCTGTGTGTACTTGTCTATCACGTGGTGGAGTGCAGCCTTCTACATTTAGTTTGGGGCTGTATCTGCTACAGGTTCCCAGTGTATATTAGCTCATGTAGCACTTATCAAAACATTGTTCAGGATAAAATATGGGGACAGTGGTTTATGGTAGTTTAAACAATGTTTTTTCTTCGGGAAGCATTTATTGTCGGTTTTAAGGATTAATCTTGGCCTCCACCAGAGAAGCTGGTTTAATTCATAAGAAGTAATGTTCAGTCCTGTCTCTCAAGAGGAAAGATGTGACTATATGTGGTTTTGTGTGAGACAATGTGAGGAAATTAAAGAAGCAAATCAGAGACACCCCCCAGAAATGTTTTAAAGCAGAAGTGTGACAAATGGAGAAGAAATGGTCTACAGTTGGTCCCTGGTAAGTCACTCTCCTCCAATAATCCTCTTTTTCTGTTTGGACTATGTCTCCCATCCTTTTAAACACCTTCAACAGACAAAACATTCCAAATTCAAGATTTCCATTTGCTTTTTGAGGACTTGAAAAGTTTTCCTTGTCCAAAACTCAGCTGCCTGACATGTTCCCTGCCCACATTCTGCCCAGTTTACCATCCCTTTTCCTCTTGGTCGCATAACTATCTGTTGATTGTTTTTTGTTAAAATCTCATGTGAAGAAGGCAGACTCTTTTCCTTCAAATATTTTTGCATTAAAAAATTGACCCTGTTTTGAGATACAACTTTCATCTGATCATCTGGTGTGTACTTGCTGTCTTGCTTCTCTAAATCAAAGTTCTCTTGCCTAAGTGTTCTTTTTTTTTAAAGAAAACAAAAAATAAAAAAGAAATTGAGCCAATGACATGAAAATATGTGTTTTGGTAACTTTTTAAATTAGTGTTTCTCGATAGACATTTAATTTGCTGAAGATTTACAGGGGCATTATGAAGCCATAATTGTGTAATAATTAGACAGTACTATAAACCAAATAAATATCAACTGATTATTAAAAACATTCATTGTAATAATAGTGGTTAATCCTCTTGAATGTGTTTTTAATAATAGTTTTATATTTAATGTAGGATGAATGACTTATTAAAAGTAAATTTTATGTGTTTTATATTCTCCATGTTTGGCATTAGGCCATTAGCACTAATGGGATTTGAATGGTATGGAGTTCAGGATAGCCCCCAAGTACAAATGTGGGAACCTTAATTAAGTTTTTATTAAAATCTTCAATTAGATGCAGTGTCAGATTATTAAGATATTTTTGCATATTGTTTAATGTCAGTTATTAAACATTTTCACAGGCTTCAGAAAATGGTCTCAGAACAAGCTGATAGCTAAAATTTATTTGAAAAATGTTGATGATCAATTTTCTCATCTTGTGGGCAAAATTGGGTTTTAATGGAAATTTTCTAGCTAGCTGTGATGGTGAACTGGAACAGAACTTAATGAACAGGTTAGCGAGTAACAGGCTTAACTTGCAGAGGGGAAGTTTCATGTTGAGAATAATGAAAAACTTTCTGGCCCCAAGTGGAACGAGGTACCGAAGTGGCACGGACTGCAGCGGGAGCTGCGCGGCAAAGCAAGCTGCTTTGTGCTGTGTATTCGTAATAGCTGGCTGAGGAACGAACTGCTGAGGTCTAAACTGGTAAACCAGATGGACTTGTGCTAATGGCACTGAGCAAGTCACCGTCTTACTGTTTCTGTCTCGTTTTTTATGCAACGTGGCTCATTCTGACTGTCTTTACATTACTAAGGAGGTGAATTAGTATTATTAAACTCTTTAAAAGAGTGAACTTAGACTGTGTAACTCACAGATGAAGAAGAATCCTTTTTATGCTTCTGTATGAGATGTCCAAACTGAGGGGCATCAGCTGTGCCGAGGCAAAGGACACACTCCCCTCTATTACAGGCCTCGACAGAGGCACTGGAAAGGAAAATAAACTCAAATACTAAATGCTGTTAGTCAGACCGGTTAAGGCAGAATAACAGATACCATATTATTGTCTCACTAGATGAAACCAAAGAAACAACTACCTACTTGAATTAAGAGGAAGGCTAGTAGATGATGGATTGCAGTGTTATTTCTCTGAGGTACAAAGGTTCCGCTTTTATCAGAGGGGTATTGGGAAGCGCAAGTTAGCTTGATATAAATGTGTCAAGATAAAGGAGTTAAACCCTACAAATGCCTTCCCCCACGGGGTTCAGAAAATGTCCCTACAGGATATCTTTCATATCTCTCCTAAACAAATAGGTTTTTAAATAAAAGTGGATACTAATATGAACTAACTTCTTTAATGATACGTTAAGCACATGCTATTTATTTTCACTAACCGAGAGTGCTTCAGAACATCATGACTTTTCACAAATTACAAAGACGGTCAGCTGCCAAATCTATTTATCTATTTCCACCACACTTATTAACATGTTACCTGATTTTCTTAGATTCTCCGAAGCAGTTTGCAAGCAGTGGCCCCTACTGCGCGTGAGTTCAGTGAGTGCTGTACCTCAAATGACTCAACTCTGAAAAGCCAGTAGTCCCCGTAGCTACCTGGGCAAAAGACTGCTGCTGCACCAAGAATTTCTTTCTCTTTTCCCAGTGTCAGTCACAGTGCAAAGGAGGCATTTCAGCTGCTTTGCACAGTGTAATAGTTAACTGTTAGGGTTTTTCCTCTATTCCAATTTCCAGGATGCTTGCAAGCAAGCAGCAGAGAATCCAGCTTTAGCTCTGAATCTGTATTTCTTAGTTTCAGCTGGTACAGTGCTGTGGTTTGGGTTTAGTGTGAGAATAATGTTGATACCACACGGATGTTTTAGCTGTTGCTAAGTAGTGCTTATCCTAAGTCAAGGACTTTTCAGTTTCCGATGCTCTGCCAGCGAGGGGGTGCGCAAGAAGCTGGGAGGGAGCATGGCCAGGACGGCTGATCCCAACTAGCCAAAGGGATGTTCCATACCATAGAACAGCATGCCTAGTATATAAACAGCGGGGAGCTGGCCGGGAGGGGCCGATCGCTGCTTGGGCATTGGTCAGCAGGTGGTGAGCAATTGCATTGTGCACCACTTGTCTTTTCTTGGTTTATTTTATTTTATTTTATTTTTTGTTATTCTATTCCTTTTAATCACTATTATTATTAATTATTCTTATTAGTATTGCATTTTATTTTACTTTAGTTATTAAATTTTTCTTCTCTCAACCCACGAATTTTACTTGTTTTCTGATTCTCCTCCCCATCCCACTGGGTGGGGGGGGAGTGAACGAGCGGCTGCGTGGGGCCTGGTTGCTGGCTGGGGTTAAACCACGACACTGTACATGCCCTTAGAATTTCTCAGTGAATAAGTGGAAACGTCTCATTATGGCATTTAAAATTGTCCTTTTGAGAATTCAAATGATTTGGAAATGGTAACATGTTACAGCCTAGGGACAAGTGTGTCCTGCAGCCCAGATGCCAGAGAGGACAATCGTAACGAAAATAGCTGCAGTGTGGTGTTGGAGGGGGAGACTGTAGGTACTGTCTCAGTTACAAGTGAAGTTGCAAACAGACTTTGTGAAATTAATAAAGTCAAACTAGACTCTATCTTGCAGGCCAAGATGCCCTTCTGTTTTAGACAAAAAAAATCACAGAAAGAATGAAAAAAGAACTCTCAACAATCCTGAGTCCCTAATGAGATAGTTAGAAGACTGTGTTGAAAAATTATGACCATAAGATACGAGATTACATTGTGGTTTGAATTAGAAAATAAAGCAAGCCTGCCTTATATTCCAGAAAAACACAATGATTTGATGAACAAAGTTGTTAAGGGATGGTCTTTTAAAAATTTTTTTTTTCAGTGTTAGCAAATATTAGAGGTAGGAGTTGGCAATAAACTGTCTATAAAAGGATGTAAAGCATAAATTAGTGGTGTTTCTGTGTCATATACAGTGATATCTACATGGCCTTGCCTGTGCTGTTCTGACAGGCACGATGCTCGGAAAGAGTTACTTTTTCCTCTTACAGATAAGACAGGAGAGCTAAGGATTCAGGAAAAGAAATGGAGTTTTAGAAAATGTGTCTGGCAAACAGAGAACTCAAGAGATCAGCTTGTGCATAAACCTGTCCCCCAAAGTGTTAATATCTATGACAGATGTTTGTCTAAATTGAACTTAAAGGCTCCATAATACACCAGGCTTCACTGTCCTTTTTATTAGAGACTTTCTTCTAATGACTAACCCCCATCTTTCTTGCTGAAATTTAAATCCATTACCTCTTATTCTATTTGGCATTGACATGGAGAAAAGATTAATGCGCCCTTTTCTCAAATACCTGTGTCTGAAAACCATTTACATACTCTCCCATTAGCCTTTTCTTCTTTAGTCTAAACAACCCTAGTAGCTTTCCCCACAGATTGTGATTTTTTTACTGTATCTCAACTGAGGACACAAGGAAACAAAAGGAAGTTGAAGGTTTACCTTGGACAACTTGGTGTGCGGTTTTTTGTTTGTTTGTTTGCTGGTTTTTTTTGAAAAAGCTTGACATTGCTGAATCGTGTTCTGCTAGTCTTCTATACTAACTCAATTGGTACATGGGAAAGTGTGACACAAAGATGAAATGATACCACATCACATAGGAAACCCATGTCGAATCTGGAAATGAAGCAATGATCAGTTTTCTTGTCCCATCTCTTAAACCCAAGATTCCCTCAACAGATTCAAAACGTAGCAACATAACTGTTTAAATGGCTATTCTACACTAAAAGTCTACAGAATAAATAAAATTAAATAACCATGCCGAGACAAAGGGAGAGAGTGCGACTAACTGGAACATGCTTCTTTCCTTTAGGATTTGAAATAATCCTCAGTAGTGTTGCACCCTTTGGGGAAAAAGTGGACCCCTGCATTTTAAGTGAAAAGAATAAATTAAAGGCAGCTATCAATCCAATTTTAAGGGAAATCTCCCAGTGGGGTAAAAATGTTATGAAGAAATTTAAATCCAAGAGGGAAATTACAGCAGAATATTAAAATAGGGAAGGGGAGAATTAATAACGAGAAAAAAAAATCAACTGAGAGATTTCTTCTGTGGTATTCACTTATGTTTTCCCTATTGATCACATCTTACAAGTACTTTTAGCTCCACCATGTCATGCATTAGGTGAAAGCAAGGCTTGGGACATGTTATTACTACTTGCAACATCTGGTCCCTAACACGTTCTTCTTTGATCAACAGTATGTCATGTGTTATAGTGAAGCAGATTGCATAGTTCATCCTTACTGAACCTTCACCCTCAGGACATCATGTGAAAGGCAAACTCCATCTGCCTCAGAGAAACCAAAAATAAACTCAAATGTAGAAATTCACCGTAGTCATGACAAGAATTGGTATTAAAAGAAGACTTAGAAATAAACTCTTGCTGCTTTTGTAAAAGCAGATCTGGCTTCTTTTTTGTAGCTGACGGTCTGAAAATTTTCCTCCATCTTGCATCACTTTGCCTCTTATTTTTTGCAAGTTTTTGATGAAGTACATGGGTTTTAGCATGACCTGGAGCCAGGCATAACCTGCAGCAGGTACTGCACAATCTTGTTTCTGTGGGTAGGCGGCACCTCAGGTACCTACAAGTCAGTCAACACTTCTACCACAGCTCCAAAACTGGAAGGCCAGTTTTCCCTCTCTCTTTTCTCTGTTCAAAATTAATTCAGAGGTTTTTGTCTCAGAGTTGCAGAGGAAAACCAGAGATAGGTGCAGCCCTGGGGTGAACAGAAGCCCTGATGCCTCTCTACGTCCTGTGTCAGGCCATATGGCAGGGGTGCGTGCGTCCTTCCACAAGTCATACGGTGCCTCCTTAGCCCAGGCACAAGCCAGGGAGAAAACCTGGGGCTCCCCCCGCTCCTTCCCTGATGTCCCAGTGCCGACACCAGCCGCACGCCTCGTGCCAGGGTGCCAGGGAGGAATAACACTGGGAAAGGGAAAGAGGTGGGAGCTAATGTTTTGCCTCCCCGCAAAATATCCACCTAAACTGACCTGGCTTATTTTGCGTGTTGGTGTGTCAAGAACACTGATGCTCGAAGGAGCAGGAAACACAAGACCAAATTACCACAGCATTACAAGTTTATCAGCTGAGTTGCAGCACTTACCGCTTTGAATGCTCTCAACCCGTGTCAATTCCTGGTAATTTTGACTTAGACCTGTTTTTAATGAAATAGGAAAAAATCATGCACGTCAAAAATACCTGGAAATCAGCTGACGTGATAACATGGTTCTGTATCTGGGCTCATCTGCACAATAAAATGCAGTGCTAAACTCCGTTTTGTACTGAGCTTGTACTCTGTTGTATACTGAACCTGGACTTTGTGAAGCCCAGGGAATTCTTCCCGTTAGACAGATGAGATGTTAGAAAGTTATTTGCTTTTCCCACACATTCTTGAGCTGAAACCTACACTTTTCATCAGCCTCCTTAAATCACATGCTTAAGTTCCCGTCATTTATGCGAGGCCCAATTTGCCCTCAGATGTTTGCGCTCTTTCTCAAGCAAGTCTGTGGGAACTGTTGTTAGCGAAAAGGAGGCACAGACTTACAGGGTTACTCCCTGCGTGTATTCCTGATATCTAAACCTCCTCTTCCTCCCCCCTTCCTCCTCCCCAGTGAACGATGCTGAAACTCAAGTGAACAGAAACCTCAGCAGAGTGAGAGGTTTCCTTCGGATGTGGGCCCCCATGAAGGCCTCAAGTTAAAACTGTACTTTTCTAGTAGGAGGAGTAGATTCTATTCTGGTAAGTATGAATCAGTTATGAATTATTTCCATAACAGAAAAGAAAGCGATTAAAAAACTTCAAGGGATAGCTTATGAATTTAAATGCTTTGCAAAACACTCCCATTAAAGAAAAAAGAAGGTGATAAAATGTTATACAAGGTCCGTTTCAGAGTGTTCTAATGCAAGACTAATGTAACCTTCTTCACTCGAGATTTTACTAATCAATAGCTACGTCAGCAATAAATGCTGGCTATGTTTCATGTAAAGCTTATAAATATTTGCACTACTGAAGCACAAATAAAATTTAATCTCATATTCTATACGGTCTATTTTTAATATGTTAAAGGAAATAATATGGTGCTTGCATACTTCAAAAAGTTCAAATTAAGGTGCATAAAATGGATTAAAAAAAGAATATTATTTAAGATTTTTAGAAATTCCTTTAGAACCGTAAGTGAGATGAAATGGCTTCTTTAGCAGAGGTCTGGGTCCCGTGATGTTGCATTCATTTCCACAGAACCACGCTAAGGAAAAAAAAGACAATATTTCATCCTGAACTCAAGCAGCTACAGTAGTAAGAAAGTTAAACAAGAGTTTTTTTATATATTGTTCACTTCAAACATGTTGAACATTTTCTTGCTTGCTTCTTATGTTCAAAATGGTGGTAGCAGAAGTAGCTGGAAAGCAATCATTTGTATGATCAAATTCTGAATTTAAAAAAATCACGTCAGATTTAAGTGATAGCTTATGAACATCAAGCTGAAATGGAGCTGTTAATAATTCAAATCAATTTCTCGTTACTTTATTTGCCAATGGACCTGTAATGAGAACACTGTTTTTTCCTGCACTCAGGTCTAGTAAATTAAGTTAAACAACAGATGTTGAGCAGATGTTCTCATTATTTTAGTGACTTGATTTCTGGCTAGTCCCCAAGTTGTTTTACATGACTAAGTGTTGCATCACTCTTTCTGTGACAGATAAAGTATCTGAAAGCATCAACACTCAAAATCGCATTAGCAGAAAGAGTTTTATAAAATTTTGATATGGTAAATGGACACATCACTTCTCTTTTTTAAAAATGGCATATCAGTGGAATGGTAGTAGTAAATGCTTCCACTTAAATGTAACATTTCAAGACCAAAGTTTCCTCATATCATTTTGTGTTACACTGTAATAAACACTGAACACTTTTTTTCTTCAGATTTTCCTATTTATCAAGGTCATAGAGACATTCTGAACTCATCATCGTGGTGATAATTTAGTATGTGAACTGCAGAACAAATTAGCCACTCACCAGGGCTGCACAGGTTTAGGCAGTCAGTACTCAGAACAGCTATGTGGTATTACCCTGAGATGAAGGTAACCGCAGTGCTGAGAGGTGAGCGTCAGCATAAAAGTATTAAATGAAGGGTCCACGGCCCCGTTAACACCTCGTCCCCGTCTCCCCGGACATAAATCTGCACCTCCCACTTCGGGTTGCTTTCACCGTAACCTTTCTCCCCGCTAGACACCAGCGATGCCCGCTTCGGTTCCCTTTGCCTCCTCCTTGCCGGGATGCCAGCTCCTGCAGCTGGGTGACCTGTTGGTTTCCTAGAAAGTGGCTTGGCTCAGCCACAGCTGTACCAGCTGTGCGCACGGGCAGAGCATTTATGTCGGGTCCGGCATCTTGGAGAAGCGGCGGTGTCTAACAGCACATCCTCCAGCAGCGGCTGCCTCCAGTCACCCCCCCGCCTTGTCACTGTAGCCCAGGAACTACCGCTTTGTCATGAGTTGCCACAGCTCCCAGGCTTCGTGCTGCTCCAGCAGCGCAGGGTCCCAGGGCTTACCCAGGCTCGCCGTGGCCCCAGCTGGGCTCAGCCTGGTTTAGCTTCGCCTCGTGATCCCCAAGGTGGCCTTGGCCCAACGAACCACACCGGGGACGGAGCGGGTGAGAAACGGCGGCCCTCGAGGGGAGCTGGGGCTGGGGGAGGCCGCCGTGCCGCCCTCCGGCTTTCGCTGGGAGCCCCTGCGAGGGAAGCGGGGCTAGGAGCAAAAAACATTTGAAAAGAAACCCCAGGAGACGCCACGACTGGGGAGGAAGAAAACCCCATCGCAGACATTGTGCACCTCCCCGCAGAAATCCTAGGATGCTGACCACTTGTGGCAAATCCCTCTTTCTAGGCTTTTTGGGAAAGACTGAAGCCATCAGCCTGGGGACCCAGATGAACCCTGGAAGGGTGAGCATCACAGCAGAGAAAAGGGAGAGAGACTGGTGAGTAGTTTTTTATAACAGTTTTAACTGTACTGCTAACGAGGGTTTTTTTGTATTAATTTGGACTGTATCTGTTACTAACATTGTAACTGGACTAATAATTGTTTATAGCCTCTTGATTAGGTTACTCATATTTTAGTCAGGGCAATAATAAATTCTTGTCTCCATACAGCAGGATTTGTTCCTCCTTACCCATAACAAGATTTTGGGTATAGAAGTACTCAGGGATACTCTTTAATCCAAGAATGCTTTCCTCATCTAAGAGGTGTGGTAACAGGCATGCTCATGTCATGACCATAGGCACTGGCGCACATTTGTTTTTTCTGACAGTGGGGATTGATTTTTGGGTCTTGCATGTCATAATTAAGGCGACTTGAGAGATCTGCTTACATATGGGGGCAGGGGAACCCCACACAAGCCAATAAATCCTTATTGAAGCCAGCTGAGGGCTTTGATACGCATGCAAAGTTTTTTTTTCATACGAAAATCCCTATTTAGACAATTCCATCCTAGGCATTTTTTTTCCTAAGACCCTAACTGGTGTTTAGAATGTCCTGTAATCATTTAGCAACAATTATATATCTTCTTCAGCTTTTAAGCATGCTGTGTATTGGCTTATGAATTTAGTATTCTCTATTTTACTTCATGCCCAAATATCACCATTTCTGAAACCTCTCTGTACATTGTTCAGGAATTAATACGACAATGTACAATTATTCTTTGTTAATAAAAAGTAGAAATGCCTGAAAAAGAAATTCAGCACCTCAAGCTTGAACTTCAGTTGTGGTAATAGAGTTGAAAATAACAATGAGTTGCAATTACGGAATTGTGGATTGAATCTGCAGTTCTTTAACTGGGGACTGTCCCAGACCTTCTTCGGCTCTAAACATTACCAAGGATAAAATACTGTAAAGGTAAATCTCCTCTCAACACACACAATTCCAAAACAAACCATAGTTTTCAGAGTCAGCTGCTCTTAACTGCCCAGAGCCAAACAAAGCCAGGACATAAATGATATTGTTTCAGTTCCTTAAGAGAATTTCCCCAGTTACCTGTACCTCTTGCAGCCTCAGACCACCTGTGCCTATAATCTTCCATTTCTCCCTCTGGCCTGTGGCTGCTTTACGAGCCTTAGGAGCAAATGGAAGGTTTGCACCCACTATTTCTGACTGGGGGTTAAGTGGTTCCCTTGGTTTCTCTTTCTGCTTTCCTTGCTGAATTATTATGACATTTCCTGTTCAAAATGTAAATTCTTAGGTTATATGAACCAGTAAATACAGAACAAAAAAGAAATCACGTTTATATTACAACTGCTATCATGCAAAAAGATCTCAGAAATTAAACTTAAATTAGCCCCAAACACATATGCACACTTAGGAAGGAACTTTTGTTCCCCTCTAATATTAATTAAAGAAAACATAGCTCCAGTAACGACAGAAACGTTCATGATCTGTTTCAACAGTTTGAGGTGTTTTGAACGAACAGCTGACAGAAAGGACTACCGTGCGGACGGATCAAGTGAATGAATCGCCTTTCTTGCTGCAACAGCACTAAGCTCGTTACTCGATTATGTGACATTCAGGAAAGCACTGCTGGATGTAACCGTGGCTGCAGAGCGATAAAACCCCACTCTGCCATCGGGTTCCAGGAGACGGGTACTTCCTCCCGTGCCAAACCGCTGCGTCGCACACAGGCAGTTGGCGTTCGCCTTAAGAAACAAAGTTCATTAACTTGTATAGAGAAAAAGGTGGCAACTGAATTCGATGGATGTTAACGTCCAGTCGATGATCAAAATGACTGCGGACACAAAACAGAGAAAGAAGATTCGCTGTCGTTGACATGTGGGTCGCATACATGTTATTTGGGAGCAGCCACCTCCAGACTAACGGCTGAAGCGATGTCAGAAATTCTGGCAAATATCAGTGCATGGGAAATGGTTGTTTTAGCATGTGGCATTCCTTTGTCTCAGCTGAGGGAAGGTGTACTACCAGGGTGTCCGTCAATGGTACAGCAAAGAGAATTCAAGCAGAAACAATGGAGACTTCCTTTTTTTGACAAAAGGATATCCCAGGATAAGTTAGAACCCGATACTGTTCTTAGGTGCATGCAGCAATTAATGTTCTGCCATTTTCATGCTGTCACTCTGGTTTAATTTCACCTAACTTGCCAAGGACATTAGCAGAGAAAATACAACAAGTAATGACTGATGAGGAGAAAAAGAGAAGGAATTAGGGCTTTGGAAGCCCTTTCAACAACCGGAGAGTTTATGGTAATGACTCTCAGTGTTTTCATTAAACTGAACTCCTCTGAGAAAGCATGTATCAGTGAACAATTTACTGTGCCTTAGGTACCATTTGGGGGGAGGGAATTCCGGTGTGATGACTGCTCTCCTGCTCAACCGAAGGCTAAAATGATCGATGTTTTTCAGCCCGTTTCCTTCTTGGATTGGTCATAATTATTGTGCTTACCCTTTGACTGAGGACATGAAAAGGCCAAAGCTGTTCTACTAAATCAGACAGAAACAGGTGAATTAAGACCAATGAAACCAGAACTTTTTCCTTGCCTACTCACAGGCGCATCTGTCTACATTAGCCACGTGGCAGATGATGTGTGTGTAAGAGACAAAGAGCAGAAGAGCTTATCTTCCCATGTGTATTTCCCATGCATGTATTTTCCAGTATCTCTATTTAAAAACCAAGATCCAAACCTAACCGCAAGCCAGCTAGACTTCTAGAATAAAACCCAACCCAGCCCAGCCCAGCCCAGCAGGCTGAGGGTGGAAAATGCCTCCCCTTTGAGAAATGCATCTCCCAAAGTGGGGAAACAAACGCACGGGATTGTGCATGTTCATGTAGCCTAAATCCCTGGTGCTGTCTCATCTTTCTCTTGGTGCCTGAAGAGTTGGCGTGATGACTCCACAGAGGCTGCAGCACCCTGCTGTGTTGTTTTTAGCTACGCCGCAAGCTGTGGCGGAGCAAGCAGAAAAATTGTGCTGGTTTGAAGACTGCATAAGCTAATTTTAGAACCAGCTTGGAAGGGAAGGATGAGGTTTACAGCAACAAGGTTGTGTTGTTACACTACCATCAAATCATTATAAAGATATTTCACTATTATTTTCACATAAAGTGAAACCTTATTTGCTACTGACCAGGGACGCAGTAGAAAAGGAGACTGCAACAATAATTTTCATTAAAACCTGGTAATTCTGAATTGGGGGAGGCTGCTTTCACTTGTAAGGTAGAAATAAATGCAAATCACAAAAAGTATGCGTCCTGTCGGTAGTAAACAAACATGTACTGCTGTTTCCTTTGGTGCTCCTCATTGTCCTCTTGCTATAAGATTTGTTTCTGAGCTGTCGATCAGAGAAGTCTGTGACCCTCTAGCTATATCTAGATCTTTCCCTTCCTTTAACCTCTTCCAATGAATCCCTCTTACAGGGCAAATGGGTGCTCACAGGGCCCTTTCAGTTTGAATGAAAAGACTTTACAGGTGTTTAAACAGCTCAGAGGATACAAGAGCTTCCCCTCCGAAACATTTAATACCTCCAAAGTACCTACAGCTCATGGACTGACTGCTCAGAGACAATTCCATATTAATTTATGTATCTTGCATGACTTTACTTTTTCCAAAATGGTAATTTATGAAAACATCCAGAACGGATTTTAGAACAGATGAAGCAAACACAAACACCTTTTTTTTTGTTGTTGTTGTCTGCTTCAATGTTTATGTTCATGTTTATTTAAAATATTTTATTTTGGTTTAAGGGAAAAAAGATGTTTAGGACTTGACTGGCAGCAAGCTTAATTCTACAGAAGACATACCCAAAAATAGCATTTCCACACTTTCCTCATACCTAATCTCAAATACGTAAAATGTATTATTCATCTCATAATGACTTGTGACAGTACATGTCACATATGAGCCATATGTCAGATGTCCTAAGTTCCTAGACTGCCCAGAAAATTGTGAAGTGATGATTACTCACATATTTCTTCAGAACTAAGAGCATAATTTTGTAGAGCTTGCACTGAAGCCTACGCTGCCTAAACCGTATAGTTCTGCGTCCTCATCTCATGCGCTCTGGTCAGCGATTGCTTCCACAGCCCATGGTTATTATGACATAAATTTGGCTCTCTACATACGGAATGTTTTCAGGCTACTCTGCTGACAGCGTAAGCAGAAAGGTTTTGAAGGTAATGAAATACTGAATCTCCATTCATGTTATCCCTTGGTTCTGACGGCTTTACGATGATGTAATGTATTGCACAACATAATGAACTGCTTTTACACCTCTTTCAGTATTTTATGCCGTTTTACTTCATTTATTCTTTGAAAACACTTTTATAATTTCATCGTTATAAAATCAAATGACTGGCTCTCACACATCTAGAAAAGAGGCTTGCAGATAATTAGTCGACGTTTGCATGGTGCTCTGCTGAAAGCATAAATGAGCTGGTTGTTTTATTTATATTATCATATTACCAATGGACTAATATTGAGATTCCTTCTGGAGAGCACTGAGAAATCTGACTCCAGATTCATGTTTGTCAAAGATTAGGAATATAAAACAAGAGCTAATTGGTCAAAGAGATTTTTTTAACTTGCCCAAACTAGCGCGCCACATACATACAAATCAGGATTGAAGACCAGAGACAGGACGTATGGCTGCTTTTGAACAGAGGAAAGCGCCCGAGCATGTGAATTTAGCAGTGTTTGTTGCAGGGCACCAACAGCGAAACCTGGTGTTTTCACTACCCTTGGATGCCGCAGCTTTGCTTGTTAATCCATGTCTCATGAGAAACAGGGGCTTTCAGGATATAAGCTAAACCTATTGGCAGGCCAGCAGGGATCTTCTGAGTTACACCTCTTGGGGTTTACAGTCTGGAACTCGCTTTTCGTCTCTGTAAATTTTTTTTCATCGGCTGGCATAGGTGCCAAAAGTTTTCTCTTAAGAGGTAATGAGTACAGTGAAGGTCCTTTTATTAGCTACTGTACCAATTATTTACGTTACTCAAATAGGATGTAGAAAATTGAGACCGACTATCCTCTCTGCCTGAGGACAGCCATACCCACAGATCCTTGGGAAGGGTACAGCTTCCGCTCTGGCAGCGACTTTGCATGCGGGTTAAGACCAGCTTGTCCTGCTGGAGCTGCGGTGCCTTGGCACATCAGTAATTCGGAGTCCTCTGGAAGGGACAGGTGAGCAGCTGAGGGAACATCAACAAACCTAAACCTCTGTAACTAGTTGTTAGGAATTCACCAGGGAGGGAAGACAGCCGGTTTTGAAAAAAAGGAAAATTTTATCTGCCTGTCCTGCACTATGGCACTAAACCCTAGCTTATGGGGAGGAGCCCGTTTTGTGTGTTGTATGTGATGCTCACTCTGACAAACCGTGGTAAATATTTTCAGAGTGGGCTCATCACATCAAGCAGATTCCCAAGCAGAAGAGGAGTACATTGCCACTTCATCTGTGCGTCCTGAAATATGGAGTGTGAGACTTATTCTGTTACCCAGCACGGCTACAGCTGAAGCGTGGCAGGGTCAAAGGGGTGTCGGAGGTGCCTGGGCACCCTGCACGCATATCTGGAGCCGCTTGATTTCACCGCTGCAATGAGTCTGCTCTGACTGTGACCGTGATGTAGAGTTAGGTCTTGATCGTGATCTTAGGTTCATCTTAAGCGGCTCTGCGTATGTTTAACAAGTCTGGCTCTGCGGAGCTCCTGTGTGGTGGATCTGTAGGAGCTCTGACGTGGCTGGCAGGGATCTGCTGCATTCTGGCAGCGGGGCCCCTCTTGGACCGGGAGCCCGTGATTTGCAGTTGCAGTGATTTGAAACACTCCTGGGCACAACTCTAGGTAGCTCTAGGTAGCCTGGTGACTTTTAATGGTAAATATCTATCACATGTAGGTGTCTCGAGGGCAGGCAGTAGCCGGGCGGGGTTTTTTTGAGCGAGGCTGCAAATTTTGCTTGGAGCAACTGAATCTGTTTCTTGGATCTGTCTCTTAGTTCTTCCCAGCTAAGTTTGGTATTTTATATTGTAAGATATTCTAAAGGGAGCTTAGGTTTTCTTTCAGGTAACAGACTAATCTCCTGCTGTTATTCTGGTAAAGCTATTGAAATGACAGTAGAACTATGGGTGGCTAAATTGTGAGTCAAGGGGCGTATTTGAAACGGTATTTGATGTCATCATTGGACATTTTATCCACACGATTCCTTGTCTTTAAAAATGTTTCCCACATTGCCTCATTTAATGCACTGAAAATTTTAATAGTACTGATTTGGCAAATGAAATTCAAAAAGGAGTTGAAAATTAAATCCTTTCTATCAAGGAAGTGATCACTTCAGGCTTTAAAGATAAAAAGTTTAGTGTTCTAATCACAGGAAAATGACATAAAAGTTCATAGGCAATGCTATATAAGCAAAGTTTTTGATTTTTCTACACAAAATAATCTCTATCCTAGTTAAACTGATTACGGGCTGTATTTCTCAAATAACTACCTACCTTTCTGAGTTTCTTACAGTCTTTTAGGCACCTTCCACGGTCTTGAGATGGGTGGGCTTCTTGATTCTTAATAAAAACCTGAAGGTTTTTATATTTTTTGTCTGCTATCGTGCCAGCTGTTCTGAAGTCTCATAATTAGACACTACCATGTTGGTTAATTTTATATATATGTTTCACAGCTGTTGTAATGTACACTGCAAACTGTACACTTTTGCACAAATTGTTTTAAACAATTTATTATTAGTGTGACATTGCCCGGTCACTTCACAGCCACTTACTGGTGGGTCTGTTTTAATGTTTACTCTGTCTGCAAGCAAAGCAGGAAGGAAGCATTTTCTCCTTGATTATCCTGAAGTGAGATGCAGAGAGATTAAACGACCTTCCGAGACTGACAGGTAGTTGTCATGTCAGCCCAATGCCCTTTCTTCAGAAACCCCTCCCTCTTTGTTGTTTTCCTGAGCCATGAAAGTAGGAGCAAGAATGACCCACGTATATCCAATCTCTTGCCTTTCCCAAATGAACACTTTGCCCATATATTTTAAACAAAAGGAACTGTCTCTAAAATGTGGAATTGCATTCAGGGCACTTAATCACGCCATCTTCTCCAGGAATGGGCTCCAGCATCTGATCCTTGTTTCTTCAGGAGTTCGGTTCAAGACTGACATTTTTAGTGAGATGTTGCTCACAGTGTCTAGGAAGAATCACCAGCTGAACCTACGTTGCTTTTGTAGGAAAATAAGTTGGAACAGGATGGCCCAATAAAGTATTCATTAGTAAAAAGGAGTAGGCTATGATGTTTTATGCCTATGACAGTTACCTACATGAATATTTCATTAACACATTTTTACAGCTATCACAGAGATTATAGGTAGCTGTTGATTAGACCTCCTGCAACACAGTGATTATGTTTCTGAAGCAGCAAGGATATCTCATGCCTGTGGTGGGCAATCACTATTTCTGATTTTTATCAGCTTTCAAGAGTAATCAAGTGACAGTTACCAAGTCCTGTAGCTGCCTTGCTGACTCAGAGTTGCCTTCTATGTATTTTAATTATGTTATGATCCCACTCGCTTCCTGGGGTGCCAAAAAACCTTTTACTGTTTTCAATGCCTGTTTTATTAGGTATGTCAGTTCAGTTTAAGTAGTCAGACACAAACGCCTTTCACTTACATGCACACCAACAGGTAGTAAAAGCCTTAATGAGCATAGATTTTAAGCTGTAGTCAGTAATGAGTGTAGAGTGCGAGAGAGGGCATAAAACTTTGCAGTAGTTAAGATTATTTTTACTCTGGGTATGTTTTAATTTCAGAAGTTCAAAAATGCTTTTAAATTGACTTTTTTTTTGTGTGTGGATTTAACTTTAATGTAGTGCTACATTTTTAAGTGGGTATAGAGGGGGTGGGCTGAAATGACATCTGAAGATGAAAATAAAAAGTAAATACCAATTATTTCAGTTTTATACCAGTCATAAAAATATAGCATAGCAGATGCTTCCATGACATCTTTTAAAAGTCGGGTGTTTATTGTGTGCATATGTTCAACATCGAACGTAATTCATTTTCCTCTGTTCATTGCAAATTAAGGGAAAAGTCAAGCATCAGCAGCTCTACAGACAATGACAACAACAACAAGACCTACAAAATGCGAGGAAATGCAGAACGAGATGAAACAAGAAAAACAAAAGTGGTAAGTATGAAAGAGATGTGGCAGGTTGAAAAAAATAGAGATAAGAATAAAAAGCCACGCAAAGTAAGTGGAGGAAAATGTAAGGCACTGACTCAGGAAATAAATTTTAAAAGAAAAGAAATTCTTAAATGTGGCTCACTCAGCTTTGTTGTGATGGGAACAGAGCTGCTAAAGGGTGACAGTGGCTAAGACAGGTAACTGATATTTACTTTTCTTTCTCCCTATGCTGTCAGGAAGGAGTTGTTCATATCTTGTTTTCACATGTTATTAGAATGGTTTGATCCTGTAATGATGGGATTTGCAGAAGAGAGAAAAAAAAGTCTGATAAAGTTTTGGCTGTGTGGGCAGAGGAGAAAAACATTTGAGCGCTGCTACACGATTTGAAATGTCCATCACCTCCGGATTCAGGAGACTCATTCCCCTCCTGTAAAAGCAACCCTGCAAGTGTTGCTGCATCCCTGAACCTTACCACCAGAAGGTGACGTGTAAGAGCAGCACAGAGCCACAGAAACGGGCCTTCCGCCAGCTCTTCCCCGTGTCTCAGCCGCACGGATCGGCGCCATGGGGAGGTATAAGAGCTGGTGCTAAAAATCCGGCTATGAAGCTAGAAAGGCTGCAGGTGCGTCAGCGATGGGACACGGGCTGTGTACAGCACTGCACTGCTGAGGTGGTTCTTTGGGCCCAGCCTAACATCCCCCTACCAGTGCTCTGCGCTGTGTAACATCCCTACTCTTCTAGCTACTGGGAAGAAACTGGTGCTGGACTCCGTTGTATGGCCAGAGTTACTCTCGTGGACAGAGTTACTCCTGCGATCTGGCACTTCTCAGCGGCTATAAATCTCCTCCAAGGGCATTAAGAGCTTGCACAAGTACCTGGGTGCTGGTCCAGTGCCCAGTTGCTTCAGGCTCTCAGAAGCATGAGTTCAGGTCTTTTTAGCATAACTTGGCTTTTTGTCTTAATATAGAACTTGTTTCACTACTCTTGCTCTTAGGTCCTTCCGAGAGTGTCTCAGCTAGCCCTAAAAAGAGAATGGAACATACGGAACCGAGTTTTTTTTAGTGATTTTGATGGACAGTTCACAACAGCCCATTTTACTATTTACTTCTCAATAGGAGGAAGGCGAAGATGCGTGGGTGGATGGCAGTCAAGACTGTGGGCTTATCAGCTTGGCAGACTGCAGTATGGTGCAGTGCTACTTCAGATCGCCTTCGATGGGCTCGTTCACATACCCAGGTTTTAGCCATGGCAGGGTGGGACAGACTGTCAGCTGCTTTTCTTCACAGGGAAGTGCCGTGGAACATCGCTGACTGAACTGGTGCAGGTGGCGCATTGTGGCTGGACTGTCCTCGCCTCCAAACTGGTCTGGGAATTTTTATGCTGCACTGCCATGTAAACACACATTATAGAAAGCAGATTATCAGTAATAAGACTCACTCAGTGAGATGGTAGCAGGAAAACTCAGGTAAAAAAAGATGGATTTCACTTGAGCCAAGATTTTACCTGTGTGGTCTGTTTGATTCCCAGTTAATAAGCCTCAACAAAAACAAGTGACACAACTGGCATGCTGCTGGGCAGCCCAGCAAGGACTAATGACTGAATGCATCTTGAACACGGGGTCACTCACACCCTATTTTGCATATTAGGTTGTCCCTTCTGAAACAGGGTTGATGGAGCTTGGAGGATGCAGAGAATGATGCTGACAGACTTGGGATTTACTCTGTGAAGAACTGAAATAGCTTCAGTCTGCTCTGGGTTGTCAGTCTTGTGAACTTATGCAGCAATAAATGAATGTAAGGCCGACAGAAAGGAAAGAGGGACTAACTCATGATGTTCACCAAAGGCCTCGAACAAATACTGTGATGCTGAAGCTGTGCTACTGCACTCACCCTTATGAGAATTGTGTATTCAGAAGATAAATATATATGCAAGACTTCTGGGTCTGCCTGTATTGCAAGCCATTTATTTCGTTCCCTTGCTAAATGTTTTAAAGTAAGATTAAAGACTCTTTTTAAGACGGCTTTTTACTGAGCTGATGTATAATTCCTTTCAGGGTGTAAAGTGCCTTGATATGCTTCCATGACAAGGGACTTTATAAATTAGATGGAATTATGCACAAACACAATACAATTTGTAATAGAGAGGTAGTTTTGTCTCTTTACTTTGCTTATACTTCACACTTCATATAAATGGAAATGTTTTATGCAAGCTAACTTCAATATCAGAATTAGGTATTTTGACACATTTGTTTAAGAACATAAAGCTGTGCTTTTTATCATGTTGTTTTAAAACAATTGTCTCAAACATACTGTTGGAAGGTTTTGACAATTAAAATTGACAGGAAAAAGCAGTTAATTTTGAGACCTGCATATGATCATCACATTCAGTTTTGTGGAATGTATTCTTGCTTCTTATCTGCTGCCACATCCATTCTTCTAGGGTGGGATGTCAACAGCAGGATGGGCAGTGTGCCAGTTACACTGAGTTCTATATTTACAATTTAAAAGCTCATTTTTGTATATTCACAAGGTAACAGCATCTGATCTGATGAGACTTTCTCACTTGGTCCAGATTTTTGGAAGGCCCTAGGTTAGTTTTTCAAGCTTGCTATCTCTACGGTCCTTGGAAACATGGATCTTCATTTTCCGGTGGAAACCTCTCCCCAAAAGACAGACTTTACAATTAACTCTGTCAATAACATTTTGTAAAACAAAATCAGACCCCCAAAGCTTTCCCTTTCCCCATGTAACTAATAAAGATTCCTAACTGCTTTTCATTAGCATTAAGCTTTCTCCTGGGGTCAGCGTTCATCAGCCTCATTACTTCTGCAATGTCCCAGTTTGCTGTCACACTCTGCTTTGGAAATGCATTTTTGTGGTACCCCTAAGTAGTACTGGGAAAGTGAATGGATGTATTTTAGGGCTGATGACACTGTTAAAATGTCTTCTCCTATTTTTTACTGGTAATGCAAAGGAGAGGGGAAAAAAGGAGCCTTTTAGTTTACAGACCAAAGCCTGAGAATCTTAAAATCACCATATCATGATAGTGCTTTTAATTCCTATTTCTCTACATTTTCACCAAAGGAAAAAGCTCATATCATGTACTTAAGCAACGGCTCCTAAGGTTGCAAATCTAAATACAGAACTGGTTGCTGTTTGGCCTGTTTTTAAGGCAATAAACAGCCAGAAGGTCGATCAGTGTTAATGGAAAGAACTGCCAGGGTCTTAGTATTTTTGAAAATCGGGATCTTTATATTTAGGTATCTTACTTTTTATATGCAAATGGGAAATTTTTGCATTTAATTTCTTGGTGAAAGGGGAAAGAGGTGTTGAAATGGAAATTGCAGATACTGGCATTTCTGAGGGAAAATCATTCTTTTCAAGATCTTCCTTTATATGATTGACCCTATGCAAGCCATACAACACTTTCATTTCTCCATTGTAGAAGTAATCCAAATCCATCTGTCAGCAAGCAAATGCGTTTCACCATTCCTAACCAATACGCATGATGTGCTACAAGCATCATCATCTGGTCGTTTCTGCGCTTAAATCTCTTCAGTCAAAACATCCCAATTTACCGTGACAGAGGGTCTTCGCATTGCAGTCTGTGTTCTGACCCTTCAGGTCCTCAGTCAGCTCTGTCGAGACGTGTCACAGCACGATGAATGGTCAGCCTCTTCTGCCTATAACTGCTCTCCCTCAGTATATATGCATGCAAATCACATGTGTTTGGGTTGTTCTTTTGCATATGTGTGGAAAAAAGGTAAAGGCATTGTGAAATTTCTTAAAAGGTTGAACAGAGGTGTTACAGCAACTACAGGACTTCTGAATCGTATACTTGAGATGATTGTGAGTTGCTGGGAGGATTCTCTGTGATGAATCTACCGTTCGTTTTTGGTGAGACATGGTAATAATTGGAAACAGCACTTGGTTATTCTTGGCCTTTCTTTGTCTCATTTGTTTTGTCTAAAATTAAGAATCAGTACAGATAGAAAGCGAACACTTTGCAGCTGGTCCGTTTAGCTTTGGGTGGCACAGCTTGAGCACAGGAAAAGAAAAAGACCTATATGCTCTTCAGGAATATTGAAGAATTTGCCACCTGTTCACAAGACTGAAGAATGTGTCAATGATTGATTCTGCTAAGCTATAAGTGGGAAATATTTCCTAGCTTACTTGAAATGGAGCTTTATTTTACACTCAGGTCTTGAAGCTTTGGACAGTCCGTTTAAAGCAATATTCTTCTTTCAGATCCTACCAAGCAGATCTCACCTTTGATAGTCTGTTCTGTATATCTTTCATGCTCAGAGATCTGTGCACATAATGTGAGCAGGGTAATGGAGTTAAGATCAGCCACGTAGATATGAAAGAAAAATGTTGTCTTTAACAAATGCTCCAGCCTGTTTCCTTTTCTTCAAGGAAACAGCAGACATCTGGAAGGCCTGATATTTTTTCCAAGATGATGCGTTTCCCTAAAGCCTTAGCTTGTATATGTTGGGTTCTTGTTTATGTAATTTAAAATGCAATAATGACAGACACAGAAGCAAAGAGAATTAGCATACGCTGATTATGCATAGTCAATAATGAACTTTAAGCACTTTGTGAACAAATGCGAGGTAAATGTCACACAACACTTAGTAACAGAATGAAACAATAGGGTAAGAAAAACAACTAAATAGAAGCAATAGAGGACATGAGGTTATAATTTAAATAATTGATTCGGGGATTCAAGATGTTCCCATTTAACAATATAGAGAACCAGGTTTAAACGAGCCTCTCTTTCACAGGGAGGCTGTGAACTTAAAACGATGCCAGTGCCTTGCATTAGTAGCCTCTAATCTAGGTCTTAAACAAAATAGCTTTTAAAGAAGACAAATCATTTTAATGAGAATTTGCAAAATTATATACTGACGATCAACTGTGATAAAGTAAGACAGCCATCCTAAATTACTTAGAATACTGCTAAAGCCACATTCCGTCATACAGTATCACAGAAGGAAGGGGCTGCAAATCCCGACAGGCCAGAGACCCCTGGAAGATTTCACATATTGCAAATCCCCATGGTTATTGAAGAGTGAGAAAACTGAACGGAGAGAGAGAAAGACAGCTGTCCATAGAGCGACCTCTGCTCTCCAGCCGTGAAGTATCGCAGGATTCTGCCTTAGGAGAGTTGCAGGAGTGTTGTAGGCTGATACGAGACAGGGTGTCTGCTACCAGTTTTTGGAAAGATTAAAAGAAGGTATTTAGTCTATCTCTGCCCATATATCTCAGCAAGTGTACTTGACCAGCGATTTAACTAATCTGTTCTTAAATCTTGAGCAGGAAGCCTCTGTTGCTTCCTTTGGTAGTCTGTCGCAATGCTGAAGGTTGGAATTTTTTTCGGTCATGGAAATTGACACTTCATCTTACCCGTAACGAACATGATGAAGAAAAATGATTGTTGCATTTCTTTTACACAAACTTCTAAACATCTAAAGAACTATACTGGGTCTCTGTCTTTCTTTTGAGCAATGCCAATAATGTCAGCCTTTCCTTGTTTTTCCAAGCTCCATGTCATTTGTGCTTCTCCTCTGCCAGAATTCTTCAATTTATCAACAGCTTTCATAAAGGCCTAACGTCAGGTAGACTTCTCAAGCTGAGGCCCTTATATTGATATTGAGATTGAGATTGATATTGATATAAACTAACTAAAACCATACATAATTACATATACATGAAAAGTTATGTCGCGTTTGTTTCTCTGGGCTGTCTGTCTGATGTGATACATCTGAGAATGACATTTGCCTTTTTTTGGCTTGCGACGGAGTCACATAGCTGATCCTTATGCATTCTGGGATGTACTCTACAGCTATATTTTTGTTTTATTTTGTAGGCCTGCAGTCTCTTTACATTGACTTGGCTGCCCTTCTGTCAGTCACGTTTGCACGTTCCCAGTTTCACCAAATTCCACCAGATACCAGACCATTCTCTCATGAAGCCTCATTTCAAATTCTGACTCTGTCATCCAAAATACAGCTACTTCAGGCTTGATGCCATTCACAAGTTTTATAAAGACACTTTGAGCAGTTTAAATTGATTATGCCATTCAGAAATAATTAAATTTATCACATTGGAGTAGTTGAATTTTGCATACAGTTACAAACTGGGATGAAAGAAAGTTAGACATTTTTTAAAGAATTTTATTGGAGTTAAGATTAATATGTTTTCTTATATCCATTCACTCCAAGAGTACCATTTACTTGAAATTATGGGAACTTTTTCTTGAGCTGCTCTGAGGAAAAAAGAAACATGTTATACACGATTATTGTATTATTTTAATTTTCTTTCATATATTTAAAATTATTCATTAATAGATTTTAAATAGCTTTTGAAATGGTAGCCGAGTAGTAGGTCACCAACAATACATTGCTAGTCATTTACAGAAAATATTTGTATCTGAGATTCAAAGCTTCCTAAGTAATTTTGTATTCAACTTGACACAAGGAACATGATCCACATCTTGTATGAGTGTCATAAATGCTATTAGCTATTCCGTGTGATCCCACTTGTACACACAAAACTGATTAAGTCTCTAGTGAAATAGTTTCAGTATTGTCCTCATTTTAATTGAATTTTCATATAAGTTGTTTAATGGAGTGGTTTATGGGCAACAAGAGTTGAATCATTCTTAAGACTCATATCGAAAGTGTACTGAAGTGGAAAGACAATGAAATTTTGAAGTTGAAATGCAAAGATGTTTCATTTTTTGAGGGCAAATAATACAAGACATGGAGCAAAAATACTCAAGAAACCATCTTTTTAAATTCATCATATTAACATTGGTGAACGCATACTGTCACCAGCCAATATTAAACGAAAGCTTCTAGGAGTGAATAGCGAAAGATGAGAAAGGTAGCAGAGCAAGGAAGGCTGTGTTAGTTCTGGAGAAAACTATGGAATGCGTTCTCTTTAGTCTGTTAAAAAATGGTGGGTTTTTTTAATAACTGAAATATTTGATCAAACTTTAAAAATTTTCATTTCAAATTTGTCCCTGCTTTGAGTGGGGAACTGGACCAGATACCCTCCAGATGTCCCTTGTAACCTTAATTAACCTGTCATTAAAGGCTACGGGACACAGGTTGTAGGTTGTTCCATTCTTCCCTTCACCTACCGGGCTGTTGCATTTCTTGGGTGGAGTTCCTGTAAACCCACGTGAACTATTCCTGTAATTACTCCAAGAGGAGGAGGAATTACTGGTCAGATTGTTTCTCTTGACAGTCGGAATGGAGGAATTTTGGTAGGAAAATGTAATATTAGGTCAACATGTTTTAAGTAAAAATGGTTGTATTACTGTAACTTAGAGGGGGAAAAAACCTTTCCTGAGCTATCTCACACACAAATACTTTTTGAGGAGAGCTGTCATGTGTGAAAGGAGCTCTGTAGTTCTGATCCTCACACACTGCTCTTTCATGAACTCTCAGTGCTTTTATGACAAAACTTGATTGGAAGACTTACCTATAGCTGGTGATGCCTTTCTGAAATGAGGAGTTACTTAACTTCTAAATGTTTATAGGGTCTAAAACACCCATGCAGACACCTGTGAATGAATGTACTAAAAATTCTGTGCACTGAAAACCTCCCCCTACTCAAAAAAAAACCCCAAACCAGCAAGAAGTATGGGTGTAAAGCTCATCTGAATAGTCAAGACTGTGAAAGAATTTATCTGTTTCTTATTTGACTTCAGTATACAACATTTGGCTCAACGAGTCACCTGAGGTTCAGTTTTTAATATTCTGTATTGTAGGTACTACTTACGTTTAAGAAAAAAATAACATCTGCTGACTGCTGCTGTTCCACCAAGGATCATCCTCAAAAACTTTTCATTTTGAGTGGATATCTAAATAATCTTAAATTCTGAATTTGCACTAATCTCTGAAGAGCTCTGCAAATTCAGAGACAACATTGTTTTGTTATCTAAAGCAACTGTTAAGCTCTTAAAGGTGGCTATTATAGATTGCACACCAAAATGCTTTCCGTTCCTATTTGTGTCCTTGTCCTCAGCGAAGATGTTTTCAGAAAACTAATCAATATTAGGCCCTCTAGTCCCCACCTTCTAATTATCTAATTAGGCACAGAAATATAACACAAACCACCAGGCTTTTTTTTTTTTTCTTTTCACATTTACTTATTTCAGCTCTTCTCCCTAAGTAAGGTTATCTTGCTCCCTAAATTTTAATTTATTAAGTGTTTCACCTGAAAGCAATCACCCTTGCAGTCAATTCCCAGAATAAAACATCTGCCTTTTCAATTCAGACAGCCTATAAATGAAGAAATACACCAGGGAAACAGAATTATGTTCTCTTTCAGAAGGTAGTGGTGTTTTACTCAGGCGGTATTCTGGCATCAGTCAACCTGTTCTGTATTACGAATAAGATTATTTTTGAACTGGTCTGTGGACGGTACAATTAGCATATGGTTCCCCAGCTCAGTTCCTCAGTTTCTTATGCTTTGGATCGTCTTTATTAATCCTTTTTCCTATACTAATTGACCTTTACAGGGGCTACTTGAGACTTGTAAGTCCTTTGACTGATAGCACTACTGGCCTTCAAATTTTCCTGAAGCATGTATTTACATGACAGCTGTGGTTTTAGTGCTGTCTGAAAAAGCACATTTTACAATTCTGCGAAGATGAACTCTTAATAAATTATTCCTACTGAGACCTTAAGGTTCTGTCTTGCATTTGAATGACTCCCTAATGTTTTAAGGTAAAATCGATACACAGGGCAAATTGTATCATAACAAAATAAGCCAAGGAATTCATTTTCATAATATAATATGCATGAAAAATTGACATTTACATGTTAGATACAGGACTGCAATTATCTCTGATTTACTAATCAATTTGCATTTAAGCTTTTTTTTTTCTTCTTTGTGCATGGATTGAGAGACAACAGGCAAACGACTTACTACAAACACAGAAGTACATATTTGAAGTACAGACAATATCCAAAACACAGAGAGGTTTCTAGTAGTTCTCAGACAAACCCGTTTCCAGCATTCCCATTCGAGTGCACGGAAGATTCCTTACTTAAAGCAGGACACTTACAGCTCTTCATTCTCCAGTATGGAAGGCAAACTTGAACCTCTCAAACAGAAGGTACCAGTCTATATATCAAGGCCAACCGATACCCACAGCCGCGACCATGCTGAGGCCTGTGTTCTGCTTTAGAATTAGTATTAATTCTACTAATACTGAGCACCACAATGCTTTAACCTACATAGAAGCGTGATTCTGCGTGACGAACGCAAGCCTGAGCTTCTACAGACCTCAGTGGTCTGTCTCGCAGTCGCTAACGCTAAACAACAACCATTTTTTTGCGTTGCGGGTGTTCGCCGGCAAGCATTAACCTAATCTTAAATAATAACTCTATTTTACAACAGATTTTGAGGATTGCAAATCTGTTATTTTGCAATGAGACTGAGGCTTTTACAAGTGTTTCCAAGGGGACCCCCCCCCCCCCCCCCCGAATGCACAGCACAAGTAGGATCACCCAGAACAGCTAATAACATTTAAGACACTCTTAGAGAATTTGGACCAGGGTCCATTCTGAGTTGTATCTGTGTGCTGAACTGGTAACCAACGCATGGTGATTTACTGCCAGTCTCTGAATCTCTATTTATTAATTAATTAAACCCATACAGATATGATTTAAAAAATGGAAATTCTCATGATAAATGAGTGCCTATATATAAATACATTTCTGCTGTGCGTGAGCGTGAAAAATATGATTCATTGTGTGAAAAGGTTCCATACTGAAACTGGCACGTTGCCCCCCAGATGCGAAAAGAGATTTTATTGCTCTCTAGACCTGTGAATTGTCACATCAAGTACAGGAGATAATACTTCCTCTGCCAAAAGGACATTAACGTTTTTAAAATGGAGAGGGCAGTTAACAGCCTAAGAGAAGGAAAATAATGAGTGCTTCCTGAATAAAGTCTGGATCAATAATATTTGGAAGGTGGGGGCTGGGGAATATGATAGAGTCTCTAAGAGACCCCCAAAAGGGAACAGGTATCAAAGCTGTTACGGCTTTTTTTTTTTTCAGGGAAGGCAGACCGACGATATGGACCATTCAAAGGGTTTTGACTGTTCAGCTCAGATAAGCATCTATAGCTTGCCAGTCATTTGAGAAGAAGGGAAGACGGAGTTGTATCTTAGATTAAATGTGATTTTCTTTCTTTTCTGTTATTTGCGTCTTTATGAATTTTTCAGCTGTGTTGCCCACCGAGGATTTTATAAATAAATACGCATATTTCCTTTTAGTTTAGCGTGGCCTGTTTAGCAGTAAAATCATAGTAACAGGCTAAGACCCAGAGAAGTGGGGATAATTTTAACTAGGGTTCTGGTCATTTCAGGCAGAGGCGAATACTGAAGTTCCATGATCCAGGATTTCCAGAGGAAAAGAGAGCATAACTGTGTATCTGTACAGGTATTTGAGAACCAGTATTGCAGTGTTCTGGGGAGCCTTGATCGACGGTACCGTGCTCAAAATCCATTTGCCAAGGTAAACAACCATTTCCCCGGCTAAGCCCAGCCTCCGTCCTGACAGTGCGTAGCAGCAATGACAGAAGCAGACTGGGAAGACTTTCCTGAGTGAATACTTGGCATCTGGTTTGGGCAGGAGTGAGTAATCATGGACTATTCCTGCTTTGTAAAATTGGTAAAAAGGAGTGTAGTGGAGGTATATCTAGAACTACAGAGGAGGTACACGGCCGCATTGTTTAATGTTAGAGGGAATCTAGGCTGTGACAGAGCTATGGGTTGCTGTAAGTCTGAAGGCCCTTTTTGTCATGAGGCGCTACCAAGGACTCTTTCATCTCTCACAACTATTCTCAAAGTGAAAAAAACACGTGGCTTGAGATGAATGCTAGGCTCATTTATCCTGAGCTGTAGCATACATCCCAGATTTTTGCCGTGTCATCATGAGATTCACAGAGAGCTTGGACCTGCCACAGGAAATGTCTTTGATAGTCAGAACCAGGAAAGATGCAAAGTCTGAATTTTCATTAAATGATGCAAGATATTCCTGTGGGGCTGAAGGTACTGAGAGCAAGTATTTCTAACCTACTACTCAGTTGTACCCATTGACCGCACTGAAGATTTTACAAACGTGTGAAATTCCTTACTTTAACATGCCTGACATATATTCAATATTAGAAAAATGATTAGAGGCATATCAGATGTCTAGAGAGGAAAGCAGAGCTCTAAGGTCAGAACATCTTCCCCTTTGCTTTTGTTTTTAATATTGTTTTCAGGGTTGGCTTTTCCCTTAATAACAGAGCAAGGCTTCTGTTTCTCTGAATTCTTTCAGAGCTGTCTTTTCCGATTAATGAGGTGTCCTTTTCTCCTTTATTCCCGTCTCCTTCCCCAGAAACTAATGGCCGTGTCTGCAGCGCGAGCAAAGTGGATGGTCTTTGTAGGGTACCCGGGATGGGCTGTGGAGGCAGACCAGGGAATCCGCTTGAAATCTGGGGGTACCTTCGGTCTGCTTCAGAAGCAAAGCACGCCTTCTCTTCTCCTGGCTTGGATGAGAGGATAATGTTACTGTAGTTTCAGCCCCTGAGCACTTCCATTTGCTTAATTTCTTTCCTTTACTGATGCTCAGTATAAGTTATTAAAAGATACCATCTTACCCCCTGAAGTCACTGCAGTTTCGTGTCAGGTGAAAAGATTCCTGTGTACTCCCTTTGAGATTCAACACATTGTTTAAGATGGTGCAGACATCTAAGATGTCATATTACTATGAAATTTAAACCCTTACACTTGTAACTACAATAGCTTTGGCACTGTGTCTCTTATCTTCATTGCACAGCTTAACATTAGAACCATTTTCTTTTCTTCCTCTTCAACCTACATAAGATGTCTTTGAGCACCGCAGGAACAATATTTGAAGTACATATGCGTACTAGCCTGGATGAAAATGGTTATACGGGTAAGATGCACTGCAGCAAACACACCAGTTTTCCACTTAGCTCCTGATCTCTTTGTTTTCTTGTCAACGGTAGTAATAGTTACAGAACTTGTATTAGTACAACACTTAGAATCCTGGCCAAACAGAACAGGACCACACAGTTTTAGGTGCTGGGCAAAAAAAAGGAAAAAAAAAAAAAGGCAAGCCAAACTCCTACCTCACTCCCCTCATCCCTCCCACCCTGCCCCAAGAATATGCTTTTATTATCCCCTTCTATCCTAATTCCCCTTATTAGCTGTGAGGATTTACTGCATTAAATATTGGAGAACTTCTGGTTCTAAGATACTTGTGGAGTGAACCTTGTGACATCTCTAGCTTATGAACTTCCACGCCAGTCTAAATCACCAATCCATTTACTCCAATATTCCACCTTTGCCTACACCTGTCTCAACTAGTTCAGGACATTTCCAGTGGTGCCCAACAGATAATTATGGAGCAATGGAGTCACGTGAAATAATGTTCTCACCATCATCAGTAATTTAAAAATTAGTTTATAGATTCAGCAGAAAGATTTCTATTGTCCCCAAATCATTCAAACCAGAAGATCTTTTCTTGGCTAAAATACTGAATCTGACTTTGAATACCTTGTTTTCAGTACACGTTATTATGGACCATAACAATTACAGGTGTTCATGCATGTAACACCTTCGACATAAAGTTTTCGGTTCTAAATCGTGGTGTTTTTTTTTTCTTCCAGAATATTATGTAGTTTGTCTGGTTTTTCTCTGCACGCTTTGGAGATAATTGTTTGCATTTGCAATGTGTGCGGGCATAACATCTGCCTCAGAGTGAGTTGCTGTGTTCACTACTCAATGAAGCAATGAAGCATTTGAAACGCAGGAACATCCCTCAGACGTCGTTGCTAGTTAATGACTCTTCATGCTCTGAATGTTGCATCTCTTGCATCCTGTGTCTATTAATCTTAAAACGATACACCTTACATTATCAGTAGTCTTACTAAGAAATAAGCCCAACAAAACCCACAAAAAACTGAGAGGAATCTTTCAGGAAAGTGTGCGTTCAAACAATGATGTATTGTGATCATTCAAAAAAGAAAGAGAGTGTTGAGAATATTGTTCTCCCTGTGTTCCTCTGTAAACAACAGACATTTAACTTGGAGCTAGTCATGGTTAATCAGCCTTCATACACAGAACTCAGAGTTGTCAAAGGCCCTGCTGCTCTCTTCTGACTTCCATCTTTTTTTGATTTGGTGTTTTTTTTGGTTTTTTTTTTCTTTTTCCCCCCAAATCCATCCTGATGTCCGGACATGTGGCAAGCATTAGATTAGTAGGCTGAGCAACTGAGCAGATGTGAATAAAAATCCATGGTAGATGCAGTGTGCAGGAGGCATGGAACAGATCTAAAATGGTACACTAGTGAATTCAGACCCAATTAAGAAAGAATTTGCAATCTGGTCAAACTGAGGGTGCAAACCAAAGAGTAACTTGCCCTTTTGGAAAGGATCAATACATTCTTAAAAGGCTCTTGGGGAACATTTTAAGGACAAGATGTTTCAATCCAAATTTTAAACAACAAAATATTTGGGTTTGTTTTGGCATTTACTTAGCACTCTAGCTAAAATGTTACCACTCCTAACTGATGTATGCTTTTTGCAGTCAAGGGTCTTAAACAACAAGATATGTTTTAGTGATGAAGCTCTTTGTCTGAAACACTGTATAGCAGCCTCAAAAAGGAAAGGTGCGTAGATTTGCAGTAACCTATATAGAATGGCACGGGAGTTACACTGCGGAGCTTCCCAGTAGGATTTGACTCGCTTTTCTTTCTTAGATCCTGAATGCAAGCTAAATAGAGCGCATTGCATTAAATATCACCTTAGCAAAAAAAAAAAAATCACCTTGAAGGCTGCCATCAAGGAAAAAGGAAGAAAGGGAAGGCAGCAGGGAAACTGGCACAGTGAACTATCATCTCGATACAAATGACTCCAATAGTTAAAGAAAAGTCAGGGTCTCACTGCTTTTTGAATGTTGCAATAGTTTAGTTTATTATAATACGTACTTTGAATTACAGATTTTCTCTCAGAATAATACACAAAGCTTTACCCCAACACATTTTGTGGTAATATTAAACCTTAAACAGAGATTAAATCATGTAAAAATTGAAAGATTAGGATTTTTAAAACCCACTTATCTATATCAAAGAGAATGATAATGAATTCTGAGTGGTAACACTCAGAAAGTTCTTACCAAGCTAAACCCTGAATTATATTGTTTAATAAAAATAATAATTTTAATTAATTATTTTTTCCAAGGTCGTACAATACAGAAGAACTTCATATTTGTGTGTCAGAGTACTAAAGAATATTAAGAGGTACTAAGCATTGGGTATTCTTGTCAAGTATTTGCAAGTCTTTCCTTCCTATAATCTTCAGGTTTTTGAACTGGCTTAAAAGTCAAAATGACCATTTAAAAATGTTTTTTTTTTTTTGTGTCACACATAATTCACAGAAATATCCTTTTCAAACTAACAGAAATTTGAAATCTTTGGAGGTTCTCCTGGACTCAGTTAGATTTCAGCTTGTTAATGACTGTGGTAGAAGATGACACTAAGAACACAAGATTACATGACAAGTGGATCAGAAACGCTTAAAGTACACATTCCTTAAAATAGGTAAGTGGAAAGTAAAAGAGAACATGGTTTATCTGGCTTCAGAGTAAAAGATTGATTTCTGCATAAAAAACCAGGTTCTAGGGTGGTTTTTATTTCGTCTTAGGAGACTGCCCTTGTTTAACAGTGCTTATTTCAACTAAAACAAAAGAAAAAATCGTTTGCATCTAATCCATTATGGATCTGATCCACAGCTTGTTGAAATCAGCCATTCAGTAAACTTGCATGGGCTTTGGATCAGGCCATCTAGGAAGGAAGAAAATGCTTCTGACCCCAAGAAAAAAATCTTGTTAAACATTACTGGAAATCTTGCAGTTCTGGAGTTATACGCAGTATGATACACTGAGAGAATTTAATTTATATGTTGAGAATGTGAAGCTGACTTATCAGATGCTGAACTACAAAATGAATATAAAGGTGAGACTTAACAAATAACATCATAAAGCTTTATCTTAACTAACCTTATTCACATAGTGTAAGATAGTGACCAATACCAGATTTATGATGATTCCACCTTAATCGCGTATTTCTATTTCTCCTTATTCAATAGTTCCTTGACTGAACCAGGAAATGCTTTTGAATATCACACTACTTTTTCTTTTTATTTATTGCCTGTTAATTATGAGTGAATTGAATCAAGCAATTCTCCTTAAAGTGTTGGCATTAGCACCCAGGTTTGCAGAAAGCTTCCCAAATAGTCCAGAACAGAAATATGCAAACATATACCACTTGCTATTTTGGAGTTAAAAGCAGTGTAAGAAACCAACCTTCGGAGTGCTGCTATCGAAACAGAGTGGGATAGAAAGCGTTGTAATAAAATTGCCAAGGGGAGTAAGTTCTCCGGGCAAATCATGCACCGTTCAAATACTAAATCTTGTTTTGCATTCCAGCAAGCAGAAAAAAAGGGAGATGCAACAAAGAAAACAGACATCATTTTAGATTAGTCCAACGTAAATGAAAGAAAGAAAGAAAGCTGAAAATTGTAGAAGAGTTGATTTCACTACATGTTTATGTTAATAGGGTATTTGACTTTTGAATGCTTCATAAACCTTGTTATGTTCAGTGCTATTTGAGGTAGTAAAACAGCTGGAACTCTGCCAGAAGCTTTAATTGGAATCAGCTTAGCAGGAGCTGACAAGGTTTCCTAGTGTTTAGTTTCAAACTTATTACAAAAATGCAAAATTATGTGCTATTTATTTTCTATTCCTCTTTGGTGTACGCCCATAAAGGTGAGACATAGCTGTGCTAGAAAATGGAACAATTTTTTCTCACGTGCCCCAGGCCAGTGTTTTGAAGAGGGCAGTGGGGGTACTGCCACTTATAATTAGACATTTCCTCACACCGGAGGCTGCAGAGACTCGCCAGAGAACTCTCTTTTTTTTTTTTTTTTTGCTCATCTCGGTTATTGATTAGGCCAGGGTGTCAGATGGCCACACCACCACCGCTGTTAGCAACATGTGACTAGGCAATGGGATCAGAGGACATCACCAAAGAAACATCAGAGGAGCGGTCCGATCGCGCCCTTCACCTAACAATAACCTAAGGGCGTCTTGGCGTACAGAAGGAAGGAATTACTGTTTTGTGGCACCAGCCCTGCAGGCTTGTCCGTACGGGGGGGCCTGAAAAACAGAATTTTGTCCCAGGAAGCAACTGCAGTGTTTGAGCATTTGAAACTGATTAAAAACTTTGATCCAGGACTATTAAAAAAAGATCGTTCATTCACTATCTGTAGCTACAAATGAATAGATTAAAAAAGTCTTCCTCCCTTCAGATTGTCTGCATGATCTCTTGGAATTCTGTACTTGATAAATGTGGGTCAGACGGATACGTAACAAATAGATATATGACTTCCACCAGGGCTGTTAAGACAGGGATGAATCCCAGGATAACGTTACATTGTCAAGAGGCCAGAAGTAGTCAAGAAAGCCGTGTCTGAAAAACACAGCTTTCAGAGTTTTAATAGAAAATCTTCACCTTGGGAAACTTCTAGTTCACGGAAAATACCCCCTCCCCCCCGCCCCCATCTCATGAAGCCACTTTCGGCAGGCTATTTACCGTCGCTAACAAACCTCCCCACAAACACCACTGATGCATGAAATGCAGTTCCTTCGCTACTTCAGTGCTTAAATAGGTGAAGTGAAAGTAAGAATAGGAAATAGCAAAAGTCATCTTTGTTTGCTATTTGCAATTAGTTTGAAACGTCATGGCTGGGCAGCATAAAGGTACCGACGGAGATGCAGTAATTTCTCCAGGGCCAACAGGAGAGTTTGGTAGCCTTGCTCCCAGCCACAGGCTCAGGTTTTGCAAAGCCTTGGATCAGAAGGCTACATCTGTAATCTCAGACCCAGGAAGGCTTTTGAGTTCTCTGGCCCGCGGGTCTGAGGGAAAGCCAGGTCGTCTGACAACTTATCGCTAGCGCAGTGCTGCAGCCCAACAAATACGATTTTGACATTACTTGTAAAAGGACACAGGCTTTGTACTGACCTAAAAGTGCAGCGCTTCAGGGCATGTCTGGGCTTGCTTTGACTTGAGCTTATTTTTAGCCTTTCTTAGGTATCATAGCAATTGTCTACCGGTCAGGTGACTGCTGCCTAAATTTGCCTTAGCTAAGTTTTTCACTGCTGCACAGTGCAGTGCATAATGTTAATTAATAGACAGTACTAATAACTTGCAGTTCTATGTAGACTGAACTCTTTATGACCCTAGCATAAAAATGTACTGTAAGAAAGTATATGCATAGGATGATACAGAGGCTTCGGACTGTAAAACCCCAGAAATCTTCATGGTCAGTTACTGGGTACTAAAGGGATGCAACCCCGAGAGACAGGTAAGTCAGTTCTAGCAAAGAGAACAGAAAAACCAGTATAATGTGGAATTCAGAGCCAAGGAATAAAGTCAGAGAAAGCACATTCTGTTAGAAAATGTAAAAAAATTAATGCCAAGTGGACCCAAAGTTGAGAAAAGAGCTACCCACAGCATGGTTCCCACAATCCTCCTGTCAGAGCTTGGCGTGCCGAGGAATCATTGTACCTCCCTCCCCTGCTCTTCTTGAGGAAGGCAGCAGGGCACTGGGAGGTGAATGTAACACCAAAGGAAAAGTATGTATGTTTAAGGATTTTCTCCAGTAATAATTAAGTTATTCAGACTATGACTTTTAGTTTAATTGGAACTGCAATAATAACTGTTTATTATGTTTGATTAGGCTGTTAAGACTTTAATTAGACTAACAATATATTCCTGGCTCTGCATATAAGTTGTGGCTCCTTTTTGCCCAGAACAAGATTTTGAATGTAAGAGTGAGTACCACATGTATGCACCTTGGGTTCTCCAGAGAGGACTACACCAGTCTGTGGGATAAGGACAATAAAGTCTGTGTTTGAAAACTGGTAAGATCATACAGTTACGTATTTATCATTCCTTCAATATTAAAAACCCTTCATTGTCTATCCCAGCTGCTGCTCACTCCAGTCCTATATTTGTTAAGATTACTAATTTTGCATGTTTAGTTGTTTCTCAGGAATCTTCACTCCTGTCTGCCTTAATAATTCACTCTCTGAACTAGTTGTAATGTAAATGAACTTCAGTCTATGTCTAGAAGTATCAGCAAATATCAGCGAGAGTGTGATTTGGTAAATTGTAGTTAATGAGAAAGTGAAGCAAGTGACAAAAAAAAGATAAAGTGCTTCCATCTTCTCCAAAGGCAGAATTAAATGTGAAGAAAATTTGCCTCAGTATTCTATCATTTCCTAAAAATCTGTTCTCAGTTTTCTGAGTAACTACTGTAGCTCCACAAAGAGAAAAAAAGATTAAGCTCTCTTTTTTTAAGTTTGCCCCAACAGATGTCCTGACTGACTCTGATGGTAAAAAAAAAGGGTTGTAAGAAAGCAAGACTCGCCAGCCCTCATGGTTCTTGTATGAGGATGGTAAATAAGCAGCAATTAGAAGCCAGGGTTTGTTTATGCTCTGCCTTGTTTGGTGCAAAGACTTTTTGCCTCCCCTTGCAAAAGGGCAGTTGAGAGAGTAGCTGACATAACTAGGCCAATTTTTTTTGTGTTCTGTAGAGCACAGGAAAGCAATCTTCTGTGTTCAGCATCTGGCTGGTAAAGTCCAGTATTCTCCCCGGTTATAGTCATACTTCATTCAGGAACACCTTTCTTAGCATCAAGTAGAAACAGGAAGCATCACAGTTCACATCAATCGCTAATTCCATGTTACATCACTTCATTTTCCGAGTCTGCAAAGATAAATGTTGTTCATACACTTTTTCCCTGCAATGCTATAACTGCATTACGGTGGGAATGAAATTGCCCTTCTTTAGGTGCCAGAAAGGGTAATGACTTTTCAGGTAAGAAAGAGTTAATTTGAAGACCTAAAAGCATCCTCCTGCTGCAGAGAAACAAAGCTGAACAGTGCTGTCCGACTGAGCAGCTCACAAGAGATTCGTAAAAGCGGGACGTCTAGTGACTACCGGTAGACAGCAGGCAAAGTCGAACAACAGGCTCTGAATGAAGGGGAAGCAAGCAAGGCACAAATCAGAGAACAAGCTTTGCACAGGCACAGAGCAATACATGTAAAAACCTGGAACGGTACTGCAAAACTAGGTGAAATGCACTTCTGAGCTAAGCATATTTGCAGTTCATATTTGCTTATTCTTTTTTCAAGGAGTCGTGAATGCACAATGGATGTGCCTTCCTAAATACCTCCTCTCCCCTGACGTTTCCACAGAGCCAAGTGCACTAACTGAAGCATATTTGAGTGGTGGTAAATCATCAGCAGACACTATAATGTCCACCTATGCAACCACTTCACAGGGAAGAAAAAAGTTTTTGAAAATAGAAAAAACCATAATTCCTTAATTTATATCAGTATTTGAGTGCTATACACGGTTAGCTTGTTTCATTGAAATAGTTCTGAAAGGTCTATGTATGCATCTATTGTACATTCACCTATTAAGAACCTTATTTTTTCCCCTGTACAGACAGGTAGGTTACGTGATGCACAGCGTAATCTAATGTGTCCATCATAGAATGCAGTTGAATCAAGTTGTCCATATAATGATCAAGCTTAATTTGTCCGTGTGCTCTTTGCTGACCTGTGGCAGCCCCTATAGAGGCAAGAAACGGAAGCACTCAGAAGCTGAGTTTAGGAAGGAAAATAGTTGGACAAAGTGGGAAAGACTAGACCACTTTCTGTTTTAAAGAGATTGTACAATAGATAATACAAGGATGCCTGACCAACATTGTAGGCAAATTCCAGATAATTTTTTAAGAATCTAAAACTTGGTGTGTGTTCAGTGAGCAGGGAACAGAAAGAAAGGGAGAAAAGCAGTGCTTGATCAAGATTAGTGAGATTGGATTTTCCTGAAGGCAAATACAGATGTTTGTTGCAGGCACTGTTGCTTAATGTCAACACTTGAGTGTTTATAGACACGGGTTACAGCTCTTGACAGCCATTTTCATGTCTGTGCCACTAAAAGTGGTGCTGAGACACTCACGGTATTTACTCTGCCGTTGTTGATTACACACGGCTCTGTTGAGGCCGTAGTACCAGGACCATTATTTTGACACACCTTTGACTCCAGCCAAAGATTTTTGCTTGCTCAGACTCATAAAACCCTAGAAAGAAGGGTATGTTATCTGGATAACCAGGCTCTAGGGATTCCAGCACGTGCGCAAGGCTACAGTGTCCCATACAACAGAGCTCTTTGTTACTCGTTGGGATTATTAGCACGGCGGCGCATCTTCATCCAGCCCTCCATTCGCAGCTTTGTATGTGCTACGTATGAGAAAAGCCAACTCATCCTTGCTTCGTAAATCAATCCCAGCATGCCTAAATTGACCGTTTTTCATCTAAACCTACGGCGTCCGTAACATTTCAAAAGGCTGAAAATATTCGGGTAGGAGATACCTTTTACAAATGCTAAAACCTGGCAAATCGGCCACGTAGCTAAGGTATGAGCATTCGGTCTTGCTAGCACGCCCTGCAAGTGCTACCCTCTGAACTCCGCTTTGGCTTCCGAGAAATGGCGTAGAGAGTTTTTCCTTTTGCCAAGGTTTGTCTTACCAAACCCTGCTTCCTGTAAGGAGAGGTGACTGTTAGCATGGCAGTACTTATTTCTAATCGAAATGCCTCCTTATGGTATTGTGACTATATGAATAGTTACACATATGAATAGGAAAGGAGCTGTACGGGTGGCCAAGTGTGTGACAGAAATCTGATTGCTACCAGCTTGTGTTGGGTATTTATTTTTGAAACTATGAAGCTATGTCACACTAAAAAATTCAGACATGTAGAAGCTATACTTTACCACAGGGATTATTTTGCTAAACAAGCACATTTAAAACAACTCAAGGTGTACTTCAAAGGGATTTCTATATTTAAAATGAGTTTGTTTTCTCAGGGATAAAAAAAAAAAAAGGCATTTTACAGACTGGTGAATTTTGTGACATGCAAGTTACAGAAAGGGGATTCAGTGTATCATCTCAAGTATCACTTAGCGCTGTACATCATTTACTAACCCAACAATCTAGTTGCTTGTTCATCACTTCTGGCAGGATGAGGTGCGAAACTACTGCCAGCTGTTGATGTTCTGCCTTTCTTTTGAAACTCTCTGTGTTGAAGGAACAGCAAGAAGCCAAACTCCTTACGGTGGGTGTTTTGGGGACTGAAAGGTGGTCTGTGGTCATAAACTCTGTGATAAGTTATGAAATGGAAGTTTTCTGTTATTGCAGGCTGGTTAATTAAAGGAATGCAGGTTACTGAGGTAAAGCCCACAACAGAGACTTCTCTTTATGTGTTTTACAGACCAAATTTGTGACAACATTGCTGTACCATAGCACGCACACCTATAACATTAAATAAACTCTTGAGGAGCTAGCATGAGCTGTATGAGCAAAAAAAGTCCCATCCCCGGTGTCCCAGCGTCCTCCTCCCCATATTTGCAACAGAAAGGTGTCAGTCCATGCTGTGATATACACTAAACCTGAGATAATCTCCCTGAGTTGTCACAAGCTGCAAATAGGTAGACCGGGTAACTCATTGCCTTCCTTTTACAGAAGAAATTATTATCGTTAAACAGAGAATTAGTTTGCCTCTCTTTTAGAAGAGTGAGGAAAGTGAAGCTGACAGGACACCTCTGTGTAAGAAGGAGCAGATGTGAACTGTCACTACTGGTTCCTTTTAATCAAGTAGAGACAAGGTCCTGATAAACAGGAACAAGTCTAAAGCACAGCTTTTTCTGGGAAGAAATATTATTGCCATTTCCTTGTCTGGATGTATAATGCAATGAAACCCCAAACCAAAGTTGAACGTGTATATCAGCAAGTATTCCCTTGAGGAAATCCAAGAGGATTCAAAACCCAATCTTTCTTTCTCTCTCTTATCACATGGCTTATAGAAAGACTCTATTTTTCTCCCTTGTCCAGTTCAACCGGGACTGGATGTCTCTTTGCACCCTACATGGCAGCGGTGGAAATACAAGTCACTTAAAACCTGTGTCATCTTTCAAACATCGTCATTACAGTGAGACCACTGCTCACAAACAGCTTTCCTTAAACAGGTGCTATTACACTGTTGTTGGTGGGGCTTTTTTTGTAGTTTTCTTTAGTTTGCCACAAGACTGTAGAAATAATTCATATTGTAACAGAACTGAACTATTTCAAAATATTGCTTATTTACCAGTAGTATAAATGGGTGATCTTAGTAAAGTCACCTGATGCTAGGATTTTCAAAACAGTGTGGTGCATTATTCCTTTAGACTGCCTAGAAAATCCCAGCCTGGGACGCTAGCAGCATACAGGAAATATTAAGAATACAGAGATGTCAGGAGTTTCACATAATTATATATAGGATTTATAAGCATTTAGCTTAATCCCAGGAATTTTGAAGCTTAACTTGGTTTAAGTGGTTCACAGACTGCAAGGCATAAATTGCACTCAGAAAGTCAAGGAGTTTTTTCCACGATCATTTTCCCCCTTGGAAAATGTTAGTGCAGATCAAAACTTTTTGCATAAACCTCTCTTTTGTGTAGCTTCCGTAAACTTCAGACAAACCTTTCCTGAAATAATCTTGTCTCTTCACAAGGTAATTGTTACAGCCCCCTGCTGAGGCAGAATTACCTACATTTTCTCACCAAATCTCCTTATTTTAACAGATAGGGCAGTGTTTGATCGTCTCCACACTAAGAACCCTTGCTAATCAAACACTTTTTAAAGCACTTGGCTGATTCTTTGATAAAGACTGAAAGGATCAGCAAATCTCTGGGAGAAGTCAGCAGCCATAGCCCATATACCTACCTTTCAGGTTTCTGTTGAGACTTTTCCTTGTCCTTCCTGGACATCGATTTTAAGAACGTGCACGTGTGTACTAAATTCTTTTGCTCAACACTTGTCAAGGGGAGCACAAAGATATAAAACTGCTTGGAAACTTATGCAGGGAAAAAAGTTTTGTTGGAGAATACCTATTAGTTGAACTCAAGATGGTTTTGACATTTAGATTCAGCGATCTTTCAAGAAATTGGAGGCAAGGTTCCCAGGGAGCCCCGCACGGTCTGCTGCGGAGGCACTGAAGGGCAAATCTACAGCCGTGGGGTAGGAGCTAGCTGACACCCTGGGACTCACCGCCCTGTCAGCGGGGTCTGGTCTGGCTGTCAGGGGTCTTCCACGGTCTGTGTCCAAACCGCTTGCCGTGCAGCTGACATAAACCCCAACTTAAACCTGGGGTATCCTTGCATTGGCTCTGGCCCAGAGGCTATAGGCTTTCAGGCTCCTTTCTCAAAGCAAGCCAGAAACCTGTAATTTTTTATTAGGATGGACTTTCTAGCTCCAGGCAATGCTCTGGTCTACTTCAGAGTAGTAGGCAGTAGTCTGGCAACTGCTACAAGAAACTCATGCTCTGTGTGAATAAAAAAAAGTCAAATATCTAGGCACAATTTCCTCTGCTGTAAACCAGAAATCTTATTACCAACTTATGCACTTCTATCAATGCTTTGTGATCCTTGGATGAAAGGCCCTGCATATTATTGCATTATCTTTGTTCCATGCAGTATGTCAAGACCTGAGTTCAGCCCTGCAGTATGCTTCCTTGAGCACTGTCAATTCCACGGTGTCTGGCACTGCTGAATTAATTTAGAATGTCTGTCTTTAAAACCAATGCCTCTGCACATTCATAAAAAAGAAAAAAAAGTCAGGAAAAAGCCTTAGTAACAGAAGTGACAAATACTTTTGGACGTAGTCCTAATCAAATTTTAGCTTTTGAATTTTATGACTGAAGAACTTTATGTAAGAAAAAAGCCCTGAGGTGACTTATGGGTGATTATTACACTGGCTTTTTTCATTCTTCCATGGGGGTTTAAGGAAAGCTTCATTTTTTGCATGCTCCTTGCTGAACCTGTAGAATAGAAAGCAGTCTGCAAAGGGAACAAGTCTAAGAAAATTATCATTTACTACCCGTATTTTCTCTGAAGATTTTGTTTTCTTTTAGTAAGCTTATCCTGGTGCTCTTTTCCCAAACAGTGATCTCCCAGTTCAGCTTCACAACCTCATTTTGCAGGGCTTGTCCAATACTTTCACTTTATAATAATTTTAAATTGATAAAGGTTACTGGTTCAGTCTTCGAATCACGGCCATCCAGTGTTGCACTCTTGTCAGTATATCTGATCCTCACAATGTCCTTGTGAAACAGGTAAATAATCTGGGTCTACATTACGGCTGGGAAGGAGCACACACACAATACACAGGGACCTTGTTGCAAGACTCCTAAGTTAGCACAGATTTCATTGTACCTCCACAAGAAACACCACACAGAGGTATTTGGTTGGTCCCAGTGCACGTACTTTGAGTTGCAGAATCAGCAATTTATTCTGTTACTCATCACAGGGTTCTCTCTTGTGCAGGCAGGGTCCAGGTTTCTTTTACGCTTTTGTTGCTGAGTTTAATTGGAGTGGTCTTAAGTCTAACCCATGATGTAGACACACCTTGAGATGTGAAAAAGAAAGACCTTGCTCCTCAAAGGTGTGTAAGTCCCTTAACTCCCACTGAATAATTTAAGTGGAAGTTAAGCACCCACAACCTTGTGAAGATCAGGGTCTTTCTGATTTAATCGTGGTCCTAGAGGCCAAGCAGGGAACGGGTTCCAGCACCCATGCCTGGGGTTAATGCTGTTGCCACCGGATCATCCTAATGAGGTTTTTCTTCCAAGCTGTTTTGGCAGCGAATCTACAGATGACAGGGCTTACACGCTTTTGAAACTCTCAGATTTGACTGAAATGGCTCCTGCTGCAATTAAAAGCATCTCTAGGAATGTCTCGTACCTCGGCCACCTGTAAAGGAAAGCTTGCACTTTTTTCCTGACATCGGACTGGGGCAAGTCTGGCAGCACTTGTATGGAGAAGAGTGTTTGATCTGAACATTTCTGCAAATAGGTACACAATAGCCAGTTGGAACACTAAAAAACCTGCGCAAAAATTTTGCTGGGTCCACCCTCAAAATGTACTTTTATGGAATAGCAGCAGAGCAAACAACAGAGCCTAAAATGCAAAAAATCTCAAAGCATATTATTTTATATTTTTTTTGTTAACTTCAGACTCAGTTTTTCTGAAGTCTTTTTTTCACTCCAAAGCCATTCTGCATGTTTCTCTTATGGCAGTAAACCAAAGCAAATCAAATATGATGAAAAAAATAATGACAAAACATTTCCTTTTTAAGAAAATGTTTCCTACTTCTTGCTATAATAATTTATCCACATGATTTTGATTTGGCAAGATTGCCAGAGGAATGACCTTGTTCAGTGCTTCAATTTATGTTTTTATCTTCAAGAATTTGAGGTGGCTTATGAGCCAGCAAATGTAAAATACAAGAACACACCTTAAAGCAAATGCATTTCTTTTATCGAATAAATAAAAAATGGCAGCTTCTTATATGGTAGAAGCCCTAAACTGTAAGAGTATAATAAAAACAGACCTGAAATTTCCAGTTTTATCTTATTTTTTTCTCTTGTCAGAGGGAAACCTAATAAGCACTGCCTTTGGTAGCAGGTATCTAAAAGAAAAGTAAATGAAATGGAAAGTAAGTTAGGGTTTTCTGTTGTGTTTTTTTTTTTTGTTGCCATTGTGAAGACTTTCACTGTTGGCATTGTTTTATTGAGGGCAAAAAATTTTTCAGTACAGCTAAAGAAAAGTGCCCCTCATACATGCACTTAAAGTACAGTTCAGTGCATTCAAAGCCTGAGCACAGGAAGCTAAACAGAATATAGCAGGCCTTCTTCTACAGAACTGGTGTTCAGAAATATTTTTTAAGGGGTTAAGGGAAACAAGACGTGGATGTGCTGAGTTAGCTCTTACTATTTCTGTGTTGCCTACACTTCTCGAAAACATGCCTGCTTCTTGGGGAGGTCTCCGATATAGAGGGAAAACGTGTTAAAAGTACTCCACAGAAAGTCAAGACTTGGGTGAAAGCCAAGACTTGGTTGACCACCATAACTATATGCCTAACTTTAGGCAAGATGAAGAGGCCCTTGACACACACACATATGCACCTTTCTGAATGGGGACATATACATCCCAGCCGAATCCGTACAATAGATACCTTTCATGGTAAGTTTTCTATTACAAGATGTGCAAGAGGTATTTGGAATAATGTGACAAAGAGCGTTTATAAGCCATAAGACACATTGTATATATTGAAAAATGCATTGTCTGTGAACATTTTTAAAAGGGGGAAAATACCTCCTCTTCCCCTAAATGTTGTTTTATGGGAATGGTAAGAATGAAGCACATTTAACTTTTACTGATGATCCCAGCCTTGGTGCCTCTCCCTTCCCAGTCCCCCGTATTTTAGCCAAAGTATTGAATATTTCCTGGCCTTGTTTTTGATGAACGTAAGATGACATTTTTTGGTGTGAAAGCCAACACTTACATTTTGTCTTGTGCTACTTTCAGCAGAAATTTGGGATGATTAGCATACCTCCAGACGAACATATCTTTTTGTCAGTAATTATGATTTTCTTCCTAGCAATTCTGTTGCAGAATCATAAATGAAAGGATCATTTTAGCATAGTATATGGGGTGGTTGTTTAATTTTTTAAGCTAAACTGTGATTATATTCCACATAAATATAATATATTGGCCCTTAGGGGGGGCTTGACAAATGAAATTCTAATTTATTTAATTCTGCATAGAAGGCTAGTCAATCTGTCAGAAAAGAAAAGACAGCGGGGCCAGCAGAAATTGAGACAATAAACAGGACAGCAAAGCTATGCTGCAGAGTTCCTGAGTCTCTTTTCCAAGCTACATGAAAGAATGAAAGCTGAGTGGTCAGAAAAATACATGAACAAAAAAGAAGGGATATTTGGTGCAAATCATCATGTTATTAAGTAAGGCAGTGCTCAAGAAAAGAGCCACATGCATTTGAAGGCGTTTCAGGCTTTTAGGTGTTTGTAACAACACTGCCTGGGACAGACAGAGAGGAGTTGGTCTGGGCTGTATGTTTTAGTGTGAGGCAGAATATGACATGAGTGCTTCAGCAGGCATCATGCTTCCTTTGGCCAGCAATATTTCACTGCTGCTTAAGCAATAAGTCTTTCCACTGAGAGGCAAAGCTCGAGTCCTGACTCCCTTTTAGTTAATGCCGTTAATCTGTTCCTGGGAAGAGTGGCTTTCACATGCTGCCAGCGCCAGTGTGGGCATTCATCTTCCGCCCACCTAAGAGTTTCCATCTCTTTCAGATGCGTAAGGTATTTTTAAGATGCCGGTAGGTATGATGCTGCAGAGATGCCCAGCGCTTTGTCAGGAATGAGGTTAATTTGTGTTTCAACAGCATCTCACCACAGTGATAATTCTGAGGAACGAATAAATCCCAACTTCTCTTTCTCTGTTCTTGCTTTGTTTCATACCAATAATGACTACGCTCCCTGGGGCAGATCTGACAAAAGAGCTAAGGGAGCTGGGGCTGTGGGATGGTGTAAAGCAACGAGCACATTCTGTCGTGCAATAAGGGAGGCAACATCTGTCCCATGACAGCTGTTTCTGGCCCTGCATCACCCATTACATGAAATTATCTTTGCGCATATTTTATCAGATTTGTAAGGGACATGACAACATAAGTGTGATGCCAACATGGGATGCTTTTTTTTTTTTTTTTTTTAACAAGAATTTGTAAAACAGAGGTATGGAAGGAAGGTAATTTCTTAGCAGTGTCTGAAGCTTGTTTTAAACATGAAAAAAACCAAAGGGAAAAAAAAAAGAATCGATGCAGTGTTTTTAGTCTATATGAAAACCCAACAACATTTATAATGTTGATGAAATTTCTGATGCAATCCAAACTAAGCACAGGGCTTTTTTAATCTGTCTATTGATATGCGAAAGGTTTCTAAACATATACATGTGATCATATACGTTGAAAACATCTTTCCCTGTTTTTCTTCCTACCAGACTAGCATAAGATTAAAAATCTGAAATTTCTTCTCCAAAATAGTCTTTGCTGCGCTAGAAAGTTGCCCTAAAAGTAGCAGACGTGTTCTAGAGCATCTTACACTTTACTTACGTGCATACTACAGCTCCGGAGACGCTGCAGACTGCCACAGTGGAAAATGAACTCCTTGGTATGACCTAGTTTTAAAGTTCAGGCAGTCCTTAAACTCATTCCCCATATCTCCTAGTCATCCCATCTTGCTTCATACTAAGGGATCTGGCTAGCTTTCCAGAGCAGTTTATAGTTGGACTTTTAAGTGCAAATGATTTGTTGCTGGAACTGTGTGTTTGTCATTCCTGGTAAAGTGGATGATCTAAGATTTCAGCCTAAAGGTGATACTGCAATAGAGGACTGTACAAATAATAAATGATAATAATTAATAAGAACAGTCTGAGCATGAAAAGTAGCACTACACAGCCCCCCCCAGGTGCCTCTTCCCGACATGAAGAGTTCACCTTGAGGATGAACTGGCAGTTCATTCTCCATGCCCATGCAATTTCCAGTCTCCCTGAGAGGCTCTATTAGCAGCAATTGTGTTTGTAATTTGTAGACATGTCAATCACCTAATTTCATATAGGCCACTGGACAATTATTGGAACGCAACGATTTGGGTTACAACTGACCCAGCCTGAATTTCAGCTGGTAATTTACATCTGAAAGACTCCATATGGCATTACGAAGTCCCCGAGCCTGCAGTTTCCGACTGTTTATTTAATTCAGGTATGCTTATTAGTTTTTACACACATTCACACGGTCTACACAACTTTGTACATCTGAATGGATAAATGCCTTTGATTTGGCATTACACGTGGAAAGCATAGTTTGCTAAATTAATTTGTGTGGGCCTAGGACAATACTCAAAAACGGTGGTGGTTTCAGAGCGTTCAGTGGCTGTCCTGTTTTCGTTGTTCCTTGTTTTCAGAGTGGGGGCTTCAACTCTCAATCGTTGGAAGCATTTCTGTGGATTCTTTTGCCCTCATTTTTGCTGCGCTTCCCAGCCCGACTCTGCCCAGTCACACAAAGCCTGATGTTCGAGCTTGTGCCTGGGAGCCCTGGTGAGTCCTGGGAGAGGACTCTGCCAGCAATATGGCAGTCGCGTGAATCCACCGTTCCTGTGGGCTGGACCGTGGGCCCAGAGCTGGGGAGTTGCTTTCCCTGGATCACAGTAGAAGGTTGTCGCTGGACATGGCAAAGGTAATAGGGTTCAGAGGGTCAATTTTGCTTGAGCAGGTGCTGTCCAGTTTAGCTAATTGACTTAATCGCTTATTCAAGGTTTTCATCCTGGGACAACTGCTAAAGTATTTGAAGACCTGGGAGCGTGGTGAGTACTACTGACTTCTCTAACCCATTTACCATCAATGCTTTTTGTCGGATTAACAACTTGAACTAAAAACTTGCATAACGTCAGATTTTACAAAGCCCTCATTCTTGCCTGGCTAGAAAAACCACAAGGGAGCAGCCTTTCTTAAGGTTTCTCAGTCCTTTTGGTTACCAACCAGAAAGTATAGAGAGGCACAAACAAATGAAATTAGGGTAAAACTTCCTATACGTATCAGAGATTTCAACACTTGACAGTGGGAAGTTCACTTTGTTTTATTATTACAGTCAGTGCTCAGTCTTGCGTGAGACAAAGTGTGTTTGGCCCAGATCTACAAGAGCTAATCAACATGCTGGGAATTAACTAGGGAAGTAAGCACTTTGCTGCATTAGCCTGGGGGTTCAGAGGGCGCGCTTTACAGAAGTGAGCCCCGCAAGTACTTAGGAGGAGCTTGCCTCCATCAAACCGTGAAGAGCGCAGATAGCCAGGTCTGGTTCATAAGTGTAATTCTTCTTCTGGGAACTGCGATGGGCTCTGCACTTCGCTAACTTGCAAGAATGAGACATAAACTTCCACCTCCGCGACCTCTTAGACTATTCAGAAGCTGTACAAGCGTTGAAAAGACAAGAAGCTCTACCAGTTTTGTCTGAGCAGCCTGAACCAAGACTGTACAGCATGGACAGCCGAAGTCAGCGAACTACTGGAAAGAAAGATCCTGTTCTCATGCAAATGTCTTCAGGAAGAAAGAACAAGAGAAGTGAAACATACAGAAAATATGATGTATCACAGTAGTTTCTAAGAAGAACATTTTTCAAAGTTTTCTTGAGCTGTCAGCAGCTGTTTAAGTTTGTTCAGAAGTGATGAGGCAAAATGAAATCCTTTCATATATGATTATTTTTATATTTTCAGGGTCTTTTTTTTTTCCAGGTATTATCTAGTGACACACAAGATAATGCAGTGTATCCAGGCAGAAGCATTACAAAAAGATCAAACATTCCACTTCATCATCTTCAAATACTTTGATGCAACCATGGGCAGGAAGAATAGAGGAAAAGAAGCAAAAGGACACTTTAAAATAGGATCTAGGAAAGAAAGAGATTATACACTGAGCTGCTATAAATTACTGCTGGTAAAGCTGAGAAATCCCAAAATGCTAGAGAGGTAGCAATCTGCTAATGCAAGCAGAGATTTTAAACCTTACCTCCCCCCACGCTTACTTGGAGAAACACAGTCCCTGCTGTTCACCTGTTAGTCTCAGGAGGAAGAGAAATGTGCAGGTGTATAAAATATCCACGATTATACAAGTGCGACCTACCTAAGTATGAAGGCAGTCATGGAAGTACCGAGGGGCAGAACTCATCTGCTTCATAAAAAAATAAAAAAAAACCCTAAAAGTGACAACTCACAGTTCAGGTATGACACAGATAACCTCAAGTGACCTTTTTATTAATGTTCTCTCTCATGAATTTAGAGTGTCACTTTTTTCAACAAGTGGATAATCAGCTTTCCTAATAATTTCCTTAATATTTCATCAAAAGAGTAAATGCTCATTTCTGTCAGGCTGAGCACTTTCTCTGGGAAAAAGCATGACTGCTGTTCCTTCCATCCATCCCCCTGCAACACAGGCTTACTCTGCATCTTCTTGACTTCACTTTATTTGAGCACCTCAGTACTCCTTTATATAAAGAGGTGGATATGAATCAAATAAAACAAACAACAGAGACTTCATACCACTTTCCAGTTAGGCTTAGTTAAGAAATGTAAGACGCTTTAGGAGAAAACTCATTTTGTTAAAATTACTCAGCCAGCTGGAACATTAAAGAAATTAAATCTTTTGGGCAACCGCCTCAATTTTTGCGAGCTTATCGTGGCATATCAAAACTGTTCCTTGCCCTTAAGAGACGGTGGTAGGGAGTGTGTGATGGTTTCAGTAAGGAATGTCAGGAGACAAACTGTATCGAACCTTATCCTCAGTCACACGTAGGAAGTGTAAGAAGATCTGCATGTAAATGAGAGCTGTTTCATATGCTGTCTTAATATACCATAATATTCTTAGGCTGTTATTCTGTGGATATTCTGACTTTTAATAACACAGGCGTTTTGATAGCTGCCTGTTACTTCTTCCAAACGAAGTAAGACTGTACAAAAGCAACGTGTTTTAGATCAAAGAAACGGAATTGTGGTCCCCTTATTCTACTAACTTTTGTATCAAAGTCAATCCAGTTTCTTCAAGTTATTTTAAGAACTGACCAAGAGGTACTGCCGAGCAAGTCTGAAAATGCCCAGAAAAGAGTAAACTGCAGGGCCATTTTCATGCAGTGTTTAGTTTCCCCACCTCCCATGCGACAGTGATCACCTGTAAGGCAGAATGCATCAAATAAGCTGAATCTTTTTACATTTTTTTAAAGGCAGTTCGTCCGTTCTTTCCTCGCACTGGTCTTAAGGAAGTTTGACCCATTAAGCTCTTTATATGTCAATTTGTTTTTCTTCTATTACATGACAGATCCATAGGAAAAGGGGAAAGGTCAGGTGGGGGAGAGTATGTCTCAGTCGCGTAGCCTGCTACCACCATTGCAGCAGGGAAGAGGGATATTAACGGCATTAATTAATGGCAGAAAAGAAAGATCCTGCATGGGTCCTGGTACTCGAAAGGGTCCATGACCTAACTGCTTCATGTTTGATTGTGGCTCTGCCAGTGGGCTGTTAGTAGCCTTCTATGTATAATGCTTGCTTTCTTCCGTAATTCAAATCCATAATCAGGAGGAATTTCCAAAATGATACAGAAATGGCAATGACAATAGGCCCAGATGTTGAACCTCTTTGTGTGCTGTTTTTTTTATTAAAAAAGGAAGTCAAGAATGTGATGACAGAAAGCTGCAATCCCGGCTGTATTTTCAGTTTTCGTATTCAATAGCCACAAACTGCAGGACGATGTTTGTGACAAACTTGTATTTTGAGAAGCCTTCCAAAGACATGACAAACATTCTATGATTCTATGATGAAAAATACAGCCCTCCCTTTATAGCCTCCAGCAATACCATCTTGTGCTCTGATCTCTCTAGATTTTACATGCTCTGGTAGGCAGGTTGAGCGCTTGCCTGGCAAACTCCAAGGAAACCCAAAATACTGCTAGTGACTGTCTTGGCTGCCATGCAGTTACCGCCGTCTTTGTTCAACACTGAGCCTGTCACCTGATATATTTCTAACGAGCACTGACTTCTGGAATAAAGGCTCCAAGTCAAGACGTTTAATCACCCAAGGTCTCATAAGGATCCTACATCAGGGAAAACACCAGTTTTAATGTACTGTTGATTTACATTCTTCCTGCCGCTGTATTCAGAGGCAGAGCTGTTTGAAGCCCTTCTCTCGTGTGGTCTGCTACATCATATTTGGTTTTCTGATTTATGCAGCAGAGTTTGGGAAAAAGGATTGCTCATAAATACTCTTCAGTTTCTTCAAGTGTTTGGAATTTGCTTATGATTTAATAAAGTATTTTGAAATCACTGTGAAAGGTGCTATAGAATGCACTTCTAGGGGCAGTTTCAGATATGCAAGGTCAGGCCATGGCAGAAAAGAGCTTAAGGAGAGAGCAAATTTAATTTCAAAGGATATATCACAATTAATAGACTTTGTCAAAGGGAATCCTAGGCCAACCTGCAGATAAGGAAGGTGATATATCAACGGAGCCTCAAAGAAGTGCAAGGCAATTACAAAAGCATGACTTCCTGTGTCATGCTTGGAGTCTCATAATTCCACAAGCAAGAGACTCATTTATGAATTATTTGTAAACACTGGAATGGTAGGTTTGTTTGTGGTTGGGTTTTTTTTGATAAAATGCTAAATGAAGATTAAGAAAATTAACTCCATTTTAACATCAAATAGCCATTAATGCAAGGAGACCATGCCATCTTGCTAAAGCAAATTGATATTTTCAAACACAAGGGCCAATAATTACAGTAATTTTCTATTCCCCAAATCTCTGATTGACAGTATCTTCAGATGGCTTCCCATGGCATTTTATAGCTGTAGCTATAGCTTAGTGCTGCTGCTGAGCCTTACAGTAAATATTGACTATTTATCTTTGAATGGCTGACAGTGTTACAGTTTTAGTCAAACAGAAGCAAACAAGAGTCTTTTTTTACTATGGCTTTCTAAAAAGAGATTAATATAGCATACAAATATATACTATTATAAATAGTACAGTAGAGAGATTATTGAGTCCACCATGGACTCTAGTGCCCTCAGTCTCACTTCTCAGGAAAGGGTCCCCACAAAGACAAAAGCAATTAAGCTTTGCAGGCATTAATAGTCTTCAAAGAAGCAGGAAAAAATCCCTGAGGTGCAAGAAGAAAACAAGTGAGAACACAAAGAAGTACAGAAGCAGAGGGAAAGGAAGGGGACTCAACGGAAGACTGGCACCGGCACTGCAAAGGCACTGTATTTTTGGGTGACATCAGCACATTGACAGAGTACGAGGAGTCCTATTCAAACCTGAACTCAGAGCGGTACCTATTACTGAAGGAGGCTGTAACGTCTCCTCTTCTGCTGCTAGCGCCGTTTCTCAGGGTTTCTCCTTTTTCTGTCTGGGCTTGAAGGCTTCTCGGCTTACTACAACTCTGCATGTCAGAGCTCAGAGCAGTCTGCAATGTGTAGTTTAGTTGCGGTGCTCCTTGCCAGAAGACGTTGCAATTATTTAAGTCTACACGAATCCCAGAGAAAGCTGGTGAAGGTCATAGAAAACAAATCCTCGGGGGATTTCTAAGTATATAGAAGCCATGTCTGGCTCAGGAATTACTTGAGCTGCAAAAGTTTGGAGGCTAGGGGGGTACTTCAGGGAAAAGTATGTGCTAACTCTGTTCTTATACTCCTGTCAGGCACCCACTTTTGTTCTTTCTGAGAGATGGACACAGGTCAGACCAAAGATGACTCCTCTTATGTTCTGACATGGAGGTGGGAAGAAGAAGTCACACCTTAGGCTTTGCCTGGATTGTCCAGGCTTGCCAGGCTGGTTTGAACACAGGCAGTAGGAAGCACCTACGGTGCGAACCAGCGCTGAGGCATTGAAAGATCAATAGATATTGCATGCTACCAGAGGAAAAGGAGCAACAAAGAAAGTACCTGCTGTGGAAAAACGGGCAGTTAAAAGCTGCATAAGAGTTGAAACTCCCTGGAAATAGAAGGGTTTTAAACAGCACTTCACTCTGCCTTTGCTAGCAATGGATGTCAGCAAAAGGCAGAGATTCAGAAGGTAGTCTTCTTTCTAACAATAGCTAGCTCTGAAGCTCTTGATGTGTTTAATAGCTTCCACTTAACTCATGTAGAATAGACTGACTGTAAAACTGCTAGAAATATTAGATTCCTGCATTCTACAGGAACATTAAATTGATGAAGAGTCTTTTTTTTTTTTTTTTTTTTTGAACAGTATGGGAAGATATAAGCCTTGAGTATGGAACTGAGGCTGAAAAGTCAGTTTTGCAAACTGGAACAGTGGGAGGAGGAGCCAAGATACTATGAAAGGAATACCCAGGGAATGACAGAGTATGTGCAACGCACCCAAAGACCTAACGGTATGAGGTCAGATAGGTTTTCATAGACAGAATGGGCAATGTTTCAGCAAAAGATAAAAAGGTTGCAATGAGGCATTCATTCATTTTAAGCTGAACATTAGCAGGCAGTGAAAAAAAATGCTGCTAGACTCATCCAATTAGGACCGGCGGGAGAAGAGCACAGGTATGATTAAACAAATAAATCTTGGTGTTTATTATATGTGCCTGTTTCTATTAAATGTATATGTAAACTAGATACACATGCAAATAACATATTAGAAGACAAAATCTGGACAGTATCAGGAAAAATGAGTATGTTGAAAGCATGCCCACCCAGGGGCTCAAAGGTATGAGGTAAGAGACACTGAGAATCTAAATAATCTGAAAGATTTAGTAGAAGAGGGCTGACGCACGATAAAGTAATAACAAAATGTAGCTGAGCATCTCTCCAAAGTGTGTACTGGTTTACACTAATACAACATAGTAAAAACTGTTGCCTATTTATTAAGAAATATTAAATGCCACGATGCTCAAATACATAGGGCGACTTCGGCCTTCTCAAGAAAACATCTGTATTTAGTTTCAACGTATTGTAATCCCTGTAATTTAAAGATGATCAGTATTGGATGAAAGTGACCGTATGGAATTTATTTCCCCTACTCAGAAAAAAGTCTGTACATGCTGTCCTGACAAGCAGGGTTCTTTTATATAGCATTCGACAAAAATTTAATAGATCGAGAGACTAGAAATACCTATTGTCCACCTCGATCTGAGAAAAATGCCCTGTCCGATCTGAGACAAATAGGTGTACACTGAGGGCCAGAGTTAACGCTGCATGTGGGACCTTATGAAAATAATGAAAACTATTATCAAGGTGTGCCTCACAAAATATCATCTTCAAATCTCAGAATGCAGAATGCTTTATCGAACCAGCCATTTTGCTGTTAAGTGTCTGCAAGAGATAACAATCACCTTTGCCTGTATGGCAGGCATTAAACAACAAGATCAAGTGAATTTCCTGCAATTCTGCTTTACCCAAGTAAAAGAACAGGTTGTCTTGAAAATGAATACTTTCAGGAAATGTTTTTCATATAATCAAAATGATTTCTCACTGTAAATAATATTAGAATAGTTTAGAGGAGCCACTCAAATTTGGCTTTGACAGGAGAACTGATGATTCTCTTCAGAATTGGTAGTGAGGTGCCAGGGATGGGATGTGACTGCTACCTAAGAACGTGACAGGACGTAGCCATTTGCACCAATATATAGGGCTGTTAGCCCGACAGAAGTGGGGTTTGAACCTAGAAAAATGTGGAAACCATTGCTTTTAGGGAAGAGTAGTTTTTACATTGTTTCTGGCCATGAGCTGCAAGTCAGAGCAGGGCTGGTCCCGTATGTCTTGCATTGGTGTTGATAAAATTAAACAGGTTTCAAAGTAAATCCTTTTCTTAGAATTTCAGAATCCAGTCATTTATGTTTCCATTGAGAGGAACTTTGTCATGGGATAAAGGTTTAATCCCCAATACACTGTGCATGTTAATCAGTTTAAATCTGTGCCTGAGAACAGACATCTCACAATCAATGGATTTTAATAACCTTTGGGGGAAAATTGCATTAAAGGCAAGCAGTAGTACTTTTCTGGTTTTCCTCTTTGTTACTATTGGTCTTCTATTTTGTTATTAAGAATCTTAGCATGAGACCCAGATCTTTTTCTTTTTCTCAGGCATTCATCTGCTCTCGATTTTTCCTCATGTGAAGTTCTAATCCTCTGTTTGTGACAACATAATCATTTCCACAGCAGCTAATTGCAATATTTGTAACCGCTGATTAGAACTACAGGTGGGGATATATAGTCAGGATCTACTGAATTAAAACCAAAACAAGTCCCAGACAAGCCAAAATACACAACAGAGAACAGAACTGTTTTCACAATAGTGTTTCCAAAGCAATTCTTTTTTTTTAATGTAAACAACCACAACAGTTGATGAAAGCATTCACTGCCAGTGGAAGACTTCTCTAGACAGAGCCTTTTGGTGACTCAGTTTCCCTTAGCATGCTTTCATAGACTCATAGAATCATAGAATTGCCTAGACTGGAAAAGACCTGTAAGATCATCTAGTCCAATCGTTAACCTAGCACTGACCAGTCCCCCACTAAACCACGTCCCTAAGTGCTACATCTACACGACTTTTAAAAACACCCAGGGATGGGGCCTTCACCCCTGCCCTGGGCAAACCCGTCCCAATGCCTAATGACCCTTTCCGTAGAGAAATTCTTCCTAAGATCTGATCTAAACCTCCCCTAGAGCAACTTGAGCCCATTTCCTCTTGTCCTATCCCTTGTTACCTGGGAGGAGAGACCGACCCCCACCTCGCTACACCCTCCTTCCAGGTAGTTGTAGAGAGCGACGAGGTCTCCCCTCAGCCTCCTTTTCCCCAGGCTGAACACCCCCAGCTCCCTCAGCCGCTCCCCATAAGACTTGTGCTCCAGACCCCTCACCAGCTTCATCTCCTGACTTGGGACACGCTCCAGCACCTCCGTGTCCTTCTTGTGGGGAGGGGCCCAAACCTGAACACAGCACTCAAGATTTCCTTATAGGAATGGTGTCTGGGGTGATTAGAATTGTAGGTTTTGGGTTGGTTTGGTTTGATTTGTTTGGGTTTTTTTTCTGGAGCTACAGAAAAAGAAATCATCTGCAAACTAATGTTTCTGTCAGTCTGAGGTCTCTTCATGAATGATTAGAAACTGGAGCAAAGCGCAGGATTTTGCTTTTGTCAGCCACTATAGGTTGGCTTAGAGAGAGAGTCAGAAGGAAGGAAATATCAAACAGTTTTACTGGATCATTGAAGAAGGAGTTACTAATTCATAATCTGCCCTGCGAGGGATGCACGCCTCGGCACTGTCCTGCCGCCAGCGCCGGAAGCGGCTCTAGCTCACCGGTGTTTCCCGCCCTCCTGCCCTCCGCGCCGCCGCGCTTCCATCGTCCTTTCACGCCCAGCCAGGCAGCCCTCAGCCGGAGCAAGCAAAGCGGAGGGCACAGCTCATCCCACTAGCCAGGTTTTTAACTCAGACGTGCAGAAGCTGCTTTTCACATTGTTCCTCAAGCTGCAGTTGCAGCACTTTTTGATGTGTTTTATGCACTGTAGCCTGGAATTTTTAAATCAGAAATGGATGGGATAATTACGAGGAAAAATGTTTCAGAGGCAGCCGATCAGTAGCTGGCACTTTAGCCCTGAGCATGAGGGTGGACTTCCAGAGCGTCTGTGAAGCTCTTCCTCCCTGCAGCGTATTTTCTTCCTTCAGATTGCATAGAGGCTGCTATACCCAGCAGGAAAGATTAAGAAGGGCTGTGACAGTCTATGACAGAGTGAAAAATAGAGTACAGGCATCAGAACAGTTAGATCTGGCTTCGATAAAGCAAAACTATGCTTTTGCTCATCCTTTGTCTTGAACCTAATTCAACCTGTATTTTTCTGAGGACTGAAAATGCTTATTCAGACCTTTATTGCAAATATCGGACAGCAAGGACTTTTAATACCAGGTTTTGTGCTGTGGAAGAGTAGAAAATTTATTAACTAATATTTTTTTCTGGCCTATCACTTTCAACTAGCAAATAATGGTCTGTGTTAGGAATTTGTTATTAAACGGAAGCTTGAAAATATGAACAGGTTCATAATAAAACCAACTTGCAAATGACAAAGGGATTTTTCCTCCAACTTTTATTTAACTGGCCCTTACACCTAGGAAAATCACCTCAAAGTCAATACTATTGATTATTTTTCAGAAATCATTGCAATGACAGTTTGAAGTGGCAAGTTATCAGACTCAGCTTTAGATTACACTTGTCAGCACTGTAATTTGAAATATATTTTTTAACAACATGGTTTTGAAGCTTCATTTGCCACAACACTGAAGAGTTCAGTCACTGATGAAATATGCATTCCATGCAAGGACATGATGTTTTTCATGGTGTAAATAAACCAGTTCCGCTCCAGACCCGTAAATGCAGAAATCTGGATATACACTGTAAATATTTTTAATGGCACTATGCGTCTGCATGTATACTAATCAATTCAGATAAGTCCACGACCCGTTTTTATATTCACTTTCAGTGAATATTTATTGAGTGACTGCAATGATCAGTTAAACAGGATTTTTAGTCTCAGTTACAGAATCTTTTGAAATTGCTTGAATTTATTTTTCCACTCATATGGACAAGAATTTTCCTCTAAGAGGAGTTGTGGACTTGTCTGAGGGAAGAAATGCTCTTCAAGGGAATGGAAAAAAGTGAATATTTGGTATATAAATGGAAGTAATTTAAAACTGTAATTGTGAAGCAAGTGAAATTGCCTTTGGTCCATAATAGATGAAATCAGCTGTCGGTAACCAAAAGTAAGAGGGAAAAAAAAACCCCCACACAGTCAAAATTGCTGCCGACAGAGTTGTGGACTAATGGCTTCTGTGTTTTTCTTTTTGCTTGTCAAAGAATAGTCAGAAGTATTATTGAGACTACTGTTCCGTCAGACTGTGGTAGTCCTCAGAGAATAATAAATTAAGTGAAATAATTTGCTAAGGAAGATGGTAGCGTATTCTTTTGTTGAAAATTGGGGAGCTGCCTGTTGGTTTTTCTATCCTGATCGCTGAGGGATGCCCGCCTGCCTGCAGACACCCCGGTCTGCCGCTGCGGTGGACTTGCCAGCAGGTCACTTCATGCCCTCTTGCTGCCTGGCCGAGCCCTACCCGTTCCTTGGGTGCTGCAGAAGGTCTCCCAGTGGGACAGGGAGTCCATGGGGGTGCTCCTTTCTCCAGTTCCACCCCCTGAATCCCACTCCTTTTATCCTGGCAAACAGCGTCATCTTTTAGACCTCAGCCTGTTATTACTGTTATCCAATTATTTCTCCCTCATTTGGGCTCCCGGAAGAAAGCCTGCTTATTCGTGAGGATCCCCACTCCTGTGTTATTCCAGCCCCAAAACAACGTCGGGTCTCTCAGTTTATACTGTGTGATTACCTGAAAATAAAGGTGATGCCACACCAGAGATGAGTCCCCAGTAGAAACTGCTCCATCTCGAATCCTCAAGGGATATCTCCTTTGTGATCCCCTGGTGACTTTTAAAACTCACCAAGGACACCCTGAGCATCTGCTGGTTGGCCTAGCAGTACAGCGCTGTGCTTGTGGTCTTTGTTTCTTCCGTCCACTGAACTGCAGCCGCCAGCTGCTGAAGTAAGCGCACAAAGTGGTTTGTCCTTAAGGCCAGGCAGGGTACGTAGGACAGACGGCAGCGAGATGAACTTGTGCTTGCTGCTACGAGGGTGAGATCCCTGTTACTCCCTTGTGAAATGCTGGTGCCATCAAGGACAAGAAGTGCAGTTGTTGTTTGTCCAGCTTGGAAGAAGTGAGGGTGCCAGCTCCTGTAATCCTTCTGGCCAGTTCTCTCCCAGCAGCTCCCTCTCCGCTCAGCCTCTTCCCTGACAAAATCGTAGCCTCCCTCTCCTTCAGGCTCTGCTACTTGTGAAGAGAGAAGAGGGAAGAGACCTGCATGGTGCAGGTGACGTGCTGCACGCTGGAATAACGGGAGTCCATGGCCGCAAAAGACAGTTAAAACTGAGAGCAGTCCGTGTGCTGAAGTGTCCGTGCCGGAAAGCTCCCGAGGCAACGCCTGAATGTGGTACTCGAGTTACAATTCTTCACGGGCAATTCAAGTAAAAGACCAAGTTCAACTTGCAAATCGCTTGCAGTGAAAACTTTGACCAGCTAAGTCCTCAAAAGTAGGTGACAAATATAAAAAAGTATATGAAAATATAACATAGCCTGTGTTTAGTTCTGATGTGTGTTCTTACCTCCATTTGACTGAGGTGGTTCCACCAGATTGAACAGCGACCGGTTAACTGGCTGTCGCAGTACCAGGGTTGCTATTAATTGTTATTTCCTGTGCTCTGAAATACAGTGCTGGGAGACGTATTGTTTGCTATCAGCCTAAATAATTGTTAGATGATCGATTATGTCCCTAATTTAATCAGCCTGCTTGCTAAATGCTCCTAGGGATTAGAAGCACGTTTTGGACACAAAAAATAAAATATCTGAATATATGTGTCCAGCTACATTTTACATTAAACAAAGTGCAATTATTTCTCCCATTCCTCCAAATGGTCTAGGGATAGAAAGACTTAATTTATTGGACAGATTTTTGGCCAGATTATATTATTGGGCAGATTTAATTTGTTTGACTACAAGCAGATAAAATATCAAGGCAGAGAAGAAGAAAATGGGCAGATATAAAAGCAACTAGACTAGGATTAATCAGATGCTCAGAATGCTCTTGAGATACTCCATCATATTAGACAATTCATTCAGCTCATGAAAGCTATACTGTCATTATGATGAGAGCTGAGCAGATTACTGACAACAAATTTTTCAACTAATGAATTTAGTCTCTTTGGATCAACGACTGCCTGTGGAAAGATTCTTGAATTTACCTGCTTGATTTTACTCAGAGATGGGTTTCTCCCCCTTCTTTCTCCCCCCTCCCCCCCTTTCCTACTTTGATTATGCTGTGAGAAAAAGACTATGAATAGTTTACAACTGAGATTTGAAGTTGGACCTGTATTATTACTTGCAGTTTTTTATATACATAGTCTGAGTTTGATTGGTTTTTTGTTTTAGTTTCCCTCGTGAAAAGACTTACGACTAGGGAGGCCAGAGAACAGAAAGTGTATTTCAAATTGTTAGCATCTGCCTGGACCACAAGGATTTTGTGTCACATGTAATTTCTAAACCCAGGAAGTTAACGTAGGATTTTTATGGCTGAGTTTCAGGCTTCAGACTTATTTTCTTTTTAGCACCTGCATGATCTACTCGTGAAGGGAAAGCCAAAGCTCTGCTTTTCTAATAGCCCCATTCTAGGCTTCCACACTAGGGTGGTGTGGAAAGAGGATCCCCTGATGTGGAAAATGGTATGTACAGTTTATGACAACTGTGGTGTATTTGAACGTACAGCTTACAAAATGATTTTCAGCTTAAGCAGAAGCCATGCAGATTTTCTTGGCAACCACAAAAAGAATAAACAACGTGGAAGAAAATGTTTTTTAAATTTTTTCCAATGTTGGAACATATCGTATGGTATTCATTCTCCTGTTCTTGAAAAATTAAGAAACTAAAGACAAGAATGGATGAAAAAAAGAGAAATGTATTATTTTCACTCAAAAGGACACTACTGTTCCCTTGTAGTTTTTCCCCAGAAATCTTGCTAACAGGAAATTAGCCCATCTTTCCCGTCTCTTCTCATTTCAATTTTTAATCAGCATTCTGCATCTTTCTTTGATTTCTTCTGGAACTGCTACTTGTTACAGAGTGTTTCACTTGCTACGCTATCTCAAAAGTGTGTATACTCTTCTTTTGAATGTGTCTAATGTCGTTTCAAGTGTGTTTGCGCTTCTCTCCGCTTCCTTTCAGCATATTTGCAATGTGCTCTGGTTTTCTGTGTTGGCTTTTACATATGTTTGTCCAACCGATTACGTGATAGACCTTTATTTTTCCTCTTAATTATTGTAATTTCTTTGTGTGTGTGCATGCGTGTGTATGAAATGGTGCTTTAAAACAGTTTAGTATCTGTTCATTTACAAACACTGGAGAGAGCTTCCGTGTCCAATATGAGAGAATCTGCAAGAGAGAGAGAAAGAAAGAAATATAGCTAAACGAGTGGGGATAAATGAATGTGAAAGATTTCTTGAGCTTCAGAATTTTGAGCCTGGAAATGAATTGCAGCTGTGTGCACGCATAAATTTGGGGGCAGATTTTCTTCTTTAGCCTAGCTCATTCTAAGTGCTAAGGGCAAACTAGTGGAAAAGAAAGAAAATTACAAATATTTGTTGTCGAGATTGCAGCAAAGGAAGACAGAAAGAGGACAACTGCGGAGAAGGAGCCCGGAAGAAGGTGGATAGGTGTAGAAGCGTGTATTTTCCAGCTGATGCAGATATGTAAGGGCCATATTAAAAAAAAATAATCCTAGTAGGGAAAAAAGGTTGGTAAGTATTTTGAAATGAAAGGCCTACTCCTTTCATTTATATTTAACTGAAAAAGAAGACGAAGAATTTCACAAGCCAACTTTTTCATTTCTCCAGAAGATTACTATGCTGTTTTATCTGGGATTGTGATAGAAGTTACATTTTATATTCCCTTTATATTTTGGCAGGGAGCTGACACTGTTATTTACATGCATTATGTGGTTGTGTTTCATTACACAGTATAATAATATGACACAGCTAAATGACAAAGTCCCTGGTGAACATTTTAAGCGGTACACATCCCAGGACTGCAGTAAACACACTAAATTACAAATTCATGGACTGGTGAATATGGCTATTCAGCGATACAGGAATGGTTCATCTTAATAGACAGTACGTTCTGCTGAAAGGGCATGGGCAATAGGACAGTGTTTTATTTATTTATTTATTTGTTATTTACTTAAGGGCTGAGGATAGAAGCCCTCAAGGAAAGAGTATACAAATTTATTTAAATCACAAGGCAGAGGAAGTTTGTACTTGTGAAGAATTATCCACAGTGGGAAAAATCCTGCAGACTTTAATGATGTTTTCATCAGTATCTTCTACAGTTACTAAAAAAAGGGAAATGTTATTCACAGGTTAATTGCAAATTAAAGGCAGGGCTTAGTGATGAAATACTGAGATTTTGTTAGTAACTGATTACTCGAAGACCTCAGTGAACTAAAAATAACAGCCCCAGGATGCTACACAAGAGATTTGAACTTGATCCCTCTCCCTCCACTTATTATCCTCCTTGTCATCTTCCCATGCCCGTAATGTCTGCATGATGTCACACTATTTGAATCTTCGGCATAAGATATGTCACTTTTATTCCCAACTTTTGCTAAGAACTGTAAAATATTCTATGGCTGATGAAACAATGAGATAAAACAAAAAGCATTATGTACTGTTTTTTTTCTTTTATATGAAATAGGAGAAGGCTAAAGGAACAGAGGGAAAAAAATTGTCAGCTGGAGAAGAAAACAAGAACAACAGATAATTCCCAAGCCTTTTATTTAAAATACACTTTGTTTTAAGGCTTCTAATTACTATTCTATAAAAAGAAGTTTTAACATTCACCTTTCCCACAACAGTGGGTTTTGGTTTTGTTTTTCTATACCGACTGTATTTTCTGAATTCTCTACTAGATACGGAATGCATCCTCACTAGTCAAGGATCATACTAATGATCTGGCGGTCCCTCACTCTGTAAGAAGTTCAAGCTGGTGAGCCCCTCGCAGCTGCAAAGATCCCAGCCTATACATGCACATCCTCAGGCTAACGGCTTCGTGGCTCACACTTAAAATAAAAGGAGTACGAATTATTCTAGAATGTCACAGTGAAGGTAAGAGAGTGCAGGCTGTCGAAAATAATGAAGTGAAAGTGATCAGAAGACTTTCTTCAGAAAAATGAATCAAGAAAGGCTTTGTTTTACATGAATTCTTTGGGGTTATATAAAGAAAGAAGACTGCAGAGCTGCAACCATATGTGTTTAGACAAAAATAACTTAATTACTGTAGGTTAACTGAGAGCTGGCTCAGGACTCTAAACAAGAAGTTGTGAAAACACCATAGTAACAGGAGGGTATATGCAGGAAAGGATAGTATATCTTTAAGACCAGAGAAGTTATATTCTGCATGCAGAACGGCTTACCAGAGCAGGAGTGGCCTGGACGGAAGCATGTGATAGAGAAGGTACAAACTGTGTTATAAAGAAACGGATAAAAACATCCAAACCACTGCCAAGAGAGACAGGTCAGGAGATGTTTGTATGCATAACAGACTCTGTTAAAGAGGCACATCATTAATCATGAAGACTTCAATTACCCTGGCGTAGACTAGAATAAAAATCGTGAAATGACTATGGAAAGTTATTTCTGGAGGTAAAATGGAGCTATTTCCTTTTAATTCTGCTGAGCGATCAAGAAGGCCAGACATGTCTTTGGACGTATCCCCAAGAAAATAATATATATGTGATAAATGAGAGAAAAGTTGGGGAAGATTTGATTCCTGTGATTGTAGAGGAACAGCATCAAATTGTAGGCACTCGAGAATATTTATAAAGATAGAAGTACAAAAATATTGGACTTTAAAAAGGCAGAGTATGAAGAATATGAAATATATTGAGAATAGTGTGCAGAGTATTAAAAAACATGCTAAATGCATGTTGCAGAAAGGGAAGCTACTTATGAAAAAAGATAAAAATTCTTGCATTTTCACAGTTGTACAACAATATTAAACAATACCTGGGAAGGTTCCCAGGTGGCGTAGATATAACTCCATTTTCTTGGCCCATTTACACCAGATAGAGATGGTAATGTGTTTAAGGTAAGATTAAGGTAGGAAGAAAATCAGACAAAAAGCAGATTTAAAAGTCAAATGTGTTGCACAGAGGGGATTGTACTAAAAAAAAAAAGTTATAGAAGAAAGAAATTAGAATAGCTACAACGAAATATACATACCTTTAAAGCAATTTGACTAACACAAAAAGCTTTTATTTTCACGAATATGCAAACCATTTTCTACTTATGATTCCTGCTGGTTTTATATGTAATTCCACCACTAGCAAAAAAGCTCAGATGATAATAAGCTACATGTAGAAAATTTAAAGCAATGTCTTTATGTAAAGTATATCAGACAGAAAGGGCTGCTATTAGTTTTATGCCCTATGTGTCTGCTGACCAAAACAACAACAAAAAGCTGGTTGAAGTGAGCGAAGTGTATCTTACAGTTCACAAATAAAACAAGAACTGTAGGAGGTCTTTAAGCTATTTAAAGAATTTCATGGACTTTAAAAGCCATTCTCTGTGAATCATGCTGTCTTTACAAACACTCTGAAATTATTTTTTTTGGAGGCTGACAAGTTGAAAAATTCCATCATAAAACCAGTGTATTAATGTTTCTGTGATATTTTGTAGAAAAGCTAAGAAAAGATTTCCATATGAGAACACGGCTTTGTACAGAGCTATATACAAAGCCGGAGAGTGAGTCCCTTGCTGCAGTGTCGATCTCCAGGCTTTGAGCAAACTGCTGAGGGCGTGGGTAACAACTAGAGCAACAGCCAAACATTCACTGCCTTTCAGAAGTGAGAGTTTGTGAGGTAAAAACATCCAAAGCGAACATGAGAAAGTCGGGGTTTAAAGTTTGAGGTTGCAAAGAAACCTGAGAGTAGCGAGTCAGTTCCACTGGAAATTAATAGACGTCGTCATGATCTAAATGAGAAAGCTGCAAGGCTGACTGAAACACAACTGTCTCACACATGTTTACAGCAAAAATATTCAGGACGCTGTGATATAAGATAAGAAAGGAATAATATTCTAAAAGAGAGGTTATTGGAAAAAGTGTATTTGTTGTTATATACAGTTGTGAAAAAGCAGGAAATTGGCCACATCATTTCTAAAAATAAATTTCTAAATGGAAAGGTGTTAGGAGGCTGAAAGTCTATACCTTTTGTAACCTGGGTAAGGGCACTTCTTAAATGATAGACATCTCCTGGTGTTTTTTGCCAAATTGCATCCTATGAAGAAATCATTTCTGGGCAGGATGAGCTTATTAGTACAGCGAACAGTGAAGAGGTACCCTTGTACGTTAAGTAGAGGGCACGCCTCAGAGGAAACGATTGCGATGGAAGGATAATACTGCTTTCTTCCTTACCTGGGGCAGGGCTCATGGAGACCAAGGAGGCGAGCAGAGAGGGAGAGGAGATCTCTTCTGTGGAGGGCAGGGGGATCCGAACAGAGTATCTGGGCGCTGCGAAGCAGTGAGTTCCTGTCTTTCAGGCTTTCAACAGGGTGAGACTACGTGTCATGTACTGCCGCCTTTTCCGCTGTCCCCAGTATGTTATCTCACCATTTTATTCTCTTCATAAATTGTCCTGTTGGCAAAATAAGTATAAGCTGTACTAGATAAACAGGTGAAATGTTCAAAAATGCCATGAATCAGGAGTCTATAAAAGTCTCTTTGGGAAATGGAACTAGAGTCTGGAATGCCAAAGTATATTCCCCCTCAGCACTGGAAAGCCGAAGGTGTTCGCGCCGTTGCTGCCTGCTTCACATCACCCGAGCCGAGGGCCTCGACTGGAGCGCGTCCCCGCTCCCTCGCCTTCCTTCCCCAAGCAACAAAACTACAGCCACGGTGAAAAGCAGCTGGAGCCCGCCTGGGTGGCACCCTACCAGGGACTGCCGTGGGGTTACGACGTACAGCCTGGCACCTACAGAACAGACACAAATTCCCGCTTGCCTAAGGAAAACCGAGCGTTTCCATTTTTGGAGGCGAGATTTAAGTTATTTACATTTAGGCTTTCTGCTTGTTTATGCAATGTTTGCGTACCAAAACAGATTTTAAAAAGTATTTCAGGAGAGCAGATGGGCAGAAAGCTTTGTACCGGGCGCAGGTGCGGAGGCGCTGGCAGCGGGGCCTGCGGGGCGGCCTCTGTGAGGAGCGGCCGGGGCTGCCCCGTGCCGGACACGGCCGGTTCCAGCCGGCTCCAGCCCACCCCCCGCCGGGCACGGCTGAGCCCCGCGGCCACCGTGGTGGCACCTCTGGGAAAGTGTGTTTACGAAAGGGCAAAAAATGCCACACAGACAAAGGGGAATGGAGAAAACCAGGGAGAAACAGCAGCGTGACCACCAAAGTGAGAAAGGAGGAGGAGCAGGTGCTCCAGGTGCCGCAGCAGATGCCCACACTGCAGCCCATGGAGAGGACCATGCCGAACAGGACGGGTATTTCCTGAAGGAGCTGCAGCCTGTGGAGAGGCCACGTTGGAGCAGAGGAAAAGCGTGGGAAGGAAGAAGCAGCAGAGAGAGCAGCAACCATTGCGTACTGACCGCGGCGTCTCCCACCCCCACCTTCCCTGCGCTGCCGGGGCAGGGGAAGGCTACGGGAGTGAAGGAGTGCCCTTAAGCCTGGGGGAGGCAGGAGGAGAGATGTTTTAACGTTTGTCTTTGTTTCTCACTATCTGCATCTGCTTTAATTGAAAATAAAGTTAATTTTCCCTAAGTCAAGTCTGGTTTGCTCACAGTAGTAACTGGTAAGTGCTCTTCCGGTCTTTATCTTGACCCATGAGCTTTCCTGTTGTTTGGTGTCTGTGTGGGGGGGGGGGGCGGGGGGGGGGGGCGGGCGGGGGGGGGGGGGGGGGGGGGGGG
>JAVKLA010000047.1:4344033-4361565 GCA_034782735.1 Sagittarius serpentarius
TTTCTTTTCTTTTCTTTTCTTTTCTTTTCTTTTCTTTTCTTTTCTTTTCTTTTCTTTTCTTTTCTTTTTTCTTTTTTTTTTTTAAATTTTGCCTTGAAGTAAAGTACTTGTGAAAGATGCTAGCCTTATAGTCCTGGAGACTGATTTTTTCTCTTTAGTCTCAGAGTAGTTTCAGCAAGGAAGAGCTTTTCTCGTGCCAACATGCCAATATGCACCAGCGTTCATCTGCAAGGCTAGCCTCTAAGGGTTCAGTCTCTGTCCCTCTTCAGCTTTTTCTTTTTTCTTTTTTTTTTTCAGCGTGAGTATCACATGCTTGTACAGATGAACACTCTAGCTTAAAGACTGTAGCAACTTTCTGAGAAAGGATTGCTTAGGATGCTTACCCAAATATAGATCTGATTGGATTGCTATGAGATTTGTTCTGTGCTTAGTGCTACATAAACTGCATAGTTTTGTCATGAGTTATTGATGTCTCCTGTGATATTTTTTTTCTGTAATCAACCAGACTAAAGGCTGCTTAATGTTTCTGAGTCATTGCGTAACTTTAAATAGGCATTAGTATTAAAAGAAAGGGAAAAAGTACGTTCTTTTTTCCTTTTTACACCTCTGCATACTTCATGATCCTTGTATTCAAGCTCCAGCGCTCCCTAACTTGGATATATCAATTAACATGGGAGCCATCCCTACCAAGTTTGCATCAAACTGTGGGCAATGTTCATCTTCCAATGCTGCTGCCTCCAGGCTTGTCCTCAATATAATGTTGATTTAAATAATAAAACTCAAATCACATAGAGAAATATGACTTCTATATACTGCTTAGGATGTACTTAGTGTACCTAGTATACTTCTGTATACTTCTCAGTGACTTAATATGACCTCTTTATACTTAACTCCTCTTAACTTCCATCAACATACAAACTCCCTATACTCACGTACAATTGTATTATAATACAAAAAGCATAGGCTGACTTGAATGGCTGTAATTCATTAGCTGACAACATGACAATTTTATGGTACAGATGCAGCCCAGCAGTCAAGTATTACCACTCTGCCTACTGGCAACACATAAGGAGAAATCACATGGGGGACTCTGCCCTGGCACTTATTTTCCACACTGAAAATATGCAAAAAGAGCCATATTTATAGACTTTGTTTCATGACGTGACAGTTCCTTCTTCTGTATGAAGGGACATATCCCCTGCAGGAAATATTTTTCTCTCGCAAGCACTATTTCATGCTTGAAGGATCCTTGCAAACTCTTAGTCCATTTATGTGCAGATTTCCACTGTCCTGTTTGTCACTGTCCTGACCTCTGTTGCAACTGCTGGAACAAATATTGCCAACAAGAGCCAAAGAATAATAAAACTGTATGGCACACACAATCGCATTTGTTACATGACCAATTCAGGAAACTTGACATGGTTGGCAGCCTAACAATATGAAGTACAGGTAATTTTTTCAAGGTGCTCTCCACTTATATAGCTTATCTAGACACTTTATTCCAGTCCAGCTATTTCAAAGAATTTAAACAATGTTCAATGGAAAGAAAGCAGGACTGCAATTAGAAATTTGTGAAGTTTAAAACTGGTAAGCATTGAGCTTTCCTACAATGCGGGTGGACACTGTTCTGCATCTTTCCTTAGAGTTTAATGGAATGTTATGATTATTGATCAATAGCTGTGTTATGACTCGACTAATTCACATTAGGACAAAAAAAATCAACAAACCAATCATGGTGTGTGTCCATTTAGCTCCGTAACTGACACTGGTCACTGTGGATGCTGTGGGGATAAGTGTTAGAATAAACGACAGGTAGGTATATTATCCCTGCCATGAGAAATTTCCAGCTTAAGGATTTCCCGTGCTAGACCTTTCACCCACTCCTGTGTGGTCAACAGTCCTCTTCTATAAATCAGTCTACTTGCCTTTTGAATGTCTTGTACTTCAGAGAGCTGTAACATCTTGTGAAAGTAAATTCTATAATCTCAATATCCACTGGAGGTATTTTCCTAATCTTGTGTTTGTTTTGAAACTTCTGTCTAAGAATTTCATTTACTGCTCCTAGTTTCTGCAGCACATTAAGTAGGGAAGAATTAGCTTCCATTCAGTTTCTCTGTATTGTGCATTACTTAATATGACCTCTGTTACATACTTCCACTTTTTATTCCCTCTTTTCTAAAGGAAAGAACCCTAAACACTCATTTAAAACAGATATCTGTCCATATATTTGCCTCACTGTTCTCCTTTTGAATTTACCATTTCTGTTATTTTCTTCTTTGGGCTGGAGCAGAGGGTGTGTGGGGGGGACACAGAAGGAAGGAGCACAGCAGAATTTTACTTTGCATTCAGAGCTGTTTATACCACACACTTCTTTGGTTGTTATTTAGATCTCCATTTATCCATCAAAAAAGATCTGCATTCCATTTGCCTCAAACCGCTGCTGGACACAGAGCTGTCGTTCGGGCAGAACAGTTCAAAACGACTCTTAAATCTCTTAGCAATAATGTATAATTCAGCTAATTCTTTACAGGCATTTACTTTGTACTGTTTTTCCTTATATGTGTAACTTTGTGTTTATCAACACTGGATTTCAGTTGGCATTTTATTGCCAGTGACAGTATCACGAGGTGCTCCTGAAACTCATTGTAGTCAGTTTAATTTAAACTAAACTGAACAATTCTGTAAAAAAATCAGCAAACTGTCATTTATGTTGTGCACGTAGAGATCTCTGAAGGGTGGCGACAGTAACCTCTCTGAATCATGGCAACTTACCATTTTTCCTACTGTTTGTTTCCTACCTGTTAGTCCATTATTAGTCAACAATAAAATCTTTCCTTTCTTTCCATGTCAGCTGAGGTCTACAAGTCCCTTGGCGAAGGATTTAATAATAAAGTGCCAATATCCAAATGCAATATATAAGTACACTCTCTCAACTCCATAGCCTTTTTTTCATGTTTTTATAGGCTCATTCAAAGAACTTTCATTGATCTGCAAGTCCATCCTTCCTCCAGAGCCACATCACTGCTTCTCTATTATCTGCTTCCTATTCACATATCCAGTTCTCTTTAGTACAGTTTGCAAGAAGATTACCCAGTATAGAAGCCAGCCTTGTTGGCCTGTAGTTTCCCCATTTCCTCCCAGGCCCTCATTCCCTCGGTAATGACATTGGTTACACAACACAATTAGCGTTTTAGCTGTTTCTTATAGCTATTCCTTTAGAAACACCAGATTAGTACCAGCTAATCTAGGCAATCTATTGCTAAAAACTTTATTTATTTTTCTTCTGCAAACTTTTCAATGGCTTTTCAATTTGAGAACATTTCCAACTTTCACCCCATGTGGAAAAAGTCTCCCATGGGAATCTCCTTGACCAATTCTGCAGAGAATAGCGAAGAAAAATAATTATTTAGTTTTCCTGATGTGGCCTTATTTTCTGTAGGAGCACCTTTAACACTTTGAAAAGCTATCAGTCTTGGCTTCTTGGCAGACTTTCTGCTTCTGATGTGCTTGAAAATGTTTTTCTTAGTATTTGTAGCCCCTTAACAACTTGCATTCCAAACTATTTTTATTATGTTTTTTAAAATTTTAAATTGCTACTGTTTAAGATCATTCCTTTTTTTCTCATCAGACTTGACTTCCTCTTTCCTCTGTTTTAAGGATAAATATATATTTGTAGTATCTCTTTTATTCTGCTGTTTAATGGTACTGGCTTTTTCTGGTCCTGCTAAAGCTTCTTATAGGTGGCATAAATAGTCTCTGTCTTTCAAAGACAGGGTTTTTACACCATCTCCACACTCTTCCAGATTTAGGCAAGGCATTTCATTTTATATGGATTCACTATTCCTGGTTGAGACAGATCTTAACCTCATTTGACTTTAGGTTTTGATAATGATACCATGTCTGTATTGGCCCAATTTACTCTGTCGTTTATTATACCTTCTGTCTTCTGGTAGTGCACCAATGATTACCTGCCTGCTGCCAGAGCCCTAAGATACTTGGTATGTCAAAATACTCCCCAAAATCAAAACCTCTTTTTCTCTATCCAAGTTACTCAACTCCAAGCAAGTCTTATTTTCCCTTTCTTATAACATTTTTTCAACCACATAGTGATATGTGGCCTGGAACTGCAATTACTGCAGGGTATGTTACTAAGGAGGTCTTAGTTTTGGGCATTTCACTTAATAGTTTGTCTCCAGGATCTTTTTACATTATATGCATAATGCTGTATTGTCTATGGCCAGTGCATCATCTTTCTGCTTGTCAGATAAGTTGTGACACTGTCCTCAGTGGAATTACAAATTCCACTTTTTATAATACACAATAATCAAAGTACTTTGCTGTATATCTCCCCCTTCATGTCTGCTACCCTACTCACCACCACAAGAAGGCTTTTGGTTGTCACATGGAGGAAGGGTCTTTTCCAAAACATCACTCCCAACTCCTCAGCTTCCCTGCCCACCACCTCCATGGCGTAAATGACCTATTTTTTTTCATGCCATTCGGTCATGAAAACGTACATTAACCATGAAAGGAATGACTTGCACAATTTTGTCATTCATGCAGGGGAAAACGTATAATAGGCCTAGTGTGACAACATGAAAGGGATGGCCACAAAGTGAAGGAATTGGGTTGAATTTCAGGAAATGTGGCTGAAGGCTTGGATTTTGAACGCCATCATCTGTGATCTTACGCAAAAGTGGTTGCATATTAGAAAAATCTTAATAGTCCCTCAGTAATGAATCTCTCCTCTCAGTGCAGTAGCGGAAAAGGGTAGGAACAGAGAACATCTCATTTAAAGTTCAAATCCTGATAGACCTCAGGTGTCTGTATTAGTTTCTAGTCCATCTTGGTAAAAGATGTCAAAGGATCAGGGACGGTAGAGTCTGAAAGTCTGGAAATCTTTGTAATAAAGATTGCTGTTCAGCTGGGGCTCTACTCTTGTTCAAGAAGAATTTGCTGTTACTTGCCTTAAAAAGTAAAAGGCCAAATATCCACTGCACAATCAAGTTATCCATAAAACTCCCTTTCTTCACCCCAGTTCTAATGAATTCTACCTTGCTACCAAGCAAAAGCAAGCTAACGATTGCAGAAAGACTGGGACACCCACAATAAAGCGTTCCGCTAAGGTGTGCAGCTGGGCCCGTCTCCTGTTTGAAATCCATTTTAGCTGGCAGTCCCGGAAGAAGTCAGCGTTCTGAGCAAAAAACCCGGAAACCTCTTTTGATGCCACCATTAATCAAGCCTGTTAGTTAAAATGCCTAAACATTTTTTTAAAGTGATTGAGGACAATGGCATTTTAAATGTAATATCCCAACACTCTGCTAATGCGTTTTTAGACATCTATTTTATCATGAGTGAATTTGGGTCACATGAACAAGATTTTTTTAAAGAATCATCTTAAAATTACTATGCGGCACGTCTGTTCTCCCTCCACTTGGTATGGATCACACATAACAAGTTCAGGTATAAGTGCTGCTGTAACAACTCCTTGAATCTGACACCTGATTTTTTATTATGTTTAATGCATGTTGAACGTAAGAAAGGGGGGTTTGGTCAAGAAACACAATGAGCTAGTAGCAGTCATACAGAAATACAAGGTGATATGAGGTGTTTTTAAAGTACTATCCCAAAAGACAGCGGCCTGGAGAGAAAAAGCAAGAAAGCCGAAGAACAATCTGAAACTCGTATGCCTGTCATCAGACATAAAGGACAATTTTAAAAAACATATCCACAGCACAGACATTTCATATGTGATCTATTTCAATGCAGCACTGTATGAATGACACTGAGAGGCACATTCTGGAGACGTGGAAGAAGCTGTTGATTTGTCACTAAAGCTGTATTTGTTTATGCAGGCAAATGACCGTGAAGACTGTCTTATCCTCAGTTGGCAAGAGAGGGCAGATGTTAACCATGCACGCTGCCCCTAGCCACCTTGCTACAGGCCTTGACATGCCCTGTGTGCAAAAAAGGTAAAACCTGGCTGTTGTCTTTCTGTTTGCTTCAGGCTGTCCATTTAGCAGTTACATTTCTTAATTTTTGCTTAGTACCTTAATTCTTAAATCTACATAAAATGTGAGTTTAGTCTGGAGTGCAAATGAAAATGCAATAACAGCAGCACTGGAAGCTGAATGATACCTTTCAGATCATCCAGTTCCACTTTTTTTCTTACTTTATATTTGCATTCGCAATCTTGGATTTCAATAACTTCATAGCCTAAAACAAGCCCATAGCCAGGAACTTGCTTTTGGAGAGCAGCCCGCCCCTCCTGCTCCTGCCTTTCACTTTACTTCTTCTTCTATCATCTTCTATGTGAAATCTCACAGTTCGTAGTTACTGCTTCCATTGTAGATCACTTTGCCATGGCCCGTGTGGCCCTTGGAACAATTCGGTATGTTCAAGCAGGGTTTATCAGCTACATTCCCCAGAGAAAACTGGGACGCCAACTGAACGGTTCTTTTCATACTTGTGAACAGCCTTTAGTTAAAAGGCACTGATGTTAATTTGTTGTCATCCCAAATGCTTTGATCTACAAAGCTTGGAGGGAGGAGAAGAAACAACCTAAACCCCTATACACAAATGTCACCCCAGCACCCCCTTGAGTTGAATTGTAGGTGTCATTTGCCTGCTTTACAGAGCCGTTTTCCTTCAGTGGACAGTATCCGGAGTACCACAGTTTATCGTTCCCAGTCATGAGAACTAAGGGACATGTAAAAGGATATGAAGCTGATTCAGAGAACTTTAATGTGTTTAGGAGAATATTTTCTTGGGAATTGTGACCAGGATGACGTATAAACACTTGAGGGCAATATTTGCAAGAGGAAACAACACTTGTTTTTCAGGTGAGTCCTTTTTTTCTCCAAAGAAATTAAAAATTCTCCTTAGAGATGCTTCTGATCCGGTTCAAGTTAGCAATAGTGAAAATCTGCTTGTAATTACAGACCCTCTGTTACTTATTTCCGCTCAAAGGACACCCTTAATTTGGTGAACTTCTTGTGTTTAGCTATTTTACAAAAACTTGATCAAGACTTGCTGTGAGTGCTAAAACATCAATCTCCCAATCTTAACGAAAGGCACGTGCATGCAACATCCAAATGACTTACGCTAGATTCATATATATAAAGCTTCTTAGAAATCTGACATCTGCTTGAAACTTGAAGCCTTTCAGCAGCTCATAACCTCCCAGTCTTCAGTCTGAACTTAGAGAAGGCACAACTGAGATTAAGCAAAGCCGAAGTCAAGACCAAGTGGAAGCTACTGTGTGTGTTAAGCAAAAAGGTTTTGTGAGGTACAAAGAACTAATGTAACTGACTTTAAGGAACACCATATAAATACCTAGATGCATACATCGCATTTACTTTTTGCTTTAGTGATTTTACTTAATCATGCTATCATTTAAGTCCTCTTGACTCATATCTTATCATGGCTAAAAATGGAGATTGGGGAATTAGTAGCAAGGTGGATAGTCTGAGGTAGAAACAACTGGTGATGGTAGTCTGATGATAGATGGACTTTGTGCCAGGCGCTGTGCATTCCTGTGCGGTCTGAAGCTGCAAGACCCCTTGGAAGTAAAGAGATCGTTTGAAGAGCAACAGGTGATGACTGTCAGTTGAAGGAGTGGATAATAGTCCGTGAAAATGAAAATAAAAAATCTAAACAACATTCGGTACTTCACTGAGAATGTAAATTCATTTCTGAAGACAAATATGCCTGCCAGTTGAACGGTTTCTTCTCTTTCTCCCTCTTTTAAACTTTGATTTCCAGCTCAGATTTACTAGACACATTTAAAATTTATTCCTGTGATGCTATTTTTACAAGTTCCTTTATAGACTAGAACTGCAATTTTAATAGGCTCTAAAAATGAATCCTTTTATTTTTGGTACACAGAACACTGTGTACTAAATGCAATGCAATAGAAGTTGCACAAAATACATGATCTTTAATACTTTTACTCTGCATTTTAAGAATAGAAGCTCGTAGTTCACATTTTTCTACAAAAACTGGGATGTAAAGCTTTTCTTTAAGTAAATGTTTGATTATTTTCTCTTCTGGTCCTCCATATAAAGGGAACGAAATTTGAGAAGCTGTTTGTGAAAACAGTAACAGTTATCACACTATGGATATTCTGAATTATAACCCTTACGGATAAAGTGCAGGTTTCACCTAGAATGAAACTGAAGACTACAGGGTGATGTTAGGGAGATGGTAGTAATAACAGAATACTCTAAATAATGGACTATTCTTTTTAGAAAATCATAGAATAAATAATAGAAATATTATTAATTTTTAAAACATGGCCAGTTGGTACAGAAGTACTTCTGCTCCTTGAATCATTTAATCTGGACAAGATCTCTTCCCAGATTCACTATTTCTGAAGAAAAGGGGCAAATAAAAGTGTCATAATTAAATTATGCGGTATGTATTATTAATGCAAATAATAATTCATAATAACATAACAATGTGATCATAATGTGATTAAATTAATATTATAGTAATTCCTTAATTTTGGGGTAGTTTGCTTGGGTTGCCGATTAATTATGTCATTAATACAAAGTATTCTGGAGTAGATGCCATGCACAGCTACAGTTGTTAGCCCAGAACATTATAAGCATGGCTTTTCTGCTTCCAGGTTAAGGAAGCTGATTCTTTTAGCTTGGAATGGACCTAATAAAATCCTACATATGCAAGCTGGCCTCACATAAAGCCATTTTGTGCATTTTTTTTTTTCACTGCATTGCCCAGAGGTTGAAGTTCTAGCAAGGTCTTATGTTTCATGGCAGATGCCGGTGTCATGCATTATTACCTCCTGTTTGGGACTGCCAGAGAAAGTCCCTTCTAGAAGCAGATCACCGGGTACAAAGATGTTCATGCAGATCTGGTGAAGGCTCAGGCACTCTATCTCAATATTTAATGTGCCCGTTTTAGGCCATCTTTGAACATGCAAGTGCTTCCTTCTCTCTGCCCTTTACACCATCCTAGGTAACAATGACAATAGAAATACACTTCCAAGTCTTACGTTTTATGCTGCATCTTGAAGTGGTGCACGCTAGACTTCCTTTCAGGAAGTAAAGCAGAAATTATTTTCTCAATTCAGATATGGCCCTTACTCCACCAAACTATTTTGAATATTATAATTTTTAAGCATTTTTTTTTTTAAGACTTTGTCATTCACAAATTTTAGAGTTGTTAGGTGTAGGAGTTATCACCAACTTGCTGGGGTTGACCTCCAGTGTGTCATCAGTTACCAGGTAGCACAAAGATTCTCCCTTAACGAATCCAAATATTGTAGATCCACAAAAGTATTTTAGTTCTCTAGTTTGGGTCTACTTCAAATAATTCTAATAGTGAGTGTCCAACACTTTTCTCTGAAATTAAAACTATAGATTAATGGCCTTACATCAAATATAATGCTTTCAAACACACAAAGAAGATGGACAAGTATCCTAGAGAGACATTAGATTGCTTCTACAATCTAGAGACTGTAGTGCAGGTAATAAACAGCTTGGACTACAACATGGAAGTTGCAAAAATTCAAAGCAGCCCAATCCTATTGATCTTACTACAGCATTAGCTGGACGTTTCTAAATGCAAAACATGTGTTAAATCTAAGTTAATGTGGCTTCTGCATTAATTCAATTCTTTCTTGCTTCAGCGAAAAATGCTTGTACTGTACAAATCCTACTGTTGCAGAGCAATTCCGTAGATATAAACAGCTTGGCTATTCTTAATGTTCCCTATACTGCTGAGGATCTCAGAAAAGCTGCAGAGATACATCACAGCAATCATTAGCGATCAAGAGTTTCCAATTACCAAGTCACACCTACTTGTCAAGCGGTTGATACAAATGAAGCAAAACTAAGAGTTTGTATTTAGCAAGGAGTTCTCTAAGAAAAATGAAGGTCACACTTCCAGAATACTTTACTTAAAATGCAGATACATCACCAGAGAGGCAATTCTACCACACCAGTTTAGTCATATTGCCTTAGCAAACCAGTTAACTGGAGCCATAGTGTGATTTGGAAGTTGAGAGAAGGGTTACAATGACTAGAAGTGTTTAATCCAAAGGGATAGTAACTAATCATCTCTTTGGCTTTCCTGAACTAGGCTGTATATAGCCATTGCATTAGTAAATCCTTATCAGGTATAACAGTGCCTACAGCTGGAAAAATCTCTGACAGACAAAAAATACAGGGCTTTGGGCAATGTACAATGAAATAATTGCAATAAAACAAGAGGGTTTTCTTTGGAAGAATGCCTTAAGGCTTCTAAGCACTTTTGCATAAAACCAAGTTCCAATTTTACGTGATGTTTTACATAAAACCAAACTGATGTCATGTAGAAATTCAAGAGATAATAATGATTTAGATCAAAATCTTGTTCCGGGCAAAAAAGAACACATCAAATATGGAGCTAAGAATTTATTTTTAGTCACAATAATGTTTTTACTGTCTAATAGTCCAAAATAATATAGAAAAACGTAATTAATAATACAGGTAAAATTGCTACACAAACAATTTCTATCCCACCCTTTTCTCTGTTGTGATGTTCACCTTTCCAATGTCCTTCCGAATCCTAAGGTCAACAGCTGAACCTTTCTCAACAGCCACAGGGCTGGCAGTGATAATAAGCCATCAGCAACCTGAGACCTTTGCATGAAGGAGCATAATGTTTACTGTGGGAGTTTCTTTCCTTTCAATCTCAGATTTGTTTCTACAAATGTTCTCGCAACAGACAGCCTCCTTTCCGTTGATTCCCAACTATTCTTGAGAGAAAGAGCTATTGTTTGTCGTGCAGTGACTCCCTAGGCCAGCGGGACTGTTGCTACACAGGGTACTCCAAAAGGTCAAGGTGTCACACTTGGAGTGAATTCATCAGACAGTTGTTGCAACAAGCTAAATCCGGCTCAGGCTGTACCAGCCCGGAGGAGACCTGAGAGCTTGCACTGGCCAGTCAATGCAAAGCCTGTGGCCTTCTACTACTGATGGCAGAAAATCGTATTTACTGGGCTACAGCTGTCACCAAAGAGAACAGAAACATACCACTGACTTTCTTCTGAGGGAACCGGGCTCAGCTTGTGCGTCCCATCAGGCAAAACGGAAAGGAAACAAAATTGTACTTATGTTTCCTGAATGTATCTTCAAAATGGTTAGACCAGAGAGAGTGCAGAGGAAAAATTTCAGCTTTTTTTTTTAGCATTCAGTATAGTTAACATTGTTAAGAAAAGGAACGTCTTTCATTGGTTGGAGTGTAAAACTGAAAGTACTGAAACATGGTAAAAGAAAGCAAAACTCTCTTCTTTCTTGCTAGATCGGAGACCTGAAATTGCACAAATTGGCTCCTGTGTTCAGAGGCAGAATTGGGAAAGTAAAGGTAGGAAAAACAAGCCAGCTTCCCAAATCCATAATCCATTTTATATTTATTAATCTTGAGCTTGTTTCTAAATAGAGCTGTTTTCTTATTCACCCAGATTTTTGAGTGCTGAGTAAACTAAACCCATGAAAGATCCTTTTGAGACTGACCTCTCTCAAATGTGGAATCAGAAATGTTCCTTATTAACTTGCAGTGTCTGTTGGATGCCAGCATATGGTTTTGTTGTTATTTCTTTGAATTAAACAACGCTAATTTCCATATATCTCCATGTTGCTGTTTTCCTCATGCTTACTTAGTTTACTCTTTAATGCTTCTTTGTTTCCAGATCTTGTTTGAGACCATTGAAAATGGGAAGAGAGTTATAAAATAAATATGTTTGAGATGAATAGCTGCATCTTTCATAAATCTGTTTTTTAATTACAAATGAGCTCAACATAGTAATGCATTTTACTTTAATTACGATTTTGATGACCTTCTTAAAGCTGAAAGCCATTTCTCTTTATTTAATGGCATGCATGTGTGTGTTTGGGGAGTTCTGTTGCTAAGTGATTTCCAGGAAAGCTAGTGAAGCAAACTAATGAAGTGTCAGATAATATTTTGTAGTGGTTTTATGGAATGGCATTATTGGACCAAGAAAAGACCTGTCTTGCATTTGCAAAATCTTCAGAGTACGAAGATTTGAGAGAGCATATCAGACCCGGATTTGAAAAGAATCCCCCATGTCCCTGTTTTACTACATCCAACTTGTACATTTGACCAGATAATATAAGAATAGGCTGGTGATAGATAAGTGCAATGCGGATTTGTCCCATTGATTTACAAGGGTACCAAGTATGTTTGAATCTTACACTTCCCTGTTTCTTTTTCTTTCTTTTTCTCTTGCTTGCTCACTGTTTCTTTTTAAACAAGCATCGCCATTTCTCTTTCCTACAGCCTTGTTTCTGGAAGAAGCTGAAGTGCACTGCATCTGACATATATAGTGTATAAATTCAGCTTGTAGATACAGAACTTGTCAGCTCAGAGTGAATCTGCAGCAGGTGGAAGTGACACAGCACTGACTTCAATACAGTTCTGTCACGACGATGATGGAACCTGGGTCAGCTCCACACACAGTTTAAAAACACTTTTTATAACAGAATTGCTCATACGTAAGCTCTTTCACAAAGACAGCCCAAAAGACTGGGTTCTTAATACAGAAATGCTTAAGCAATTCTAGCAGACGACTGGCGTAGGATTCCTATGCTGCGTCTTGTTTTGGAGAGGAAAGGAAGCCGTATGTACTTTGGCAGCAAGGATTTTAAGCCTTCACTTGGGAAGCTAAAAAGATTTATTAATAAGTTACAGAGCATCCGGGTAGCACTTAGGCATACCATAACGAAGAGGTAAATGATGTGTCCTTTAGTCACTAACACATGGACTTAATATGCATTTTTTGAACCGATTCTTTAACACCATTGCTAAGATACCGATAGTACATGAAGTAAAAGGAAGGATTATCAAGGATAACTGAACATACACAATCCAAACTCTATGACACTTCATTAATTAAAAAAAAAAAAAAGCTGAGATTTCTTAAAGAAAAGAGCCACAATTTTTTTTTATTTTTTTTTTTTAAGAGAGTGAAGCCAAAAGCTTGGTATGAAGCACAAACTTTAAGCTAAATTGATTCAGACTTTGAGAAATTCAGGGAAAATTATAGTTTGGACATATCCTAATTTAGAAAACATCAATTTCACAATAGTTTTTCTTTTTCATTCTGGTTTTCCTCTATATCTTCTTTTTTTCACTTAATAAACTACCTCCCCCCATTGATCCTGCTAGACCAAAACCATGTTTGTGTAATACATTATTAAAGTGGTGTCAGACTCATGATATAGTGTGCTTGGGGCTTTGCAGCAGCATTATTTTACTTGGTGTTCCTTAAAAAAAACCTCAAGGGATTCTAAGGCAATATTAGGTCCTTTTACAACATACTGTACAACCAGTTTAGTTGTATGCCATTAAGTTATTAAACAAAATCAAAGGTGGTGGTGTTTCCTACGTTCTACTTCAGAGTTACTTCAGAGGCCTAATATCTGAGAGACGCTATGTATTTATTTTACTAAATTTGCCAGTGGGGAAGTCACGCAGAAGGTGGTTAAAGATAATAACTCGCCATTTCACTGTGAGAGCATGTACCAACCCTGGAAGACTCTCAGTTCCTCGTGTACCTACAGCCTACATTGTACTCCTATTGCAACCTGCTCAAAGGGCAATGCACACCACTCTAATTAGTTAAATGAATCGAGTCCCGTCTCTCTTCTCAGGTGTGAAAGCAAAACACTTCTCATGTTTCTGTGTGACAGAAGAGAGCTGTTCTCAGCTAGCGAGGAAAATGATACAAGAAAAGGGCATGTATTTCAATTGCAAGGACTAAATGGTAAATAGAACTGATATCACACCACGGGTCTGCAGCATGATATGTGGGTAACGTGCGTCCTGTTAGAGGACGGAGCTGTGAAAAGATTGCCTTTTTGCTGCAGTCTGGGCCAGGTGGAGCTCTCCCAAAGGAGAGAAGGTAGGTCCCTTCCCCAAGATGACTGAACATGTTGAAGCAGAAACCCGATTTCTGCTTACTTTATTCTGCCCTCTAAAGAGGATGAGAAAGACCGCAAGCTGGAGGCTGTAATGCAAATGAACTGAAAGGCTTCAACAAAGAGCAGGGGGAAGGTGTGTAGGTAGCCCTCAGAGGTGAAGAGATGGATTTTTTCCCAGGAGAAAATGGGCAACTTCTGGAGTAGGAGAGAAGCCCAGAGGCAATACGCAAACGGTCCCATAAGACTAAAACTTGCTGAACCAAGAGGAAGAGTGAAGGCAGAGCCCCACCCTGCAACAATATGTTGGCCAGATTTTATTTTGAGCCCCCTTGTTTTAGTGTTACACACTAGCGATGCAGATTTTTGGTCTCCAAAGTTGCTGTGTGCTAGCTGGTGTCCCGGTACAGGAACTCAAGGGCCTTTCGGTGTCTCGTGTCATGCTTGCTTTTAGGTAAATCTCGATACTGTGGCTTAACTAGGGGAGTTCCACGTTAGGAAGATCTTACTGAAATTCATGGTTTACCTGTATTCAGTTTGCACTGGAAGGTGCGAAACCTATAATGGTGCAAAACAGTCATGTTTGAATGCTGTCCTCATTCCTGTGTCAGTCAAGGGTGGACCAAGGAACAGTGCAGTGTTTCTTGTCAATGAGTGACATGTTCCTGTGAACAGCAGGAGATGTTAAGAGTTGCTTTCTTACCCTGCATAGGCAGTTTTCATCTGTCTGCTGATACTGCTATCAGTACTGGCAGTCAATACAAGCTGTGATTTTTGGATTCGAGATTCCAGTTCTTGTCTCCTGGGAACTGAGCAGAATTAACCTAATTACTGAGCATTTGTAACAATAGTCAGATGGTTTCCACAACTGCAGTTTGACTGGAGCAGACTGGCATAACTCTATCAGTTAACCTTTCCTTCTCTCCCCACGCTTTAAGTTTAGCAACCGGCATGTTGCCTCCAGCTAACCTCATAAATGAGTTAAAAATACAGGATTGTAGTATTAGGTGTGATGGCCTGGAACAAAATTTGTTAAAGCACTGAAGATGTCTAGCATCTGATTTGTTCTGCAACGATATATTCTGTTCTCTGATTAAAAAAACCCCACAAAACCAAGGTGGACTTTGTTAGTCTGAGGGTAATGGATTTATCAATTCCCTGCTCAGGTCAGCTAAACACATGTTAAGTATGTGAGGACTCATTACACCCACACATAATCAAAAAAAAGGCAGACATTTGAAGACAAAATAATGTAGCACATTACAGTTAACCCATTTTTTTGGAAGGGGCCATAACCAGGTGACCGGTACTTTGTTGTGTCCCTCCCTTCTCTTTTCTCCACCTTCACACCTTCTTCCCTAAAAGTCAGACTTGCAGTAATACCTGTTCTGTAATTTATTTATAACAATAAAGACATATAATCCAATGGAAGACTATGTATTACTGTACTCTTCCCTAGTGGTATTGGTGGATATATGATCTTTGCAGAGGATTGCTACAAAACAATATTGACAAGAGTAGTAGGTAAACATATACAAGGCTGAGCTGTATTTTAACTCTTTTGTCTATTTTGGGAGTGTTATTCTCTTGAATCAGATCCTCCGGTCCCTCTCTCTTTCCCTGCAACGGTCCCCCCACTTCAAAGAAAGCTTCAAGTCCACTAGGAGACACCCAGATATTTAATCTCAGTTTACTTTTCTTGGCTTTCCCTCTTCAGTGAGCTATGCCACATTATATTTCAAATTCAATTTCTTGTTTAGCTATGCCTTTTAAGAAATGACAAAGCATTTTACTAATCACTTTTATTAGTGAAACTGAAAAAAGAATTTCTGCATTTTTTAGCACAAGGGGGACATTTTACCTGTGTATGTTTGTTTTTCTGGGGGACAGTTTTGTGCTCAGAAATAAAATCACTTCGTCTGAGTCCAAAACAAATACCTTCTGTATAATGGACAGTATGGAAATTGTTATTGCTGCATCATTAACAAATGTGTCGTTTAGACATCGAAAGTGCTTTCTTTAAAAGGTGAGCTTTTGTTCACATTACATTTATTTATCTGAAATGTTTGTCTTTAAAAATACATAAATAGGAGCCCAAAGGGAAGTTTTAGAACTGTATGCTTTGAAACATTGATCTAACCCTTGTTAATGGAAGTGTTATCTAAATCTTGTAGAAGTAATGAAAATTTCCCCAGGTGTTAAACTGCAGAATCTTCTGTCACTTTGATATAAGGGTTAGATGACAAAGTGGATTGCCTTGTCCATCAAAGTGTGGTTGAAGAAAATTTCACTGACTACTGAAGTAAGAGTGACAAATATACTGGAAAGTTCATATGGAATTTACCAAATGTAAAGAAACTAGAAGCTTACAAAAAAAAAACCCCAAACAGAAAAACAACTAGTGCAAGATGATGTTAAGTTTGCATAAATCCTTTTAGCCCAGGAATCATTTTAGAATTGGATAACAATGGTGATTCTAAATAACAGAATCATGGCTTTATCTAAAAAAACACATTTAAATTTACTTGATTTAAGTTCTTATCATTGGCTAAACTGCAAAGAATGTAACTATATGACTTTCACAAGGAGTCTAAAGCAAAGGCGGAAGGAGTTTGCTTAAAAACGTCCTTGCTTACTTAGCTTTGTTCTATAAGGCTAGTCATTATCTTGAGTTTTAAACTGAGCTATGAGGAAAATAAAAAAAGTAGGGCGTACAGTTCTGTTTGGTAGAATGATTTCCTTAAAGACAACACATTATTTGGCTTGAATTATTGGGTGTCACAGTGGCCAGATGGAAAACTCAATTTACATTTTATTTTAACTGATTTATCAACTATTCCATTGACAAAGAGAGGTGTTACTTTGGTGAGTGAGAAAAATGTTATTTTCTGCTTACAGTTGCATTAAAATGTTACAGTATGTTAGAAGTTTTCACTCAAAGCCTTTTCATCACTATTGCTGTTTCCCAGACTCCTCCATTTTTAGCTGTTTCTAGAAGTGAGAGCTTTAGTAGGTGTTACTATGGTTGACATTTTGCTGCTGTTTCCTCCATCCCTCCCCATGTACTGATGAATGCACAGTGGGTTAAAAGGGCTGCATATGGCAAGGACTTTGTCAACCCACTGCAGGGTCTTAACTGGTTTGTTGAGAGAGTACCAATATTTCCTCAGTTTTCTTCAGGGAAACTTCAGAGAAGCAGAGTTCAATCCCTGACTTCCCAAATCTCTCACCCTTGTTAAATCATATGCTTTTTTTCAAGAGAACAAGTCAAATACCCACAGCCTGGGTGGATCTTCAAAACTAAACAGGAGCTTGCGCTCTACCGCTTGAGAGAGGAAAAGACAGAAAAGCAGTAGTTAAATTATGTTTTGATCCACTTGTCCTTCCTCTCTGCTTGGGCACAGCGCAGATGTGTTCCTCTTCTGCCTTGCCTACATTTCTCCAAAGGCAAAGAAAACACGGATTCACTGGCCACAAACAGTATCTAACATTTTTCTGTGGGCTCGTGCTTGTGCCACAGATTTGGGACTACAGAACCATGGCACAGACTCTTTTTGCAGCAGGTATCACAGAATCATAGAATCATAGA
>JAVKLA010000047.1:4362533-4387795 GCA_034782735.1 Sagittarius serpentarius
ACCCTTCCAGGGACGGGGCAGCCACAGCCGCTCTGGGCAGCCTGTGCCAGGGCCTCACCGCCCTCATGGTAAAAAATGTCTTCCTTCTATCTAGTCTGAATCTACTCTCTTTTAGTTTAAAACATTACCCCTTGTCCTATGGCAACAGGCCCTACTATATAGACATCCACAGAAAGTCTTGGTGTCCCACCATGAAAAAAAACAATTTTGTACATGTCACCTGTTTTCTGAGCATGTTTTGCTGATTGCAGCTTCTGGGACATCTATGATTTGAGATCTGTTTGCTTTTTGCACAGGTATCCCCCCCAAACCTCTATCCTCTAGAACCTTATAAAGAAGCAAGCATGGGTCCTGAAATGCTGCAGAACTGGATCCGTGGATTTAGAGGGTTTTATTTTGTAATGAGAAAAAACAAAGGGACAAGATTTAGAAAGCATGAGAGGTGGAAAAGCAGCCTACTATTTTCAGCGGTATTTCACGTGCTGGTATTGAAACGTTTAGCACTCCTCTCTGGCAAGAGGGCTTGTGTAAGTTCAGCGGCATGGTAACTCTTTGTACTCCTTCCTTAAAATTCTGGGAAAGAAAAGTAAGAATTCTGTTTAAAACCAGAAAAAGTCTTATTGGCAGCATCTTCATTTTCTCATAGTAGAAAATAAGTAAGGGTACATTGTCATGAAGTATTAGAACAGCAGTATTTGAACTGGAGACGTTTGCATTTCATGACACTCCTGTTCGATTTCCTTTGTTATTTTATTCATGATATTCTTCAATCACCCTGATTTATTAATTTAATGTGAAATGTATATTTTAGTTTGAGCAAATGAGAGTATATTTGAAAGCCATTTTTTTGAAAAATCTCCACTCTGACTGATGGATATTGATAATCTTGGCATGGCTGAAGCAGAAATTTTGCAAGCACCAGAAACAAGAATGCCTATTTTTTATTTTTTATTTCCCCAGGCTGGCAATAAAACTGGAAGTCTTGAGGAACACATCAAATGTAGAGAATGTTTCTGTAAAAGAGGACCTTTCCAGGGACAACTGGGGGTTAAAAGGTCTCCTGTTCTGAATTGCAGCCCCATAGGGCTAAAACTACATCTGATTACAGTTAAAGAAATGCCATAGAGCAGAGAAAAAAGAAATTAGAAAGAATCTTTTGTACTAACAATTCATTCCATTTTTCCCCTTAGGCAAACAAACCATTATCTTTGGTGATGGCAAAGTCTTTAACATTATATGAAACTTTCTTATTTTACTCTAAGCCCAAGAACAACATTTCTTTAAGAGGTGGGTGAAAGAAATAAGAAACTGATAAAAGAAGTGTTCAACTTTTAATTAAGTTTAGCTGAGAACAGTCAGATTAATGATTTGCTTTATTTTTCCTTCAATATCAGAAATCCTATATCAAAACCCTTGGTTCAGTAAAATGTAGTTTACCATGGAGAGAAAATTCTATGGCTTCCTGCAATTCCATAGCTAATCTTTTTATTATCCTAAAGACAGCTTTTATAGCCCAGGGCAATAATTTTTATCTACTGAGGAAGTTTTAAATGGGCATCAATACTGGGCAGTCTCCCTCCCTTTTCTTCCTCATAGTCAGAAAGCACAGTAAGCAGCTAAACTATGTCTAAACAGCCCAAAACAAATTCAGTTACATTTCTCCAAGCTGCCTACTTCGGTGTGGTTCAAAAAGTTATATTAATATGATAATTCTGCAAATTCAGACTGATTTGCATTTTCTATAATTTTGGACTATTTGCTCTGGCTTCTTATATGCGGCACCAAAATGCTTTCGGCTAATTTGTCCTCTAATTCATATTCTTATCTTGGGGCATTTGTGGTTTCTTCTCCGCAAGTTTTAATGCATTTTTTGGTTGAATAATCGAGATGTTGCAAGTGACGAACAGGTTGCTAGTGCACTGTCCTTCTACAGCAGAGAAGAGAGAGCTGTTGCAGGCTACATACCTTCATGGTGGCCCACTTTCAGTATTGTGATGTGCTGAGAACATTTGTAAGGGAATCCATGTTGTTGGCGTCCCATTTCTCTCAGTATTTGTTCATGGAAAGGAATTTTACCTGCTCTGCACTGCTGGGATAGTAACCCCTGAAGTTTCTTTGACGATTGCTGTGTGTCCCAGGCCCAAAGATGAAGAGGCTAAACCTCTTTCTAAGAAGCAGAGTTACAGCTTCTTGCAATTGTTGCCATATGGTTCGATTGACTGAATTAAAGATCTAATTCCAACAAAGAGGGGGGCAGACTCTGAGCTGACTATAACCATACCAATTATAAAAATAAAGAAGCGGTTTAATGCTCACTAGCATTAAGTCCCAACAAACCAAACTGTTCGGGAGTAGGAAATGAAGAGAAAAAATGAAAACACTATTCTGCTACTAGGAGCTGATTATGTACGAAGGTCTAGGATACCTCATCCTGATAACTGCGTGTATTTTATGTCTTTATCTGCTTTGCTCTCCTTCAAAAATAAAGGATTGGTAAAACTAGAAGGAAAACAGATAAAAGGAATAGGAATGATCCAAGTCTTGAATTACCTTCCGTATGTAGGACCAATTAGATTTTTACTCTCCTCATCACTATCTCATTGGTTTTAAAAATGTTACGCAGTTATATGGGAATTAGTTACTTGCCCTCTCTGGTTTATGTTTCTGCAGTGCTACAATTTCTTTGTATAACTGAGCAAATTGGAAGAGCAAGGACTACTTAACATATGGACGGGAGTCTTGATTAGGATGCCGAATCATTAGGACAGCTTAGAGGTCCAGGATAACAATGGTAAAGTTTGTCAGTTTCTATCCTACGGATTAGTAAAACATATGAATGGAATTAAAAGTTTATGATCAGGAAGATTACTTTGTTTTACGAGAGCATCTTATTGGAGATGGCACTTCCTTCTTCGGTGTCCTAAAGCTGCACTTTTGCATTTAAGATTTTTTTTTGTAAGGAACTGGCATGTTTGGGCGTCATCAGGTTTGCTACTGATGCACCCAGATCTCCTCTTTCCAAACTTTTCAACTGGAAATCTCACTGCCATGACCATTTTGCTATACAGTGCTCTCGAAATAGCATACCACTGCCTTTCTTTTCATGTCTTGTCAAGATGCTTAGCCAGTGACTGAACTGAACCAGGTGTGAAATTTCCACTTGAAAGTCTTCTCTAAGTTGACATAACTGTACTGGTCAAATCTGTGACAGGACATTTTCCCCCAAATTTATTGGCATCCTTGTCATCTTCATGCCACCACCTTACCTCTGTTCCCAGCAGTTAGGTCCCCCTTCCATTCACTAGTGAATTAAATAGTAAATTAAGCAATGTTTAATAGCGAATTAAATAATGTTTCACGTCAACAGGTTTGTGGATTCCTTCTTGAGAATCCTTCCTGGCTTTTGGCTAGATCAGCCATCTTTTCCGTTAGGACTAGCCTCCGGTATTTATGTTCCTTTATTTCTCCAACATGCAGCAGAATATGTTTAGATGGCTAGAGCGCTAGTACACCTCTTACAACAGCATGCATTTACAGACAGGCCCCACGGCAGTTGCCCTCTCTCCACAGCAGGGGGTACACATTTTTGATGTGTTAATGAACAGGGTTGTCCAGCTCTCTCAGTTTGAGGCTGAAAAGCAGCTGCGGGAGGTACAGACAATACACCTGCAGGGACAAGGGCCATGGCCGAACGGCGGATGGCTAAGAAATAATTGAGTAGTTTAGGGCTACAAGGATTTCAATATTTATCGGCATGAAAGCCTTTTCTTAAAAACTTCTGTAATTTTAAAGGCTGTGTTTTGGAGCCCCAGAAGGCACAGCTACCATTGCTAGACAGCACACACAAAAATGTACACGTATGTGAACTGTAGTATATAAAGTAGAGAAAAAGGGCATGTGCTCCTGAAGGAAGCTTTTCCATAGGAATAATCTCTCCAGTTCCGCTTTTTTAACAGTTATCAAAATTAAGCATAGCTGGACTTTCACAGCTCTCAGAATCATATGTTTGCTTTTTACTTTCTAAGGAAATGAATAAGACTCCTAAGGAACATGATGGTATTTTCAAGCTTTCATAAAAGTCAGACTTCACCCTAATTTATTTAATGGTAAAAGAGGACAGAAAAAAGAACTCCTCTCATCTTTTTTTCTTTAAAACTGTTAGCTTAGCACACCCTAGCTTTAAGCCTAGTATGATCTTTATTACTTTTTAAACGGAACTTCTCAGAGTTATTTGTCTTTGAAACAAATCAAGAAGGAGACCATATGTACTGCTGCAGACTATCTCCGAATGCAGCTTCATAAGACCTTATTTCAGTTGAGAGGGGATAAAGAGAATAATTTATTTTCATAATGGCTCTATTAGGGCAGACCATGCCTCTACCTAGAAATGCCCTGTTAGCAAAGCTGTCATCCAACAATGATCTCTGGGAAGGTGAACGAATATAACACAGACTGTTCCTGCATTCATTTTAGAATAGTCAATAACTTCCCCCATGCCTCCACTATTTCACAAAGCATCATAATTTCTTAAGGTTTATTTTTTGTTTAGTAATAATGCCCTCTCTTGGACCACAATTCGATCCAAAGTGAAAACTTGCCTAAGCAGAGAATTATACACTAGAGAAATATTTACAAGATCTATTGTAATTTCTCCTGCAAGCAGTCTACAGAGTCATTTTTCAGACTATTGTGCGAAGTTGATATACTGAATTTCTTCACCCACTGCCCCTGGTCACATTCCAGAGTGATATATGACTGTTCAAGGCACTAATGGGGTAGGAGCAAGGAGATCCAGTTTCAGAAGCAAATTCTTTGTAGGACACTTGGGAACAGGAAATGCTGAGAATAATAGGCCGGGCAGCTGCCATGAAAAGGTGTTACTGGGGAATACTCAAAGCTTAAGGGGTTCCAGGAAAGGATAATCTTTAATTAAGAACCCCAGCCTCATTGAACTCAGGGTGTCCTTTGAGCTACAGACTGGATTTTGCGTGTCATGGCTCACTACTGGAAAACCAATCTAAGATGGACCTTTCCTTTTCAAATTAAAAAAAAAAAAAAGAACATTTTGGAATAGGTTTACAGAAATTTTGGATTATTGCACTAGCTTAAATATGATTCTCAATGTCCATTGGGATAATTGGTCGCATGTGTTTCAAATACAACAGTGTATACGTGGATTTGATTTCACACGACAGGAAGGGGAAAAAAATGGATTTCAATTGGAAAGCATCCTAAATGGAGTGTATGGAAATGGTGTTTGCAAGACACATGAGAAAAGCTGCCATTGTATTTTTAGATGAAAAAGAAAAATGTGAAGCAGAAACAATTGTAATGATTAATTTGACACTGATCGGTGCACATGCAGAAGATTATGATACGGTAGGTTATGATGAGGCACAGATCATTTACTTCAAAGTGTCAATAGCAAAGGTTGAAGAAAAAAGTTAGACATCACGGGGATTTGTGCTGAGATAAGAAAGTGTCAGTTTACAGTATGATGCCAACAGGAGCTGCTGAGCTTGAAGTTATGATGTGAAATATCCTTTTTACATTAGAGTATCAATAAAAGTCAATTAGGTTTATTACGTACTACCTTGGAAATTAGCCTTTTATGGCTCACTAGTGGTCAGCTATCTATACTGTGACACAGCTCAGAAGTCTTTTGTTCTTTGGGTACCTTTGAGTGCGTAACTCAGCATTTGGCAATTGTTTAGGTAAGAAACTGAAGAACTGAAGAAAAATTTTAAGATGAATACACTAACTGTGCAATTTAGTTGATGAGAATTGCACCTAACTACAAAAATGTCCTGTAGAACAGTGAATTTAAAATTAATTGCTTAATCTTAGGCCTACGATCTGGCTCTCAGATTTGTTAAAAAAAAAAGAAAAAGCTTGCAGGAGTCGAAGCAGCTCTTGGGAGAAGACTAATCAATCCACTAGTCCGATGTCCCTATTTGTACTGTACTGTTATGATCTGGGTGCTCTGATCTTGAAGCCTGAGCTGATGTAGGAGGAATTTGAAGTGATGGCTCTGAAGGGCTTTAGGTCAAGTCCAGCATCACTAATCATTGACTTTTTTGCTATGGCATGGAGACATTATTCCTCACATCCTCAACTCCTCTGATCAAGACTGGAAAATAAATGCTTATAACATGGCCACCCTCTTCTATCTCAAAAAGAAAAGGATTATAATAAAGATTCCAGTTCAGATGTCAGTTCAGATAGCAGTTCTTAACATAAGAAACCATGATAGCTGTAAAGAGTTAAAACAACCTCCGTTTTAGAATTCTGCAAATTCCAGAAAACAAAAAAAAACAACCCATAGGAGCCAAAAACTTCTGAATTTTTCAGAAGATAATCTTTACATCTCTCTAAGTAAAAATCAATATTTTCTCTCTTTGGATATGCTAGTGTTATTTTATTAGACAACATCACCTATTGCACTTAACTCACTGGCAGGAGTGAAATTCTTCCTCCCTTTTCATGCCTTGAGGTACATTTTCCTAGGTGAAATGTCCATCTACTTATTCTGGATACTAACATGAACACACTTGGTATAGAATACGAAAAAGGAATAAATACATGGAGGTAATTACTGGCTCCTGATTAAGTGCTGACAAGAGAAGTGCTGGCTTGTACTTGGATTTGTCACTTTCAGGTGACATTAGGTAAAAACCTTCAAATCTCTCTTTTAGGGATGAAAGGCAACAAAGCCTTTTTTGTGGATCTGGCCTGAAGACAGTGTCAATTTGCATCAGCTGGCACTGTGGCAGACTGTGAGTAAGTGGGCATAAGATATTCTGTCACCAGACAAAGTGACATTAATATTGTGCCTCACCATGGGTTATCGTGGCCACAAGCCATTAGTTCCAATTAAAATAATGATTTTCTCTTTGAGGATGCAATGCCAGACTTTGTATCAGGTCAGTGATTAACGCATGTTCCTTTTGTGCTTTTAATGGTGAAATATAAACAGGGTAGGCTAATCATCCATCTTCTTTCCAACTGACATTTTTAAGTAGGACAAGCACACACTGGATGCAGACATTCTCCTAGGTGTAGTAACTGTTTAGCGAACACAATCATTTGTCTCAAATTCAACCTGGGGCTTAAAGCCAGAAGTTCCAAGATGTGCCACTTACTGGTGTTGATTAGCTACAAAGTATTGTATTTTTGAAAAACGCTAGATACCTTTTTTCTGTCTCCACGTTTTTCTAAGTAGCAATTCTCCAGTTGTGTTTGTTTTTTTTTTTTTTTTTTCTTCCTTGGAGAGATCTTCAGTGGATTTTACGGCAAGTTATTCCAAGCAATTCATCTAGAAGGACTGAAACACATGGCATGCTGTCACAGTTTTAACTAGCTATTGCACGTTGACTGTGCCATGGTGTTAACAATCTATGCCTATTTTAGTTCAAGGCATACACAAGATAATAAGATTTACACAGCTCTAACAAAAGAGGGTTAAGCAAACAAATTACCTAAGGCTTACTGTGATCTACAAGTACAGATACAATTATTATATATTAGTATTAGTTTGAAAGTGACAGAAACAGCATGTTTATAAAAACCACAACAACCCACAGAGATGATTCATCATAACTAGAATAGCTAGAAGTCCTACTGCTTACAGTGCAGGTTTCCAATAACCTCATGTATCGACACTTCTGAAAATCATGCAAAACAATTTTTAGGGACTACTTTTTTAAGCTATTATGTTCTTCGACAATTTCAGCCTTCTGTCTGCAATTTTAATGCTGTTTATGCCTACACAAGGGCCGCAGTTAGCTGCCAAAGGGCACAGTGTCTAATGGCGCAGGAAGCCGTTGTAGCATTTGCGTAATAGTATTATTTTCTTTGCTTTGTACGTTCACATATTGCCGATCCATGCCCTGGAAGTCTTCTTAAATGCAAGGGAAGTGCAGAGCAAATAAATAAGTTGAAATTGTTGGTTTTGGAGACAGTAATAAAAATACTGTATTAGGCAGTCCCATATTTGAACTGTTCCACAATCAAAGCCCCCTGAGAGGAACGCGCTCTCGGAAGCTGCCCCTTCTCAAGTGATGTTTGTCCACTCGCTCAGGTATGTTGCAGGGGAGGGACTGTGCATGGTTTTGGGATGGATCTTACCAACTTGAAACTTGCCTTCCCGCTTTAAAGACTGGTCACCTAAACTGGAAAGCCAGCATCCCAGCAGCCGGGTTTCACAGGGTTTAGCATCCTGTTACAGCCCTCCTTGTCACTGAACTGTGAAATGAAGCCCAGTCTGGATAGGTTTAAAAGATGCTGTTCCACTCTTATCTCACCATGCTTTCCTCACCATGGCAAGATAAGCCTCCTAAATAAGCAATGGCGTTTTCCTAAAACCGCCTGGAAGAGAAGCGTGCCCAAATTCGGTGTCATGTAATAGCACTGACAATAGATACACAATTAAGAACACCTGTAGATAAGATCTTGAGAAATGATTACTGGGCACTGCCCCTATTAAAAGGCAGGTGTAGTTTTACCACATCTGGCAACTGGTACCAGCACCTACTTAATTTGTAATTCCAGGAGCAGACATTTCACTCTCGTTTCCATTCCACGCTATCCAAAGGTGGTCATTTCACAGGAAAAGGTGGAGGATACCAGATCAATTATGCCAGAGATCAAGACCCTTCAGTGATAGAGCAAATCAAAAGTTTTTAACATTTTTCAGATGGAGAAGACTGTTATTAGAGAAGGGATTTTCTTTATTTGTTTGGGAGGGGTGAAAGCTTTATCAAAATTCAGCTAGCAGGGTGAATTTCTTAGGTAAGGGATTCCTCCTCCCGTAAGAAACCAAGAAAGGAATCCAACAGCCAGGTATTTGCTCCATCTGTTAATTCTCTTGGCAGATTAAAAGAGAAGAAGAAGGAGGCAAAGCATTATCAAAATCCTCAGGACAGACTACTGGAGAGAGAAAAATTACTGAAAACTACACTGCAGTAGCTCCCAAAGAGGGTCTTACCACCTCTCCTACTTAGATCACTATTACTTGTTATCAGAGAAACCAGAGGCCGCTGATCAGTACGCAGTGTGCAGAGGAGCACTTGAATTTTGCTTGTCGTGAGGAATGATCTCATCTGCTGAGACCATTACAGTAACATGCAATGTATTCAGGGTACGTATCAAGTTGGAGTTTTAAAACTGCTGAGTTTGTTTACGAAATACTAAAATCCTTGCAGTCTTCTAAAGAAAGGGAGGGGAAGAAGGGAGACTAAATACCAATTGTTCCAGGTTACTTGATCTGTGCCATCACAAGCAATAAAACCAAAGCCTCCTCTTCATGTTTACGTCACCGCTCCCAGTACCCCTATGTCTTCATTGGTACTTGGGCATGTTTGAGTCTTTGAGAGCAAACTTGTCACACCAGGAGTACTGAGAATATCTGGAACTCACGCAGCAGCCATGCAGCCAAGAAACAAAATTTCTACATATACCATTGGTGTTTCTTTGTAAACTTACATTCCTCAAGAAAGAATGCTTGTTCCACTTAGAAGTGTTCCACTGCCCAGGAAGGTAGCATTTTTATTCACCAGACCCCCAGCTACGTTGGTTTTGTTAGTTAAAAGTATCGCTGTCTCTCAGAATTAACTATAAATCTTAACAGGGAAGAGCCTTTGTCTTTTCAGGACTGCTTCCATGCAAGTCTTCCCCTCCCTGTTCAAAACGTCAGAGAAAAATGGGGTTCTCTCCGAGGCTACAATGAGAAAAAAATGCAGTTCTGCTCTCAGTATTTTCTAGCTCAGAGTATTTTCCTCAGTCTTCTTCCAGGACTATTTCATGTTCTGGGTTTGTTTTCTTTTCCTCATCCCTCCAGCAGCTATCTGTTTCTTTTTTCCCACGACAGGTTAATTCACAGCCTCAGTCACTTTGGCACTCGACGTTTCCACCAGACTGCTTTTCTATACATCTGCAAAGCCGTTTGCCTTTCATTCCGCTTTCTTCTCCTATGATGATCTGTGCCTCCCTGTTACACCTCAGAAACTGGTTTGAAACCAGTCAAAATAGACATAGTACTTAGTGCCAACTGGTCTGCACTCATGCAAGATGGTGCTTCAGAAGAAAGTGCTGCCTTTTCTCTGCAAAATCCAATGATTTTTTTTTTCAGGTGCCAATGGCAAACACAGAATTAATCACTGAGGCAAATTGTCTCTTCAAAAATCCAGGAGATGCTATAACGCAAACCCTCCTGTGATATTGCACACAGGATGTAAAATTCTTAATAGCAATGTTTATTATTCAGGTATTCAAGTTTGGCATGATACTGTCACCAGTGACTTGAAATTCTCCCCGCACGTTATTTGTACCATAACGGCCTGGGGATGGCAGGGGGACAGGGGAGGGAACAGTAGGAGAGAAGCTGCCTACTTTTCCAGTGTAGACCCTCGTTTGGCCGCTCCAGCAATCCCTGTGACTCTCCAGAGCCCTCACGGTCCATCAGCTGCCAAATATCAAAAGGCTGAAGCGCTGGGACTCTGCCGGGACCACGGCATCTCTGCTGAAAACCCCAGTTCAGCTCCTAAGGCTAGCATAGCTTAAAGAGGGCAGGACCAAAGACCGCCGGGACTGTGGCCACTGCAGGCTGGGGCAGTGGCTGCAGTCTTGCTTTCCAGTGTCCTGAGCCGAGGAGGTTCCTTCTCCTCCTCTTACTTCTCCTCCCTCGCAGAGCTCCCGTGCCGAGAGCCTGGCCAAATCAGCTCCTGACGCCACAGTCACCTGCTTAATAAGGAGCCAAGCTGCACAAGCTACCCATCTTTCTGGAAGAGCCCCAGCCTGCATCTAGAAGGACCGTGTCCACTCCCGATGTGACCACACAGTTGACTTCAGTGGTATTAAGTCGCTTTCAGATAGGCTTAAAAGTAGCTGTAGGACTCTGGGACGCAAATGGTTTCTATAATGAAAAGCAGAGAGACACATTAAAACCTGTACATTTATGCTTCATATGTGTTACTGTTTTTAAAAGAAAAGGGACGCTAAAGCAATTGAAAGTGAAAAAAACATCTGAGTACTCTAAAGAATTTTCTGATGTTGCTAAAATGATTGTTAAAGCCACCGGTATCAAGAAAATTTGCTACTGTGCATATGCCCATGCCACATGGAATCCATCATAAACATATTGTATGTAATGAATGGAGACCTTCATAATCTGTTTGAATGAGCTCCTGTACGATAATGAGGAATGCTTTTGTTTAAGGCATGGCAACTGGTCATTTTTTCATGGTCACATTACAAAAAGAAAATTACACAAATAAATACAGTGAAGTGGTTGTAATGAATGTGAGTTGGAAACATTTTTTTTTTTTTAAAGATTGCCTCCCTGTGTTTAAGAAAAGCTATTATAAATTATACTTTTCATAATGTGGGACCTGCATGCCTAAAAATTTCTCATCATAAATGCTAAAATGAATGATAACCATATTAAAGGTTTTTTCTGAAGATCAAAGCTGTATGTTAATAGTAAACTACTTACGCTGAATTACATTCAACGTAGTAGTTCTACCACTGTCCTCTCTGCATATCTGTTGCAGGTGAAACTAAAAAATCTTCAATGCTACAGAAAAGTGAAAATACTTTGTATTTGTGGCTGCTTTCTTGTCAGGCTCAAGCGACAGTCTTCTAAGATTGGGTAGGAGTCGCTGTCTTTAATTTGCAGTAGGTGGAAGAAAGTTAAGGTCTTCAGTTTTCTGGCTGGGTCTCTGTAGATACATGGATCACCGTCGGCTTTGAAGTGGTACTACCTAAAGCTTGCTTGGGGTCCTCCTAATCCCCCACCCTGCCCCGTGGTGCCAGCCTGTTCTACCCTTCAGTCTTAGACCAGCGCCTAGTCTACTGGTAACGTTCAAAATTGTGCCAGGTAGGTCAGCTGGCACAAAATCCAGAGCCCAAAGGGTTCCATGTTCTTCCCACTGTGGGATGTTTCTTGCGCTGGAGCTTGTGTTTCCTTTAGCCCTGCAGATGTTACAGGCTGATGCTACAAGAAGGCCAAGGTCAAGCCCGGGCCAGGTAGCGTGAGTTTCCAAGTGAGCTTTCTCTCGTGCTTGAGCCTGCTCTTTGCAACCTACACAGACAATGGTTTAGCAAGTGCCAGGACACAGACTCCAAATACTGGCACATTTAAACCATATTACCCGTTTCTGTAAAATACTTTTCTTATGGAAGTAAAAGGACAGCCTAAGCCTCTAATAAAAACACAGCTTAAACCCAACATGTATCTTTGTTTTATTTGCTGCTGCTGCTGCAACAGCATCCCTATTACAATCATTAGTCTTTTCAGGGCCAAACTTTATTTGCAGTGTGAAGGCTCATGGAGTGGTCCATCTGGCTCCTGGCTGGGAAGAGAACCTTTCATGCCAAAATGCACCTCTGAGAGAAAGCACGCGGGATGTGTAACGGGGCTCAAGCTAGAAATGTCAAAACATTTTGCATATCCTCATATTTGTGGCATCAATCACGACAAAATCTGGATCTCTCTCAGTTTTAAATATTTAAAAATTGTATCATGTACCTATTCTTGAGTTCTGTCTTATTGTTTGCTAGCAAGCAAGAGGTTTCACTACCTCAGGCCACCTCAAGCCTCTGCATTCAAGCCTGTTGATTTCTGAGTGAAGAGACCTTTTGAAGAAAGATATACCAAAAAATTTGAAATCGCATTTGAAAGCTCTGACATGTTTTGGACATCAGCACTTTTTTGGGCGGGAGGTCTGTTGTCACTGCACAACCAGCCGTGCCGATATAACGGAAAATATGACGAATGGGAGAGATGGTGTTCTCTTGGTTTACCTGGGCAAACATTAGTGGTGAAATGTCTCATGCATCTACAGCATCTACATCCTGAAATCCACAAAGCAGCTCTTTTGCACCCGAGGATCTGAACCTTGGCTGGTTAATTGGTCTGAATTTGAGGTTGGAGGTCTGTTCATCACCTGTAGCTGTTCCCCTGCCAGACTTGTGTCATGACACAGAGAAGAACGAGTGAAGACGAGTACGTCTGTGAGCAGTGGAAAGGTATCCTAGTCTCCAGACCTTGCCTGTTAACGGAAATTAACCATATTGAAAGCAAAAGCTTATGCTATGTACCTGACCCCGAGCAATGTTGGCTGAGGAGCAAAGAAAATTGGTAGTTCAAATGTGCAAAAAGTCCCAGTGCTCTCAGCATTTACAGGAAAGAAGGGGGGAAATCCCCCCCCGAAAACACCTGGAGGATAAGAATTGCTAGATCATATCTAATAACAGCTCAGCCAGCATGGCCAGTGTTAATGATCCATGTGTGAGGGGCCCAAAGGTTGCCACATATGAACTGTGCTTCTTTCTTACAGAAGTGACAAGCAGGAAATGTTCCATTACTGCTCCGGCTAGGTCCGTAATGACTCCTCTGCCTTTTTCCCTGCTGTAGGTAATGGCTTACCCATGCAATTACCTTCTTTTGTCTTCACAGAGCTGAGGATAAATTATTTCAACCTCTTTGCAGGGGGCATTTGAAACTAAAGTTATTTTTAGGGAGAAATAAATTCTTTCATGTAAGATGCGGGAGTTGTTGCTCCTCAGGCAGCTGAGAGAAAATGAAAGGCACTTCAAGTCTTTTTAAAAGCTGGGTTCTGATGTTTAGCTTGAGATCAAAGAGACCGGGGAACGGAGGGAAGCCGAGTTTCTGGTAAGCTACCAGTATATACAGCCTTGTATATGCATCCTTTGAAGGACTTGCCATTACATTTCTGATCTTTGAACTCTTTTTCTTATTTTATGAAGGTGAGCTGAATTTCTTCCCAGTTACCTTATTGTGAAACTAGTGACTCTGCTTTAGATGCCTTGCGAAGATTGTACTGACCTAAAAAATAACCCCAAAACCACAGTGTCTGGAACATGGTTATTACAGTCACACTTTTGTTTGTGGGAAAAATGCCAGAGTAGTTTTAAAAAATTAACATCTGAAAATAATATTTACCGGGTTTTTGAAAGCACAATTCAGGTTTTTCATGTCATACTATAATACTTGAAGCCCATTGCTGTTACTTTAGTATATCTATTTTGTTTGCAGTATACCTATTTATTTTCTTTTCAAGCTGCTTTATTTTTTGAGAGTGGTACATTTCAAATTCAAAATTTGTTTTGTTGTTGCTTTTACACATACTTGCAAAGCTACTGCTGACTTGTGTGAAGAATAATAACCAAGCTAAATGAGCTGCCAATAGCGTTCGTAACTAATACAGATGCCAGACAACTGTCCCTAGCCCAGCAGAATGACAAAACATCTTTGTTGTTTTTGAGATAATGCTAGGTATACCACTTACTTTCTGACACTTTGAGGAAAAGCGTCGCTAATGGCATGTAGCTGAGGGGCAGTACTGTCTATTTATCAGCGTACGTAGCCAGAGAGATTGGCTGTGGAGTTCCGAAGCAAGCTGTATTGATCTCGGCTACAGTACGCTCTTATTGTTTCCTACACTTACCCAACCCGACGTTATTCACTGGGACCAGGAATCAATTAGGGCTTATGGCTTCTGCTATGGAAAAATAAAAGATATATTTTCCGATACTGTGTGGGATGCCAAATATCTGGTGTCCTGACAGGAATGGAACCAACAAAAAAGAGAAGCAATTTCTTTTAATATTTTCATGTGGTAGTAACAGCCCCCATTAATACAAATCTTTTCCTTTGTATCTCTTTAAGACTTTTACTGAGAAGGGGAAGGAATGTCATTCCCATTGTTTACAGCTTGTGAAACTGATGCAACAGAGGGAAGAGCTGCCTTGCTCCAGGGGAAAGAGATGGTTGAGGTAGGAAGAGGGGAAGCATACTTGCAAGAGTGGTTTGAGTGCTTATAAATATTGATGCTATAGTGCCTTACATTGTGATGATTTCTGAGCTTCACAAATTCATATGAGATTCTTTTTATGTTACTGCGTGGTTTTGTCAATAGAGAATGATAGCTTTTAATACAGAAACCAGTACATTAGTGAGCATATGGTAGAACCCCTGGAGAGGTTCTGATTTGGATCAAATGAGCTGAGTGATAGAGACAGAAATCATAACACGAGGAATTGTTTTTTACTCAGTATGTCGAGAGCTGTTTGTTTCTTTCTGGGACAAAGACCGAGTGTTTATGCACTTGCAGGCTTCCCTGTTTCGTCGTTGCATGCCCTTATCACACATCGCAGGAATGGCGTTACAGCAAACTGTTCAACCCACCGACAAATCAAGTTTTCCAACTAGGTTTTGTTGTCACTGTCACTCAAGAAGCCTCAGTGAAGGTAGGTGCAAGGCTGCAACAGAAGGCAGACAAAATGGCCCTGAGCTCGGCACTGACTGCAGCGCAAGCAGACTGCTTAGTAAAAGCAGAGAACGCAGTGTAACTTTCTGGGAAATTCTGAAGGTCTACCACTCAGCTGATGCAGATTTCTATGGGATCTCCTTGGCGTGCGTTAAGTGGGAAAGGAAGAGAGGGAAGCTCCAAGGATCTTTGGAAAAGCACCCACCCAGCAATCCCCCCCTCAAAGGTCTCTTCTCTGCAAGGGTTACTCTTCCCTGGGGAAGGAGCCTGGCTTGCGAAAGGCTGCGGGAACACCCCTGGGGTTTCTGAATGCATTGAAGATGTGACGGGAACACCGCGGCTTCATGTGGTTACCTCCTTCAGAGGTTTCACGGCGCACGGTCTGTTGTAGCTACGGCAGCAGTAATCACCTTCACACAGAAGAAGGCAAGAAGTTGAAAGGCACAGCCGCTGGAAACTGAACGCGTTATCATAGAGGTACCTGCTGACATTGCAGGTGCGCATTGGAAGAGGATAGAAGTCAGTTACTGACGTAGGTGGGTGAACTGTGGGGAGAGGACAATTGCATCTGCAACTCATCCCTCCTCCCCAAGTGCCTGCCTGTTATGGCAATAGTCTGGGACCTGGCCTGCCTAGCAGGCTGACATGTATCTGTCAAGAAAAACAAAGCCTAAAAACTACTCATTTCCCTACCATCTCATTTCTACTGCACAGTGTGTCCCAGTGCTCCTGAGCTGTCAGATGAGACCATCACCTATGGCAGACCTGAGGTGGGCCTCTTCTGACTAGAAGGCTGGAGAGGTGCTGCCTTTGGCCTCCACCAGCTCCGAATACCGAAAGAAGTGATCCCTAGAATTGCTTACTTCCTCCCCTTGTTCCCCTCCGGCGCTCCCAGGCTGCCTGGGCTCCCAGGGCTCCTTCTGGTCCCTGCGTCAGGAGGAGCCCATGCAAACCCATGGATCCCACAAGAGGCAGAAGAACCTTCTGGGCAGAGCCCTCCCTGCACAGGCACCTCGGGCAATGACAGTGGCAGGCTCTGCAACCTGCTTGAGGGTTGGGGTTTGTCCCACCTGGTCTTTATCTTTTAGCTCTCCCACTAGGCGAGCCGAGGAGAAGTATCTCCAGATGAACACACTGGTTGCTCTCCATCATGGCTGGATCTTTTCCTAACCCTTTGCCCAAGCCCTCCTCAGACGAAGTGTAGTTCCCAAACTTGTCTATGTCATAAAAGAAAAACCTGTTGTAAGCGCTGATGGCATTGATCTCTGTCTTCTCTATCCTACTAGCTACTCTCCACTTAGGGCATCTTAATGTTCTGGGAAGAATCCTGCTCCTAGCAATTACCTGCTCACGCTTGTTGCTAACCCTAAGGCTAGGATATGCGTATGGGGCTGATAATCAAACCTCATGGATAATTGTGGAGGTTTCCCGGTAAGTTGCTAAGTCAACTCGTCATGAACCAGGCATAACTAGGGCTGAGGGGAAGGGAGGGCGAGTTTAGGTTTCGGAGAAGTGGGAGCTAAGCAAAATGGTCTACGCATGGGTAAGGCACACCTGCGCTGTCAGGGAAGCGCGTACTGTACATGTGTGGTGGGGTACCCTGGCTGTAAAGGAACTTACAGCTTTAGATGCCAAAAGTGTAAGAGGCGTTTGTGGGTGAGATGCTGGTTAGCTGCTAGTAGAGAGAAACTGCACGCAGAGTCTTACATCTAAAACATCCCCAGACATCTAATAATGGTAAATGAGTCCTACTGACTTAGTGTGGACATTTTATGGTAAGCAAATTAAACAGCTTAAAAGTCTTCATTACACAGTCAGAGCAACGTTAGCTCCTCAAGCGTAGAAGGATCTGGCCGCAACGGGGAGAGGCGAATAGGGAGACAGGAGAGGCCAAAAGCCAAAACAACATGTTCATCCTGATAAATACCATCTCAGCTCATCAAGTAGGAGAGTTAAGGGAGGAAGATCAGCAAAAGAAGGCCGAAGTTGCACATTTGAATTTTGACAGTGATTTTCATCACATAAAAAGGAAAGGCAGACTTCATGGGTTCCATAAAAGCAGCAAGTAAATATCTCAGTAGCTTAAGAAAAATATCTTGTATAGCTTTTCTATTTTCAAATCTGATTTTATCTTTCAAATTCTCTCGCATGCCAAAGTCTTTTCATGATCACAGAAACAGAGGAGACAGTAAACATTTAACTCCTTCAAACACTTCAAAACAGATGAATATGCAGATAGCAAAGGGCACGAGTACAAGCAGTAAGCAACTTTGGAAATCTATAGAGAGAAAAATTCTCATTTATTCATACCAATGGCCTGGAAATACATTAGACATAGACAAAATCACCAATTGCTTGGGGCAAGAAACACCGTGAGGTCATGACCCTGGTGCCTATTCTGTCTACAACAGGGCCCTGGAAAGCCTGGCTGGTTGCTCCTGCAAGTGCCTTTATAAGAAGAAATAGCATTGTAGTCACTGCTCCTAAAGGGTCTAAAGCTGGTATCACGTTTTTAATCCCCCTGATATTTTATATTTCAGGATAAAACTGTTCAAGGTAGTAACCTAATCTAAGTGCATGGGTTTGTTAAAAGGGATGGCTGTGTGGATCAAAGCCATCCTCAGTCTCAGCCCAGATCTCTTACGTTGAATAAGTCACTGAATTTTTTTATAACTTGGATTTTCACCTGAAAAAGGAAGTAAACCTATCTATCTGAGAAGATATAATCAGCAAACCCTTGTCAAATATCATCGGGTACTCAAACATCACAGAAAGAGTTGTTCTGACTATATCAGATGTCACACAGCCTCTTGTATCGCTCTCCACCCATTCCATTGGGTCCACTAGAAAGATGCTACTGTGACTTTTCTGCAGGGAAGCTGCAGGAGTCTCCTTAGGAAGTCCACACTGAAATTTCCAGGAGTATAGGACCAAACTTCCTGCTCTTTAGCATGTACTCCTATGCATATATACGATTCCTGTAGAATTTGTGAGTAAGGCTATTCACTCGCCCATGTGTAAATAAAAAAACCCGGCCAAGTTCCGAGTACTTTTTTTTTCACTGTAATTCTCCTGTTACGCAGCGTGCACTTAGATTTCTAGAGGACCAGAAGTTTCTAAACTGTGCAGAGAATTCAGATTGATTTAACCCAAGAAGACCCTCTCAACAACCCTGCAAGCTGCTGAGGCGTTGAAAAGACTAAAGACTTCATTCAGTATGGGAAACCTAAAATACTGAGTGACCACACAAATGGCCTACTCTGCATTTTTCCAAGTACATCTCAGAAAAGAAAATTCTGGATGTGTTGCCAGAAAATCCAACGTTACTTCAACTACAGTGCAACTTCCAGTCCAAAATATAACTTATATATCCAATATATTTTACTATTTTTGAGTATTTCTCCAAACAATCTTAGATTATTCCTCATGCCTTTTTTTTTTTTTTTTTAAAGACCTTTTGGAAAGTTTGGATTCTCACTTTCATGTACTTGTATCTATGCATTTGAGGATTATTTTTCATATGGGATTCAAAAACAAGTGCCAGTGGATATAAAGCAGCTGGCAAGCAAGGAGAATACACCATTTGTTATTTTTTCTTATTTCACTAAGTTCATGTATATTTTTCTGCCTGGCCTCATTTGACAAAGATTGCATACAGTAGATGTGAGAAACATTTTAATGCAAACTACCCTCAGAAGTGCTGTTGGTAAATGATAGTGTCTATTTCCAAACATGAGCATGTCTAATTGCAGATAGGCAGAATCACCAAGTAATTTTCCTTAGGTAATCTCTCTTTATTACAAATTCAATCAGAAACAATAGATGAGATTATCCTATAAGTGCGAGCATGCATTATTAGAACAGCAGCGGCCCAAAGAGCCGTTTCTGGGCATTAATTCTTCTCTGAGAAGCACATCAAAGACTGCCACTTTCTTGATGCCATTGCCATACAGTTTTTAATTGCAGCAATTTTGGTTTCTCTCCTTCTGTCTTCCACCTTGTACTTCTTTGGGAGGTGGTCCCTCAACGTTTTGGGAATGCGGGTGGTAACGTGGTTAGGTCACGTCTTCTCGTAATTACATCCCCTTAAAATGACAATTGGGGACGGACGAGCTGACTCTGGCTTTCCTCTGGTGATTTCAGTCCGATGGGATGTCCCCCCAAAATGTATGATTTCTTTGACTAAATCGCAGAAAAGCTGAGCTACAAACTACAGCTAAAAGCAGAGGTCAAACAATTAGAGCTCCCGTGCAATGCCTAAAAAGTTCTCTTCTTTCCACAATATATTTTCTATTACTTTGTAACTTCCCACTTGCTACTTACTAATGGAGAGCTACATCCTGAGGAAATTAACTCACAAACTTTTCTTTATCAGCTTCGAATGTTACTGAGGAGGTTGAAGGTTAATTTGGGTATTTTTCTTGGCTTGTTCTGTGGCTCACCTTCCTTCAGTCCCTTTCCTGCCAAAGCTTATTAAGCTCACAACTGGATTTATTCCTATAATCATATCTGCTCTCAGGAAAATAAAGTGGGTTTGAAGCTAGTACTCAAGTTTGTTGAGAGGATAACATGCAAGTTTTTTTAATTTTTTAAAGAAGACACACAACATCAAAGAGCAAAGCAAGCAAACCCGAAGCCTCTTAGTTTTCATTTTTCAAGAAAACAGTGCAGTTCAGATGGTATTTAGGTTTTCCCCCTTTGCATATTGAAAGTATCAGTTTTGGTTTTAATTGCTGATTTCTTTGTGGTACCTGTAACATATCAGATGAAGGCTTTGAAGGAAGGAGTCTAATGTCGTCTTTGCAACTCAAATACTGAACTGATCAAAAGCTCTTCAATCTTGTCATTTAAACTGATTAAAGCTCATTTAAAAGATGTGTGCAAAAATGTGTGGAATTTAACTATCAGGGCAGATAACTGCACTGGATGGTCAAAAATACGTTGTAATATCCGTAGGTGGCACAAATTTTATATGGCTGTGTTTGTAGACACTCAGCAGATAAAAAGCAGACCCCAATCTGGGACCATGCCCTCTTTCTCTTATTCTTTTTCTCCGTATTTTCCAGACCAGTGACTCACTAGGTTTTATTTTTGCACTTTAGCACATCCTTAGCTGAACAACTGCTGGACATCAACTCTGCTTTGTTGTCCTGTTGTTTTTCAAAAAATGGATATCTGAATCGCCTGGTTAAAAAAAAAAAAAAAAAAAAAAAAGATTGAAAGTAAATCTCTCAGTTTCAGGTCACGCAAAAAAACCCGCAAGGCTTTTCCTCCGTGTGACTTTGTGTTCTTGGAGATGGGCTTGTATTTTTCTTCTTCTACCTATATTTTAAAATATAAAGAATAAGTTGACCAAGTCCTTGAAGGAAATCTGCCTTAGAAAGGCCTGGGTGCTGCCATCCCAAGAGCAGAGCGGCGTCTCTCCGGAGGCCCGAGCAGAGGACCAGAGGAGGTTTGCTGCTTGTGTCCCTGCGGTGGCAGCTGGCGGTGGGAGTCCTGCCTCTGCCCGGCTGCGGCACGGGGAGGGTAAGTGCCGGAGCAAGGGGCTAGATCCCTGACAGCAGAGGGACAGAAGACGAGCGTCCGACCTAACTGCTAAATTTTAGCTTTAATCCACACATTTACTCAGCACGCTTCATATTTCTGGAGTGTCGTGGTTTCACCCCAGCCAGCAACCCAGCCCCACGCAGCCGCTCACTCACTCCCCCCCACCCCCACTGCGATGGGGGAGAGAATCGGAAAAAAAAGGTAAAGCTGGTGGGTTGAGATAAGAACAGTTGAATAGAACAGAAAGGGAGAAACTAACAGTGACACCAATAACAAGAAGAAAGTGACAACAACAACAAAAGGACTGGAATACACAAGACAAGCGATGCACAAGGCAATCGCTCACCGCTCGCCGACCGATGCCCGAGCCGCGCTCCTCCTCCGGCCAGCTCCCCCCAGTTTATATACTGGGCATGACGTCCCACGGTATGGAATACCCCTGTGGCCAGTTTGGGGCAGCTGTCCTGGCTGTGTCCCCTCCCAACTTCCCTGTGCCCCCCCAGCCTCCTTGCTGGCTGGGCAGGAGAGGCTGAAAAGTCCTTGACTTGACCGAAACATGACTTAGAAACAACTGAAACCATCCGGGTGTTACCAACCTTCTGCTCATCCTAAACCCAAAACACGGCGCTGTACCAGCTGCTGGGAAGACAGTTACCTCTGTCCCAGCCGAAACCAGGACAAAGTATTAGCTTGCAGTGAGAATTACATTACCTAATTATGGATGCAATGTGTTCTTTGCAACGACTTAGCATGAATATTATGTGTTTGGATGGCAAGAAGAAATGTCTGAAAGGTGGGACAAAGATGGGATACATATCTAGTAAATGGCAAAGCCATCTACTAGCTATTGGAAGAGGTGGTCTTGCTCCCAGCACTTCCATTGCACTAGATGTCTCAGGGAGCCTCAGGAGTGCCCTGAGCTCGGAAAACTCAAATGCATTACTCAAACCGCCTTCTACCCATTTAGTGAGCTGGTGAGCGCTCACCTGGTGCAAGGGAAGTAGTTGGATTAGACAGCAGAAACTGAGACAGAAGTTAAACTTTTGGGCGGTGCCCCCCCCCCCCCATCAACAGTGAAAGGAAAGAACGTTTCAGCCCTCTTTGGAAACGTAGTTAGAGCGTGGTAAATTGCCCATCTGCAGTGTCAGCTGCAACCAGCAAGGCTGGTTTAAGGCAGTTTAAGGGACATTGTAATCCACTACTACTTCAGAAAGAAGATGGTGTCTCATCTGCCTGTCATGTATCTGTGATGGACACCAGTGTCCACCATAGTTGTCTGCCCCTTTTGCCTGGCTTCTTTCCTTGTCCTGGCACAGCTGAGGCACTAGAACCACCTTTTTTATTTTATTTTCTTATTTTATTTTCTTATTTTTCTGGATCAGTTTAAGCCAGATGTCTGTGGCACAGCCTGGTATGGCACAAATTAAATGCGATGGAGTAGCAGGATAAGAGGTGTGAGTAAGAAGGGGGTCTATGTGGCAGAGGCTGATTAAGCTGCTTAAACTAAGGTTTTCTGGTTGGGTGGGATTTCAGTCAGCTTTCAGTAGTTTCAGTGGGGTTCAACATTGACAAATGTCTGATGGGAGCTTGCATATCTCAACAACTTTGAAAATCATGTGCCAATACTCTCAGTTTTTTAGTGATGCAACATTTTTTGTCCTCGACACCTACCAGTGTCCAGTGTCCTCCTTCCAGTGTCCTCCTTCTTACCTATATCCTACAGTAGGGCTTCAAACAAATGATCTCTACTGCAGATGTTAACACGGAGAAAACTGCAGACTCCTATCTACTTCACTCCTTGGGATGAAATCTTACACAGCTTTTTTGTTACTTCTTCAAGTTTTCTTTCTAATGAAGTGTCTTCTTATTTCACCACTTCTTTTGTTCCTGTCTGTTCCATGACTTTGGTGATTGCTGGTGGCGTTTTCTATAACAATTTTTTTTTTTCATATCTAAATATTCTAAATTTCCCATATGGGTCTTTTTTTTCTTTCTTTTTTTTTTCTTTTGAAATTATATTTTTGTCTGCTGCTCTTTCCTGTAATTTCTTTGTTCATTTCCTGCCTTTTGTCTCTCTTTATCTTCCACGTTTTTCTGGTCCCTTAACAGATTTTTATTCATTTCAACATTTAAATGCAGAACAGAATTGTTCTGCAGAGTTCACATCTGTTAAGATAAACTCTGATTTTAATATTCTTGTCCTGGGTACAAAGGCTTGCTTACACAAGGGAATGACTCGTGCTCCACTGCGTTCAAATCTAGCAAGTTTAAATTACACTGATAGTTGAGCTGGAGATCAGCTATTCATAAAGGAGTCAGAATTAGTCCCCTAGCAGCTTTTCAGAATGTCTTTCCGAGATCCTGTGCATTTCTACTTCAGGTCAGATAGCAGTATCTTCACAGGGAGTGGTGTATCTAGTCCTGTACTGTGACTGATGCCTAAATCTCTGGAGTTTAATTGTGCTTATCCAATTACCTTGAAAACTGCAAGTGTAGTAGAACAGTCAAGCTTTATTGATTCCAGAGCTGCCAGCCTGTAACGCACTGGGTGAAGCACAGCTTTTTCCCTACCTTCCTTGCTCCCCCCCCTCCCCCCTCCCTCCCCCCATCGGTATTTATACACATTGATAAGATCCCCCTGAGACCTCTCTTATGCAGGCTAAGCAGCCCCAGCCCTCTCAGCTTGTCCCCATAGCAGGGACGCTCCAAGCTCTTATCTTATTCATCTTCGTGACCCTTCACTGGAGTCTCTCCAGTGAACTGGGCTCTCCCCACGTCTCTCTTGTTCTGGGGAGCCCAGAACTGGAGCCAGGACTCCAGACGTGTCTCACCAGCGCTGAGCAGAGGGGAAGGATCACCTCCCTCGACCTGCTGGCAGCACAAATTCCTCTTCCAGCCCAGGACGCTGTTGGCCTTCACTGCCGTAAAGGCGCATGGCTGGGTCATGGTCGGCTTGTCACCCACCAGCACCCTCTGGTCCATCTCTGCAAAGGCGCTTCCTCTAAGATCACACTTTCTTAACACGGTTGCCCGCTTTAGCAAATGGAAGCTTTTTGGGCATGAACACAGCTCAGATGTTGCCTAGACAAGGTAGGGATAGTTTACCGGAATGTATTTATGATCCTTTTCTGGGACAACGATTCCAGAGTAAAACCTTCCAACAAGTAGTTTAAATAATGTTTAGATGTGACTGGACTCTCACAGCTGCAGCAAAGCATTGTTATATCAAATGATTTAATATGTATAATGTTGCCTCTAAAAGTAAAATAAATCTTTATCGTGAAGGAAATAAAATGGACCCATCAAAGATCTGCTATTTTTTTTTACAATAAATTAATTAATTAATTTCAATGAATGAGCCTGGGAATGTTATCTCTGGAAATATCATACTGAATAATTTCTTTAGTAAGTTGTTAATTTTTCTTTAGTTAGTTAAACAAAACCGTGGTGCAGGGAGTCTCTTGTGTTATAGCTCACGGCTAATCGGGCTTATTTCAGCTCCAAGCTGCAGTTAAGAAAATACTTTTTAAATTTGAACGGGCAGTTGTTCTCTTTGAGACTATCGTTGTAATCTCCACCTTTGTTTTTAGGACAATGAGATGGCAGTTACTTTTTTCTTGCTAAAACATTTCTATACATTACACTTTAGTATCTACATTTATCTTACACCATTCTTGAAAAGTCGATACAGGGACCTCAGGAAGAAGCTATAAATCCGAACATTCTTACAAAACGTTTGTCACTGGGAGTTGGTGAGCATGCTGACTGCCCGTTTGGAAACACAAACGGAAAGCGACTCACACAAAAAGCGGGCTCAGAGGGAAATCAGCGAGTGCAAGGTACGCGTGCGGCACGGGTGAAACGTCCTGCCGTCCTCCCTTCCCCTTCGCCGGAGGTTCCTCTCTCTCAGGGCTGCTCAGGACAGTCTCGAGCCTGGAAGGACCAGGCCGCCCCCGCAGCGGGTAGGGGAATGGCGGAGAAGGCCAGACGAGCTTCGGCTGGTGAAGAACCCCTTGAGGCTCTGCTAGATTTTTGTGAGGAGGCGGCTGGCGCCAGCTCCGTTGTCTTCCACAAAACTGACTCTGGTCCCTCCGTGTTGTCGTGGTAACATGAGCCTCCGATCAAACGAGCCTTAATCACCCCGTTAGAAGACAACCTCTCTTCCTCATAGGAAACAACATGGGAGAAGAGGAGCGGCCTGGTTTAACCTCAGCCGGCAACTGAGCCCCACGCAGCCGCTCGCTCACTCCCCTGCCCCCCACCCCCAGTGGGGTGGGGGAGAGAATCAGAAGGGTAAAAGTGAGAACACTCGAGTTGAGATAAAGGCAGTTTAAGAGGTAAAGCCACTCACGCAAGCAAAGCAAGGCGAGGCATTCGGTCACCCCTGCCCACGGGCCGGCCGGCCTTCAGCCATCTCCAGGACAG
>JAVKLA010000047.1:4387895-4425781 GCA_034782735.1 Sagittarius serpentarius
GCATGGAGCACAAAGCGGAGCTGCACCCAGGACTGTGGAAACGGCAGGAGTGGCCCGCGCGCTCAAGGACCCTTCCCGCCGACAGCGAGGGAGGTCCCTCTCCTCCTCTCCCTCCCTCTCCCTTCAGCGCACAATAAGCGGGAGAACGCAGTTCCTTCCTTTCACCTAAGATTAGGGTGACTACCGGTGAGGCTGCAAAGATGGAGAACCCCAGTAAAACTTTTTTTTTTGCCTTTCTCAGAGTGCATAGTTAGTTTCCGCTCTGCTCGCACTATATTGAAACTGTGAGGCCGGATTCTCAGCAGGGGCAAAGTGACGTAACTCTGTGGAAATCAATTAAGTTATGGGGATTTAAACAACAGAGAATTTCACTCCTCTGGCACATGCATCTTAGGCGCTAGTATGCCTTTTTTTCCTATGTGATTATGTACGTATATGCTAAGAACCACAGATTACGGAAAATGCGAAGTGGTAGGAAGTATTGCCACATAGAAAAACAGAAGAAAAAGCAGAAGAGGAAAGAATTTCCCCAGCTACGATTCCTCAGTGTTTTAGTTTTCCAGCTTAATGATGCATAATTTTAGCTTCTTTAAAAACAAATCATGGTAATGCAGCCTCTGATTTGTGTTTCTTTTATTTTTTCTTAAAATAAAATGTTTAAATATTTATTGCAAATAAGGGCATTTATATATCACACTCTGCAGCAGCCCTTCACTAATGAATAGTTTCTTGCCTGTCATTTGTTGCTGTAGAGTTGCCACTGCCACCATTCACTAACTGAGAGGCATCATCGACATCGGACTCTAACATCGTTACATTTTCTGCCTCGCAGATGGGATTTGTGTTCTGTTTCCAGATTCTGTTACTGGATGAGATTCCCTGGCTCCAAGGGGAAAAAAAAAAAAAAAAAAAAAAGAAAAGAAAAAGGGAGAAGGGAAAAAAAAGTATAAGCAATGTTTTTATTAAACCTTTCTCTTAGCTTTACAAAAGCTTCCCCCCCCCCCTTTGTAGACTCCATGTATTTTTAATGATTTCTCTCTTGCTTGTAGAAAGTTGAGAGGATGAGAGAAGGAAAGAGAGAGCACACAGAATAATTCAATTTTCTACTTTGTAAAGAGAAAAAAAAGTCTCTGGGCTACATCTAAAAAAATAATAAAAATGATGTTTTCCCTTTGTAACTTCTAATACATTTTATTTAAAGAAAAAAGCCCTTTTTAATCCCCGCTTCCTTTTTGGAAAACGCAGTCATGTGCTCCGCAAAATCACAGAAGCAGGTGATGCACATGCTTGAATTTGTAAGGAAAGGGGAGAATTTTGCAAGGGAACGGAAGATAACAAGAAAAACAAGCCTCTGACAAAGCAAAGTCGCAGAGCCAGCATGCTAAGCCGCCTTCTCTGTCACATAAGGGACGTGGGGAAGAATGGAGGGCGAGGAGAGAATATGATGTGGCTTTCTCACGTCACAAGTAGGCGGCTTAGTAACCATATTCGCTTAATGACAATTACACTGGTAAATCCTTGAGCCCTATCAGGTTTTGCAGTGGTTTCCTGTGTCTGTCAAAGGCAACATTTTACACAGAGGAGCTGGGGTTTGTATCCCCCAGTATAGCCAGGTACTCGCTTTTGGTGGGAGCTGGGTGCTGAGGAAACAGTACGAACCCCTACCGAGGGGGGAAGCGCTGCTCTCCGCGCCGAGTTTGGGAAGGAGAGCCTGGTGCTGCTGGTGGCTGCAGGGATGCTGCGTTGCCTATCAGCCATGATAAGCAGAAGCCCACCGCTGCCCACGCGAAAGCGTGCGTGGCGGGAGTGATCGCTGCAGCGTTCGACAGGCTCCGGGCCGTGCTGCTTCCAGCACAGGGGCTGCGTCCAAAGCGATGGAAATTTGACATCCTGAGGGTCGGAGCAACCTAGGCAGCTTCTACGAGTTTACTGTGCCTTTACCTCTCACACTTATAGGGCAAAGGGTAGATATTCGTGTTTTTACTTCTACAGAAGCATAGGGTGGGAGAGCAGTTTCCAAGCTCCTCCCCTGCATTGCTCACACTCGGGAGGAACAGGAGGATGTGACACAACAAAGCACAGGCTTGTCCGTGCTCCGCTTACTCTGTTTTTCTTACTCTTTGGGCTAAGTTACGTGGAGAACCGGCTCAATGAGCTCACCTGAAAAAATGGGAGCTGGAAATTTATTCCAGCATCTACCTGTGTTCAGATCTGGCTTTTGCAACAGAAAGCGTACCCCCCCTGTACTTGTGTCTTTGCACTGGTGTCCGTCAAACTGGTGACAGCTCACCCTGTGGAACACGTGACTGAGAGGAGAAACAGGTGGAAATCTGGGAGAGCTTTATTGAATTACGACATAAAGAGAGGTCTAAGCTTGACGAAGCACACCAGCCTACATCTTTGTGTCAAGTCTTCCACTATGCTCGATCCCTTGTTCTGATACTGTAATGTTTGAAATGCGATCCTTTCTTGCTTTTTGCTGGAAGTGGGAAAAAAGAAGTGTCAGCATTTCCTAAAAATACCTAGATTTTGTATTTCACAACTTGCTTGACGCAGCTCAGCATTGTTCTTATTATTACCATTGCCGGTCACTCAGTGTCTGAACCACGGCTTGGTAGCAGAGCTGTGGTTGTACCGCACGTAATTATCTCGCTGGGTTAACGTTTTTTTCGGGTTGAACACACATTTTGCTTAGGGTGGATCACAAACTGAGTACTCACGGTGTAAAACTGTGTCTGTACTGGGTGTACAGACTGGGTGTAAAACTGGGTCTGTGCCTGACTTTTGGCATATTTATTCTCTGCTTACCGTTACAGGGGAAACTCTGCTCAACTCATGTGGTTTAAATCAAATCAGGTTTGAAGCAGTTTATTCATTTATGGACAGCATGTGATTAACTGGAGAACAGGGAACTATACATTCAGGATCCATATCTACAATATCGCAGACAAACTGCAGTATTAGTCGCTTCTAAAATGTTAATAAGCACTTAAAATTTCCAAACACCTTTCTGTAACTAATCCCCAAAAGTTTTAATCCCACAAAGACACACACACACGCACACATTCCAGTCCTACCGCCACCCACCCTGCTCCTGTGACCCCCAGCACACATGCACTGGTCAAAAAGCTCCTGCAAGGTCCCCTCTGCACCCCCTGGTGTGGGTGTCCCCACGTCTCACCCCCGTGAGTGGGGTGCAGGCTGGTCCCTGCTGGTCTCAGGCAGAGGCGGCGATGCTGGCCGGGCAGCTGCAGGCAGTGCCCGACCTGGGTGCCTGTGGCTCTGCTTTCCCCTCCCCAAGGTCTCTCCCTTCCTGTTGCAAATTATCATGGTTCTTAAACTTATCTTCAAGCTGACTACCCATTTTCTCAAAAAAAAAAAAAAAAAAAAGAAAGAGCAAATCCACTGGTATTTCCACGGTTACTGTTTAATTGTGCTGGTGGTTGCTTTGCGCAAACTTCATCATTGGTCATCCCTTCTTAGTGTTACCAGTTTTGGGGCACCTAAACTTTGCCACATCATCTTTTCCATACCCATGAGGTTTGCTTAGCCAGCTCAAGGAGGCTCCTGGCAATGCTGAAAGGACTTGGAGGAAGGGACTCTTCGACATTACAACAGCCCACGTTTTGAAGAGCTGTAGCAGAGACCGTGTTCAGGACTAGCTCTGCTATGACTCTTGCTGACGAAAGAAAACTGCCTATCTCCTAACAACGGTATTTTAGAGAAGGGGAATAATGATTATTGACACTTAAAATTACTGACAGTCTGCTGCTGAAGACCATTTTGAAACTGCAGCTAGCCCGATGTTAATCCTAATCAAGGGTACAAGTGAGAAGCTGTATTTTAATAGTAATACTCAAGGAGTGATGCATTTAACTGCCATTAGCGTTAATAGGAGTTATTCACATGGACCCATGCATATCGAGAAACAAAGTGTACCTTGCACGTACGAAATTCAAGCTGTCCTGTTTAGAGGAAAGAAGGACAGTTTCCTGAGAAACGGGTGACTTGTTACAGGACGGCAGCTCTGGCTTGGGAGGCTCTTTTCCAGCTGCAGACTCCCCGCTTTTCAAAATGTCTACTGCTTGCTGCTGTCTGCAAAGAGCATCTAAGGACTTTTTTCAGGCACTCTGATTTATCTGAGTGCGGCTTCTCAGTCAGGAAACAGGCTTTTTGGTGCTGAACTGCTACTGACAAATCTACCTGGTGTCTTCAGTACAGGAGGAATTCCTGCAACGTTGTAGATTCGTGTGGAATTCATGTTGGAGGAATATAAAAGAAGTTTTAGAATGGCAAACTACAAATCTACTGTGGACTTAAGATCCTCCTCTTGTTTGCTGCTCAAGTTATTTAATGGAATTAACAAAGGTGTCAAATGGGGGAAACCGAGTTCCAGGTTTATTATCTGAATTGATGGGGATTACCCATTGCTTCTTGTTCAGTTGAGTATTCTCGCTTTACCTAAGGCTAATAATATTCCTCTAAAAGCTCTACTGTCATTGGGAAGAGAAAAAAATCCCACAGGAGAGTAATTCAGAGTGGTTAAACTGGGCTCTGGCTCTGAATTGCCATTTGGGGAGCATCTCTCTCTTCTCTGCGGACTGCAGATGGAGCCCGTGGAGAGCTGTTGGCCTCCCTAGGCAAAAGTTAGTTTATGGAGATACCCACCTCTGGCTCCCGAAAGGCTTGCACAACACCACCATCCAAGGGAACTATTCTTAACTGCTCTTGCCTAAAGGCTTCAGATTTTCTGTTAAGATTTAGGATTTGCCATGCTGGTTCATGTTGGTTTTGCCATTAAAAATATTTCAAAGTATTTTTCATGGTAAAGCCAGTTTGCTGTAAGATAGACAGTGCTTCTCGTGAAAAGCAGAGCTCCTGTACTCTGCCAGATACATGGTTTTATTTTTTTTTGTTTTAGGGTTTTGGGTAGATAGTATTACATTGCTTCTCTGCACACTTAATGATTTAGTTCCAGGTTTTTTAGGAAACATTCTTGGGGTTGAGCATAGGAAAATGTGATACAAATCGTAGCTAGCATAGTTGCCTATATGACTTTCAATACAGGACCCTTGGAAGTATGTGCTAAACAAATATATTAATATGGCAGGACCTGTTTCATTGGGTTTGTGTTCTGAAAGACAAGGCGAAATAGGAAACTGAGCAAATGATTTGAGGAGAGCCCCAGCTGATATAATCGGTCAAATCCACCAAAATCAATTGTAACCCCTGAGGCCTTCAAGAGGCCAAATGTCTCACTGAAAACTTCATATATTCTGTTTCTTTCTTTGAGAGCTTCTATTCTGAGTACACTTCCAACCATAGCACTAAAACCACTCCTGTTACATAGCAAGGAGTAATCTTCTTGTTTTGATGGACACTGTCCATTTATCTTTATTAATTTTACTGGATGAGCCTGCCCTGTTTGATACTATTGACCATGAACATAAAACTTCTTAATTGTGATTAAGGCAATATTTTCTTCTTTCTGACACTGCATATTCTTCTAGGTTCCATTTATTTTTAATTAGGATGCCAGCATTTTCCTGTCTGCCAGCCAAATGAACAGTATGAATAACCACTGGTATGGACATAGAAATATTTTGCCCTCTGCTGAGCAAGGGGAAGAAGACTTAGTGCAACCCTTATCATTCGACGAAGGATGGATCAGGACACTTCCATGATGATCAAAAGAGCAGTGAGAGAGACCTACTAAATGCACAAATCAGATTTCTTCTGTGTCAGGGTGCCTGTAAGATATTACATGACAGTTCGTCTGTGCAGCCACGTGTTAGTCTGGGGCATTTCTGACTTGTTCAGGAAGAAGCCCAAGTGAATCCAGTCAGATAGTAAGTGCAGAATAATCGACTGGGTAATTTTAGGATGGCTGGTAGGATAATAAATGGTTGAAAGCACCCAGTATTGGCTTAATTCTGTTCCCACTCAAACTAGTAAAAAAGTCTTCTGGCTTTTCATCTTTGAAATAAGGGTTAAGTCAATGGTAAGTCTATTTTGAAAATCCTGTCCTTAGTGCATAATATATAATCATTCATTTCTTGCATTCAGTCTCTTTTGCTTGGTTATTCACACCTGCCTCCTGTAACATGGTATAGTACAGCTAGGTAGACCACATACAAAACACCTTCTTTGGTAAGCAGTCAGCATTAGTGATGATGCAGCTGCTATTCCAGGATACTTTTCTTAGCAACCCAAGTTTTTCACAATTTGAAGTGAAATTTTGCTAATTTGTAGACTTCTGTGAATTCAGTTTTGCAAGACATCTTAAAGCGCTGGTTGGCCTGCAGGTGTACAGCTTAGTTACTGTGGATATAATGTCCCTAACACATTCTATGTGCTGAAAGTTTTGATACTTCTCCAGTTACTATTTAGCTGGCAAGCTGATAGAGGCTTGGGGACTCTATTCAAATAAACATCTCAGATTTATCCAAATGCAGAAGTTGTAACAGGAACTGGTTAGTACTATAATCAAAAGATCTTCCCTGAAACTCAGTAACCTTCTGCTTGGTAGGAAGTACCACAGACACGGCATTTCTGATCATCTTCCATTGCTTTCTGGGTAAAGGAATGGTTAAAAAACAACAGCACATAAATGGAGAAAACCTTTTCTAACCTTAAAACATTGCCTTTTGTCTGACTCATGTGCAAAGTATTAATACTCTACTCCCACGTGTTCCTCTAACCCCCAAACGGTGCCACTGATATGTCTTAGAAAAATGCTTTTTTTTTGCTCAGGTGTCAGGGACCTTTGGTTTCTGAGTAGGAGGCTGCAAATTCTATTACACAAGGTATCGGCTGATAACAATAATTTATTCCTAGATATTTTTTTCTTGGTACCCCGCTCTGATTCATTATAATGTGTGCATGTCTTCTACACCAGCAAAATGGACTCCTTTACAATTGTCTTTCAGTGAATCTTACCAATATTCACATTTAAAAACAAAGAAATATTACTGTTATGGTCCATAAAGAGTTTTTCTTTTAAGCTTTGTATTGTATCTTAAATATGAAATGTATTTCTGAAGTGGAATGGAAGCCTCTTTTTTTCATACTATGGTTTTTGTTAACGCCCATTGCTGCGATAGTCTTTATTAATACCCTTTGCTGCATTCTTCTTAGCGGCTTACATATTTCCAGTTTCAAAATTATATTGATGTTTGATCAGAGCTTTAGTCAAGGAGCAGGAGATCTCTGGACTGTAAGTCTTTAGGAAGCGTTCACGTCTTTAATGTGCTTCAGATGATTTATATTAAGGGTACCGGTGCTGTGGATACTGTGCGGAGGCAACTCAGAGAGTCCGTGCCGAAGGAGATGGGGACATGGCTCCTGCCCGGTCTCCCAGTCATTGGGCCAAGCTTCCCGCCAGCCGGGAAGGAGAGAAGGGTATCTTTCTCTTTTGTTCCTCAGCATTGCTTTTACTGCTTGTAGTGAAAGCTATCTAAAAATAATGACTGTGTGCGCTCAAAGTCGGTTACCTGAATACATACTTAGACTCCTGAAGAACTTTATTAATTCTTTGTAGATCCTCACTTCTTTTGAAAGGTATCTGTTGTTACAGTCCCTTGTTATGTGTTTAGAACAACTAAATCTGGTGTCTGCATTTGTATAGATTGCCTTAATTACTTTCACAAAGTGCAACTGAAGTGGGAGCGCTTGTGTTTGTGTATCGTCCATTTAATAGGCAGGTCACGCCAGTGACGTGCAATTGCGCTCATCAACACCGGCACAGCCCAATGGCTTCCTGCTGCCGTGCAAATACTGAAGCAAAGTCAAGGGAGTTCATTTTCAAAGCAAGACACGCTGATCCCACAATGACGCTATTTTATTACATTGACACGATGTCTGTGTCTTCATTGCGCCCATGGATGGGCGCGGACAGTCGGGTGTCCAGCCTGTCCCTGCTCCGAGATAGCTGGGTGCGGGCCGGCTCGGGCCTGGAAGCTGTAGCTGGTAACATCTCGCTCAGAGCTGTGACCTAGTAAATAACCTCTGCTGAGACTTCTTTGTCGTATTAACTGACGTCCTGCACCACGTTAGTACACCTCTGTGGCTCCTAGACTGAGTCGGGCTTTCTCCAGCCAGCTACAAGCACGAGCAGTGCAGGCACTTGCCTTGACCCGTCTCTGTAGACACACCGTGAGCAACTGAATGACGTCGTTCCCCCGGAAGAGGGTAGGTGCAAAAGTCTGACAGTTCGTTCCCTCTGTCATTGTCCACAGTTCTCTGTTCGGCTCGCATAGCAAGGGAATGTTCTAATTTGCCTAAAGACAATCAGTCAGAGTCGGCTGCTTGCATTCCTGTCGTTTCCTTATAATGCACCAGCATCTAGAAGTCACGGGCATGGTTTAGCACTCCGCTATATTAGAAGCGGGAACGAAACAGAAATTCCTTGGTAAACAGAAATGTGACTTAAATTTGGTGTTCTCATGATTCTGAGTGAGTAAAGCTCTGGTCTGAACAGCTGGGCCAGATGTGACTTGAATTCTATCTACAACCTGCCCATTTCTGAAGACAAAAGTATTTGAGTACTGCAGAGTTTTTCACATATCAAAAAGCTATTTTGCTGCATTCTGGAGTGTGAGCTAATTAAGCTCAGTTTTAGTTCCATTTACTTTTGATAGAAATAGATAAATTACATATTCAAAAAGATTTTATTTAGTAAAACCCAATTATTGTGGGTGAAAGGAATATGGGGCAATGATTCATTGCATTTACTACTAGACAAAAATCTCATCATACAGTTTAATGTAAAAATCACTGCTTGCTGCCTAGTTAGGACATGAAAAAGCCAATGCATCATTTAAAGCACGTCAGAAGCAAAAAGACAATATAGCTCAAAAAGTCTACAACAGAGGAGAAACTCTTTTTTTTTTTTATTGAAGAAGAAATAATATCTATATTTTCATCACATGGAAACTGCAGAGCACATCAAAATCAAATGTTTTAAATTCTAAATTAGAAAGAGAGACAGTTCAGGCTGATTGTTGCCTGCAGGAAATCTTCCAGGCTGTTTTCTGACATTCTAAATATAAAATACACCATGTGAGAAATGTTCGATTCATTCTGAAGCCTGTGATGAATGTTCGCCAGGAACCATCGACCATTGCCTCATCTCAAGTGGAATCAACTTGGAGCTTTCCCAGAGAAAGCAGAGATAGATCCCTGAAGTTCAGTATTTAATCTAAATCCCTTGCACACCTTTAATCTTGCCTGAACAGATAAAGCAAACTTGTCTTCACAGCTTGGTGAGAAATGACCACTGTTAGCTGCACAGTGAGTCTGTAACTGTGGAAATGTAATTGTTGGTAAACAAGGACAGTGGATTGGTACGAAAGTTGCTTAGCCTTTTTTTTTTTTTCATTCCCCTTTTTTCATTCAATTCCTTTTTTTTTTTGCATTCAAAAGAATGGCAAAAACCCATCCCAAGCCTTTCTTCATTCAAAAGAAAGGAGGATCCTGTCTCTTGAAAGTGGTCTTTGGACATCTGCCTCTTTCCCTGTCTCTTTTTGCAACCGGAATTTCAGATAGAAGTCGAAGGTCTGCTGTTGAATGCCAGAATACAGTAGACGAAAGGACGGGTACAAAAGTTCATAAACATGACTTATTTATAGACTGTGTGGCCAGAAAACACACGCACAATCTTAAGGTATTTTGAATATTACATAGTACAAGATAATTGGACTGAAATCCCAAATTGAGTGAAACTTCCCTAAGTATGGAAGCATAAACAACCTGTGCTGTGAGATTTAAATCATAGTTTGTGTGCAGTTTGAAGAACAATAATAGGCAAAAGCAACATATAAATGTGTGATGTATTTACAGAACCGTGACCTGGCATTCATACTAATACTAACTGTTCAAATTTATTAACACTTTCTCATACATTTCCTCTTCTTTTGAGAAACTTCTGGGTTTATTACTGGCTACTGCTATATTTTATTGTTCTGGAACCTCTCTTCCTTCCTTCCAGAAAAACTAAACCACGGGAATTTCAATTTAAAAGGTCAAGTCAGTATTTGTTGCCTTTTAACTACAGCTTTCTATTATAAATCGTTGCCGAGAAATTAATTGGAAAAAGCCAAGAGGGTATTCTTCATGACATTATTCCAGGGCGTAGTTTTCAAGCTGTTTACTATAGAGACAACACCACATTACAAGTTCTGTCCACATGTAGGATAGCATGCACGGGGGCATAATGATAAGCAGATGGCATTATTTGCAGTGGAAGTAATGGCAACCAGAAGCATTGCTGCGTACATTATTTTGCAAATGCTTTTATATTGTGTTAAAGTGTGGAACTTTGTGTGCTTTCCCTATGCAAGGCATAAGTATTGATAGCAACTGGTGAGAGAGCTGGTGGTGTTCAGTAAACAGAGAGTAGTTACTGGGAAGTAGGTGGTACTTAAAACCAACACAGCCACAGCAGTCACTAACAAAAGACAGAACAAATACTAGAGAAATATTCCAGGAAATGGAGGGAGAATGAAACTGGATGTTGGTTCTGTCATTAAAGATGTTGTTTCTGAAAGTCTTTATATGAATATGCCATTCAGAAAATCTGAAGCTTCTAACTTTTATTACCAATAATACTGCCTAATTTACCACCACCATCTGCCTGGCAATTATTGCTGAAAGTAGTGCATCCAAGGCAGATTATTTCAGAGAATGACATTACAGGACATGACTGCATTGTGAGATGGAGTGTGATAGGGAGATTCCCAGGCTAGCAGAGACCGGAGTTACATATTTTACATACACATATGCACACACAAATATAGGCAGGTGTGTGCGTAGACACACAATATGTCTCTATGTATGGACAGGGATATAACAGTGTAGCACTGAGACTTACGCTGTTTCATTGTGATAGGGCTTTGCCAGGTTACTGCAATGTTCCCCTCTTGAGACTTAAATACAGCCCTGCGTTTAAAAAAAATAAAGCAAACTGTTTAAAATATTATTAAAATTATTTCCTTTGGAGAGATATCTTTGCATGACCTTAGAGTTATATTTCCTCTAGATAATACGACCTCATTGCCTTCTGCACGTAGAGCTAGACTCTACCTTTTTTAGAGTCTCCGACACATTGAAAGAGATGGTGCAGAAGGGTCTTACATCTGTAGCAAGTCCCAAAGGCATTTAGCCTCCAAAGGCACAGAGGACCATAGGCAACGGCGGCAACGGTACCTGCTGGAAGACTGCAGCGCGTCCTCCCTCTAGCAGTGGCTCGAAACAACTGGTGTGGAAAAAGGATGGGCAATGAACGCAAGTCAGACTCTTCCCTGCTGTGCTGCAGAGCGCAGGTAGCTGCTTTTCGTTCCTCTTCTCTCTGCAGCGAAGAGCAGGGTGTTGTGTCACTCTGGACGGCAGCGGGAGGAGAACTTCAGGCACTGCAACAGCTAGTTGCGGGGGGAAGGACAACAGAGCTGAGAAGCTGCTGTGGGTGGTACATACTGCTGTACTCCACAGAAGATCCAGTCGGAAGAGAACCACCATGCTCTTGGGAGCTGAGGCTTTTGGAGTGAAAAGAAGTCTGTGCATCCAATCAGAGGAAAAACGAAATTATTTTGGAATCAGCTGTGGGAGATGTATTGCCTTTGTAAACTCTTCTGGTAAAAAATCCAATAGTAATAATAATAACAACCCTTGATTCATTTATGGTCTCGTGTTTTGGACATTGTTCCAGGAATTCTACAACTTGAGTGTGATAACCTGATAAGAAGGATCACCAAAATAATTTAGTATTCTCATTCATTTGTATCATGGTAACAGCAAGAGATCTGAGAACGTAGAACAGTCCCTCGAGTAACGCAGTGTAGGGTGCAGTCCTTGCCCTGAAGAGTTTACAGTCTAGGCAGGTGAAACAGCCAAGAGGCAGGAGAAGGAAAGCACTTTCACCTTCATTTTGGGCATCACAAACAGATCCTCTGCCCCAATCCTGGATTTCCTGATGTCTGTGGAGTTTGGATTGCAACCTGGGAAGCCACAGCAGCGTGTGCTCTCAGGTAGGCAGGAAGCTCTCTAGCACGGAAAACGATGGGAACTGCACCCCGAAACGTTAGGATCTTTGCTCCCACGAGTTGCTCAAGGACATAAAGGGCCAAGATAGAAGTTAAACCAGGATCTAGTGGATGATTTAGCTGCAAGACCGACTTCTTCTGAAACCCAGTTTCCTCTCTAGGGCTCAGCTAACACCCCTGTGACAGTACAGTGGCACACACAAATGCGGGAGCCCTACGTTAGCTGTGTCGCGTCCTCTTCCCTGGTTAGCCGTGTCAGCACGGACATCGGCAAAGATAGCATTTCGCTCTTCGTGCTGACCCGCTCTGCTGTTCGAAGCCAGATTTTTAGCTGAGCTAGCTAGTGCGAAACCAGCTCGGCTATGTCTGCGGCGCACATCTGCCACAGCAGCTTCAGCAGACAGGCTCTAAAATCCGAAAAGAAGCATCATAGTCCGTTAGAAAAGTTATGCCACGAAAAAAATACGAGCAAAGGTGCTGAGGAAACCTGCAGGCGTTCACACCTCCTAAGCTTACAAGAAGTATTCTCTAGGTCTATGTGAACTGAACTGTTGCAATCATAAAAAGCCTGTAAGGGAATGAAGAGTGGTTCTGTTGTATCCAGAAGAAAAAAGAAATTAATGTGAGGGAAAAAAAAGCCAATTGTAAAGTGTAAAAGCTGTACCAATTAGTTCTCTAATATATGGCCTTTTGAAGTGCCAAAGAGCATTTTCAAGCAGCACTTTTTTTGTTTTATTTGAATAGACGGACTGCTTAATTGTACAGAAGCAATCACGTAAAGCCGAAAGGCTGTATTAAAAAAAAAAAAAAGTTCCTTTTAAAGTCCAACATCAATGTGTATGAATTTGAGGTACTCTGCTTTCATAACGGATCCTGCGCATCCCAGCATCGCACACTAACCTAAACATTGCTGTTACATTCAGCTTGAAATCAATGAAGGTCCTTCACTGTAAACAAGGGAACAATTTGACCCCGTCAGCACAATTAAGTTTGTTTTAGTCTGGGATGTGAACGGAAGTCTGTGCAAAAATCTTCTCCTCGCAAAGCTTCGAACTACAGCACATCTGTTTCTCTCACCCAGCTTAGGTGGTTATGAGTGGCAAAGTATTAGCTAACAAACAAACAGGAATGTTTTTTAGCACCTGCTATGCTTCCAAGCAAAGAAAAAGTTAAGTACTATTTTTAACAAATTGATAGCTAGCTACTGATCTACAGTATGTGGTAGTGAATAAAATTATAATAGAAAGTATTAATCCTATTATGTATCTACCTGTGAATATGTAAGAAATCTACTGCATTGGAGATGTAGCTTTTGTCATACAATTCAGAAAATGTACTAATAGTGGCTTTGATTGTAACTGCACGTAAGACAGTAAGTGAGAAGAACAGAGCAGGAGCAATAGACACAGTCCCAAACACCATCATTTTGATTCCTAAAATCTTCTCTTCCTTGATATGTAATGGTGATACCCAGAAAATTCTTAGTTACCTCTGGGTTTTTTTCAGCAATTCTCATGACTTTCAGAGGATCAAGGTTGTATCCGTGTGTTCTTGAAACTTGCACTGCAGTGGTTTTTGCAGTCGTAAGTGGAAAATGAATTGAAATGGTTTTTATAGGAGCATGTGGGTTAAAACTGGCTGAAAGACTATAAACAAAAGATTATGATAGTGACTAGGGGAAAGATATCTAGTAGGGTAATGAAGGGTGCAGTTTCAGGATTGTTCCTATTTAACATCTTCATTAGCAATCTGGAAGAAAGAATAAACAGCATGTTAATGAAATGCACAAATGATACTAAATTAGGAACAGTCACAAATACTAGTGAGGACAGAAGCATAATGCAAAGGCCCTAGGGAGAAATGCAGGCAGGAAATAACAAAACAAGCCACTACTCAGAAAAAGGCATACTAATACGTTAAAGCGAGAGCAGTATGAGTCAACGTGAGGGAAAATCCACAGAAGCAGTAACACTGGAAGAGAAGCAGTGAACAACATATTAGCTATGTGTTGTAATGTGATATGCTGGCAGTAAAAGCCAATATACTCTGAGCCATATATGCAAAGGCATAAAGTCGTGGATCAAAGAGGCCATAGGTCCTCTAAACGGCTCTCTGCTTACCGAAAACGGAATATTCTCTTATGGGAACAGAAGAGTATTGACCCTGAAGGAGACCCCCAAGTCACCGTAGCTGTGCTCAGTGGTAGTGGTAGGTGTTTTAGTTAAAAAAATTCTGCAAGGAAGAACGGGGAAGGAGTGATGTATAAATGTATGGAAAGCCTCTGATGAGGATGAAGTGGAAGATGGGTTAATGGCAGGAAAAGTAACTGGCGGAACTCTGAAGGGTTTTTTTTAACCTTTGTTTAGATCAATCTCATTTTCTTCTTTAATGAAAGACAGCAGCTGACAAGATGGCACGTAACTCGCGAAAGGAAAGCGGTGCTCCCTTTCCTATTGGTAAAATATTTATCCTCCCCACCCATCACCTACATAAAAAACCTAATGAAAGGAATATACTGTGAAAAAATTGGGAACAATATAGTTATTCACACTGTGATAAACTTATACTTGGAATTAGTTGACAGTTGCTTGCTTTTTGTTTTTTTTTTTTTCTTTTTAAATGAGAAAGACTGTAAGGTAAGTAGGCATAGGAAGAGGTAGAGAAAGAGGGGTTAAAGTGTATCCTCATTTTTCTGGTTTTTGACAGGATCTAATGTAAGTCTGTATGTCACATGAACAGACATTTTCTTTTGAGCAAGAAAACCGTCTCTTTTTTTGATAAGATGGAGGAATACAAAGAAAAGGAAGAAAGAACAAAAACCAACAATAAAACCAGTTGTGTCATTGAACATGCTACATTTGTATTTTTGACACTGCACGCATTCTAATTCTACCCTCCTTTTCTACTGCTCACCCAGAATATAGTAAAACTGTAACTGAGTAAACGCCATTAAACCATACAATAAACAGTACAATTACAATAAAACTGTAACTGAATAAAACTCCCTGATCCTGGGAGTGATGCTGCTTCTATAAAGGAGAGACTGAATAGATTAATATTCTTCAGTTTGTAAAAAACGGGAAGGCATGGTTAACATTTATCATTATGCACGTTCATATAAATATGCTCATTAATATGAACAATATGGAAGAGTGACTAATCACTCCTCATTCTTTTTCTTCTCACAATAAAAGAACACATGAGTAGAAAATGAAAAGAGCAGCCAGCTGGTGTAACACAGAAAGCAGTGCTGTTCCACACTGTGTATAATTAGACCCCAGAACTCATTACCAGAGGATGGGTGCAAAAGGAGGTCAGAGAGATCATGGAAGATGAGGGTACGGAGGGGCACTGAGAAGAAAGTTTCACATACAGTTTGTTGCTCTGCAAGTCCCTAAACTTCATTTTACCAGAAGCTAGGGCTATACATCAAAAACATGGGGGGCACTGTGTGCATACTCACTTTCGTACTCTCGTCCATATCTGTTTGTACCCATATACCAGGAATGGTACAGGCCTGGCACCATTAAGTTGACCGAATGAAGCCTCCTTTATCATAAAAGTTACATTGATAATCACAAAGAATCACAAGGAATCACCCCATCTCTGAAGGCACTTTTTTTTTAACAAAAGGGCAATAAGAGGAAATTTTGAACAAACTCCCACCAAAAAAAAGAAGCAAGGATTGGGAAGGCAGCAGAACTAGGAATTATGAATGCTTTTTGCGGGGGAAGAGCAATATTAATTGGGTATCGCCTTGCCAACTGCTGTTTAGCCATCAGGATCTGTATTATGGTGCAAACACTAAGGTCTCTCTCTGAAGAACTGAGAAACAGTTCACTGCTTTGGAAAACGCCCTAAATGCCAAAGCACTATATTAATTGTTAATGACAATTTTATGGTCAACAAAATGTTTTTGTGAGCTTTAAGGGTATTGTGTGGTGACACTTTTGTTCGGTACACACCAGGTCTAATCCAGGCTAAAATTAAGCTTTTTTGAAGAGGTAATGCAGAGCTGGGCTGTACCAAGAATGGAGTGGTGGGAGGAATGTTGCCTGGCAAAGATGAAATCCAGCAGGTGTCCTTGGGTGTGCACGATTGCTCCCACAGCTTACCGTGGCTTTACTAGATGGATGCATCTGTCTAGCTTCCTTGTGGCAGGTGGAGGTGAGTGTGCCTCTCACTCTGTGCATCAGCGGAAAAGCATGAAACATTGGTTGCAGACCTTGTATTTAAGGAGTGTTAGACTCTCTTGTCCACGTCAACTTGTTCAGGTCTTGTTGTCCCATCTTCCAACGCTCCACAGACGTTGAAAGCTTTGTTAAAAATGTTAGGTATTTTCAGTACGTTAAATATGTATTTCGGTTTTCTTTGTCAGGTGAGGAGAACAATTGTAGGTTTAGAGGTTTTTATAAGGAAAGGAATAGCAGACATATAAAAATAAATAAAAGACTTACTTTATGCATAACCTACGGTGTGTGGTAAGTGTGATCCCAGAGGGATGATTACAAAAGAGATCTTAAATTCCAGACTCCAGCTTAATAATAAAAGGTTAGAGATATTATTTTGATCATATATTTGATCATATTATTATCATGAGACACAGTTTATTTAATTATTAAACCTATTTGGATTGTCAAGACATTTGAAAACTAAATGTATTCATAAAATATCTGGTTTCTTTGAGAGGGTGAACTTTTCTTCTCTTAGGTGAACACTGCTAACTTAGCTGAATTACTTTTTCACAATATTTTCATAAAGTCTTTAGCTAGAGATCTGTGTAATTATGTTTATTGCCCATATAAAGGATGAAGAATGGTATCTGGGAGAAAAGGCTGCAGTCATTTCGTTATCAGATTTACTGGTAGCCCCTTTTGAGAGGTTATGTTCTTTCATGTACCTGCACAGGTGTTTCCTAAAGGATTCTGGTCCTTGATCAGGAGTGTATTTCAGACTGCAAGTATATGATAGTGGTTTGTTTATACGAGGAGCAATTCATTTTGATTCCCATCTCAGAAAAAGATCCCCATGAGCTCTGGTTGTGGGCTGGCACTTGTTGCAAAGACCTACTAATAGAGACAAGGGCCATAGTCAATACAAAATGTGCTTATCACTGAAGCCACAGACAGGCATGTTTGGGGAACAGAAGATGCCAATTCATAAGCGTGTAAGTTCACCCATTAAGTAAATAAAACTAAATTGCATTAAACATCTTTGATTTTGAACAAGGATATTTGCATCAATTTCCTTCTGTTAACTGATAAGCTTTAAAAGTTCACTGAAAGTTTATTAAAATAATGTCCCATGTGGACAAGTCCCGCTCTTCATGGTGAGACATTGCAGTCTGATGTTGTTCTACCATTTTGTGGCTGAACCTCATGGCTTTCATCTTCTTTCCAGTTCCTCTGCTCCAAATGGCTGGTTCCACTTTCTAGGCTTCATCCGACTCCAGCTGAGTTCCTCTGGAAGAGGAGGAGCAGAGACGATGGTGCTTGTCTTCACAGGGGCAGCCCAAGGCTGGCAGACTGGTAGTTAACGTGCCTCATGAACGAGACATACCTCCTCAGCACTGGTGTTGGGAATGGAGAGCTAGAATAACTGTTCTCTGCTTGCTGAGCCCGAACTGGCCCATAATATTTACTCTGTTCGCAGCCAGTGGACAGATTCAACTAAAAAGAAGCTCTCTAATGTAGTAATTTTTTTTCCTCTGTGGCTGAGATTGCTGCAAAACACATGCTTCCTTGGCTTCAACCAAATTATTAATACAGTAAGAAAGAATATTTTGCAGTTAACTGGTCATTTTAATCTTCTTCTGTATTCAAAGCACATTTCTTGGCCAACAAGTCTTGGTATCAGCCACGATCTGTAGATCATAGCAAGTCCTGATTTCTTAGCTTCCTGAGATGTTAAAGAATTATGCCAGAAATAGATGAATGCCTACATACTGCATCCCCATGTCCTTTTCCACTCAAGTAAGGAGCAGAAGATGGGCACACTGACATACTCCATATTTATCTCTGGGCCGTGATTATTGCAGTACAGTATACCATTTTAATCATAACAACAGCCACCACTGTTTTAAATATAGTAAAACTCTGGGGTAAATCTATGCTAAACTTAACAGGTGGATGGAAAGAAAAAAGACCCTGCAATTAACAGCAGTGGCCAGAAGACCAAATTCTTGCTATACTAGCTGTCCATCTGTTGATTTTTCTTTGGCACCTGATGTTTTGTTACGGTTGCTCGGCATTCAGCACCGCTCCCCAGCGTATCCCAAGTGCAGCGCTTGATACTTGCCTGGTAAGACCCAAAGGACGCTGAAGTAAGAAGATTTGTATGCGGATTTATAACTCTCTGAAACTGTCAGTGTAATTATCATTTATATTTAAAGGGTTATATAACATAATGTTTTCTTACTTGCAGTGCTTTTTTTTACATTGCCACAGTTATGTAAAGCAGCCATATTGTAAATGAAAACCCCATGTTTTGTGTCCACTTGCTGAAATGGAATTTGTGTGTTAACTTTTACAGCAGCACATGATTCAAGACGTCACTGTTTCTTAAGTCTCAGTACAGTAGTTGGGCATTTCTTTAGGTCCCTTTGGTGAACACATATTCAGGACCCTTTACTGTCCTTGGGAATTATGCATAGCTGTGAGTGGGAGATAGATAAGCACAAGTATTAAAACATATGATCTTGAAGTTTTGCATATGCTTTGGAAATTTATAGTCTACTGCACGTGTGGAATAATGGATTTGCTTTTAGATGGCTTATCAGTATAATAATAAAAATAAAGTAGTCCATAGACAAAGAAATAAGTTTAATTGTTTCCAAGCATTTTAGATTGTCTAAAGTGATGATATGAGAAGATCTCTGAATTTTTAAAAATGCCCCCTGCCAGGAAGTGGACATACTAAAGTGTTCAGATAACAGCATCCTATAGCTACATGTTGTAAGCTTGCAAGTAAAGAAACACAAGCATGCCATTGCTGGAATAGAAATATATAATATTGATAAATGATATGTACATTAATAATTTGTAGCAAAATTATTCTACCTTCAGAACCAATCTTCAGAACTGTAAAAAACCCAAATCACTCTTCTGAATTATATCTAGGCATATGCAGAATTTATTGAGGTTTAATCGAAACTTAGTGAAAAAGTAATTAGTTCAACAAGTTTTCTGTTTGAGTAGATCAGGATTGTTGTGCTCTGCCACCTGGGCTTGGGTCAGCAAAAGACTATGCTTCGCTGTACATTTAGAGGGCAGTACCAGAGCAGACATTGCGCTGGCGTCAAGGGATGTAAGTACATGCTTTAAAATAAGCATGTTTCAGCATTGACCAGAGTATCATATTTCCTCCGAAAAGAAATTAATTATTTTAAATCTATTAAGTGATGGAACTACACTGTAAGCTATTCCCTGCTGTGTACGTAGTTTAATTACATTTAATTTGGGGCATGCATACAATTAAAGAAACTGACATTTGATTGATCATATTACACTGAATAATAAATATTATATTATAGCAAGAAGCTTAGTTTGCAGTCCTGCAAAGGTATGGTCATGTGAGTGGTCATATGACACTGTGGACTATCAAAGGATGTAAGAGTTCATTCTGGTGTCTGTACTTGTGAAATAAGGTTCCTTGTTATAAATACCTCAAGTACACAGAGCCAAAATTAGCTCTCCAGAAAACAACTCTGGAAAAAAAAACCCCTTCTTTTCTTTCACTTGTACAACTTCAGAGTTCAGTTACAAATACATCGTTTTCCACAAGGCAATGTATATTTCCTCTGTTTCTAATGCTCTGGTATTACTACAGACAATCATTACCGGGATACAGAGACAACCACTGTTTATTATTGTGTATCAGGGAAATGTCCTGCTTACCCTGTTTGAATAATAGATAATATAAAATAGGCACTTAGGAAGAATCCTCTGGGTAACATCCCCTCCTACGGTTCATTTGACCAAATCCTCTTTTCTAGTAGGAAAAGGCATCTTTCAATCGTTTCATTAAGAATTACGTATATACTAGTTTCCAGTCTTCAAATAAGTACGGGGGGAGTTGGAACTAGATGATCTTTAAGGTCTCTTCCAATCCAAACCATTCTATGATCTATTCTCTGATCTAAGTACATGGGCGAATTGTCAAATACATAATCCAAAAATTTCTTTCCGAAAGAGAAACAGAAAATAGCCACTGACAGGCATTTTCTATGTGGAAAGGCACAGCTAAGAATCAATGGGAAGATCCTGTTCCATGGACCAGAAACACGAAGTATGGCTATTGATTGTGTTAAATAGCAATTAAGCTAAACCCCTAGACTGAGATTCACAGAGTACACACAAATGAGAGATGAATAGGTCTTATTTTAAAGACATGAGGGGGCCCTGATGGGGTGGCAATGAGTAGGGCTGGTTGACCCAGTGGGTGTACCAGGACCTGATGAACGGGACAGGGTGGATATAGAGCACAACCGTAAATTGCTTTGACCAGCTCTTTGCCTGGGAAAAGGCACAGTAAGAGAGGAGGGACTGAAGACCCATTTCGTTACTGACACACAGCTGAGCAGGGAGGAGAGGAGGCCTTGGTGCTACCGCCACAATACACCCGGTAATACGTGCACCCTCGTGTTTTGGGGAGGCTGCCCTGTGCTGTGCCCAGTAACTCTCCAGACTAATGAGGAGAGATGGAGGAAGTTGCAATCGCTCCGTTTCTCTGGCTCCTTCAGGACAATATGATGACTTTCTACCTTGATGCTGAGCAGAATGTAATTTCGTGGCTTTAGAGCTTAGAGAAATATCGGATGAAATCTTGGTGACAAGTCTTCCTATTTCTCCAGAGGCACAAACTGTCCCTAAAAGCAAGTGCCTGAAGTTTCTTCAAATGCTATGGAAAAACCCAAGCTGAGTGAGTGTGTATGGGAGATATCCACACAGAACCCCCCCGCGAGCTGTGTGTTTGTGATCGAGACAGAGGTATCTGTGAAATATAACCAGATGAACATTAATCTTAGTAAATAAAAGTGCAATATGGTAATATGGAGGATTTGTGTTAAAAAGAAATGCAAAAAATTAAAAACATGAAGGAGAAAAGGAGAAATCAATATAGATTCTTAATAGTGTTTTTTAATTAATGTTAATACTTGCTGAATCTCAGATCTCACAACACTTCTGTCAGTAAATGTAACATTACTGAGTGCCGTTAAGCTGACTGAGACAGTTTGGCCTGGGTACAGTAATTCCTGTGAATATGTGTAAGCTGGATGAGCACCCAATCTGTACTAAAATCATTAAGAAGAACGTTGCTGAGAGCAAAACCACTATAAGCAAATTGAATTTAAAAAATCTTTCATATGCAATAATTAATATCACAAACATGAAGTAGAGCAGACTGAATTATCTGTAGCACAACTCTGTAGAGAACTAAAACCCTTTAGAGAGAACTTCAAATGGTGGGATCCTTAAAGGATAAATTTCAGCTCACAACACCAAATCCGGTTAATAGAAAATGGCACTACAAGGTATCACACGATAGCATCTGATGTATTACAATAGGAAATGAATTAAATGGTGATTAATTAATTACAAGCAGAACAGATGATAGCAATATCTGTAATCAAAAGTGATTACATTATACCAAGACCAAATAACGTATTGAAGATATGTATTTGAACACATAATACTGGCTAACATGCACCATTTATCTGCTGAATGGGGCAATGTAACGTGACTGATAAAATACCCCCCCTTTTTTTTTAAATGAAGAAATAAGAAAAAATGGGTAAGTATTAAAGAAGCATAGGCTGACTGTCTGAATTTCCATTTTCATGATAACTACTCTGTTCCCCAGTTACTCTTTTTTTTGGGAGGGGGGTTATGTTAGGGTGTAAGTCTCTGTCCTTTTTCAGGCCAAAGGTGTTTCATTTGGTTGGTTTTAAGTTGTAGCTTAAATTGTTTCTGTGCAATTCAAACAGAGAAAAATTCATTTTGGGGAAAAAATACCTTTTACTAAAATTTGATGTGCACTAAATGCAGGAAGAAATAAGTATAACTCCGATTTTCACAGGGGATGAAAACCCCAAATGAAGGAATTGGTTTTGAGTTTACAGGTTTTGTGAGATATTTAATCGATATTATTTGGGGGGCTGTTGGATTCCTTGCCCCTACCCAGATGTGTAAAATTCCTTCAGTTGGAAATACTATAAAACAGGGTACCCCTCCCGGTTTAGGTCACTCTCAGCACCTTGCAATCATAGTTGCTTTCTTGCCCTTAGCAGTTCAGCCCAGTTACTGCCTTTGGCAAGAGACTTCCTCTAGCACTTTGTCCCAGATGACATTTATAAGAAATCAGAGATGACTTCCAGCCAGTACAAATTTCAGAATGCCAGGCCTGAGTAAGTCCGTAATCCTCCTAATTTTTCTTTTCTTAAAAAGGTCCAGATAATTACACACAAAAGGCATTTTGAAACTATAAAGACTTGGTCTCTTTAAACAGCCTCAAATTGTGCATCCCAAGAGAAACATCTAAAATCACTTTTGAAAAATTTAGGTCAGTATATAATTAGAGCCCCAAGTTACCCAAGAGCATCAAGTTTGAGCTGTGTAATGTTAGACACATGCATTGACAGTTTGGCTACATTCAGTGGTAGTTTGAACTTTCAAACGCATGCCTGTGAAAATAGCAGGAAAATAAACTCCTAAAAATCACAGACTTTCTGTCATTTGTGCATTTACGGCAAGCACTTTTTACCAAATATATTTACTAGCTATTTGTAGTAAGTTTTGTGATCCTGACACCTTCATGCCAAAGTACAAACTTGCCATAGTATCCTCCAAGTGTGAAACCGAAAGCGAGAAACTAAAGAGTAAGGTACTTCTCTACTCATGTTTCTGTTTAGAATTCACAGCACAAAGTGGGGAAAAAAGGCAAAAACCATGAACAAATCCTCTTTCAATCTCCGGAGACAAATCCACCGTTCGTTTGACTGGAGAAGCACTGCTGCAGCATTGTCTTGTCCTAATGCCACCCCTAAGACCTGGGGGCTCTGGGAATTGTCATGCCTGGAAGACAGAGATCATTGAGGAAAGGGCTTTGGTCTGCCGCACAAGGACGTCATCCTCCAAGTTCAGATATAAGGAGAAAGGCTGACTGTCTGCCAATTCAGCCATCTCACGCCTGTGCCTGTGCCTCAAGCATATGCTCATTGCATGTCGTTAGACAAACCTGACAGCTTAAGCTCTTACTTTAATCCCACCTGGGATTTCTATGAAGACCGAAGGCCAACTCATCTAATAGGAATGTTGCTAATCTGCAGTACGAGAGATGTAATTTCTACTTCTCTCTCTGCTGCATGATGGGAAAATTTTACACTTCAGATCCTATTTTTGCAACAACGGAAGGCAGTGAAATGGATTTACTCCTTACAGCACTGCAGTTTTATCAATGAGAAGTATGGAAGTTCTGTGATCAGAAGAACAGAGCGGGTTTCCTATGGATATCTGTATTGGAGTGCGGTTTGGTTTTGTCTAACAAGAAGTAAATGCCAAATGAAGTTTTATCTCACTGAGATGCAGTTATAACATCTCTCTCAAGCGTAAACCTAATCAGGGTTGTAGTCACACTTTATCTCTTCCTTAATACGAGCACCAAGAGACTCTCTCCACTACACCAGCTGTCAATATCTACACTATTGGTAGAAGTGAGTTATCTATGACACATCTACCCCTCTGCAAAAAAAGTGGGTGAATCTGGCTGAGTGGTTTAAAATCTTCTGGAAGGACTCACATAGACATATACACTCAGTGTAGGATCACAGAAGTCTCAACTTTGTAAGGAACTGGGCAAAAAATACAATCTTACATCCCTGATATGTAGCCGTTCCTGAACCTAATATACAGGCTGGCTGTACAAATCAGGTTATCCCATTTTACTGTAAATTTTATGTTGGCATTCATTACCTTAACAAAAAGACCTGAACCAACTATCTCCAGTCTACTTTAAGTGCATTGCAAAGCAGAAAATTGCTGCTATTTGCAACTTGCTGTGGTTATCTGCCACGGTAGATTTTCCGCACTTGGGAGTCTAGACGCATGTATCACACAGCTGTGTCGGTGTCACACACTTCAGCCATCTTTCTTTCTCCGTGTCCCTGTTCCTTCAGAAGGAAAGCCTTTCACACTTCAGGCGCAATCCAAAGAATGGCCACTTAACCGGGAGTTTCAGTTGTGGTGATATATCGTCTGACAGGTTTCTGAAGCGAGCTGGTACAGTAAGCAAAGTTTCCTCTGGTATAGCGCTTTAGATCAAATAGAATGAGGGCTGCTTTTAGGTCGGACATTGTCCTGGGAAGGGTGTGGAGGAACCTTCTGCATTAGACGTGCTCCCTCTTCAGTCGGTGGTTCTGGTCCTGGTGGGTGAGAGTGAGCCCCGGCTCTCTGCCCAAGCGCGCTGCTCATAGCCTGACAGAAGCAGGCTCAGATTTTACATGGCCTTTATATGCCCCTGAAACGTTCCCCATAGAATTTACGTTTCCAGTGAGATTGTATATGTACTCACACACGTATATAAAAGTGTCCTTTGTATCGCACAAATGTACATATGTATTACTAGCAGAAAGCCATTGTCTCTTTATAATTGATGTCCCATTCCCCCCAGTAGCCTCACTCTTTTACAGGAGCCTCTTTTATGACACTTGTGCCTTCAGATCCAATGCAAAAGTCTGTTTAATACATATTTGAGGATTCTCCCTTGGCATGGGTCTTAATCCCGACTTCCCAAATCAACCTTAAGAGAAATTACTAGATGTAAAACAGTTCTTTTCCCCTCTGTGAGGCTGAGAATACTCTTGGAAAACTGCTTGGAGTAGAACAAGAAATTGCTAAGTCTAGTGCCGAGGAAAAGTGCATTCCTTAATTACAAGAATCCTCTGGTAAACTTCACCATAATGCTCTTACAAGGGGACACTGAATTCATAGGAAAAATAATTAATAAAGTCAACCCAGTGATATGATTGAGTCATCTAGACTTAAATCAATAGGATTAACAGATTTTAAAACAAGCAGGGTAACATACAGCTCTCCATGATTTCGATAGCCTGAAGATCTGTTAAAGGCTGTTCTATTCCTATTTTCCTAATTCCTGTTCTATTGGTAATTTAGTTTACAACTCTCTATATAAAACTGTTTCAGAAAGCTGATCAAAGTAAGTTTCAAAGACCACTGCTACTAAATAAGCAAATACTCTGTGTTGCCAAGTTGCCAGGAAAAATATAAGTGAATAATAGCCAAAGGAATTGGATCTTTTTCTTCCAGTTTCCAAAGCATATTTTAAAAACTGCCTTGTGCTAATAATTTCTGCTTTAAATATTTTCTTTTGTGACTGGATCTTAGATTCCTTTCACTTTGTCAGTCACTTAGGCTTCAAGTTTAAATATGCAAGCACACAGAGCACAACAAAAGAACGCACTAATCTTATTCTGTCAAAAGCAGATCCTATTTCTTATTCCCCAAAGCCAGCCAAACCAGAGCTGGACTAAAACATTAAATACAGTGAAGCAAACGTACACATACTCTTATCTCTTGCTAAAATACAGACCTGAAATGTAGGAAATAATATTCCATAAATTTTTTTCTTTCTCACAGCTTCAGCTGATTGCAAAACCAAACAAGTAAACGCATTCCCTTTAAACCAAAGAGCAAATTTTCAAAGACTTTTCAATGCAACCCCTAATTTTGCTGAAGTGGGTAGAGCCACCTGCCATTCTGCTGTACACTTGGCTAGCAATTTGTGTACTGCACAGCCTCACGGAGATCTATGAAAATGTGTGCTCAGTTCTGAATCTGATCACGTTCTCCCCTTGGTAAATGAACCCCTCCCATAAACTCAGGTCCTTTGGACTTTCAGCCTGTTGGCTCACTTGCAGGTACACTCACATAAACAATTGTAGGTAGAACCTGGAATGTCTTTTCAGAGGCAAACCATTTTCCTGTTACATACCGCACACAGTACATCTTTTTAAAGTGTATTGCTTTTTCTTTGATATATTTACTCCAGCTAAGTGTAGCCTTGAACACTGTGGCCTGCTGGACAAATTTCCTAGGAACTATAACTGAAAAACTGGAGGTCTTAAAAACCTATTATCTGCCGAGAGACACAAGGTTAAAGGAGAAACTCATCATTTCAGCTGAAGCTCTTTAACTCTTTTATTGTTCCTATTGTCCTTTTGGTGTATCAAATTAGCACTGTATCTTCCTGTTTTGTTGTGGGTTTTTTTTTTGTTTTGTTTTGTTTTTAATTATTATTACTGTTTTTTTAAGGACACAGTCCTGTGCTTACACACCCAGGAAAATACTACTTCCATTTTAGTAAGATGGAAGTGGTAAACATAGTATAATGGATGAATGATGATAGTAAGATGAATTTGCTGGTTTTCTTTGGGAAAAAATAAAAAGAAAATCAAGAGAGGGTGAAGCCACGGCAGAACAATTATATGCTAGCTCATTCTTCAAAACAGAGTTCTCTAGGTTCAAGAAAGACCTTTCTGCAATAGAAATGAAATTAGCAGCACTACTTTGAAGAAGCTGTTGTATGCTCTCACCTATCTTGAAAGTGCTTCTGGTGCAGATGTTTCTTCAGGATTAATAAGAAGCGTTTTTCCTTCATCTATGCCAAAACAGTAACATCAGGCCTCAAGCGGAAAAGGTTAGCATATACCACACTGCACGGATAACTCAGTGCGAAAGAGTAAACCAGTCTTCCAAATTAGCCGCACAAAAATATGCTGAGGAGCTTCTATCGGAAACACAGATGATATGGAAAGAAATGGACAGACTTGTTTGGAATGACCTTTTTTTTGCGACAACAACTTATGTAAGTATACGTGTATGCAGCAACACGTACACACGTTTGTGCACACACCGAAATAGGCAAAGCAGTTTGGGGGGTCTGTCTCACTTATGTTGTGTGGCTTCTCAGCAGAAAGAGAAATGAGTCAGCAGTATCTGCTGTTGCTCTTTCTGCGTGAATAAGGTCATCTTTCCACCCTCCTCTCCCCTCTTCTTGCCTGAAATATTCAGTGCTGTCATTTCAATACCCAGACCGTTAAATATAATCATTAGAAATTACTGAAGAATTTTTTGTCTGAGACAGAGACAGTGTTTGAGTGATTGTCACATCAAATCCCCAATTATTGCCCAAGTACAGATCACCAGTATATTGCTACTCCAACATAACTCAAAACTGAAGGAGTGTAAAGTGTCAATATTTTTTTTTTTGTCCGTCGAAGAAGACAGGGAAAAAGAGCATGCATCAAGCTGCAAAACAGAACAGCACTTTGTTCACAAAACACCCGATGGTATGCCGATGTCCCTCCAGTTTGTGCATCTCCTTTGATGAAAATGAAAGCAAAAATTTTAAATTCTGTTTCTCAATGCATATCACTGAAAATCTGATGGCGACATCGAAATCCTTACAACTATGAGACTACAGACTGAAAAGATGTCTGAATTTATTTAGCTAGAGCTAAACCTTCTTTTAAATTTTACCAACCAAGACGTTAAACAAAAAATTTTAAAGTGCCTGAGCTTTTTTGGAAAAAAGATTTCAAAAAAGTGTATACCATAATTGCAGGCAGATTTAACCTCATTGGAAAGATTATTCTTTTATCTGCCAGAGAAAACAAAACACTGAGATATCAATAAATACAATTTATGCCTATATCCACGATACTAGAAATAGTGCAAGAACAACAAAAAAATCATAAAAAACTGAAAGTGACTTCAACAATAAAGAAAAACAAGTGTCACATAACAATGGTTGCAGTTTTGGCATGCTCGGGGGGGACAGAAGGATCAGAAATCTGCTCTTCATTTGAGCACTCATTTATGACACAGGTTGTTTTGGATACTCAAGGTGATTATGTACAAGTGTAAACTAATAAGAGTTGTGGGAATATGGAACAGATTGAGACTAGTATCTAAGGAATAAAGATATCTGAAAGTCAGATAGAACAACTGGTTTAATAGCCTTGGTTCAGGACTCCAATTAAAATTCATGGACCACACAAAAGAAGGGAAACCACGACTTATCAAGAGTATTACTTTCCTCTGGTCTGGAATCTCCTATCAAAGCGAGGCACGAGCCCTTCCTCTTTGAAGCTGTTCATGGATGCATGAAGTGGACATAAACAGTTCCACAGATTTTCAGCAAAAATGCCTCAGGTTTACAAAGCAAGTATAGCTGTCTGGAGGTAAGTTAAATCTCTGCTGAGAACTGTAAGCTGAAATCAGTAGGCTCTGAAATAACCCGGGGAATAAGAGATAAGAGAGCTGCAGTCCTTAGGTTGCGGCCGGCGCACCATTCGGTAGCGGTCTGTGGAGGATTCACAGGTCAGATGGCAGTCTCTCCTCCGTGCTCCCGGTTCACCGAAGGGAAGAGGTGGTGAGAGAATCAGGTGGCAAAGAAGAAGCATGTAGAGGATGCAACAGAGGAACGGAACAGATGGGCGTGGGAGATAAAATGAGGAGCAAAAGTGACAGCACAATCATTGCATTCTAGACAACTAAAAATACACAAATACTTTTATATTTGTTTCCCTCGCTGCGGTTGCCAGAACGATGTCGCATAATCACGAGTAGAAGGGGAGGCAGCACATGCAAATAGAAGTCACACTGAAGGAGATGCGTTAGCCACTCTCTGCTTTAAATGATGCTCCCGTGTCTGAAAGTCAGAGAGCCTGTAGCTTAGGAAATTCGTGACCCCATCCAGAAAAGTCATTTCCTCCAGTTCTTTTGGGATGTCTGAGCGTGGTAGCAGAGATGCCTTGGACAAGCTTGGCTGTTGTAACAGACATAAGGAAAAAAAAGTATTTCCTAAGGTGTGAGCTATTTAAGATCTTCAAGGTGAAATCTCACACTTCAGGAATTGTAAAGTATCAAATTCAAAGTTTTATTTTGTGAACAAAATCATTGCAAATGCCAAAAATTAAGGCTTATGTATAGCTATGTGAAAAGTTATCAGAAAACAGACTAGATGTAAATTTTGTGACTCGTAATGGTCCTATTAGTTAGCTGTTTCCTGCTCTAGTTGGTGCTGTTAGAAGAAGGCACTGAGAGAAGAAACTAGAAAACAGGAAAAGCAGCGTTTTTTTATTCAATGATCAAAAAATTCATCTGACAAATGGGGCATGTACCTGTGCTTTCAAGATTGTTCTGGCATGTACAGTAAATAGACGCTGGATAAAGCCTACAAGCATTTCTGGCAGCGAGGACCAGCATCTAAGTCTCTCTGTCCTCAGCTAAACCTCATCATGACTAAATACAGAGACGCGTTCTCCTTTGTGTCCCTTATTGAGATAACTTCTCTGGAAGGGGCCACTGCTTCAGCAGGCTCTGAAGGAAGCACCCTTGTCTCCTGATTCCTCTATACAGGGGGTGGGCTAGCCCGCCGCAGAGAGAATTGGGTGTATAGCTGGGGGTAAATTTGCATTAGCTGAAATTAATCACAGACTACACTCTCAGTTTGCTGAGCATGAGGAGAAAGAGGTTCAAGTGTGCTTCTGTGTTTTGTATTCCCCCTGAACCAGCTCAGAGTATTCTCCTAGTTAGTGTGTTGCATTGGCTGCCTGGAGTTCTCAGTTCAGGATCAGAAGTTCTTTACCCTTTTCTTTAAAAAAAAAAAAAAAAAAAAGGATACCAACAGGAACAGTCAAAGTATCCATCATAATTTAATGGTAGTTTTATTATAGCTGAGGTACTTTAAGGACCTAAGCAAGATAAGCTCCACGGGAAGAGATAGCATCTTTTACTGGATCAACAAATACAGTGGGAAGAGCACACAGATCTTGGGACATACATGCCCTCCTGCAAGTTTCGAATGGAAGCAGCCAGCTCATCTAAAATATTTATTTATAAATTAAATATACGTATCAACGAGTATTACATTATAGAAAGTCTGACTTTTAACAAAAGAATTATCTCTTTCTTTAAATAAGTTACCAGTACTCTGGAAATCTTGACAGCCAAAGGGTTCATCACCTAATCAAGTAAAGTTAAGGCTGTTGGGTTTGCTATGTTTACATGATTTTTGATTTCTGATGTTTCACTCCACAAGTTTAAGCTGCCTCATTTAATTGAATCTTACTGGGTCTCCTCTCAGCTATATTTCTGCAATACTCCTATCTAACCTACAGAAAAGGCACCAGTAACATTTCTCTTTTGAAGTGTACAGTAACATGGGCATTTAAATTAATGATTTTGCTAACACCTGAGTTTATACATCCTCATTAGGCATTTCACCGTTTACATACTCAATGATCAGAGACTTTTATGTTATCGAACTGAAATTATGCAAGTGCTGAGCTTCTGCGTATGTGCGTACAGACTTGCGCACATTTTATTTCCACAGAAAAAAATTGCGTATGTACTGAGGCTTACTGCACTATGGAAGTTGTACACTGAACAGAAAAGATATGAGTAGGCAAATAACTATGAATGAAATGTAAACAGATAATGATACACTTCTTTTTCATGCCAACTTTGCCAAGGCCTGTGTCTTCTCATGGGAGTTAAGCAGGCATACCAATAGGCGGAATTTGGCTAAAATCTCAAAGGCATGCCATGACATGGAATTGGCTAAAAATAATTTCAGGCTAAATCAAATTTTTACCACCAAACAGCAATCCCATGTAAGTTGTGCAGCCAGACCACTTTTACACAACAGCTTGTGTTTCATCCGATTTATTGTGACGTGACTTTACTAGAACTGGTAGCTTGAAGAGGCGAACTGTAGGCTTGATGGCAATTCAGAACAGGGGAGCAAGAACAAAGTGCTTTCTTCTTAGTGGTAACATAAGTCAGAAATAAGAGACATGTATTAGTCTATAGCCCTTCCCTTGGAAAACATTCTCTCCCAAATATTTCTGGTGAGGGGATCCTATGGCTTTCTTATCATATCACACATTTTTGAGTGCTACATGCTACTTTCTTTTGGTGTCAAATTAATTAGTCTTTGTTTCCTTTTCCTTCACCCTCAGCAGCATAGGCATTTCTTAGCAGAACATACATGTTTTCCACAGATTATTATTTACCCAGATTGTGGTAATATCCAGAAATGGGTCAGGCATAATCCAAACAGAGAAGACGCAATCTCTGCTCTCAAGAGACAGCAAGCAATCGTAGCCCAGTAAATATGATTTTTGCCATGAGTAGTCAAAAGCTGCAGACCTTTTGCTGCCCTGGCAGCGCAGGGTCTCGGGGCTCCCCCAGGCTCGCAGCTGGGTTCAGCCTTGTTTCGGCAGTTGCCGAGACGAGCAGCGCCTATGGGCTCCCTTTCTTTAGCTTTGCCCTGTGATCCCCGATACGGCACCCTCCGGGGCAAGGCAGGGACTCGGCGGGTGACAAAGAGCAGCCCGGGTGGGGAGCTGAGGCTGGGGGAGGCAACCGTGCCACTCTCCGGCTTTAGATGAGAGCCCCTGAGAGGGAAACAGGGGCTGTGAGAAAAAACCCCCAACACATATAGAAGTAGCCCCACGTGGAAGACCAGAGAGAAAGAAATGTCCGTGGTGATCATCATACTGTTCCCAGCCAAGACCTCAGCGTGCTTGTTGCTATCGCCTCTTACTCCCCCCGCTTTCTCTAGGAAGACTGAAACCGTCAGCCTCAGGATACAAAGGGACACAGGAAGGGCGAGCACCGCACCACAAAAAAAGTAACTACTAGGAAAGTTTGGGGTTTTTTTGTGTATAGCAGTTTAAATGGTATTATTAGACTTTTCTGTATTAATTAAATAAGCCGTGCTGTTAGTCTGTTAAAATATTGATTGAGCTAACACTAACATTTTAGCCTATGTATATGTTTTGTCCCCTTTTGCACACAAGATTGTGAGCCTAAAAAAGTAAAGCAGATTCAAATATACAATAGAATCAAATACTGCTTTTGCACTTTGCGTAGTTAGAAAATAATTCCTTGATTTGATCGTTTCTTGGAGGCATGGTAGCAAAACAGGTCTTCAAAGAGGAGATGGTAGAAAAGGGCTCCTTAGTAGGACTTAGGAACTAAATATTGTGGTGGAAAATCTGTGGGCCCTTATTTGGCCCTTAACCCGACATCGGGTCTACCCCTATTTTCCAGGCGTGTGTTTACAACATGTACACCACATTTCAGTTCTCTGCCTATTAAAGGGAAATAGGTACAACCCAGCACAATGGGATTTTTTCATAAAGGTAAGAATAATAACGTGAAGAGGCCTTGTAATGAGGATGAAGTAAATGCATGCTATTCCAGTTTGCTGGTGTTTTTTCCAGTTCAGAAAAGATTTTTTCATTGATTTTCTGAAGATGCAGTGGGGGAAGGTCTAATAGGCAAAAATGAGAAAATAGGAAAGATAAAATTATGAAGGCATTAAGAACGGAGTATGTGCTTAAGTATCTTCTCTCGCACTCCCAAAATGTGAGGGCAATCTTGATTTTTCTGTGCACTACTTCAATACGGCTAAAGGCAAAGACTTGCAGACTGTGCTGACAAGCTGGGAAATTTTAGCCTGGCAAACAACAACTTTGAAATGAATTTGAATGTTCACGGTGGATAACAAGCTAAATGTGAGTTCCCGAAAGACAGAGTTAGAAGTATAAAGAGGGAAATCTTGTGTAAAATTAGGGGGCAATATCATCTTAGTATAGGTGCAAACACTACTGGAATGCAGCGCTCTTGGTGGTAGTTGAAATTGGAGAAAGTTTGTAGAAAATCCAGGGGAATGATTAAAAGATTTGGAAACAGGCCCCCTTGAGGGTTTTAATCTGCTTATCAAAGAGATAAAAGGGATAAATTTAAGGGGGGTGGTGTACGCGTTTGCATGTGTGGGTGAGCGACTGTCTCGCATAGAGGAAGTATCTCCTGGCAAACAAAACTTTGATCAAGGATTCTCTAATATAGTAGACAAAAGTGTAACAAAATTCAATGGCTGGAAGCTGAAGCAAGACAAATTTAGAGTGATAGAATAAGGCTCCAATTTTTAACAGTGAAGATAATTAACTAGTGAGTACCTTGATGAAATTGTGGTTGGTTTTCCCTAGAAATTTCAGTTAAGACTCAGCATATCTTTCTTAGCAAACTCTTTTAATTCTGCTGGAATTAATTCTGGTAAATCCTATAACCTCTGTTATTTAGATTAAATTATCATCATCATAATTTCTGGCTTTGCCATCTACGTTCAATAATCATTTATCTCATGTTTGCACTGTTGTCTCATACAAACATTTTTCTTTTACCCTTTTTCTCCCAACCCCCCTTTCCCTGGATACAGCCCCTACTTTCTAACTTCTTCTCGGTCCACTGTCCTCCGCTTCCTTCTCTCGAGCCCTTAGCCTGCAGACCCCTGTTCACATGTGCATTTTGATTCTTTGACTCGCAACCTGAACATGAGCAAGTCAGTACGTTCAAGCTGTAAGAGGTCAATAATGTTTTGGCAAAAATATTGCCTTCCCAAAGAGCTAACGGCTAACTTACATTAGCTAATACAAATATTAGGGGTCTGAGAGTAGGCTGGAAGGGATTAGAAAAAATTATTTCAGTGTGCAAAGCTTTTATAACTTTGATTTTATGAATTGCCATATTTTTTTAGACGGGATGTATCTCTGGAACGTCTGTCTCCAGTGGTCCCCAGTGAGACAGAAAATTTCAATGAATTTTTAAACAGAAAGGAAACCTTTACTACAGCAGAAATGCTGCTCTGATATAAGTTTTCTGAACAGCAAATGGATCAAGGTCCAAATTAGGTCTTCACTGTGTCAGGTGCAATGGTAACAGCCAAACAAAAGCATCCCATAGCCTTAGGTCTGACAGTCTGTTAAATGAATTTGTATGCACACAAGAAGAAGTGTCTTTCTGAAACATGAAGATGCCCAAGAGAGAGACTCTGGAAAGGTTTTACAGACATTTAATGGTTCAAGACATTATTTGTTCAATAACGAAAGAAAAAGGTTTAGAGAGCAATCAGATTTTCATGGACAAAAGCTAGGCTCTTGTCCTGAGGGGAGAAAGGATCATAGGCAGTGATTTGTGTGTGTGTCAGGAAGAGATGCAAAAAAAGGGTTTGACAGCTGGAGAAGCGAGAGAAGAGCTGCTCATTCTATCTCATCTATTTTGTATGCTTTTATATTCCATTTCCTCTGAGCGTGATTTCTAGCTCTTTCCTCCTCTCTCTATTAAATTGTTTCATTCTTTTTTACACTCTTCTTAGCAGAAAAAATAATTCTCTTTCATGTTCCTGCTCAGTGCTTTTTCTGTCCCACTGTCGTGCACCACTCTCAACATTGAACCACAACATTTCCCAAACTTTCTGCAAGTGCATCCCCGTTTTGGTCACATCTGTGCTCACGTGACTGCTCTAGTCTCCCCTGAAGTCCGCTGTGTGTGTTTTACTGGCCGTGCAGAAGCTAGTGAGAACTGCGTACAAGCACGACCATCCGCCCCTCTGCGCTGGAGGAAGTACTCGCCAGCACATAAAAGCAACTAACTCTTCCCCAAGTAGCGTAAACATTCTTGAAATGCCCCAAAGGATTTGAAACCCATTTGGCTCTCCCGTTGGGTTCTCTCATACTTTCACCTCATTTCTACTCTTCAGAAGTGCACTAAGAAATCTACGCTAAGACTGGCCGGCCCAGTGGTGATGGGGTGGCCAAAGAGCGGATTGTGCAGTGGGAAGAATGCCTTGAAGTGAGAAGACCAAGAATTATAGCAGTGCCAGTACGAGGGGGCAGATACTGACCTCCAAGGCCTCTTACAATTTCACCTTAAAGTACTACTGTTTTGGAATAAAAATGAAGGGACAAGCCAATGAGACACTACTAGTTTCAAATGAGACAAGACAACCTTCTTTATCTCCACAGCCACAAGGTTATGATATGCACTTGGGCTGAAAACATGTCACTAATTTACTTATGCCTGTTATGAGCGTGAAAAAACTCCCATATCCCTAATCAGATTCTCCCCAGAAAAAGAACATAGGTGTAACTATAGTAATGCTTTTTTAGTTTAGTCCGTTCAAGAGCTGGTCTAAGCCAAATGGTGGAACTGTGTCTCAGCTGCTGCCCCGGAGTTGCTGTATACCAGCAAAATCTTTTGAGTATAAACAAATGATTTTTTGCGTGTGGGAGGATGGTGGGACCAGAAGGTGTCTTTTACTTTTGACAGGGATTAGGGTGATGATTGTGGCGTAATGTATTGTCGGCCTGGCAAAAAATTCTGAGCCTAGGCCTCTTCAATGTCATGGAGTTTTCATAGGAAAGATTTTTATTAGGAAATGTCAAAGCAAATATCTAAGCACGGGATGGCTCAAAGCTGTCTGTCATACATACAGCATTGATGGATTCTTGGCTGTGTCTTTTGTTAAGTAAATGAGAATACTGGCTTCATGAATTGTGGTTACATGTCTAAATGCAAGAGCTGCCCACGCAAAACCTGTGTTGGAACTTTCTAAGCTGACATGGTCGATAGAAGTGAGAAGTTCTGATTCAAAATAAGGAATCAGGACATCTGTTTCAAATTTCATGCTTTTGGGGGGATATGATGGAGGGGAACACATTACTTTAATGTGACAAATACTGATCAATTTATTTCAAACTTTTCTTTGGTGATAAAGATACAAAGTGAAGATACTAAAATATTTGCCACTTTTCCACAAACGCAAATAATAGATGTATCTTAACCCCTTCTTTCAAACTTAGAGTTTAACATTCCTCAGTATGATTGAGGTATAGAAAGTGGAACGTGGGAATAAGAAGCAACAATTCTTCTGAAAGGTTATATCAAGAATATATATATGGACTAGATGGTCATTGTAGGTCCCTTCCAACTGAACTGTTCTAAGGAAGAGTATTTACATAGTAATATATATAATGGACTTCTTGGTGGTGATACAAAGAAAGAAAAATACAGCTGAGTACCAGCATAAATGCTGATGTGACTGCTTAACTGCACATGGGTTTCTGAAGGCAGAGGGATCTTTGTTAAGCCTGTTTTCCATCTGACCCTTGTTTCGGTGGCACGTGTGCCACCAGTGATACAAATTTCTGAAGCAATACCTCAAACTTTACATCAGCTCTTACACTACTAAGTTACAAGGCCAGCTAGTCAGCATTTTTATCATTGGGCTGCCATTCTCCTAATTATCGTCTTCCAAGGCATTCTTAAGAAAGATTTCAAGTGACACAAAAGAGATATTTTACACATTTTTCATAAAGTCAAACTATGAACAAAATTGTGTAGAGAAAATAATAGTCATGCTTTCCAAAATAAGGATGTAACATTATCACACAAAACCACACGTAAAATCCGAGACAAGCCTAGGATATAATTCTCAGTCCTGATTGAGATTCTTCTTGACTAGTCTTAGTTTAACCTGTTTCAGCTAGTTACCTATTTTTCTGAAAAGGAAAGGTGCCTATCTCTTCATCACCTATATTTATGTTAGCAAAAATGCTTCTACAATCCTTCAGAACAAGTGTAAGATGAAAAATCTAGCTTTGCCCATGTGAAAACTTTTACCAGCTTTTTTTCTGAGAAGTTCTGCTGAACAGATTCTGATAGGGCTTTCTGGAATTCCAGTTAAAAATTTTGTATCAGCAGAATATGGTAAAACTTCATGAGTATGTTCATCAAATACATACACCTGCTTAGCTGGGAAGTAATATCCAACCTGCGCTGTAAATGAAGGAAACAGGCATGTGATACATCTAGCATGCAGTACTGCATTTAAAAGCTGTGTCCACTGTTTATGTATATGACAAAAGGAATGTCTGAGAAGCACCTTCTCACTTACCCAGCTAACTGTCGCACCGGCACGTTGCTCGCTAGCTGTAGGTGCTTCACTTTGCCCTTTTCGCTGTGGGCCGATTTTTCTTGAGATAGACGAAAGACCACATTTTTTAAAAAATGAGCTGTGTAACTCAGGTGCTATGGTGGGTTGATCTGGGCTGGCTGCCAGACACCCACCCAGCCACTCTCTCAGTCCGCTTCCTCAACAGGATGGGGAGAGAAAATAAGATGGAGAAGTTCATGGATCAAGATAATGACAGGCAGATCACTTACCAAGTACTGTCAAAGACAAAAGAGACTAGACATGGGGAAAATTAATTTAATTTATTGTCAGATAAAATAGATTTGGATAGTGAGAATCAAAGACAAATGAAAATACCTTCTTCCCACCCCCTTTTCCCAGGCTCAATTTCGCTCCTTCATTCCCAGTCCTCTCTCTCCCCCTCTCAGGTAGCACGGGTGGGATGGGGGATGGAGGGTTGTGGACAGTCCGTAATGGTTCCTCTCTGCTGCTGCTTCCTCCTCACACTTTTCCCCTGCTCCAGGGTAGGGCCTTCCCATGGGCTGCAGTCCTTCAGGATAAGCCTGCTCCTGCGTCGTCTTCTCTACAGGCTGAAGTTCCTTCAGGAAATATCCACCCACACCCGTGTGGCTCTCTCATTCTCTACACAGCCCATTTCCAAATTAAAAAATGTCCAGCTGCTTCTCCCACAAGGAAGGTGCCAGGACCGAAAGCTGCTGCTGGCGCTCACCTTCCCTTCGCAGCCTGTTCACAGGCCCAGCAGCACCGGGGATCTGCGCTTGCCTCACCGCCCAGATAGCTCTTCGCTCTCAGGACATACCGGGCCGTAACCTGTCTTAAATAAGTTTCCCAGAGTTGCCACCATCGTGTCTGAGGGGCTCAGCTGTGGCCTGTGGTGGGCCCGTTGTAGCCAGCTGGAACTGGCTGGAACCAGCTGCAACCGGCTGGAACTAGCTGTGTCCAGTTTGGGGCAGCCCCTGGTCTCTTCTCCCAGAGGCCCCCTGT
>JAVKLA010000047.1:4427535-4440238 GCA_034782735.1 Sagittarius serpentarius
CCTGGTTTCGGCTGGGACAGAGGTAACTGTCTTCCCAGCAGCTGGTACAGCGCCGTGTTTTGGGTTTAGGAGGAGCAGAAGGTTGGTAACACCCGGACGGTTTCGGCTGTTGCTCAGTCGTGTTTAGACCAAGTCAGGGACTTTTCAGCCTCTCCTGCCCAGCCAGCAAGGAGGCTGGGGGGGCACAGGGAAGGTGGGGGGGGACACCGCCAGGACAGCTGCCCCAAACTGGCCACAGGGGGATTCCATACCGTGGGACGCCATGCCCAGTATATAAACTGGGGGGAGCTGGCCGGGGCAGGAGCGCTGCTCGGGCATCGGTCGGCGAGCGGTGAGCAATTGCCTTGTGCATCGCTTGTCTTGTGTATTCCAGTCCTTTTGTTGTTGTTGTCACTTTCTTGTTGTTATTGGTGTCATTGTTAGTTTCTTCCTTTGTGTCCTATTAAACTGTTTTTATCTCAGCCCACGAGCTTTACTTTTTTTCCTGATTCTCTCCCCATCCCAGTGGGTGGGGGGGAAGTGAGTGAGCGGCTGCGTGGGGCTGGGTTGCTGGCTGGGGTGAAACCAGGACACCACTCCTGCAGCCCCTTTGCTGCCAACACCATTACCCTACGGAGGTACAAAAGTCTCAGTAAACTGTCACCTTTGTCCAAAAATACATGATTTTACAGTACTAATAAAAATCTTACTAGAGGGGAGAGTTAATTTTTAAAGAAGATGCACTGAGAAATTGCTAGGAAAAAAGAAACATTTTTATTTATCAAAAGACAAATCATAGTAAGAGGCACCAGTGAATCTAAATGATGTTTCTGTTTTGGTATATTTAAAGTTAATTAAACCTATGATTTTTTGAAAAAGTCATACCTTTCCCTCCTCTCTCTGTACTCAGTTTAAACTCTAATTTGATAAATATCAGTCTTAAGCAAACGCTATAGGAGACTGGCATGATGAATAACCTCACTTTTCCTCTAGCATTTCATTTATCATTCAGGTGAGTTGATTGAAGGCAAACAACAATTCCAGCAAAAAACAAGGTGTATGAATATTTATAAGTAGGGAAATGCTTTGAGGTCTCATTACAAGCCTTGTTTTCCTCTGGTAATTTTCAAGATCTGTTACATGTTTTCTCTCCCCCTTTTGGGTTTGTGATTTTCCTGGGGATTTTGCTCTGCCCAGAACGTGTACTTAGGCTAGAGATGACACTGTCTGGGCCATGGAAACAAAACTGACTTTTAAAGAGACTTCAGTGTTTTTCCTTTGCTGCACCGTACACAAAGTTCACAAAGTGAGCTGGAAGTGTGTGTTCGTGTGGTTGCAAGGGGTACACTAACTACGCTGAGCTAGCGTGCCTATTTCACACCTCGACTGATAATTTGCTAAAGTGCTGTAACTTGACTGCGTTTAATTTAGTACCATTAGTATAAAAGTATTATCAGTTCTGATGGGTCTTCGTATTCTTCACCTCATGAAATACTCAGGCAAACTCATTTCATAAGTGATAAAATATTGCTCTAGTGCCACGCAGAACAGATATTTATATCCTGTTATGAATTCCCCTGAGCCACCCTAATTCCCCAAACTTGCAAATTATGTCTGAAATGGGCTCGACAAGCACACACAACTTGGCAACGTGTTACTGCAGTGCTGTTTTCTTTGGCACTGGTGTGGTACTTACTTTGCAGTGTGTTGGTGGGGCAGAGCAATGAAAATTGTGGGAGCTCATCTGATTTATTTCCTCCTCTGAGATTCCTCTGAAAGAATTAAAAAGAGGCAAATCTTAATGTTAAGTCAAAATGGGCCATTGCTCTTGTCATTCTGTCCCTTGCTAAAGGCACTTTTCTCGGGAACAGTCATTAACAGGTCAGGAGATCTTAAATTGCCCCCTCAAATGTGTATTACATCTTTAGAAGAGCTTTCAATGATTTGGGTTTACTGTGGTGAAAAATTCTCTAGCAGGTACCCGTCCATTGTGAAGAAACTTTGCAGTAAAGTTGTACAGTTGTATTTTGTAAATGTACAGTAGGGAAGGAATTCAAGAATACTTCAAACAGAAGCCTTTAAATAATGATGTCAAAATTCCATTTCCAATATTAATAGTTTGTGTAGAGTTTTGTATTTTAAGATTACATTTATTCAGTTTTGGTCTGCTGGATGACTTTTGTGACTCCCACACTTACGCAAATCTTATCCATGGGATGCAAAATGCAGCTGTCATACCTATGTTACCCATTGCTCCTGATCCACTTCTGTGTAAAATGCATTAGCTAAACAATAGGCCAAGCTTTAGTATAATGATGTTAATCAAGTTATAATTTCATAGTACAAAATGAAATGTGACACTGTACAATGGTGTTTGATTTGAACTATGTCCAAACTGGTATTGCATTGTACTTTTGAACGATTTTTTTAAAAAATCAAATAAAAGCAGAAGTCGTTATAAGGAAAAAGTCCCTTTTAAAATACAATGTAAAAAACTGATAAGTATTTTATCTATGGGAATAATAACGTAAAATGATTTTACACAAAGCAAAATGAGCCTTCTAGAAAAGGCCACTACTATATGGGGCATCACTTATCCATCTTTAAAGTATCGTCCACCTTCCTAAAAATTAATCTTTGTATTAATGCTCTGCCATTTTCCCCTACTAAGACTGCATTTTGTGTGTGGCCTAGAGAAAGAAAATGGGAATAATTATCTTATAAAATGTAACATAATGAAATGTAATATATATAAAATGTACAAATGTAATGTATAATGGAATTATAACAAATGTTATAATATAATTTTTGAAGGAACTGAGAAATGAGAACGGTACTGCCACTGAGGAAGCATTCCTTTTTTCAAATTAGTATAAAATAAAGTTATTCTATTTGTAAAACCGAGCAAGATTTATTAGTATTTTAATTCAGGTCATTCTATCTCAAGTAATCATCTTTTACCATAGAAATAAATACTCCTCAGTTTGCAGGATTATACAGAATGTGTTGGTTTATTCGGAGTGTTAGTAGACTTTCTATAAAGGAGAGGTTTCGTAGTTGTTAATTTATGATAGGACTATTGTTTCATGATCAATAATTGTGTACTTGAAGCAGTAACTTTTTAAGATGCAACAGAAGTCCGATTTCCATCAACCCTGTGTGGCCACGTACAAGAGTTGGGAAACAGTGCTTGTTAAATATGACTCTCTGGCTTTTTCCTCCAAAGAGAGAGACACCGTACATTCATGTGAGAGCCGTAACTTGTGAGCTGGTTGGAAATTTCCTTTAGAGTTCTCAAGTTTGAGATACGTTTGAGCCTGTGAAGTCCTTGCTTTGGCGGGATCCCAGGAAGGATACCACAGGGCAAGAAAGTGGCATTTTAATCTGGAAAGGTTTCATGTCTCAGAGAGAAATGAAAATATTAATTCTGCAAGGTACTTCACATTAACCTGGCTCTCACCTCCACCATTTGTGAGAGGCACAATATAGATAACAGCTTCACAGATATACACTTTAAATGACAGTTCATCCATGGAGAATGGTCTGAGATTCTCGGAGAAAAATGTAAAAATGCCTTGTACTGCTTGATTTATTAATTTAAGTCATTTTGAAGTGTTGCACGAAGCTTTCAGTGTGCTCCCTAAATCAAGCTATTTTATTTCATGAACACAATAGAATTTGCAGCGCTGCTGCAAACAGGAGTGGGATTTCCCAGCTGGCAGATGGTCCACTACAATCGAAAACTCATGAGCAGAGCAATATGAAAGGAACCTCTCACACAGCTGAATGCTGTCATTTAAAGAGTCTTGCCTATCAACAGAATTAGATACCTAATATTCAAGTCTCTTGGATGTTTAGCTTTTGAAATAGCTTAAAGGAATAAATAAAATACTAATATTTCATTGAAAAGAATGACCTCTACTGATCTATATGCCTCAGGCCAAATCTGATTCTTAGTTATATCTGCAGAATGCTGTTCAAGTCAAAGGGGTAATAAGGACATAGCTGAGAGACCAGCTGAGTGCTTTTTAAATAGCCAAAGTTCAGGCGAGATGTACTTTAGAAAGAATCTAAAACTGAACAGCCTTTTCTTTGACTAAAAAGTAGCTCACTTTTTGGTCAGGTTTTTTTCACAGACAAACAGTTTTGTCTTTGCTAAGTAAGTAGAAAAGTGATTCTTGTTGGACGAAAGAGAAGTGGCTGGAATTTTTAATGAAAATAACGTAAGTGATTTCACTCTACTTACACAAGCAAATTTACTCACGGAATTTCAGAGGGCACTGAACAAACACAAAAGTTAGTAAGAGGAAATTAGTATGGTAAAAGAAATAGTCAAACAAAATGGAAGTCAAATTAGTGTCTCACTCTTGCCCTGGGTAGATATCAGGGAGTCAGACTTGAGTAAGAGGAGAATTTGGTCAATGCCACAGTGGTTTTAATATGGTTATCATGAGTAAAGCTCCATTATCCATTCTGCAATTTTATTTTCTATTTTTTTAAAGATTTAAGAATATATGTAATTCTGAAATAGGATCAAATCAAGTCCCATCAAAGTGAAAAACTAGAAAACTACCAAACACATACCCTAAGTGTCTGAGGCAATTTTAGAGCTCTCGGGTGGCACATGAGAAAGATTCCACCTGGGTATACGAGGTCAAGAGTCCTTAAATTAATTGGAGCTCATTCACACCAAGGATGTAAATTCCTGGATGAAGGGGATACTGGTTATTCCAACACAAGACACTTTCACTGTTTCCTGTTAGAGCCATTCCGTTTTAGGTAAATAATACGTATTCTTTGGTAGAGAGATTTTTATGTTGTTCTCCAGCATCCCTACTCATTAGACTACGAAGCTACCCTCTCTTTTTGCCTCTCTTTCTGGCCCAATGCAGTTATAATGCTTTATATAACATGCAAAACCTCTGACTGGGGAGGGGAGGGTGGGGAGAAAAAGTCAGACTGACTGTCTCCACATCTAGATCACCTAAAACTTTCAAGGTGGAAGTTGAAGTTGCTGATCTGATGAAATTTTCCAAGTCTCAAACACGCTTTCTGTGTGGAGTTAGCTTGGGTCCTGCAGACATTTCTCCCTTTCCTTCTGTTTTGTTAGTGCCAGGTGGTCTTTTTTTTCGGGGGGGGGGGGAGGGGGGGAGTAGGCAGGGAAGTATTCACCTCTGATAATTTCTGGTTTTCAAGTAACGTTGTTTTCAGGTGACAGGGCATTGTGTTGGAAAATTCCCAACAAGCTCTAGTTACATACTTGGTCTGAGGCCAGATGTCTTCTTACCTCTGATGAAGCATTGCAAAACCTTGCCACTTTATTCAGGGGGATAAATAAGGAATCTGAAGCAACAGAAGATTATCTTAGGTCTTATCCCTACTTCTGAATCCCCATATAACTTTATACCATCTAAGCTTCATGAGGCAAAAGAAGCTGAGTATTTCTGAATGATTTTCTTACAGCCCTAAGCACAGGTAAATTTTAATCTGATTATTTTGAAAATGTAATTTTTAACTTTTCATCTTGGTTTACATAATGGCATGTCATGATGATATATTACAGATTCATTGGGGAATACTTGTATGGTTTTGGAAACCGAGCGCTCCTCACCCAAATAAATACACTGCCTTCCAGATCCAGAGCACTCATCTTGGCAGACTGGTCTCTTGATACTTCAGAAAATAATGATGATTCGTTAAATGAGATACTTTGTTCTATTAGAGCATTCGTGATTTTTGTGGTAGTTTCCTTCAGCTATTCCAGTGCTGTGTAGTATAGAGCATACCCCCTATGCATAAATAAATAAATAAATAAATAAATAGAAAGCAGTGGGGTGGGAGCAGAGACTTAAATTGCTGTATTTTTTCTTAGTCTCCAGATTATCCATGTACTTTGCTCATTGTAGATCATAGATTTTTTTAAGTTTCAGGCACTGTGAATGAAATGACTTACTAAGTTAATGTGTTTTCTTGGATATATCTGATATATTGACAAAGATTAAACCGTGTCCAATTAAGAGATCTAGCCAGTCATGACATATTGCAGTATTTCTGTGGTATGGAACTGAACTCATGTCTCTACTCCACCAGAAAATTGAAAATCCCAAGAAAATCTGTTTTCTTAAATGCATATATCTATCAACAGTTTTCTGTTTTAGATGAAGTATTTCTATTAAGCCCCTCCATACGAAAAAAAAAAAAAAAAGCTTTTAATTAAGAGTTGTTCTAAGTTAGTTGCCCAAGGGCAAGTAGAATTGTATACGAAGGGATTTTTTTCCAGTTAGGACAATGATTAATTAATTTTAATGTTAACTTCCAATGCTATCCCTAGTGAGCTGGAAATGTTCTTGGGTTTATGACAATTTATCAGGAGCTGGGAGCTGACCCTGGAGCTCCCTGGTGAATGCCCTGTTTTTCTAGCAGGCTATAATACTGGACTACTGCAAAGGCAATTGGTAAGAGGAATCTTAAAAAAGGAATTCTTTGTTTTATGCCCCTGCTTTTGAACCATCACCACTTATAAATGCGTCTAGCCCCAAAGTGGAAATTTCTGTTTTACAGAAATGCATTGGTGTTTTGGGGGGTATGTTAAGGGAAACCGAGGTGGTGTTATCTGTTGCTGGCGTGAGTTGTGCCTGTTTCAGAAAGAGCGTGCCTTGCCTTAATTTTTCAAATACCAGAATTCTAGTTTTGATTCCAAAGTCCAAGTTAGTTTCTTTGAAAATTTATTTCTCTGTATTTTAACATCTGTTTTCAATTTCTCAACGGTTTTATTTTTTATCAATGTTTGGAGTGGAGTCTTACTAAACAACTTCTACATCACACGTATGCAGAACTGTCATCGTTGATAGATCTTTCTTCCCCCACCCCGATCTCTCTCTCACCTGCCTACTGTATCACAAAAAGCAGTGCTGGAATAGCTTTTCAAGGACTAAAGTCTTTAAAGTTTAAAGGAAAACTTAAAAAGGAGACAATCAAGGAAAAAACCAGACCAACAGTAGCCCACTGAAGCTTGAAGTACAATGAGAGCCTCTGCTTCAGCTCTTATTTAAGATATCACACCTGGCAAACATATAAAAACACAGTCCCATGTTTTCTAATTCTTTTTTCTTTTCTTCTCCTTGCTTTCTTTTTAGGAACCAAGCTTAACTACTTTGTATTTTGCAATCTGTCAGTACCTACATGAAGCTGCACAGTTTACCAGAAAAAGGAGGATGCATATTGGAGGTGGTAGGGGAGAGAGGACTTTGATTCCAAATTATGCAGATACAACAACAACAACAACACAAACCCAAAGCAATACCCCTACCTGCTCTACTGCTTTCAGAGGGGTGCCTCATTACGTAGGCAGTGATGTTCCGAAAACCAGAGCTGGTATTACTACAGCAGAACTTCTCAATCTGTCTGCACAGCACAAAGCGCTTTATTGAAGCTGGGACATTGTCCTGAGAGTGTCAAAGTATTTTAGGGCGCTTTTTTTTTTTTTAAATAATTGAGAAGATCATTTCAGTCCAGTATCTCGTGTCTGTGGAGCAGGAAGAATTGCAACCTGTCTGGGGCTTACTGATTGTGCTCAGCTACAAACCAGAATGGATCAATGCAGCTAAACCAGTGTTCATACCACCATTGTAGCAGTATTCCGTATGAATAGTAATACAGTTAGTTTTTATGGTGGCTCAAGTTCTCAGAGGTCCTTTTCATTCAAATGTTTGGCCTTGGGAAAAAAAAATCGAACTTGAGGCATGCAAGGCTCCTAAACTGAACTGTGAGGCGGAGAGAGGGGATTGCCGTGAGATTCAGCAGAGCGTGGCTAAGGAAACAAGGAGTAAGGCCATTCGAGTCTGAAAGGATGAAAGTATTGAAAGTCTTTTGCATGAGATGTGCAGTCTTGTAATCGATATGATGTTTAACACAACGAACAAATACTTCAGTACTGAGAAAATATGTTCTGATTAGTTCAAGTGATAAAACGTGCTATTACAGTCTGAAACTGCTGGACCCTGCACAATTGCTTTATCAACAAAGGCTGCAAACACAACAGTGCATTAGTCCGATCTCCCATATACGAGTAAGGATGCGCAAACCTCTGCTTAATTGGAATGGAACAGTGGCTTAAACAGTGTGTAAAATCTTGGCCATTAAGAGAAACTCTGCTAAAGAAGATATTTCTGTACTCACAGTAATATCTACTAATTTCAGTGGGCTCAGTCAGCAGAACTTCTTTCTGTGTTTTTCTTACTATGTTCCAAAATTCCAACTTAAAACTCTCATTAGGAGAAGGAAATAGAAACAGAGACACAGCAGCAGGAATTATTCCAGTTATTTTGTGCTGCTCTATTTATAAAAAAGTAACACAGTGAGGCTAGGAAAAATGCAAGCTCTCTTGAATTTTAGGTGGAAAAGATACAGAGTGAGCATAAAAGTAGAGGAACTAAGCTTGAAAGATAGCTAACTAGATAATGATGTTATTGAGCATGGTAGTGACATGACTCTTCCTATTGCTCTGCCTCTGTATTTTCTTGACAGTCAGCCCAGATTGTCAGAGAACAGTGTAAACTACACTGCTGAAAAGGAATAATCCAACTTAGGAATTCACAGCCATTGCTAGCCTTAATGCATTTTGCCTTGGTAAGAAGGCTGAAAATGGAGAGTGGAGATATGCAATGTGATATACTGTTCTATGCTAAATATATTTTACAAAGCAGCCACACAAAGCCAACTCTTGGTGCGATCCTTTAAGTAAATACCATTATTACTACCGTTATGCTCAATTTTGTGTGTTTAAGCAGACCAAGGACCTCACGGTCTAAACTGGGGGGTAGGTGAGTAGAAGGGAACAGACAAAAGGAATTATTATTATTCTTCTGTAGATGGGGAATTTTGGCAGGATGAATGCATGTGATTTGGTGCCAAAACATAAAATAAATCCAGAGTACCGTGTCATTTCCCCAAATTAAAGCCCACTTTTACTTCCAGTGAAAAAAACCATCTTTGAATCATACGGCTGTTGTTGGATGGTGGCAGCATCAGGCTTTGTGGGACAGGCACAGAGTGCCTGACGAAGTTACAGTACTCGGGTTCCCGAGGCTGCTTTCACTAGACGTTAATTCAATCCAAGCGTTTCTTCAATGTAGAATACACTTCAGAGCTTGATTAAGACCTTTCCAGCCGTGCTTGCTGGTGACTTCTCCGCTCTATCCAGTAACCATCCGTTCCCCCCCGCGCACTCCCCAAACACTTGTAGAATGAGCAAAAGCCTACTGAGCGGCAGACTCCTGCTGGGGAGACCATTCCCGCAGAGCGGGCTTGCGAGTAGCTTCAGCCTGGAAGCAGGAAGGGTTGTACAAAGTCTGCCCAGACGGCGGTCAGCTGGAGTACGCCGCTTTTCGGAGAGCATCCTGACTCACTTTGCCTAGTCCGATTTCTGGGCTTTCTGGTCCGGATTTTCTGCCCACGGAGTCTGCAAGATTGCACCAAGAGAGCTTATACAGAGGGAAAGCAGTATTCAGACAAAGGCACCCAAGGCGTGAGATGGACTGATTTGTGAATGGGTTTTTTCATTTCAATATTGTGAAGCATATTTGAGAAAAGGTACAGAGAAGAGGATACAGAGGGTACATGATATTTGATGATATGTTTGTATGAAGAAATCACTCTTTGGTTTGCTGAAACCAGAAAACCAAGATAAAAGATAGATGTGTTGCTTTCTATGACAATAACTTGTTAAATCCAGGATCAGACTTGAGCAGTACGATGCCCAACGTAGAGCTACTATTTTCCAGAAGAAGCACGGATGGTACAGAGAGACAACGACACAGCTTAACAAGCAGTTTTTCTAAAATTTAAAGAGGAGAGAGGACGGTTGTCTGCATTAAAGGTATAGAACGCCCCTGGGGCCCTCAGAAGGAAGCGTGAAGGAGAGAGTGAATTAGGAGACGGGTAGTTGCAGCAAAAAATAATTACTAGATAGCTATTAAAGGTTATGGTGAGAACCAGGGGCTAAACGCTGCCACCTTTAGCACTGGGCTGGGTGGTTGTAAGTCACGGTGAGAATTTCATCTGGCTAGGGAACACTGTGTAAGCACTCTTAGATGGAGAAACGTTACAGAAGTATTTTTCTCTTGGTAAGGCTGCATGATGACAAATTGACCTACAAGTAGCTAAGGTGACTGAGCTCTACCTGAGCCATGGAATTTCACATCTCAAGCAGTTAAGAGGGGACAAGAAAAAGCTCCAGAACACTATTAGTTTAACCTTAATTTTCAGAGACATTATGAATTTGTAATCCTTGTGGGTGGGATGTGCATTTCCCACCAGTACTGTCCAATAAGTGGATACTGAGTCACTGCAGTATTGCTTTTTATTTTGTTTTTTCCACAGCTTAAAACCCAGTGAATAAATTTGCTGCTTGAGGAAATATAAGTGAATATCATTACTGAAGATGACCATCAGGTTGCCAAGCTGAAGTACATGCAACGGGAGCATGTGAAAAGAATAAACTTCGTGAACTAAGAAAAGAAACACTTTCTTGAGCAGAAAAGTATTTCTCAGTGAAGTACATATTTCAGCTCACTCCATTTGATTATCAGTGAATATGTAATACAGATGTCAGTAGCAATGACACTTCCATTAGGGTACAGCTGATAGACTTAAGGTGAATTCCCACCTGTGGAAAATGAAGCCATCTCCAGAGGTGTAAGTAAGAAGCAGTGGGGAAAATTTTATTATACCTCGGTAGGACCAGATATATTTAGGACTTTCTTGGTGGAGATGGGAGATTATGGTTCAAATTCTCTCAGGCAGAAGGGGATATTCAAAGTCAATCTCCCATAGCTTAAGCAAACCATGAGCTATTCAGGTCAAAGAGTCAATTTCTCTTTGAACTTAGCTCTAAGTATTTTGTTGCATTTCTGCAGTTTTAGCTACTTCATGAATTAAATTCAAATTTTATAAGTTTTAGTGCATTTTGACAAATATATTGTTCATCACAAAGCCCCTTTTTTGCTTGCAAGTTTGTGGTTTGATGAAGGGGAGGGGAGAAACGTATTGCTGTGAAAAGAAAAAAATTGAAAATACACAATTTTCAGGGTGAAAATAAGCTAGCATCATTCTGGAGCCATCTTGCAGTTTTAAAGTATCCAGATTGAATAATGCTTGAAATACTGGCTGAAATTTTGATTTTTTATGATTTCTAAAATGAAGTAATGATTTCTAGTGTAGTTTGTTCACAAGCCTCCTACCCCAACACTTTTTTTTTTTTTCCCCTTAACAAGTGCTCAATAGGTAAATGCTCCAGCTGGTTTTTTGAATACTTAGAGGGGAGATAAGTTATGTCATCGTGCTCTGCACAGTGCTGTAAGAGAGAGTTGTGATTTATTACAATGGAAATCTGTGGACGGAGTGGGGGCAAAAAGGAGTGTGGAAACAAGGGAAGGTAAAAAAAAATGAAGTCAAGAGGGGATTATGCTTTTATTTTTCACTGAAACAACTCGGGCTGTGAAATCATGTGTTGCAACGTGAATTTCAATCAAATTCCTTGAAAGAAGGTGACTCCTTTAAAACACTGAAAGGCTCAAGGAGTTTATTTCAGGTGCCAGTGACTGATCTTATTTACATTTTCAAAAGCGAGAGTTCCAATTGACTGAATTACTAAATTGAAACACGCAGAGCAAACACTTCACTAAGGATGGATCCAGGTACTCTTCCTACTTCCAAGAACGCAGGCTGTATTTTTTTAAACCAGACAGAAATGAAAATACTTGTTACCAGGGAAATTTCAGGAGGCAGAAGGGAGATTGAACTACTGAGCTTGTACGTGTATCAAAACCAGACATTAAAGTGAAAGTTACTCTCAGACTCTGAATCGTCTCTGGAAGAAATCAGACATAAGCAGAGTCAAAGTGGGTTACCACTGATTTAATGGAATTCCAGATACTGTGAATTTGTTGTTAAAAGCCTAGGTAGGTCAATGGTGCTGAAACATTTGTGGATGAAATGAGCTAGAGAAACGTGCATCCTTTGCAACTTGGGGCTGTTAAATAAACATTCTCCTGTATTTATCAGCAAACTGTGCTGCTTTTTCTCTTTGAGAAATCCCTGTGAATAGACCCACATTTTCTTGAATTGGATAATGAGTGCGGAAAGCTGGCCGACTGCTGCAAAAATGCTCTCCAGCGTGTTTGACAGCTATTCTTTATCAGGTACTAAGCATTCAAAATCTCCAGCTGTTTTAACTGAGCATTTAGGACAGGCGGGTTTCCTGATTAAGTGAGATAAATAGTGTCATTTAGAGCAGCCCGGTGCTAGAGCTAGCGTAGGTGAATTATTATGTGGTTGAATACACCTGTGTGAAGAAAACCAGCCCAAATCTTATGCACTGTCGAATTCTAGCCTGAAAAGAAAAGCCTACGGATGACCTCTGGAACTTAAACTGTCTCAGTACAGAACTGACTCCCTTGTACCGTGGAAGGCTTTTCGCTGTTAGGTTAACACTCACTGAGCTGTGACTGGCTCTTTGTGCCTGTGTTTGCTAGAATAGATCACTATAAGCAAAGAGATCACAAACAAATTCAAAATGCATTCAAACAGCGCTCTCCCTCTCAGGATTTCAGCTCTATTCTGACAGAGACCGCTTATACTGGTTTTGGCTGGGATAGAGTTAATTTTCTTCATAGTAGCTGGTAGGAGGCTGTGTTTTGAATGGGTGACCAAACCAGCGTTGGTC
>JAVKLA010000047.1:4444738-4464230 GCA_034782735.1 Sagittarius serpentarius
GCAGCCACAGCCGCTCTGGGCAGCCTGTGCCAGGGCCTCACCGCCCTCGCCGGGAAGAACTTCTGCCTGACGTCTGAGCTAAACCTGCCCTCTTTCACTTGACCCCCACTAGACCCCCCTGCAGGCTATAACACCTGGCTTGAAATGCTTGAACACCCTGTCTGCAAAGTTTTTCAGCCAGTTTTACTTAATTTCCCCTGTGCAGAGGCCAGTAACAGTCTGATCCTCCTCGCTCGTTCTTCAGCCTAAACACTTAACATCCATGCTCAACTCCCCGATGTTTTTCTCTTTGTGTCTAGTCACCTACCCTGACACATACCCAGATGCATACGCATGTAAGTACCTTGCTGAAACCTGCTCCCTTCAGTTAAGCCCTAGGCTAACTCCTCCAGAGTTTTGCTCTGGTCCTTCCCAGCAAGTGCGAGACACTTCCTCTCGTCTTCCAGCTTTGCCCAGCTGCTCCACGCCTGCAGCTTTGTTAGTGCTCCTTTCTGCTTCCTCTCTCTGCTCGTGTTTTATACAAGTCTCTCTCTTGATTTCCCTTCCTTTGCGCTTCCTCAGCTCCTCAGCCAGCTTCTCCTATGCTCAGCCTTGCGTTATGACCTCCTATTTTGCCCTGTTCTGCAAAATGACTTCCCAGTCTTCCGCTCGGTGGAAGACATACTTCATCCAGAAGCTGCTTTTACCAATAATCCAGTTCATTATTTATAAAAAAGGCAATCTGCATTTCTACTAAATTATGGTGTCCAGGCACGCGTCCAGTTTCCTATTAATAAGACCAATATCTTGTGTGAGCAGTGAGCAGGTCAGGGCTATGAACGTCAATGCTCCGTTCCATTTTAACTCTCAAAAGCTGTTAGATACAAGTGTTATGATCTACCTGCACGATCATACATCCTGATGGACACAGAGAATGCCGGAAATTTTTCTGCATGTGAATAGTCAGCAAGAAGAGATTTATAACTATGCCCTTAGTAATATCAGCTTCTTAATCCCCTCAGCGGACAGAGAAATATTATGTCTATGTAATATTTGGAGAGACCGCTCTTGAGTTATTCAAGGTCAAGCAGGAGTATGTATTAGGGAAGTGATTGTACATCTTATCTTTAACTTCACATCTTATTTATAGTACATTTCCTCCTTTTGTATCTTCACTGTGAAGAAAACAATGCTAGTGATAAAGAAGATAAAGAACTGGCAGGCCTCTGGGTTTAACCATTCTGTCATTTAGGGCTGCTCTCAAGGCCTGTGTTTAAATGGGCTTTGAAGTGAATTTGCCCACCTTTCTTCTAGTATGTATGAAAGAGTGGTTTATGCTAGAACAGGAAAGGAAAGGTTTTACCTTTAGCTATATGCATACAGCTATATGCATTGTTGCGTGTATATATATCATAAACACAAAACTAAACAAACTTATATAAAACTATATGCTGTTATTATTTATTATATGTGTAACTATGTGCTATTCATCTCCACCATTCAAATAATTCAATAATTTTATAATATGTCTATAAATATAGCAATAAAATTAGAATAATATTTTCTATAAATCTGTGCTTTTTGCCTTAAATATGACTAAAGCAACCTGGACTAAAATAATTGTCTGAAAAGAAATGAGTTTACTGTAAGCTTTACGCATCATTTGAGGTTACAACGTTGCAGCATACCAGAAGATCATTGAATTGTTCTGCTCCCTCCCACATCTGCTGTGTGACCTCATTTTATTCAGGAAAAAAAGAAACAATAACAAAATAAATAAAGAAAGAAAGAAACGAAGTGCCAAACAGCATCTTCTAGATGTCTCAGAACATATTTTTGGTTGCCGATTTCACCATCCATCCTGTTTCTGCTTCCTGCGTCTGAACGGCTCTTCGTTTCTGGACTTAGATGGAGTAGCCTGAATAGCATGACAGATTGCACTTGCGGGATAGAGACATTCACATAATTATGTTTTTCTTGCTGCTCTAATAAGATTTCTGAACTTACTGGATCTTCTTTACTGCTTTCCATTACGGTTAGGTGCGATAATCTTAGGAGCAAGAAAACTGTGTGACATTCCAAGGCGTCAAAACGCGTGTAGTTGCACCATAACTAGTGCAGAGCAATTGCAGTTGGCAGCAGCACTGCGGCAAAGTTGAAGTGCGCTCTTGTCTCCCCTTCTTCCTCACCTCTTCCTTTTGTCCCATTAGCATTAATCTCCAGACCCCGGCGTGCCGGTGGCCGGCAGGAGAAGCCTGTTCCTCAGCCCTCACAAGCCCGAAGGGTAGTTCTGCGTATGCGCTTGGAAAGCACGCTAGAACTAAGCTGTGTGATCCGCTCTTGCCTTGCAACCAGGATCTGATTCAACAGCCATTTTCGTACGTGCCTGTTCCACATGCTCGTCTTGTTTGAGGGGCTGATGAACTCGGTGCCTGCCTTTAAAAAGGTGCCAGTGGAGTCTGAGTCTTGACCACTGAATGGTGCTCTGCCTATGTAATATATATTATCGGAAGAGGGTTGCGTTATCTGTTCCTAGCTCATCGTGTCTGTTTACACAGTGAGCACTGAGACCGATTAAGTGGCAGATCCTGCAATATCAGTTTCCGTATCTGCTTGGGTCCTGTTCCCTACTCACCCTCAGGCTGAATTTGAAGCTCCTAGGTTTCCATGGGTTAGACGATCCCACCCTACTGTTTCAGCAAGGTGCTTGTTCTGCGAACCAGTGGAGGGAGGGATGAAGGAGCTGCCCAGGCTGCAAGGCACCTACACACGGCCTGTGTATTTATCAGAGGGTATTGGCATCCTCCTCCCATCCTATAGCTCACGTAGTCAGCGCTGAACAAAAACACATGGAAAGGATAAAGTCTCCACACAGAAGAGTATTTAGTCTAAACTAACAGAAGAAGATTGGACAGAGAATTTCATTATGAGACCAGAAGCTAGATCTGACTTCAGGTGTCATCTGTTTTCTGACTGAAATTAATATGCCTTTGAAAGCATGAATCAAAGGAGTATTTCAATTTAAACTGTCTTGTGCTAGTGTCTCACTGACCTGAAAGATAAAGAAATGTAAATGGTATTCAAACCTCTTAATTGCTGCCAATAGCAATTCTTTTGTTACTCTGCAAGGGAAAGAGTAGAGGCCTATCTTTTAGAGAACAAAGCCCCAGGTAAAATAGCAGTAAGTACCTCATTAGCAACTCCGAGCTACAAGTGTGCCCAAGACCCCGCAGACTTCAAGCCAAGTGTTAAAATAGGTTCCGCTGAATGGATGACTAAATTGTTCCAATGGCAGCCTCTCTTTGATGAAAGGTGCCTAGAGCTACCAGTTCTTAGGTCTGCCTACCCTACCCATCTGTCTTTCACCGTTCAATACAGTTCACTTCTCTCTCAATTCAGTATCTTCAAGGTGTTTGAAAGTTGGGAATTAGAGATTATAAAATAATAGCTCTTGCGGTCGCCACTCACAGTTAGGAGACTGTTAAAGTGATTGGGTATTTATTTTAGTGAGCATCACAGAGCACTAAAGCAAATAAAAAACGCATTAGTTGTGAGTTACTGAAGGAGACATTTTGAACCATTGAAGCTGGCTGAATCAAGCCTAGGAAATTTAAAATATTCTTTGTGTCTTAGTGGATATATATATATTACTTTTTAGATATACTCTAAGCCAGACTGCAGGCATTTCCCTTTCATCTTCTGTATACTTAATAACTTTCTGAAATGCATTGAATGCTATGATAGAGAGATGCCATAAAAGAAAAGTGCCTGGCCAATTCCTGCTTGCTTTGCTCACGCAATTAGGTAGTGCCTGCACCAGTAAATCAAACAATGCTTTTCCCAGCACTAGATGAACTGATTTGTCAGCTGTCTTCAGCAACCAAATGAGAACACTTTTAGGTTCTCTTCCTTCTCAAAACTGCTCTAAAGCTAAAAAAAAAAAAAAAAAGGAAAGCACTTGCTGAAAGAAGCCACTTTCTTTTTTCGTAGATGCAGCAAATGGGACAACTGGGTGGTGGCGGACAGAAAGGTAACTTGCCAGTCCAGCACAGATTTCACTGAAGCCGAGTAGATTCCCAGTTCTGACGGTGAGTTTCAGAATAATTCAAGGCTCAAGTCTGAGTTTGTGTGAATTAAAAAATATGCATAAAATAGATTCATAAATGTGTACATTAAATAGATCATTAAATAAAATCAAATGCAACTAAGTAAAATTCAAGAGCTGGTTTAAAAATAAAACAAAGAAATCTACTGTTTCTCTGATTCTAGTCACATATTTTAACACTCAGTTACTGGGATGAGGGATGTAGCATAGAAATCTAATTAGAAGAAAGTTTATTTGTCTTGCTGATTCTTTGCTTTACTGCAGTCTTTCAGGAGGAAGAACATTCACTGAAGTCGTTCAGTGTAAAGTAGGTGGTATTTGAAGGAAGACACCTATTCAAAATGTGCATATGCTTCATACAGTTGCATAGGCAAAAAGGGTTTGCTTAAAATACCTTACTGCCCATTCCCAAAACATTCCCCTTTCTGGGAGGGCACCGCAGACTAAACATGTCATAGCCTACATCTACCCCAGCTCCCTCAGCAGAGCTGGGGAATGCTCCTGGGCGCAGGGACTCCATCCCCCCTGCCATTAAGTGACAGCACAGTCCTGGCACCAGCTATAGCTCCGGCCAACTACAGCTCTGTCCCTGGCCCCCTTCTGGTGTTTGCACAGTCCAAGGACCAAAAGACTAACAGAATTTATGGACGCGCACGTGAGCCTTCCGCACCAAGTGGGCTCATCGGCAGGGGCCAGCTCAGAGTAGGTTTTTGTACAGCTCGCGGGATACCACGATGCACGGTGAACGCTGCCCTCTCACACGGCCCCGGGACAGGTTTGCCCAAGGGGAGCCGTGCTTCTGGCTCCTCTGGGGTAAGCAAGGGGTTTGGGAGTGAGTTCGCTACGTGAGAAGAGCATCCCAGTTGGGGAAGGTTCAAGATTTGGCTCCTAAATCAAGATCTCTCCTAAAACTTGCCTTCCCTTGGCCACATTTCTCCTGGGCTGTTGGCTTGCCCTCTTGCCACAGCAGCAGCTTAACTGTACTTACTTAGCACTCAGGTGACACCAACCAGAGCAGCTAGCTGCGACAGTGATGTGAGAAATACTCCTTCACTGATGTTCCTCATTCCCTGTTGCGTTCTTACTGGCCTGCTCACCTTGGGCCCCACAGCTTACTGGCTGGCCGAGCGCTAGTGTGCTCTCGAGTCACTTGCCATATGCCTGTGCTTAGTAGTAGACAATCTGGGAGCAGGGAGGATCTTCGTGCCCTCCTTTGGCTACTGTGGGTTGAAGTACTACTCAGTCCTAGATGCTGCCTGTCCTAGGTGGGCTTGCAGAGAAAGCCTTTAGCAATAAACTTCCACCCACAGGCACAACCTTTTTTAATGAAAAGTGTTTTTCTGGTAGAACCAATGTCTGGTCCCTGCATGAAGCGCACAATACCAGAATGTCAGTGGGGATTTTGAAATTAAATGATTGGTACCACTGTTCACGCTGCTGCCAGCTGAAGAACTGTGCCAAGAAAATCGTAACCTTAAAAGCTACTGAAAGCACCTAGAACACACCTGGCTTTTGGGATGCTCTCTCACTCACACATGTGATAACCATTATAAATCACTGGAATTGTCTCTAATCACTATGCTTGGTGCATTTCTCTAAATACGGCCTATCTACAAACTTCCAAAGAAACGTATAACTGGCCTGTGTTGATAACAGGAAGGGAGACAGACGAGGTTGTTGAAAAGTCAAAAAGGAGTGTTGAGGAAGCTCAAAATTTTATATTATCAGTTTGGTAATGCCTTGTTACAGACAGACCTTTCAGGGCAATTTTCTTCAAGTTCCGCAGAGAATAAGGCTTTTAGTCATCTGGAAAAACTTTGTGTGATTAACTCTGATGGAAAAAAAAGGGATTAAAACCAAACAGTATTTAATTAACTTGGCTGTAAGCATAATATAAATAAATTATTGTCTTACTGCTTCATCCAAACTGTTTCTGTTTTTCACTTTTCTACGTTATAAGCATTTGTTGAAAGTTTCCAAGCTCTTTCCTTTTTTTCAGTCATAATGGACTATATGATGCCAATCAGCAAATTAACCAAGTAGTTTATGCATGGAAAAATAAGCAGACAATTTATGCGATATAATTAATAAGTGATCAATAGTTTTTTTCTCACTAAGTTGTCAAATAATCTCCTCTTTAACATCATACAAGCATGACATTTTAAAAAGACCTATCAGAGTCAGAATCTTAGCTGTACAAAAATAGTACATGGTTCTGAGACAATTTATTTAAAAAACCCCAACAGGGTCATGAATTACACATGACCTGAAATTAGATCTTTAAAAACTGCATTTCTCTACATCTTTATTTGGTATAATATGACTAGGTGACACTTAATACAATGTCATTTGCATGCATACAGCTTTTTTATTTCATAATGGCGGCTTATCTGTTCAGTGCCTGTCCAAGAAGTATACTAACTGGTAAATAGGTGTTTACAATATTTTTTATCCTGTGCATGGTAAATTGGTCCTAATTAAGCAGGATTAGAGTGGTAGTGATGCTTCTACGTGAAATAAAAAAACATAACCACCAAGGGCCAATTTACATTCTTACTATTCGCTACACGTGAAAATAAAATAGCTTTGGCATGATAAATGAGGACTCTTTGTCAGCAATCCAGTGTCTACAATACATTTGGAACTGGTTTCTTTGCTCAAACTGATAACAAATATCCGATCTGAAGGAAACGCTCTCTTTCGGTTTTTCGACATGCCACGCCAGTTCACACTGAATTATGTTGCATTGGATCATGAGCCAAAGAGGGAGCCGGGGGGAGGTGGCGGGGAGAGTGGAAGTGTGACATAATTGAAAGAGTGCTTTAAAATCGTTGGGAGTACAGAGGAAGCAGCAGTCTGTCAGGAGCCCCTGTTAAGTGCTGTAACTTGGGTTCAAGAGGGCATAGATCCTGACCTTTGCCGCCTTCATCACTTATTTATAGCTTTCAGAAAGACATTATTACGGGGGGGGGGGGCTGTGAGACCATACAGATGCAGAAGAGCAGCAGCTGCGTTGCTGGCAGACCCTAAAATCTCAGTCACAGAGAAGTTCTTAGTACATGAAGTACCATTATAAAACAAAGAACAAGATACAAAATCCCTGACAGCCCCCCCTCCCAGCAACACGCCTTAGACTAGACAGTTAGTACTTAATAAAGAATGATAAAAAAATACTACCCAGCACTTAATAATTTACCAGTGGCGTATTACGCTGTTACATGATATGACACTTCGGTAATTTATTTTTCTTTATAGTCGTATAATGAAACACTACATTGTAAATCCAGGCTGTTTTCTTCCTGCAGAAAGGAAGGAAAAAAATGTCGGGCTAAAAGAGTCTAAATAGATGTTTAATGCAGGTGGCAAGAAGGAAGAGTAATGGAAATAGTTGGGGAAACTGGTTGAACACCCATCTGCTTGCAGAAGCCTGAACTTCCTTATATTCTAACGGTCAAAAAAAAATTATTTCTAATACTAGTGCAGATGCCTATTACAGATTCAGAGTATGATAGCCAGCAATAAGTGTGCAAGGCATAATCGGCACATCTACGGGGGGGGTCTGATGAGGTTGTAACAGTCTCTCTTTTTCTACGCTCTTCTGATTGCATCCCATTTGCTTCCCCTTTTTACCGACAAACTTGACTTCCAAATTATGGTAATGTTATCATGCTCTTTTTCTAACTGGTTGTATTTACATTTCCTTATCTTAGGATGAGTTTAGAGAAATTCAAGTGAAAACAAGTTTTCCTTGTCAAGTTTATTCATCATCCAGGTTCTGAGACAGTCAGCTGTTGGCCACTTGTTATTCTTATGCCCTTATTTGCATCCAGACTTCGTCCCAAGAGTATCCAAGAAAAGTTAGATAGAAGTTTAAAACCTAGACCTTAAGTGCCTTTGTGTGTGAGGCAAAAGAGGAATAGGTTCAAAGATTAAGACCCACAGCTCAATTTAAACTTGTTTTGTGCATTTCATCTCTTGGAAGCCTGCGGTGAGTTGTTTAAAACCCTGGGAAGTGCTATGCACCTGGTCTGGAGTGTTTATTGAGGAACAGCAAAACCAGAGATGGGCTTTGGACCTGAGTCTGATTTTCTGTTTCTGTAGCTTAAAGCTTGGGTTTCTGAATGTTATCAAAATGGAAAATTTGTATACACCTTGAAAAACACACTGATCTACTGTAATATCTTTCTGCAAGATGAAAAAAAACCCAAACCCTCCTCCTGCATTGCGGCGTGCCTTAACAGACAAAGGCTGTTTTGTTACCTGCACAAAATGCTGCTCTTGGCTCAAATTCTAGTGAAGTTCTGCAAGAAAAAGCCCATCTCACAGAAACAGCTCTGCTGCTTTTTGGGGGGACAGAATGTCAGAGTCTTCTCTGTGGAAAGGAAGCTAGTTAATCAGTGTGAAAATCTGATTAAGGAAGTATTTTGAAATTGGCCTAAGTGACTGAAGCCCTAATTTTGGAAATAATTTTGGAAATAATTTTCCTCGAATACAGATGTTTGAAGACATAAAGGGACCCTTTCCCTTTCAAAATGCAAAGGCTAAATCAATGAGCCTTGAGAAGTAAATGACCGAAACCTTAGGTGGGAGGAAATGAGAAAGCCAGTAAACAAAGCTACCCTTATCCGACAGGGAGACAGGGCAGAAGAGAACCTTCTTCTAGATAACATACATTTTAAACTGTGGCAGCAGAATACCTCTGGCACCCGGCTCATTCGGACCCCTAAAAGAAAGGACAGCTGGGGAGAATAGAGTGGGTAAAAGAAATTTGCAACATGGAAACATCTATTTTTAGTTTTGATTTGGAAAATCCAACCTTTTTCTGTTTCAGTGCTGGCATTCTTCACAGCATGAATATTCTGCCTTTCAGTCAGCTATGCCAATCCTTTAGGAGACTTTCCAGAATACCCTCAAAATGCAAATGACGTCATAAAAACCATTTTGCTTGACTATGCAAATCTGACATACATCAAACAATTATAAGCTCAAAACGTATTTTCACTCAAATGACAAAATCTCTCAGCGATGTAAGCAAAGCAAAAACCTGATTTAGGTCTAGTTGGCTCTAACCGTGCAAGACCAAGCTCTACACTGGGCTGGATTCCTTTGGGTTAGTGGTTTTTACTCACATGCTATTTACTCGCTCTATCTAATGCTACGCTTTTATTCTCTTCCCCTCCTGCTGTCTCTGGCTTCCTCTTGTGTTGTGGATTGCATCAGACGTTTTTGCCACGCTGGTCTTACTTTATTAAATCTTTCTGAAGCTCCTCCGTCTTCTTAACTCACCATTAGTTATCTTGTAGGTGTAAGCACTGATGCCCCCCCCATCCTATTAATTAATATTATTACTCCTGTTTCTTCTGAAAATAAGTAATATGCAGCGCTGCAACAACGGACATGGTGTACTGAAGTGAAATGCAGCCTGTGAAGCCTCTGCTTTTGCATACAACGTAAGTGCATGTAGAAAACATCTGGAGACTGGTATCTCTATACCATCATTAATTAGTGTGAATGTTACTATCTCATTGTCTCCTTGAGCTCTCTCGTCTGGCGTTACCTACTTTGTGTCTTATAACCATCTCAAGAATAGCCACCGTCTTTGTTCCTAGGGTTCATTTTTACCACCAGCTTGCTATTTAAGGCCCAAACCAATGCATAGTCTGCTGTTTCTTCTCCAAGAGACACAGAAGTCTTGAAATGGGAAACCATTTTGATTTGAGGAAAGTTGGGAGGAGGGGACGCCGCCAGGACAGCTCACCCAAACTGGCCAAAGGGGTATTCCATACTGTGGGACATCATGCCCAGTATATAAACTGGGGGAGCTGGCTGGGGGAGGAGCGCTGCTCGGGAACTGACTGGGCACCCATCAGCGAGCGGTGAGCGATTGCCTTGTGCATCGCTTGCCTTGTGTATTCCAGTCCTTCTGTTGTTGTTGTCACTTTCTTGTTGTTATTGGTGTCATTGTTAGTTTCTCCCTTTCTGTTCTATTCCACTGTTCTTATCTCAACCCACGAGCTTTACTTTATTTTCCGCTTCTCTCCCCCATCCCAGTGGGTGGGTGGGGAAGTGAGTGAGCGGCTGCGTGGGGCTGGGTTGCTGGCTGGGGTGAAACCAGGACCCCCCCGCCCGAGGGCTGGCTCAGGTGCTGAAGGCCCCCCTTCCTCCCCGCCGAGGCGTAAGCAAACGGGCGCAGAAGTGAGGGTGATGCCGGACCGCCGAGGTCGGCGCAGCCCTGTGGTCAGGGCGGGCGGGCAGGTGAGACCTGAAGGCAGGGAGCAGAGCTGAGCGAGCACCCGGGACAGCTGAGCTCAGGGCGGATGGGGTGAGAACGCATTTTTGGAGGGAGGGCTGGGGGGAGTCCTGCCGAGGCCGTCCTGAGCTGGGGGGTGCCTCCGCCGCTGGCATCGAACGCTGACAGGAGCTTAACGAAGAGTTTGGGGCCTGGGAATGGGCAATAACCCAAACACTATGCCCAAGTGGAAACTTTGGTAAGTCTTGGGGAAGAAACCCTGTTTCTTGTTCCAATGTTTAAACATTGCCGTGGTGCAGTCATAGTGTCCAAATGGCGATGAAACAAAGGCAGGAAGGGGGAAGCCTGTATTGTGGAAAACAGATTGCAGTCAGACTTTCCGTATGACCTACCGTAGCCGCCTTGTTTTCATTTACTGTTATATACATCTTTCTGCATGTTAGTCTGAAAAGGAATTAATAGCATTTCTGTTCATTGTGTCTGCTGCCTTTCCCTATCATCACGGTTCCCTGTGAATAATTCATACAGCCTAATGTACTTCCTTTTAATTCTGTAACACCAGGACATTTAATTTACGTACAAAATAAGAAAGGAGATTCCTTTTATCAGATCAATGAATTAGCTCTGAATGGAAAATCATCTTATGGTTGGTGGATTCTCACTGCCACTACCCCCTTATGAAGAAATAACAAAAGGTTTTTTGCTGTTGATGTTGGAGATTTTAGGGTTTGGGGGACTTTTTTTTTTTCACATGGGTTACTCTGTAGTAATTTCTAATGAATAATTCAAATGTCATGGGAAACCAAAGCTGCTAGAAACTCACTGTCTCATTATTAATTGTAGATTTCCTCTTCTATTAGTAATACTGCACTGAAAGTTTGTACAGAAGAAATGTGATGAGTGTGACTTAGAACATTTTTAATTCTTCATCCTCCACCAAAGGTGCAAGGAAACTGCCTTGGGTTATGTGTACAGACTTTCCCATGAGACATAAAATTAAAAAGATTTCTTCTGTTTCTCAGGGAGATTTTATTTTACTTCGGACATGAATAGCAACACCAGGGATTTTCCTTCTTCCTCTGTAAAAACTAAACTTTCTTCATATGATTGCATGATGATTAACTTCAGCAATACAAAAGCATTAATCCCAGAACATGAATAGCACACTTTGATGTTGCTCGTGGCCAAAAAGCACCGCCCGTTCATTTAAATATCACAGAAAAAGCATCTACTTTGGGGAACATTTGAAAATTTTCTCTCTGAGTTATTGTAACAGGTATGATAAGATTTTAATGAGCTTTAAACTTAATTTAATTTATTTCACTTTATGTAAATAACTCCAAGCCTTTTGTTTTGGAAGATCAAAGTTATTTGCATACCGTCATCTTCACATAATCTCACAAACAAACATTTTCATGGGAATATATTTTTGTTTTCTTAGGGTTATTTTTTTTCTTCTTTTTTTTTTTTTTTAATGCAAGCATTTATATCTGAGAGAAATTCCAGAAGAGTGTCCCAGACTTCACACATATGAGAGGGAACAGATCCTCACAAGCTATAAATTACCATAATTTACTGCAATTTTGCACCAGCTGAGGACTGGGTATAAAATAAATCTGTGTTTATCTGACAGCTTGAACTCAACTTTTCCATTAGCAATAAGGGAACGGCTAAAATTTTAACAGTGATGCTGAAATACATGAAGGAATATAAGAAGGAGATTAGATGAAATCTCACCCTTCTTTCTGTATTTGAGTGACAGCAGAATAAAAAAGGTGGCCATAGTCATGGTCGTTACGTCCTTGTTCGTTAGACCTCTTAGGGTTTGGTGGCTGAGGCACCGGCTGAATCTTTGTTCATGCAGCAGTGGCTTACGAGTTTAGGCCCAAAGATTTCAAGCTGGTGTCTCATCCCGGAGCGTAATATTGTAAGAAATAAATGGGTGCAGCCAAAGCTCAATGCACAAGTTACCTCGGAGAATATAACGGAGGTAAGTTGTAACAAAGCAAGGCTGCGTAAAGTTTTGAATGCCCCACAGCAGGGAGCTGCAGCCATAATCCAGCGTCAACTGCTCTGAGAACAATAAGGCTAGGATGGGAGATATTATTAGATTTAGGTCATAAGTAAAGTCGTACTGAAACAAGCCTTCTCTGCCTCTTCTGTACTCTATAATTCGTTTTATACACTGTACAAATGTAAAGATCTTCAAAACTGCATTTGTTCAGAACTCGTATCAGCATTAGAAGCAGTTCTTAGCACTGTACACCATAATATTTTGAACTGAAAGTTCTAATATTATGAATTTTTTTAAGATCCCTAACTAAGCACAAACTTGCTGGCATTTTTAATATATATATATATAAACAAGATATACATATGTATATGTAAGAATCTGTTGCTGCATTATTGGTATAAAATAAAGTCAACCAAAGTTAAACTGTTCATAGATAGTAAAACCAAGGTCAAGAATCCTGCCTCCAGGTCTGCTGCTCTGATATAGATCTGTGAGAGTGTATTATAACTGATTAATTTACAAAGAAAGGCATCAGGCTCAACTCATTTTCAGTGTGTACTGTCATTACGTGTGCCAGGAAATTACAGCTTATGTGAACTAGAAATATTGCCTGTTTCATGCATGAAAGGAGGGATGCAGGAAAAGGATTGTGTAGGTAAGGTGTAAGATGACGTGACCAGTCTTTGCTGAAACTAACACTATTAAACACCTATTTGTTTTATATACTAATTAGTTGTTTTGAAATGTGCAGAAATTTCTGTGGTTACCAGGACAACTTAAACTTTTACATGTTATCTTTTAGACAGAACCTGTCCAACAAGCTCCCAGGGAGGTGAATCCCTGGGCTGCCACAGGGTGTTGCACAAGATTTCCCGTTAAATGGCTGGAGCTAAGAGTCTGATCCTTCCTCTAATTCACTGTCCCTAGACACAATGACATTTCTGGGCTGCAGTGGGCACTCTGAAATTTGCCTACCAGCCGTTACGGACACTCACATCTTCTGCAGCTGCCTGCAAGGACGCTCAAAGGCACCCAGAATCTTACATGTGAACGTGTCCTAGGCTGCGAGTCCTGCCTATTGGAGGGCTAACGTGACGCGACAGGACGTGATACCCTCACGGTCACCAGCTTCGCATTTACAGCCAGGTTTTCCAAAGGACATATCGGCACCTTGAAACTCAAGTCCAGTTTGTGTATTTAGCTGCAAAATCCCACCGCGATGTGCATAATAAAGTGGGATTAATAGAATGTTCTGGATAGCAAAATAGGTCATGGAGCAAGGTATTTTAATAGGCCACCCTCCATCTATCCCAATCTCTGTTTAGAGAATAACGCAAGATTCTTGGACTTAGAAGGACAGCGAACCAGAAGCGGACTGGCTGTGTTGTAACCCGGTGACGGGGGATTTAGCTGTGGAGGGTCGGATGCCTGTACCTTTTAAATTCATAGCATTGAATGAAACCAGAAAAGGTTTTGGGAAAAGGAACTTCAAGTCCTTTACTCTAATTCTCATAAACCCTCTATTTGATCTGAGCCTTAAGTAGTGTTTAATATTTTAAGAATCATTTTGAGAAAATATATTAGAGCACTGTACTGTTAGCACTGCTAACATCAGCTGATACTAGAAAGCAATATGATCTTAAGCAGCACTTGTTGAAGACTTCTGAAATATCTTAAGATCTATTGAAAACCGATTGGTGTATTCCGAATGCGCTATTAAAGTGCTTATTAAAAGGTTAGGTATGTCTAAAAGAATAAAGATTCAGCATTGTTGCAAAATCTGTGGCTGGCATCACAGCCACATAAGATCACCCCTACTCCAGGTCCAGGTAACAGCAACTATAAGAGTGGGATTTAGACTGGAGAGGGAAATAATGGTGGATTGACAGCATTAGCAATAACACGCAAATGTTAGCACCTCTAAGAAGTTGTTCTTTTCCCAAAGTTTGCTTAATAGTCAAGTCTCCCACCAGATTAATAAAGAAGAAGTGATTATGAGAAGTGTCTGGGAACATCCTAAGAGAAAAGGTATATGGGTTACTGAAACTAATCAGGACTCATTAACACACAGCCCAACACCCCCAAAACGGCAAAGAAAAGCTCTGATGGAGGGAGGAACATGGAGATAAAAATGCCATTTTTTTTCCATTAGTGGCAACAGCATAACTCACTTCAGGAATCCATTTAAAACAATGGAAAACCGTCGTTAATTTTGCATACGTTTGGTGAGGTCCTAATTTATCTTTGCTAGAAATCATCAACTAAAAGTTGAGTAAACTCCTAAGAACTTGGTACTGATAACTGTCCTCTATAGCAGATGGAAATTCTTCTGGAGCAAAATTAAATGTCCTTTCAAAAGTAGGGTCACAGAGACAAGCAGGAGCACCAGTCATACAGTTCTTTGAATGAAACATCAAGAGGTGCATGTGGACTCTCAAGGGATACGGTCAATCTTCAGATGACCATAGGCAATCAACTGTTCCATTTTCAAAGGCTCAAAACAAAATCCGTTTTGAAAATCATTGGGAAACAGTCTCCCTACACTAGACCTTAGAAAAGCTGCCTTTCCTTTGGTGGATGTAAAATGGTTCATGTGGAATCTTACAATAAATCCCTAGAGATGTTAAGTCATTTTCAGGAGTCCCCCAAGCCAGCCTGCAGAGGGTTATGGGTAGGTCAAATTCTTGCTCTGCTCTGAGCAAAGCTGTGAGTACTACGCTAATGTTCCTCCTATTGCTCCCGTACTACGTTGGTGGTTCACCTACCATTAAATAAACAAATAAACCCCTTTACCTCTTTCCCAATGAAACAGTTCTAAGATTTCTGTAAAAAAAAAAGACCTCCCAAACCATCAGTGTTTCCAAAGGAAGAGTTACCTTCCTCAGATCCAAGATGGAGGTAGAAAGAAGGCGCAGGTGTCACAATGAGCTAGCAGTAATCTGCCCGTGCCTTTTTGCAGGCTCTTCTGTTAATCTCCCCTGCTAGTGGGCACTGCTCTGCGGGGCAGGTTAACAGATCTTTGTCGTCTTGTTGCACAGCAGAGGTGCTGTGCCCAAAAAGCCGTTGGTGTTCAGGTACAGAAGTTAAAGGGTCTGTCAAGTTACGGTGCTTCGTGCTGTGTTGGAAGAAGAGAAAATGAATTATACAGGAACTAAGAAATCTACGGTTTCATCTTCCTGTGTATTCACATACTGGATATAAACCAGTTTTATTTATACGTGCTCGGTAGTGTTTTAGCACTTAAATATAAATCCATCTAAGAGAATTAGGGAATTCTCATAGACATGATGTTCAGATATATTTTTGAAAAATGACAGTGCAGTAGCCATTTGAGCTTATTTGTGTAAAATGTTATGGTGCTGAAACCATCTGCTTAGAAGTAGATCAGAGGGGAAATATATCTGCGTGACTTTAAATCTACAGAATGGGGTCCAAGAATTCAGGATCCATCAGTCAGTAGCTTGCATTGCTACCTGAAGTGTCTGTAACATACAAAGACTTCTTGGATAATTTTTTTGGCACTAAGCCTGTCTTCAACACAATGCATCATCTGTAAACATGCAAATTACTTGGCTTCCAATGAGTCTCCTATAGAAGGTGCATTCTAATTAAATTTAAAGGCAGACTGGGACTTTTTAATTAGGATGAATTATAAAATTTTTACTGTTTATGGTAGTGTTCTTTATGCTTTACAGTGTAAAAATGCATTGTAATTTCTAAAATTACTTCAAACACTGGTAGCACGTTTTATTTATGCCTCTGCACTGCATTAAAACCGTAAATGGTTGGTACTGTCACCAGAATGAGAAAGCTATAAACATTAGTTAAATTAGAATATAGTAGAGTGTGAGTGTGTGTGCGTGTGTGTGTGTGTGTGACACAGAGAGAGAGAGATCAGGCAAAAGAGAGTAGCTGTATGTTAAAATGGTTTTCTTACGTTAATGGGCTATGCCATATTACATTTATTAAAATGTATTTATGGAACATTAGCCATAATACTCATTTCTGATAATTAAAATAAATGAAAAAATGACCCAGGCTACCAATCAAGAACACTTCTTGTGCCTATGGACAGTGGAGTGAATTCTAATCTCTATTACACTGGTCAAATTCTATCAAAGCCAGTGAGTCATTTGGTATTTGAACCTGGGCAATAAGAAGTAAACGTTTACTATGGTCTAGTAACACTTTCTGTCAGTTTACAAACACCCAACTATTGAAGTTCACAGTATTCCTCTCCCTTTCTGTTCTTTTGTACTGTACACAGGGGCACCCATTTCAAGACGTTAAACAGCACATGGTATATTCAAAGCAGATTATCTATGAATCACATTCCGGCAGTGACCAAAGGAGAAAAAAGGGAAAGAGTGTGGACTTTGTGGAAAACAAAACAAAACAAAACAAAACTCAAACCAAACCAACCACCCTTCCCCATACTTTGGCAAAATCCATCAACGGGAAGGCCTGCCAGGGTCTTCCATGCCACTTAGACTCTAACACAGCTGGAGGGAAACTGGTTCTGTAGCCATCCCTTTCACCGTCAAGGGAAATAATGTGAATTGCTGCTAAAGAAGGCACAGCATTGCCGGACAGTTAGCTGCAATGCCTGTAACACATTCCTCCAGAGGTATGTGGTAGTTTTGTCATGAAAACTGCAGAGGAATTGCATAGTCTGGTCTAGGGTGGACCTGTGAAGACAGTCCAACCTAGTTACTGTTTAGGTAGAAGTCAGTGGGTTTTAAGCTTAACGACCTGGCTTATATATTTAGGATATGAGCTCACGATGTGCTGTATTACTTTTCCATTCTCCATTTATATCCTGCCTCTTTTGTTCTCATCTGTTACAGTCAGTCTCAGGAGGCACGCACGCTGCAAGGTTATCGCTGGACAGTACTGTACATTTCTTCAATAATAACTTTTCCTGTAGCTTGTTCATTTTCTCTTTCTTATTTGAGTCCTTTGGTTCTTGCTATATTTTCATTGTTGCTTCCATACTTCCCTTAGCATCTCTGACAGGACTCCGAAACAAATTCAGATGCCTAATGCCCACCTTCAAGTTTTTTCCTGGGCTCTTCCATGTGTTTTCCCTAAAGCTCTTTGACAGAAATAATGACTGACAGCTTCTCCTTCCTACTGCAGCAGACCTCTGCCTTCCAATGGGAGTGTGCTGTTTGTAATGGAGCTCAGTCTTCTCAGCTGTCCATCCCAAAGGTGGAGCTAAGAGTTCCAGAAGGTGCTCTCCTATACCTCACTGTTTTCTGGCCCCTACAAAATGCTTTTCTCTCTGATCTTGCCCTTTCTCAAATAACAATTTATATATTCACAACTAAAACCCCCAAAAATGTGCTGCAGCAAGACACACTATGGTACGCTGTCATGCAGTTCTCCCCAGGGGCTGGAGATAAGAAAGGAATCAACACATGACAGAGGTGACATCGCTTATTTGGAAGATTCTTAGACAGAGCACTGAGAAACACTATCTAAATCTGTATAGAAGAGAGGGAGTAATCCTGAAGTTTAACTAATCTCTTTTTTTCATCTTCGCACTAATTACTCTGCACAAACTTTAACTCATTGTTATTTAAAATCCATAATACTCAAACCAAAGCTGAACACCTGAAAAGAACAAGGATTAAGAGCTGCTTTTGTTTCCAGTGAACTTTCACTCTCTGCTATGCTAGTCACTCTCTTTGACATGATTACCTTCATATATTTATATTTTCAGTTTAGGGTGTAATAATTTAACAAATGCTTAAAAAATTGTTTTGAAATCCAACACATCAGTAAACTGGAAGAGACTGCTCAAAGGTCTAAATGAAATGGATGGAGGAGTGGAGAGAGTATCAAAGACTATGAAATGGCATGCTCATATTAGCAGGGTCTGAATTACCAGGGCATGCTCACATTACCAGACTTCAATGACCAGGGTCTTCCTTCTTACCCTTGGAAACAAGAAATTCCTAGGGATCAATGGCTTTTATGATGATAATTTTACTCAATTTAAAGAACTATTATCAAATTATTGGTATTACAGCCTAAAAAACCCCCAGAATGTAAGGCACCGCAGAAGCATGAAGGTGGGCACGGAAACCGAAAGTTTCCAGAGCGAGCCTCCTCCTCAAAGAGAGGGGAGACAGGAGTGCAGATGCAGTCACCAAAGTGCCAAATAAGAGAGGGCAAAAGCATTTTTATTGTTTTGTTGTTGTTTATTGTCCAGTCATGAAGGTGTGAGGCTGGGCCACTGGTCGGGAGCCGGTCGGACACCCGGGCGAAGCTGTTGGCACGACCTCACGCAAAGGAGCCTGGATGCGCTGGGGTGCCGCCAGGTCATCCCTGTGGCGGGTGGACACACTGCCATCGATGGGTCTTCCTGAGGTGGATCCACCTCCACGGGCTCCATGCTGTTGTCTTGGTGGATTAACGGCCACTGGCCCCACGCCGTGCTGTGGTGGATCGATATCCAGGGGCTCCACGTCATCCCTTGGTGGGCTGATGCGCCTGGGCCTCACACCATGCCTCAACAGACACACACACCAGGGCCCCGTGCCGTTCCCCTCTGTGCCCACAGCTGCACGTTGCACGCCATCGGTCGCACGAGCGTGGGCAATTGCTCTCGTGGCACGAGGGGTGATGTTCCTCCTCCTCCGCTGACTCCCCTTCTTCCTCCTGGGAGGTGCCTTCCTCCTCCGTGGTGGCGCGCACCAGCTCTGTGCTGCCCCAAACCAAGCTGGGCAGCCACCCGCCTCGCTGCTGCAGCTCCTCCTCGTTCCAAGCGTGCTTGGCATCTGTGACGGTCTGACAAATTATAGCCAATGTCTCAAACATTCATTGAAGAACTTTGGTAGAGAAGATGGTCTCTGTAAAAGTGCCGGGGTTGTGCAAACAGGAAAATGCGGCTGGAGGAGAAGGCCCTGCGGGGGTGGGACCGCGCTTCTCCAAAGCCACGCTTCCTTATCTTAAGCAGCCATGAGAAGAAGCACAACGGATGCGCCGGAAGGAAAGCTCCGACCGCAGCCATGCCTGCAGGGAGGGAGAAGCAACTCCCCAACGACTCCCCAAACCCACCGACCCATCTCCAGAGAATCCCGGGGACGTGAACTGCGCATGTCGAGACCACCAACTCATTTCGGGAACATTCCTGAGC
>JAVKLA010000047.1:4474947-4534592 GCA_034782735.1 Sagittarius serpentarius
GCAACCTGGTCCGGTGGAAGGTGTCCCTGCCCGTGGCAGGGGGGCTGGAACTAGGTGGTCTTTAAGGTCCCTTCCAAGCCAAACTATCCTATGTTTCGATGAATTAATAATTCACACTAACCTTCTCAACTCCAAATACAGTGATTTAGAAGGAACTATAATTCAGACAGGACAAACTAGAATGTCCTTCCAAAAGGTCAGGTCTGACTCGCTGGATAGCATAAAGAAATTAGTTGCCAACCTGTCCTACTGCCTAAAGTGAGACTGTTGTACTTCCAGGTTGCATCCAGAAAGATAATAGGTGTTGAACAAACTTCACATGCCTCGTTCCAAATCATCACTGCATTCTTTCCATCCCCAGTTACTAACAAGTCACTAGAAATGGATAATGCTGCTTGGAAATTATGTCTTCTGTTCAGGTGCTTAAATTTCCCAGTGCTCCACGGAGAACAGAAGAATATCAGTGGTTGGGTAAAACAGATACATACTGTTGTGGCCATAAACGTAAATGTAAAGGGCATGCTCACTTTGGAAGCAAGTGTATATTTATTTTTACATGATGTCCTTCTGTATATGTATGACAGTAAACCGGTCGCAGGACAGAAGGGTTCCACTACCCATGTGCTTAACTAGTGATTTTAGATGGATGCGGTGGGACCTAAGGAAATCCCGCTATTAGAGTTGATAATCTGAAATACAAAATCAATAAAATTGCTTATTTTTTCACATTTTTTCACAAATTTCATTATTGATACTATTTTTCTCTAAGCTTTATACTCTGGAAAAAACCAAACAGCTCCCCCAAGCTAAAGAATGGCCACATTCATGTGAAAATGTATCTTTTAAAAAATGAAAACACAAGACAGAGGTCAGCTTCACAGTAAGAAAATGCAGAGGTACATGCTTTTAGAGATAAGAATTCTATCAAAATTAAATTTAAATTCAGTGTTAGCTGAAATTTGGGAGCAATGAAGTCATGCCAAAGAAAAGAAACCCACAAAACCAACACAGACTATTAGTCTAATACCAGTGAACTCCAGAAATGGGGTCTAACATATCTACGAATATAATGAAACCATTACGAGGCTAAGCCTTGGGGCTCAGTCCTGTATGAACAACTCAATAGCCCAGTGCAAAATACCTTGTTCCAGTAATGTTACTAGGAGAAGAAGAGCAGGAGGTTTGATTTTGCAGTGCTGAGACAAATGGGATGACACGGATAGACTCAGATACTGCTCTCCTGTAGGTAAGAGATGTGTCCTAAACACCAAATGATGCTGTTGAGTCATTCAAAATCAATGTATAACTTGGAATCCTTCATGGCAAGAGTCCTGGACTGGAAGACTGGGAGAGATGAGGTAGAGGAGCATTCCAAGGAAAATCACAATCTGCAAGGTGAAATTCCTGCACATAAACACGCAGCACTCAAATAAACCAGCCATTAGCAATTATGCACCATGCTTTAGTCTGAATTCCGACCTGAAGACCAATACAGAAGGGAGAAGCCAGACAATCTGTGTTGGACCATCACTGCTTTCTCGACAACCTAATCTCAGGAAAGAGGGAAAAAAAGAGCGGCTGTGAATAAAGCAACGGATTTTTTACATCTCTTTGGCAAACAGCATTTTAACCTTCTTCAAACACTGGTCCATCTGTTGAAACAGCATCAATATCATCGGCGTCCTGATTCTGCTGAAAAACTTTCAGAGTACTGATTTGATACTTTCGGATAAACTAGATTAAAAAATGTCGTTCGGATACCACATGCTCTAATATAGTCTAAATATGATTTCCCCCGCCTTGACTTCCCGAAGAAAGCAAAGGATGAGAAAGGCGAACCTTTAACAAATGCCAAGATCTACTCTACTGAGTCACACTCCCTGTGAAATTCCAATAAATGTACTAAAGTGCCTGTGTATAAAAAAGGCACATTTTGAAGGCAGGGATTGTTAATGTGGTAGAAGGTTGGTGAAGAGTGAATCTTTGTAAGTTTATACAAATCATCTCCTGAGGAAAATGCCAAAAAATTATGGATTAGGTATGTTAGTATTTTAGGCAAAATCCAGTTTAATATGCTCACAACAGTAGTTCTGCTGCTGTTCCTGACTTGAGAAAGGTTAATGAAATATTTTGCCTTAAGCGGCTCTGATCCTCAATGTGGGATATAAATTTTCAGTTGCCTTCAGCTGTTAGTTCTAACTTTGGTCCATCAGCCTTGCCATCGGTCTAGTTATGTGAGACATTTGTTGAAAATACTACCGTTTTCCACAGTAACTGTCCAAAGCACTAAAGAGCACCTGAAGTAGGATGTAGGGCAAAATAGCCAAAGGCAAAAAGTAACTGTATTTTAGATCAACCCTGTAAAAGCGTTTGTGAGAAAGGTTGGTTGAAACTGTGGAGCACTGAGAACACACCAACCCTCATGAGAAGCTCTGGATATTTTGCAGAACTAACCATGGAAGATTCTCTTGGATTAATTTACTCCGAAGGCAGTTGTGTGTGGAGGAGTACAGGAAATTCTTTACTTATTCCAATCTGAAATAAAACACTATCTCCAGGCAGTTTCATATTAAGAAAATTAGCATTGGAAAATAATATTTTTTAGTTTTGCCTGACTGAGCAGATTATTTTTGATTGCTGTTGGCCTCAGTTACATGCGTGGTCTTTGTAAAATAATTTTGCTAATCTTTACATTTGAAAAGCACTGCAATGATTGCTTTGCTCATAAAGACAAGATCTGTTTTGCTTCTTTCCACTCCTCAAACTCCTTTTCATCTTTACCTGAGCTTCCCATGCAAATGTTAAGTCGACTATAGTCGTGCTAATCTAGTTGTAAATATATGCTTGTAAAAGGATACCTCTGTTCGGAGGCGACCAAGAATTTGTCATTCACAGCTCTGAATGGTGCTTCCACAGTAGGTATTTTGTGTGTACAAGTCAGGCATGAGGAAAGACACACACAATATGAGCTGATCAGCAATTTTGATGTTCCTTTGTAACTTCAACTAAATTTTTCATGTCTGGTGATCAAAAAAAAAATTTGCATGTTGTATTTGAAAAAAGAAAAGAAACCAAATGGTACCCTCCTTGGTTACCGCTAGCCAGGGATAGTGCAAATTAAAAACCCCATATATTTATAGATGATTTATGAACAGAATATCTAGTATGCCCTTACTAAGACTATTGTAAATCCAGATTATATTGATTCACATCAAGAGACTTCTCTTTGGTGTGAACTAGGTCTAAATGAAAAAGGAACAAAGTTCATTACCATCAGAAGCACTGGCATAGACGGAGTTGAGATATTTACATTTAAGTGTGTGAATATAATTAGAACCTCGGATTTCATTTTCTAGCCATCTGACTGTAACTTGACCACATGCCCCAGACACAACCACAATTGCTCCCCAGCCAGCCAGCTAATTATGAGTCTTAACGCATGTCAACTCAGTTGAGCATTTTCCTTCTCGTGCTGTTGCAGAAATGCAAGTTTTACATGCAGTGCTTGGCAAATAGAGATATAGAGCAGTACTAAGGAAAAGAATAATATTTGCTTTTTCTAATATATTTATAGACTAATCAAATCAAACTCCACACAACTTAGTAAGCTTTAGATCTATGACCAGAAATTACTGGCTACAATAACCAGATAGCACAGGGCAGAAATAAACATATATACTCCATTTTTTTCATAGAATATTTAACATAAAAATTGCAAAACCTAACCCAGATGCTTGAGTAAGTAATAAGACTGAAAAATTGTGGGAAACAGTCAAACTGTGGCAGCAACTGATGACAAATATTTTAGGCTCTGTCACTTAATTATTGAAGAATATGTATTAAAATGTATAGTCCATACAAACAGAGTAGTCTAGGAGATCACACCTCTCTGGCTTCCTGACTGCTATCTGTATGGTCTTGTAATGCAAATAGTTGGAAAATAGTTTTGTGAAGATGAATTTGACTGAAAGGAAAAAACCCAACACCTAAGGTTACTTTGCCTCTCCAAAGGCTGAACAGAAGATTGAGTGCCACACCTCAGGTTTAATTCACACTATAAATAAAGGAAGGTATATATAAATGGCATTGCCTTGTGCCTAAAAGGAATTGACTCTAAAGGAAATACAGCTGATGTTTTTACTGCACTGCCAATATTCACTGACTATCCTTACTTGTGTTTTGACTCTACTAAATCTTGGAGAAGACCTATAGCATTTGGGAGGATGCCTGTGATCCTACTGCCCCCAGTTACATGAGCAGCGATGTAAATTGGATTGAATGATGCACTCCTGGGTGATACGGACATCAAGCAGGTCTGTGATCTGAGCAGAATGGGGCTGTGCAAACTTGCCCCCCTCCTCTAATCTCAGCCCACCCCTCTCCTTTCCACTAATATAAGTTTCATTCTAGGATCCTTAATAATTTCTTTTTTATCTTTGAATTTATATACATCTCAGAAAATGTCATTTTTCTCATGTGCAGCAAATAAAGGCGGTGTCTGCACAAGGATGCACAACCGTATTAGCTGCTCCTTAGCTTAAATAACGGTTTGCCAAAACCAAGACTCTGTACAGATTTAATTTCCTCCCTAAAGATTAGCGTTCAGCGATTTCAAGTGACTGAGCAGAGTAGGCAGCTGGGAACTAGGAAAGTCTGAACTCTAAATTCACTTTTGGTATCAAAATTCTTCTATGATATTGACACATCCTTTCAAATTAGATTTTGCCTCACTTTTCCTTGACTGCATGGTAGAGGAAGACATATGAAATACTGCCCTCCCATGTCATCAGCCTTGAGTTGAACATAATATAACATGGCTGGGCAGCACGTTAGCCTTTATGCTGAGAAAATCGTCCTCTCCCTATATTTCTGATTTGACCAGTATGATACTCTCACTTCCTTGCCTTTCTCTGGTTTACACCCAGAATCCAGAATCCAGAATGGAATCCAGAAAGTGTTAGCATACCCCGTGTGACAAGGAAGATTTGGAAATGACATCTGTCTTATCTCCAGATAACCGACCTTACCCGTGCCAGGCGAGTTTATGGCACATAAATCTCTTACACGCTCTCCAACTATTTTCCTCAATTTTGCCTTTTGGAAAAAGTAAGTAAACACATGAATAGGTTATTAATAATAACAACAGTAATAACAATAATTCATGTCACAAGAATACTGGGCAGAATTAAATATTTATAACACACTTAGAAGGTGAAACTAAGTAAGTGCTAAGCATTCTAACCCAATGTGGGTGTTTTTTCCCCTCTCTTGGCATAGTTTGCAATGCTAAAAAAAATTATTGCTGATTTTGTTTACCCAGACCTTTAAGCATCTTTACCAATGTTTTATAGATTGTTTTTAACATCTTGATTTTGTTTTCTGAGTGATGACACCTGCCACTGTGTCACTTTGCTTCCCTGGGTCACTTTGCTTCCCTGTTAGGGTTTCTCACACACACCAGCAACGCTGGTGGGACCTATCGGTGCAATAAGACCGTGGGCTCTTTTATTCAACTGACCTCACACAAGAAAGCCTGCTTAAAAAATGCCGTAATGATATGGACTGTTGTTTTGTCCTTTCTCATTACTAAAGCAATTACTCCCCAAATACATACTGATTCATTATGGTCACCCAATGGAGCTAAGCACCAACCCTGTAATACTCAGATACAGAATCAGAGAGTGAAGTCGGACTAATTAAATTGGCCCAGCCACTTTAGCAAGCAAATTGGACCAAGTTAATTGGCACAGAGTGAGATAAGGAAATTCAGGCACTATTCTGTGAAATACCGTTTTAATTATATCTAAAGAAGAACATTGCCCTTAATTTCAAATTTCTTAATTAGGAACATGAATAAGCAGCAATAATAATCTTTGCAGTCTACAAATATAAAAACACTGGATGAAGTTTGTTTTGGCCAAGCCTGTTAACCAGTGAGCAAAGATGACTATAATTATGATTAGCTGTATTTGTCTTACATGCAGACCTATAGCCCCAGAGAAAAGGTTAATAGGGTGGGTATGCACCAAAAGAAAGACAAATCTGACATAAACAGTGTAAGAAACACAGCAGTGGAAGGATTCATTCGCAGCAAGGTATTTTAACACCCAAAGAAAATAACGTGTATACCACAAGCAACGCATTTTTCAGTGCAATTCTGGTTTCAGTTGAAGTGCAAGTGAAGGCTTTTGGTTTCAGTTTGGGTTCGTATTCAAGCACTTCCAAACACTGTTTCAGGTTCAGCTTTGCTTTAAGAAAAAATGGTAGTTCAGAGCAGTTTCAGTTAATTGCCTTTGATCGTAACTGGTGTATACTGCAGCTGGTGCACCTGCAGAAAGTCAACAGTTCTGTCATGGTTTTTGTCAGCTGAAGAGCTGATCAGTTTTCCTTCACTATTGCCTGGTTTTGAAAGGTGCTCATGATATTCACCAAGCAAATACAATCAAATAATGTACATCTCCCGCTTTGGGAAAAATAGCATTAATAACTTTACACTCTACTCTGTGGTGCATAGTAAGAAATCCTGAGGAACCGTACCATTTCTAGTCTTTCTGTTCGTGTCATGCCCTGCGCCAAGAGCCTGATTTCTGTATTAAGAGGTGTTGAGGCTTTTCCTGTTGGGGAATTTGTGGTTTCTTGAGCTTGTGCCTTTACTGGCAAAACAACCAGTTACTGATCTTGTGGGCCAGAAAGGGGTGAGTGAAAATGGTGCGCAGTAGTTTAGCTGCAAGTGTAAGCAAGATCAAGATACGTTCAGTACCATTCAGAAGCAGTGCACTTTTAAACTTCTCCAATAATTATTCTCCGTCTCTTAAAGTGAATACTAAGAAGCTGTGCATGGAAAGGGTGTCAAGGATATGGAAGTGAACAAGATAAAAGAGTGATATAACTAATGTAAGTGCGAAAATTGTCCATATGCTCTCCCTATCCTAGAAGCTTAAAAAAATAAGACCGTATTCTACAACAGCTCCAATTAAAGGATACTCCACCGGGGAAAAAGGCTGAAGGATTATACATATCCTAATTTTTGATAAACAAAACCATACTCAGTTTGTTATGAGGCTAACTTGGTCTAAACAGATTCAAGTATGGACTGCCGTGGCAAATTCATGGTCAGAAAAGGCACCTAGCAGGTCTCACAAGCCAGACTATAAACACATGCAATAAATAATTCTGTTGAAAAACACTGGGGAAATGTTGATTAATTAAATCATATGCAATGCTGTAAACCTCAAACAAATGAACTATTTTTTTTTTTAATCACATTCAGCAAGGCAAAGGAATGAATGCAGCACTTGATTGTGCTTTACATACTGCATCTTCAGACAGCTGAATTCTGTCAAACACATTTCTACATCTCGTTCACTGGAAAAAATACTAAACAAGAGATCGAGGAATAATGGCTCACCTCCTAGCAAAACTAAGACTAAGGTTGCACTCAGCATTCTGTTGAAGAGAACATCTGAATGCAGCCAAAAATTGATGTTCACAGCTGTGGTTTACTCATCTTCTTCATGGCTGGGTGCTGCAAAATGGGGACAATGACAGCAGCCAGGCCCATCTCCTCGAATCTTTAGCACAATTTAAGGCTTTGTGGGGACAATTTCCAGGAGACAATTTCCATTAATAGCATTATCACACTCCATCTCTTCTCCCCGTTTGACTCGTCTCCCTGCACCTTCACAAAGGCCGAGCAGCCGTAAGTCTCGGAGCTGATCGTGGCTAGGGATTGCTCCTTCGCTAAGAATGCTGCTTTGGTATTATTAGCGGCACAAAATGAGACAAGCAGAGAGGAGAAATTGGACCAAATATTTTGGAATTATGTATGTATTCATATATGGGGGGGCTGTGTGTATATGTATATATAAAGGTAGTTTAAACTTAAGTATATGAATATAAGTATTTATATATGTAAATGCATTATACACACACACACACACTTATGCCTAAACTTCCTTTATTTTTTGTACCCAGAATAGAAAGAATGACTTTTGTGAAACAGTATAACTTTGACTTTTAGCAGCAAATTTCAGTTTGGAGCACAGTACAAATCATGGCTATAAAATCCAGAGAAATACAGATTTATGATGTAAGGCTAATACAACCTTCACTGTGATGTTGTGAAAGCAACATTGTAATACCAGGACTGTATACAGGCCGATAAAAGAGGAATTATTTTTGGGTTATCTCCAAAGTCAATTTGAGAACAATACCATGTGTATAAATTCCTGCTATAAGAAAATAACTAACTTTATTTTAGAGGAACAATGTTCTGGTGCTACAGTGAAGTCATGAAATCGGACAGCACCGCAACACCGGCCTTCGTAAAAATGTGTCTTCAATGTACTCTGGAGAGTTGCTGCTATTCTTTTTAAATGCTACTAACACAGGCAGTATGACATTGAGTGGGGAGAAGCTGTGATCATTTTAAATGGTAATGTAGTATATTAGTATATTTAGTGATATGCTTAATTTACTAATATATTTCATAAATGTCTGTTTTTTTTAAGACAGGATTCTGGTTCAAAATTATGCTTTCAAGGTACAACGAATGAGAGTTGATTTTATATCTATTGCAACAGAAGCTTGCTTGCTTGTTTGTTTGCTTGCTTGTTTTAATTACATGTTAGCAAAAAGCCTTGCAACTTAACCTCTCTCAAAGAACGGGAGGCTGAACGAGTAACCGCCAGAGGTAGCCTGGCTGTACTGCGCCGCGCGCTGCCTCCGCGGAGGGCAGCGGGTAAGACTGCCATCTCAAGTTGCTTCCAGCTTCCTCTCATTTGTTTCTCCGAAGTGGGATCTGTAGCTTAGGAACCTGTACAAAATAATGGACAGAAATCAACTTTTTTGAACTCAACCTTGCAAATGAATGTGGTATTTAGAGAAGCATCCCTGCCCTCTGTCCTCCTCTAATCGTGCCCTTTAGAAAGATCCCTTTTTTAAAAAAGAGGTACTTCTCAGATACGTAGAAAACACTCACAGATTTGAATGTAAAGGGTGTTTTTTCACACAAAGTAAGTAACTCTGGGGAGCTTCTTAGACAAGAGGCTTTTTAAAGACCAATAGCAATGTGGCGTTGTTTTAGAAGTACATAAACACAATTTAACACATGGTGATCTCAACTCCAGGTGTTTTGTGGCTGCTGACAATTTTTCTGAACTCAGGAAATAAGAGACAATAAACTTGGTCACAGTGGTTAAAATGCGTACTGTTAATTTTGTGGGGGTTTTCTCCCGGTCTCATGCTTTTCCTCAGTAATGTGTCTAATTTCCTGGGATAATGTTCTAATGGCACTAACATCCACAGTAGATTTACTTTATTTCCCTGCTTTTTGCTGAGACTTTTATGGTGTAATGAAAGCATTTATTTCAGTGTCCCCAGAGACCTGCTTTAAATTGACCTGCTAGCCAGAGCTTTATTATGGACAAAGGCTGAATGAGTATAATCCAGAAATCTTTATTCATTACTATTACTTTAGCTTCACGTTCAGCTGGAGAGCCACATAATGACCATAATTTATATACATCTGGAATAAGGCACGGAACACGTTTTGAAGAATATTCTCTTTCTGCTCGCTTTAATCTAGGCAGCACCCTGGCTCGGGGAAGCTGATTGCAGACCCTGGGAGGGTCGGATTATTTGGGGCCCTCTCACACCAGGCACCAGGCTTGCTCTTCTGAGCAGGAGGGCTTAGCAGGCTCCGAACGGCCCCGCGGGGTGCGGGGTCACTGGGGCAGGTGGGGAAGAGGAGAGCACTCCGTTTCCCCCACGTTGCGGTGCGCAGGAGGGTAGGGAAGACGTTTCCTCCTGATAAGCCACAGCAGCACGTTAGTGTCCTCTGAAGGCTAACGTTTTCCCCTCTGAGCTCCTCCGGGGATACTATCGCTGGAAACCGAAAGCACCCCGAACCGTGTCCGCAGGCACAGCTATTCGTGCAAAGAGCCCCGATTGCTGTAGATGAGGGTGGATGGACAGAATTACTTTAAAATGAGATGCTAACCCTCCTCTGTCTGCAGACACGGTGCGGACCCCGGCATGCCACTGCCACCGCCGGCTGAAGCTGCCAATTTCTGCTCTGTCCCTCCTCCCCAAACTGTGGAATAACCTGTGTTTTCTTTGAAGTTTCGAAACACTTGTTGGAAAAGAACAGCGAAAAAATCAGAATATTTTGCGGAACGGTAAGAACATTTGCTAGAGAGATTCACCAAAATTGCAACGCTTTCATTAAAAACCTAGGCAGTATAGGCCAATAAAATACTGACCTCAGAATTTCCAGTTAGTTTTCTACCACCCCCAGTAGCCCCATCACGGTATCTCCCATCTACCCCTCTCCCGCTAATTTTCTTTCTCCAGCAGTTGCTTTACATTTGGCCCCGTACTGTCGTTTTCACGCTGTGACTGATGAAAATATGTCCAAACTGAGAGAGGGGGCCTGGTCTGCGGGATGAAGAGGAGAAAGCCTTGCTCACCGCTTGCAGCCTTGCTTAGAAGCAACATTTTAGCTGGCAGAAACAGAGACAGCAGGGGCCAATGCCTGACTGTCACTCCAGACGAACAACACTTGGTTGGTGTGTGAGTGAGAAGAGCCGCTCAAGCCTCGATTATTGCAACACCCACGCACAGTCCAACTGTGCTGGCAGCTCTGAAACTCTCCAGGCTAACCCTCTGGTGCCCAAACACAGACGGCAGGACGTCACCAGTAAGACGAAGACCTGCTGCTCAAACGCGGAGTCATTAGCCTTTTCCAGTTCAGCTGGTTTTATGTAATACAACCAGGACCTGGTATCATTTGAGAAACTAGTACTGTTGAGCTCCCAAGGCTTGGGATCTGTTTCCCAAAGGAAACGCCAAGCAGTGCTCCGGGTATGAACACTTCTTAAATACCAGGGTGACCAAACTCGGCTCAGGGTGGTCCTGGTAATACCACTAACACAGAAATGAGAACAGGAATGCTGGAATGAGTTTTTCCCTCCTCTGTATTTTTGACTGACAAAGAAGAGCTTTTAGTGGTGCTTGGATGAACCAAACACCAAAACCTTCCTCCACCCCCAGGAATGGCTCCAGAAGAAAGACCTACGCTGAGTTTTGAAGGGTTAATTCCTAGCTTACAAAAACATTGCCGCTTGGGAAATCTTTGAGAAAACGGAGCCAATTTAGACCAAATGACTTGGAAGGAAAAAGGGACTGCCTGAAAATAAAGCATCGTGACACAAGAAGGGAGTGAATGCAGCTTTGACCATTGCTGGGGAAACACATTTGGACATTTCTGGTACTTTCTGTTTCTACAACACGTCTAATTTAGCATCATGCTTGTAAAGCAGATCACAGATGCAGACTTCCGTTTTAACTAGAACAGGCTTAGACTGAAACACTCGGAAAAGAGGTGGGAAGAGGTAACGTGTGCCATTGTCCAGCTTGCTCCCAGTTAGTACCTTCCCACAGCATCTATTAGCTGCCTTTAGTCCTTTGCAAAGTGTTTTTGTTTAAACAGTCAAAAAAATACCTTATGGCTTCCCGCTATATTGCAATACGTGTAATACATGGTTTTATACGTTACTGTTATACTGTGTTCTCTGCAGCAGTTTTAATCTCTGCTTTATCCTAATATCCATGAAAACAGAAAGTATTTAGTAATAACCACATTTCTCAGCTACGTTCATTTTTATCTGTCGTTGTCACTGAACCAGGAAAAAGTCCCAAGTAATATAGGAAAAGATTTCTGTGGTGGCGGTGTTTTTATGGTTTGAGCTTTTCTTCTTGGTCCATAGAATCATAGAATCATTTAGGTTGGAAGAGACCCTTAAGATCATCGAGTCCAACCGTTAACCACACACTACCAAGTCCACCACTAAACCGTGTCCCTAAGGGCCACACAATTTGAAAGACCTTTCCCTTCCGATGGGTTTATAACAGAAACTGTGAGAGTACCTGAAGTCCAGGGCATCATTCTAAAATCTACATTCATGGAGAAACTGAAGTGCAGTGTTACTGTTTTTTCCCAAATGGTCTTTTGTCACAGCAAGACGTCCCAGTAGGAATTCTGTGTTGGCAGGTGAGAAGCAAACAGTCCTCTTCAGATCCACCTGTGCTTGTTGTCAGAGCAACAGCGTGTTTTGTTGTTTTTTCCTTTTTTAGAACAAGAAGAAAGAAATAAAGAAGATTAAAAAAAGATATAGAGAACCTGAACATTGCTCAACTAAGAGAAAATGATAAAAGGCTGATGAATACAGGAGCTGATTTAGAGTTCAAAGGTATTTGGAAGAGGTGTGAATACAGATGACTGGAGGGAAGAAGAGTCGTGTTTCTGCACTAGAACTGAAGGAGTGACTATCTCTGCTTTTGGGGCGGGCTCTTGTAGTACGGCATCTATCACAACGGAAGGCCACACTGCTACAGAGAGGAGTCATTGGTCCTGAAGGAATCGCAGACCTTGTTAACGCGAGTAGGTGTGCCACTCGCTCCCTCTTTTTGGGACTGAAGGCAGAACTGATTAAGTACCTTTATCTAATGAAATATCTGTAGGTGGTAAAGGATTGCCACTGGAGGCATTAAAACAAATGGCGGGGCCTGTGCAGGCGTAATTCAGATAAAATCAAATCATTAAAAGCATGTTTTATTGAAATATGTGAATTAGTGTGGGAAAGGCAGGAGACAGAGTTATGACAGTGATTTTGAAGGGAGACAGAGACAGTTTCTCAAGTACTGAATTTATTGTAGAGGCATACAAGAGACTGCTGATTAGGAAAACGGCCATTTTGCTTGCTTTCTACTGTACTCAAGAAAACCAAACTTTGCCTACAGCTCTTGTAAATGAACACTATTAGACCAAGAACATTCCATAACTTTATCTGCTGGGAAGGAAGTCCGCTCAGTAATCACTGATTCAGCGCTCAAGTGAAAAAACTATGCAACAACATTTTTCTTAGAAAACCTATAGTTGTCCCAGAAGCATACAGACTAGGTCCAGAACCTAAGTTTAAATAATGTTTGGATCCAATTATGTTTGAATAAATTCCTTCTGTTGACTTTACACAAACATGAGGGAATAAATAGGTATCTGCTCTTTTCAGACTCTTCCCTTCACCCATGGTATTTAGCAGTGTCTACTTTAGAAACCGTGGAAGTAAGAGAATAAAAACAGAAATAGTTTGGCACTGTTTTTCATTGCAGTATTTCACTGGAGGTTTTTTCCTCCCACAACAAAAGTTCTTAAAATGAAAGTTGATGCATTTGGGTTTCAATTAGACACTTCCAATTGAGCATTTCCTTTCCTTTCTTTTTTTATTTTCCCTCTTCAGGTGGGAAATTGTACCAGTCATCCCAAAGAGGTTACGTTCTCAAATTACGTTTGCAGTGGTAAGCGGCGGTTATGAGGGAAAAGAGACATGCAGAAGGAACCAGCCCTCGGTGTAGGCTGGGCATTTGCATCCTGGACAAGACCCAGGAAATGGAAAAGCCAAGGCCTCCCAGTTGCAGAACTGCGCAAGAGCCGGCTATTTCTAGACGTGTGCTTTTATGCGTTTCTGTTTTCTTTCCTTAGTCTTGCAACCTTGAGGGATAGAAGAGGAAAAAAACCCAATCTGTCAAGCAGATGAACTGGAAATGGAAGAATTAGGAACAGCTAGCATATTTCCATGGTTCTTTTGCTGTATGCTCACTTTCCTGTGCTGATGACTGGCTTTCTCTGAACATCAGCCAAATCCTGTCCCTTCTTTCTTACTACCTGCCTTCTTTCCCCTTTTCTCCTGTTGCTCGGTACTTCTTATTTCCTCCTGCCTTGCTGCTCCTCCCTTTGCTAGTCCGATAAACAACATCGACCACGACACAAAAAGAAAATGAAGCCTGTTAAAACAAAATATGGTACTGACATAGTGCTTGCCAACTATGTCTGTTCTTTCAGCTTGCCTGAGTGAGTCTTTTTTCAATAGTCTTCTGTCTTGCTTATTTATATTACATGCTTTCTGGGGCAGGGACAGCCTAACTTCTCAGTTAAACTAACTTTTTGAAGTACTTAGCAGATGGCTCCCTTCTCAGTTTTTTGTTGTTTTTTTTTTTCTTTTTTTTCTTCCTAAAGCACTTATCTAAGTGATATTATGTTCTACTCTATGTTCAAGGCTGAACTTAAAGTATCATTTTACTATATCTGGAGCTTAATTCAGCGAAGCAATGAAGCACTGATTTTAAGCGTGACTAACCCCCCTGAATACCATAGGAATTACTCATAAAAGTAAATTTTTGTTTCTGTAAGAATCCTTTAATAAAGTGGGGTGCTACAGTATATGTTCTGAAATTCCTCACTCTTTCCAGAAAAGCCATCCTAATCACGAGAACATTTCTAGCGATTTTGCACCATGATATGAAAGAAATGCAAAGTTATTATCACGGTCTGGAACAAAAAAAGTAATCGGTGGTTCTATATATATGAAATTTCATTTTTTATGTTATCTTTAAAATTAATCCTTTTCAAAAATTAAATAACCTATTCAAAATAAATAATTGCTGAATATAATAATGGTAAAAATAAATAATTGATCAAAATAAACTATGCAAAACATTATCACCTGAATTATATTCTTACCTTTTCCAGACCTGTGTTACTTCCTGATAACTGAAGTTTGCTGAGTTCAGGCATTCCCCCATTTCCAAGTACTGATAATTATTTAAAGGATGAAAGCTGCTTTTTGTAAGAGAAGAACCAGACTGAGACAGTGAAATACATGACATCTTTGCTCTGTGAATAATGATTGTATTTTGGTGGTCTTTTGACTCTTGTGAATTTTTCAGTAGTTATTTGCTATCGTATCAAAATGCCTTCTGTTTCTGAGGAGGTGAAAATTTGCACAAACCTTTCTATAACTGACTATTTTTAGGGAACTCATCCACTGTTATTTACTAGAAAGACTTTTGTAAACAATTACCTTCTCTGAGGTGACTTACTAAATTTTTCATTTTTTTTAAAGTATGCTTTCAAAACTATTTCAAAAGTTTTGTAAAAACCATGAATGCCAACTCAGTACCTCTTTCTGATATGAAGTATAGTCTAAAGAAGAAAGCCATCAATTTGAAGATATTTTTGCCTTTAGTGGAAGCTAGTAGAATGATGGACATGGTTAGAATACCCAGCGGAATGGTTGTACATTAGTAGGAAAAACTGGATGGGTAAAATGTGAAGAGAATTGACGTGCCTTGAAATGCAACTATTTCTGACTCAGTTATTAGTTTGCACTGAATGGTTCTTGACTGTCTGAGTGTTCGTAAAAATTAATCAAGATAGGATAGTAGTCAGTGATGGCTACAGACCACGGTGTCCTGCATGAGAACAGGATCATTAGTTCCTTAAGTACCTGTCTGTTATGTTTGCATTACACATTATCATCAAATAGCGTAGCCTGAGTGGCAGGCGGTTGCGTTCTTACGCTGCAGAGCTTTCTGAACACTATTGGCATTACTAAAATAGCTATTTAATAAATTAGAAAGTGTTGCATATAATTGTAAATCTCATCTGGACAAAGAAATTATTGATAAGGAAACTAACCAATAAACGTTTGTATGTGTATCAGCAACCATGGCTTCTTATGCTTTTCTACGTGCGAACAATTAAGCCCTTTACACAAATCCGTATGTAAGCTGAAAGCTTCAGTTAGTACAATGTCACAGATCTGTGAAGAATTCTGATCCAAATTAGTTAGCAGAACGATAAATTAGAATTGTTTGAAAATATTTAACTAGATCCTCCCAAATCTGCTGTATTGAGAAAGAAGTCACAAAGGAAAAGGCAAACTTTCTCAGCGTGCATCCGCCGGTCCGGCTCTTTGTGGCGCGGAGAGTGCACGCCGCAGTTATAGTCGCAGTCGACTCTGATGTGGGAACGTTAAGGTGAAAACCAAAGGGAATTGGGTGGAAGAAGGGCAGGTGAGAGCTGTAGTTCTGCCCCAATTGCATGGCGATTAGAAATGCTGAAAGACTTAAGCGGAGAAACAGGAGCTAGCGTATAAAAAGATCAAAATGCTGAAGCCTCTCGCCTCACAGCTGAGAACTTTCTTGTACGGGGTAAAAGCCCCAGTTCTTTACACAACGTGCGCAGAGCGGTACGGAAAGCACACCGACAGGGAAACGTTGGGGAGCGAGGGCGGAGGGAGGCAGGTCACGACTGCGGGTGTGAGGACGTATGGCAAGTGTGCTGAGACACGGGAAACAACCGGAACCGGGGGTTGTCGTATATCCAGGATCCACATATTATTCTCCGAACATCAACTGTAAATCTGGTTTGCTGTTTGATCAGAACCACCTTATATTCAGATAAATATGGTATGTAACAAATGGCAAAATAGGGATGCTATTAGCTATGAATATGAATTGGAAACTAAGAATGGTAGGAAGTTGATAAAGAAGCAAAAAGACGTAAGGAAAAAGCTTACAACCGACCATATGAAAGAGATTTTTAACTACACTAAGAACAAAAGAAATGCTAATAATATTACTTTTCCCTTACTAGATTGAAATAATATATCACAAATAATACATCTTTCCCTTTTCTATTGAATAAATATTTCTGCTCCTCATTTGAAAAAAATGGAATAAATGCAGTCATTTCACAGGCTGCTGATGAAATACTTTTCACACTAACAGTAAATCAGAAGCTGCCGCTCCTATAGCTGGCTCTTTTTAAAGCAACAGATCTGGCCAAACTCCTGTTCCAAAGAGTGAAAAATGAAAAGGGTGAGAAGCTCCCTAGTTTCTCAATGTTGATTTCTAATGCAACTCAAAACCATTAAGAAATTCCAGATGATCGAAAAGCAATGAAAAAAAGAAAAAAGAGAAAGCTAATACAGTGTTTTAATTTTAAAAGGATACAGATGTGATGACGCCATTAGCTATGTAATTCTCACATTGATTCTGTGTAAACTAATCAAATAGCTTAAGAGGGACTTGATTTATAGAAAATGAGAACACAGTTATCTCCAATTAACATTAGTTTATGGAAACCAGATAGTGCCGAAAATAAAATTCTCTCTGATGAGTTTACAAGTTAGACTGTTGGCGGGATCAGTGTTGCTTTATTGTTCAGCATTGCTGAAAACACTTCTCACGTACACAATTCAGAAACCGACTTAAAATCTGGAGGGGTTTCAGAGCAAAGTTATAAACAGTTTCGAAAAGAGACAGCAGTATGGTATGGTGCTCTGGGCACCTAGGACATCCCAGAGAAGAGTTAAGACTGACAGTCACAGAGTATATGAAGAACAGCTATAAGATAAGCAGAGGACTCTGATATAGCAGACAGAATATCAAAATATCAAATGTCTGGAAATAAAGGAGTAGAATCAAGGCAAAATTTTTACTGGGTTGTAATGAGCTCTTGGCGTAAATGGCTGAAGGCTGTTGTTAATTCTCTGACACTGGAGAGAGAATTCATAGAAATCCCATAGCCTGGGATTAAACCAAAACAAACAAACAAAAGGTTAACAGACTTGCTCAGTGTAGGAACTGGGTAGGTTGGTCAATTAATTACTATTATCATGTGGTGGTAAAAATATACATTAATTTACTATATGATTTGCTGTATGTTAGTAGATCCGTCTATTGGCTTCAGTAAATTCAGTATCAAACTACATTCATAACTATATCATACAAACTACATTCATAACTATACTGTGAGAAAGAAACAGTTCATTAGCTGTTTATGGTCTACTTGCCCAAGAGTGCATTGTTATTATTTCCTAGAAATTTAGATCAGAAGGGACTGTGAAATCATTTAGGCTTAACTGTTTCCTCACCTAGATACTGTGGGGGATCAGACATCCTTCATCAAGCCTGTGTTAGGCTTTTTCAAACTCAAATAGTCAAATAAGGAATGGCAAATAATCAACAAACAGGATTTCCATATCAAGTTTTAGTCGAAGACCTATGCAAATATTTCTGGAAGAGTGGGGGTTTTCAGGTGGGTATAGCAACACCGTAAGCCACAGAATTTAACAGAGCACTTTTACGTGCGAAAGCTGAGCAGCTAGAGCATTGTGCAGGTAGGTATTTGCCTTGTTTATCTGAGAGGTTAATAGGTTTTTTTAAAAGCAAAGTCAGCTGGGGTTTAAGGTCGGGAAAGTATAAGTATCCTTAGCCCATAAATTTAGAAGGAAGAATCCCAGCAAAGAGGAGGATAAGGGCAGGTAGGTGCCAGCAGGGAAGGCAGAGTCACCAGCAGTAGATCACGGGCAGACAAGCCCGTGGCTGAGCCAGAACGGATGAAGTCTCTGGCTTTTAGCCCAGATCAGAAACTAGCAAGTCACGGCCTCGAAATCTACTGCAGTGAGACTGGATTAGTCAGTTGGATTAGTTCAAAACACCACTTAATGGCACCATAAAGTATCCCAATGACTCCCTATTAGGAATAAATCCTTAGGAGTAAATCCTTATTAGGATTGAATACAAGGCCAGTTGCCACTTCTCACGGGAGAGGCAGGGACTTCCAGGGGCAGAGTGAATGAAGTCCTCTGAAAGAGCTCTTTCGTGTGCGCTCGTCCATCCCCACACTCCGACCACCGGAGCGAGGCTTAAATTCAGCACGCTGGTAATCATTTGTTCCCAAGATGTATTAGAAGCGGTTTTGCACACTTAGAATAGCCTGCCTGAACAATATAGATCCCATCATGGGACATGAAAGACTATCTTGATATATCTTAGTTGCTGCTGCTGGCCCTGGTGGCTTTTCTTTTAGCCCATATCAAGACCTTAATTTATTATAAACATTTTCACCGGGATGATGTTTTCAACTTTCCAAGATGCCATACATGAATTTACTGTGGGCTGGAAGGACGTCCGCTGACTTTTGCACACCGACTTGCAAGCTTTAGAACTGATGAAAGATTAGCTGATCTTTGCTATTTCTTGCAGTTTAAAATGAAGCATTTCTGGAGTTAGCTTTAAATTTGATATGAAAAATATATCTGAGGAAAATGGTCGCCTAATCGCCAGAATGTCTTACAGTTTAGGGATGCAGCAAGTCTCCACTGAATAGGCTTTTTGTGTAATGAAAAGTCAGATTTGAATTTAATTGCATGTTTTTATCAAAACAGCACTTTATCGTATTACCAAAGGTTATAAGTCAACCTTTTACTGTTTACTGCTTTGTCTTCTAAACATGCCGGCTTGATTGCAGGCTGCTTTGTGCTGTCACTCTAAGACAAACACTTTCAGCTTGTTTATTCCTATTGACAACAGGTTTAAACAGGTTGGCATAGCTATACTGTGATCAAAGAAGTAATCGTTTGTGGAATGACAATGCACAGAACATCCCCATTACGCACTGTGCTTTGACGGGTGCTGCACGTTAAACTGAATGCCGCACTTGGAGGAGACCATTCAGAATCAGAAATCAAGAATCATAATGTAATTTGCACTGTCTGACCGGCTATCAGGAAATTATACGAATGATAGTGGGAGCTGGCATTATAACACCGACGTAAGCCTTAGTCACGACACCTTTTAAGCGTGCCTGTCTGATTGCATATTGAAAACTGGGGAACAGTGAACCTCCTGAAGTAGAAACACTAGCAAAAGCAGCACTTTGTAAATCAGAGATTGCTGAAGAGTATGGATGTCTGATTGTTTATCGCCAGCTATTGATGGCGTGCTTTTTATAACTGTACGTATACATCAGGACAGAACAATTCTCAAGGAGGATAAAATGAAATTAGAATATTTGAAATGTACACAAAACAGTACGAATTAACATTGCAGTCTAAAAGGGACTAGGAAGAAGCACTCATAATAAGCCAAGGGAAAAACAGACACATACAGTGGAAAAGAAACCATACCCTGAAGCCAAGTGGTGCGAAAGCCATCTGGTTTGACTTTATCCAGGGGCCAGCCATTCCTAACGCTCCAGTTTGCTCCCCTTTTCAAAGCTCGAGTGAGCATCTTGACAGTCAGGCGGCTGTCCTAACAGAATGACCTTAGAGCAACTTGGGGGCAACTTCGCTGAGAACCGTCAGTCTCCCTGCCCGGGCGGTGGGAAGGCTCCTCTGGGGGCAACAGGCCTCGTCATTACTTCTGAAGGTATCTAACTAGGCTGTCAGTCTAGGAGGTCAAGCGAACCGCCTAAGGCTGGGAATGCTTTCCTCAGGCTGCCCGGAGTAGTGTGCTGTAATTTGAAAGGGCTTGCAGCTTTCCTCCTCTGCGTGCCTCAGTGTGCCCGCTCTTTCAGGAGGGAGGTCTGGGTGTGACCTGCTTTCTGACTGATGTCCCCGAAGTGCCTGAGAGAGGCGAACTGATGCTACGGCCAGCTTTCCAGGACGGAGAGAGCAGAAGTGTGAAAGACAATCGTTTTGTGAAGCATCGAAGTGAAAAGGCCCGGTCCGCGTGAAAGGCCTCTGGATGCCAAAGAGTTCAGTAATTCCTGAGTTTTTCAGAGAAACGACCTAAAGAAAGAGCTAGGTCATTTGGACTGAAATGTCCTCTTCCGATCCGGTACCCCAAAGTGCATGAAACATGTTCACCTTGGGGTTCCACAGCCAATATGCTCTAAATTTCCTCTCACGGTAAAAAATTGCAGTTGAGCAAACCCATCAGTATAATTCAAAGAGAGAAAGTGTCACATGGGATTAGACCAATCATCAATCTGGACTGGTATCCTATAGTGGCCAACAACAGATGTTTCAGAGGGAGATATGAAACCTCTGTAGTGAGAAATTCTATAATGCCATGCAAGGGTTTCTTTCTATCCAGGGCACGAAATCTTGAAATATACTGCAAATTTCTTGTAAAAAGCATTACGAAATGAACATTTTGCCTAGTCTGAGGTAGGAGCGACATACACTGTGAAAAGCACTGCATCTTCATTCCCTTTAGTCTTTTAGAAGGAGATTTTAGAGGCATCTGAACGCCACTGTAAAATAAAAATTGACTCTATATTCTTACCAGCCTGGGACTTTGGTGTGCTGAATTAGGTCAGACTGGTGGGGAGCTTGAAACAAGCTATCTCAGAAGGTCACAGAAAAGGATGTGAAGGTGAAATAATATGGTCTTTCTTGAGGTACTGCTAAGTCTGAGACTTCATTTCCTCAAACTAGGGCAAGAAAGAAAGATAAGCCATAACCAATATTCCTATTTGCCCTTTTGGATGTCGTGCATTAGGTCTGTCTTACAGTCTGACAGCAATCTACAGAAGGAAATGATACTTGCTTAGATGAAGCTACTACCTCTTTATTATAAAAAACCTCAGCATTAATTATAAGAAGCAATATTTTCATGTGATAAAGATTAACTCTTCAGTTTAATGGGAAACGCAGAATATTTTGGCCATTTTTACACTCTTTTAAATTGCTGCATCTTAGTGTAATTCACACTACCTTGCTGCAGTAACTAGAGGTGTGCCAAACCTATGAGTTCAGCAGACCTGGGATGTATGAAAACTTGTAAATAGTTGGAGGGCATTTTGCCTGTCTTACACTGAAGAAGAGGTAGAAGCTTTAAAAAGGGTCCTAATTCACTTAAAATGCAGTTGTTCTTGAAATGTTTGATCTAAACACATGTAAGCACTGGATTTGTTTACAGTCCTTATTAACCTTCCATTGAAAAGATCACGCAGGCTAATATGCCACCAACTTACTGTATGTCTTAAGTTTACTAGTAAAAAGTATATAAATACTTAATTAAAGTAACCTGAATCCGCTCCAAAATTATCAGGAGTTGGTGCTGCTGCCAAAACGAAGGAAAACAAAAAAAAATTTCTTTGAAAGTGAGAGACATAAGGAAAAATGTTCTGTTCTTGCCTTTCTGGTTACACAGAGAAAAGTTTCACACACAGCGCATCAGGAAAAAACAGAAGGTCCATTCCTGCAGAAGCGTAAGGGGAACCTGAAGGTCGGATGATCAATGTATTTGCTATGACACTCTTCCCTGGCCTGGATTTTTGCATCCTTGACTGGCGCCATTTACATATGGCATTAAGGAGAACTCAGATATAGAAGGGAATGCATTTTAGTGTAGCTTTACTGCAAGACTTTTCTATTTTATGTTTTAAGGTCACATGGGAATGAGCAATATTCCTTGCTGTACTTTGCTCTCTGAAATGAGAGGCTTCATTTGAAAAGCATTGGAAAGAGGGAGGCCCACAGTGACCTCTAATTATTCTTGATTTTGTATAAACCCTTTGACACCACTGGCCTCTATTAATAGAGCAGAACCTTTAGGAGATGCTCGGTTGTGCACAGCCTGTAAAGGGAGGTGCTGGAACTGTGATTCACCAGATTTGGAAATGTTTGCAAATCCATTGGCCTTCAAGCTTGTACAAATTCCCTTCTGATTTGCAGCTTAAGACAAAATGTGTGTTGCACACTGGTTTCTAATTGTACTTCCTGAATTGCATTTGACGTGCAGGGACATCAAATAAGTGCGGATTAAGCTACTCTGGTTTTCTTCTATTCAGCCTTAATTACCCTGCTGACTTGTACATTTCCCAGTTGTTAAATAAGCTTGGCTTGGGGCAGATACTACAACTTTGTTATGCAGATGTTTTATGTTGTGGCATCGAACCTTGTTGGTAGAAAGAGGGGAGAATAAAATCGTGTATATAAACAGTAAGAAAAGGAGAAGTTTACCTGAGGAACTTCAGCACACCTTCTCCTAATAATTATAGTTTGCAAGGCTTAAGCAGAGAACGGAAGCCTTGAGAAGGTCCACTGATTCCCGATTTGGGTCTGAATATGTGCATTGTGTAGAAGCCATTTGGAAAAGGTCAGAAACTTCCAGAAACACCTGTGCTAGTTATTGCGTATTCCCAGGAGCCACTCACGAATGATACATTTTTAAATGGCCAAGCTATGTGTGAGGTAGCAATCTCCCCTACTTCTCCCCTACTCCCTTTCAGGCACAGGGGCCAACACAGGGACAGTCCAAGAACTAAGCTAGTCAAAGTGCAATGAGAAATGAATATTTTAAACTTAAGGATAAAAAAAAAAATAAATCTGCAAATAATGGGTGTAGGACTAAAGAGTACCTGCTGTGAAGGAGTACCTCTAATTATTGCCTCTATAATCTGGCATGCCCCCAAACTTGTATCGCTTTGAATACACGTTACATATCTCTGTTTTAGCAAAACTGAGGAGTGCAGTCATCTACTAACCAAAACAGTCAATATTACGTATGGTGGAGACCTCAGCTAGTTTAATTGCATCCCTCTGATGTGTTTGCAAATGGATGAAATGCTGCCAAGTTCTGAGAAGATACCCCTTGTATATCAGGGGGTCTTCTGGAAAGGACGAGATACCATCTCTGAACAAAGAAGAGTCAGCAACAAGTTCATGGCATGCATTAAAGTATACAATGATAAACGTTAATTTAAAAATCTTACGTTTTAACAAGAAATGAGTGAGTTTGTATGATGAATTCCAGAAGATCTAGTTGTAGTGAGTTTTCTTATGACTTATCCACAGTACTTAAAAAATGAAACCCCTGTTCATTTTAAAGTATTATTTCAGTGTTCTCTGTAAGTACTGAATGTTTTGTCTATCAAGGAGAGTTTCATGTAGTAGATTTTGCTGTCTGAGAAGACAGTTAAGTTAAAAATTTGATTCACCTGACTTCCTAAAAAGTGGAGAAACGTGAGGGATGAGACTGACATCCATAACATACATATGGAAATCCGTGTGCACACATGTACAGCACATATGTAATCTCTAAACATATTTTGTAAGATAAATTACCTGGTAAACTTAAACCTGTTTCGTTCTCACGCTCTCTGAAGAGCCCGCTAAAGCTACAACAGGGTTAGTCACCTGTAATTATAAGGGAAATTAAAGGCTATCGGAGAGTATGAACAGTATGTTCCAGTATTAAAAGGATATAAAGCTTCTGGGTATGAAACAAAGACAAGAAGTCACATTCACTGTTTAATATAGTTAGCTGAATTACTTTGTTTTACTGGCCAAAATGTGCCTGAGGAGGTCACAAAAGTTGTTTGATGTAATATCTGCTTATTTACATGTGTGTATACCCATACATACACGTACATATGTATGTACCAAGTCCTCCTGTCCTCTTCATGTCCTTTTAGGATGTTCTTTTTGTTTTCATCTTTCTAATCAAGAACCTAACCTTTAGTTTTGCTGGAATTCATATTTTGCTGTTACTGAAGACTGCCTTGAGTCTAGTGGGGACCTGGGTGAAACAGATGGAAAAAGCGCCGTACTGCTCTGGAAATTACAGTATCTGCTGGCAACTGCTTATTGTCGTTCAGGAGGGCTGGTACAGCTCGAAGTCTCTGCAGGAGCTGGGAAGTATTTTCTGCCACGTTGTAAGGGTCAGGGTGAGGGCAGACAACAACATTTTTTTGCATCTGAGGAAAAACTCTTATGAGCAGAAGTAGACCAAATCCTGACTGCTAAAAGATGCGAATGCACAGAGTTCACTGTATTAGGTGTTTTTTTTTTCCCCAGCTTTCTTTTTTTTCCAGACCATTACAGACAATTTCAAGGGCACAGGACTTGCACCCAAGCCTGATCTGAGGAACTGAAGAAAACCTCTGGTGCCTCCCAGGTATTTTGAAACAGCTGCCAAAATCTGATGACAGACCATCGCTCTCTGAAGTCCTGGTGGAAAATATCTACCCTCACAGCTAAATCTTACAGCATATATATGCTTTTCCCCATGCAGGACAGGAGGCTTGCGTGAGAGAAGGCACTCCACCTACACCTGCTTAGTGAGAAGAAACAACTGAGGTTACATGAGCTATTTTTTTTTCACTCGTGAACAAAGGTTCCATCTTTTCTCATTTTCCTGAACATTCAGTTTGTGCTTATTCCCACAAAGTACCAGTCAAAGCAAGGTTATGGGCAGCTTTTGAGAAAAGCGTAGTTCATGTAAAACAAAAACAATAACAAAAAAGGAGAGGGGAAACAAGCAAAAGAAAAAGTACAGCTTATTCCACTTCTCTAATTTGCAAGGGTGGAGGAAACCATGCAGGCAAATATTTTTTCCTCTAATTAACAACGGTAGCTACACCCTTGCATGTAAGAGGTTATCTTCTCTGCTTTCAGATTTGCACATCCTCTTCTTGCACTTCCTACTTCATAGGTCTCATTCACCATACACAGATGAATGTACAATTTTGGAAGGCTTACAGAAACCATCCGATAAAAGTCTATAGGCATAGGAGACTTTGAAATCACGGAGTAGTAAAGAGGAGACAGCTTGGAAAAAAGCAAGTACTTTAACCCTTTACTGGTAAGGAGTTTGCCTTGGCTCTAAAAACATTTAAGCAACAAATATTTGTGGGGATCCGTGCTTTTGTTCCCTTACTGATATCTGTCATTAAGTTATTAGTGATTTTACTATTACTCAGGGAGTTCTACAAAACTTTCCACTGAATTTTGAATTACGTATTAATTCCAAGCAAATCACAGTATATTTTGGTAGACTTACTATGTTCCTAGTGTTTTTTGAAAGATCATTTCAACAACAAATAACTTGGTGAGAAATATTTTAATTAAACTGACAGTGGTATGAAAAGTAGCCTTCATGTTTAAGTAATATTACTTTAGGAAATTTTGTTTCTGAGAGAAAAAAACAGGTTTTTTGCTATTACATTGCGCAGTGCTCATAGGACATCTTGTGTTCCTAAGTCCAGTAGCTCCCGGACCCAGCAGAAAATGAACAGCTCCCAATTTCAATGGCAGTTCTTCACCAGCCGGTGACAATTCCCCTAAGGGTGGCCGACTGCCTATACCTCTTCCCTCAGGACCAGGGCGGCCACGACAGGGGAAGAGCTCCTCAGCACTTTGAACTTACTGCGACCTGACAAGGGTGCTACCTCGCAGAGGGCTGTACTGGTGAAGTGAGTCCGCGCCGGTGGGGTAGCTCTAGACGTGTCACAATCCTGCAAAACATCTTGATCAACGAGTGTGATTGCCTGGTCATGGCTGGATGGACGGTTTCTTCGTGACCCTGCCAGAAGTGTCTAGCCTAGCCGTCTGTTCCTAATTCAAGACTTGCGGTCCAGAGATATCTTCCCAAAAACGTGGGTATTAAGTGAAAGAGATTGAACTTGCTGTACTAACCTGTGTTTGCACAAAATACAGAGGACGGTACTGGTGGCTCTACAGACAAAATAACTAAGGGAATTTTTTTGGTTTTAAGAGCAAAAGGGGCCGTTGCAATGATCTTATCTGATAGAATATGCACTTCTTTGTTTCCTTTTCTTCATGAACTGCCCATTAGGAAAAGTTCAATGATTTTGTGTTATGTCCCTTATGCTCAATAAAGATGAAATGGGTTAGCTTCTTTTCTGACAGTCCAGTTTCATTTTCCATGGCTACTGTATTGTCTGCCTCTCCTCCAATAAGCTGATATACTCAATAGCATAAAGCTGATTTTTCCCTAAGCACTTTGGCTTGTGTATTCAAACATGACAGCTCTTTGCAATGTTTAGTCACCTAAATAACCATGTTTCAATCTTCAGAAGTGCTTAACATTCACAACTCATGTTGACTCCGATGGGACTGGCACAAACTCCACCATCTTAAAAAATGTTTTCTATTTAGTCCAATGTACATCTATGCTGCATGCATGCCATGTTGAGCTAATTCATGTTTATATATGTATAAATATGTACCAATATACATCTACACACATATATCTTTACACACATACATACAAAAATGCCATTTACAAATTTTTATTCTTAGTTTGGGAATACAGTGAATATGAAACCATGAAAGAAAACAGATCTAAGTTCTGTAGCTTCTTTTTCCCCTGTGAAAACTGAAGTGATATTTGGTCAGACAGTCCATCTGTTGTGATGTAGTTTCTTTATGTGGCAATCCTGGCTGATGTCCCCACATTTGGCACGTTTGGAATTGGGGAATTGAGTCCCCACTGTGTAGTAGTCTTTTTCAGTAGTCTGCTGTGACATTTAGATTACTGAAGACTATTTAAGGGATGCTAGAAGCCTTGGGAACCCAAACCTAACTATGTGCTATAAGGAATCCTTGCTGTAGTTTTGCCTTTTGAGTATGTCAGCACATGCCAAGAGTCAGAAAAATCTCATTTATGCCTGAGCAGCAGCCCTGAGTACAGTAGCCTTGGGATCAGGGAAGTGATCCATCAGTTTTGTACATCCCTCATCCCTCATCCCTCAACTCTTGCCTGATATTTCCTATCCTCCAAGATTTCTTTCTTCCTTGTTAACATATTCATAAAATACTGGGTAAGAAACTTCTTCTGTGAGAATGTGTAGACATTCAGATATGCATAATGTACATCCGAATAATATATCCCTGTATACAATCTTTAAAAATGGTAGGCATGTAGTAAGAGTATGCTAATTGAAATATGGAGGCACTAAACACCTACTGAGAACACTTAATTTTTTAAAACATTACCGTGGTAGCAATGTGTCCCTTGTAATTCTAGATAATATGTTTCTGATTACCAGTTTCCTTCTGAGTTCCATAATGTGAAAACAAATGCAAATGTAAGCCTCTATCTGTTCTTATGGTCATATGTCATCCTAGCCAATTGGGCAATAAAACAGCAGGACCAGGCTGCTGTTAAATAATACAAAATGTGGTGCATGAATATGGAGGCAAATGTGTGCTTAGATAAGTTATGCCTATCCAATATTGTTCTCTTTTGCATTTCTGAGGTAAAAGACAAATTTAACGAATAGAATAAGCAGGTCCACATTTGGTATAAGTCAGCATTCTCTGTGACGTTTTCAATTTATGAAGAGTTGCTCTGTGTCTTCAAGAACTGACTCAAACATTTGCCAGATTAGTGGTTTTAAGATGGACATTGTGGCTGACATTGATAAATCAGGCAGAATGTGACAAAGTCAGAGCTATCGCAGAGTTTGTCAATATTGTATTATATATATGTAGATACATACGTGACGTACACGCACATACACACATGAAAAGCTATATATGCATATCTTTCTAAAGATAGCAGGGGGCAATTTTCCAAAATTTCAGCATCACAGTACCTACTAATATACCTAAAAATTATTCTAGTCTATAATAAACCAGAACTTTTCATGAATATCTGAATATAGTACCTGAATCTTTCAGGAAAATAAAGATGTCACCCCCTCCAGTCTCTTCATCATCATATATTCAAAACCAGCAGAATTTTCTCAGTTTGACCTGAGGTTGATGATGCTCTGATAGGTAAGTATGATAGCTAAAAACAAGTACAGTATCTGCAGTTTTGTTCTAATCAAACATACTTATCAACCACGTTTTCATGTATCATAGAATCACAGAAGGGTTTGGGTTGAGGGGACCATAAAGACCACCTAGTTCCAGCCCCCCTGCCACGGGCAGGGACACCTTCCACCGGACCAGGTTGCTCCAAGCCCCGTCCGGCCTGGCCTTGAACCCTTCCAGGGACGGGGCAGCCACAGCCGCTCTGGGCAGCCTGTGCCAGGGCCTCACCGCCCTCGCCGGGAAGAACTTCTGCCTGACGTCTGATCTAAATCTACAAATATATGTGATATATATGTTAGGATCTCAGTCTTTATATGACTTTAACCATAAGCTAGGTGTAAATTAAGGCCACTTAGAGGTGCCTTCTAATTTTCCCAGCGGCTTTTGGAGAAAGGCATCTCTTTTCACAATCTTTCAACATGCAGTCTTACGAGCAACTGTCAAAAGGACGTTTTAGTTAATCTTAGTATCCTGCAAATAGCTTTAAAGAAGATAACTATAGGGGAAAGTGGCATTACTTAGAACGCTTTACGTAACAAATTATAAAGAGGAAAGGAGCCTGATTTTCCTATTTCTTACATTTTTAACTTGCACTAATTCTTCTTTACATGGCTGAAAAGGAAAGGCCATGGTAGGAGTTAACCTTCTGTCCTTCCTTCCTTCTGGAACGTAATACCGGATCACCTCTGAAATTGCCAGAAAGAGGCTTAGCGATGTATGCAGACTGATGTACATAATATCCGATTCCTTTGTATACTCCCATGTAGTAGTACCTCAGCTGTGTTCTGGCACAACAAAGTCTCAGTTATCAGAGGTCAGTGTGCATTCACAAACCAAAGCACACGGAACAATAAAGTTACAAAGTTCTCTGTAAGAGACGGCAGGTTTTGTGTAAAGAAGCAGAATGCCTGTTCATACAGGTATGGTTATCAAGATTACAAATACAAATCCTATTTTGCAGTTGTGTCTGCACAGATATTAGGCAGGTATGCAATAATCAATCCAGTACTCCATTTATTGTAAGTACATATAAGAACAACTCCCGGTTTCTGACAATCTTTCATGTACTGTCTCTCACTTTGCCTTTTTTTAGGGGGACATTGTTTCCACCTATAGGAAAAATATTATTCAAAACCTTTCCAAATATCTGTTAATTCTCTTCTGCAGACTAAGGAAAATCACTGCTTTGCAGACCAAAAGACAGGGACATCCAGTAAGACTGGCAGTTCTCACTTAAATAAAACCATTACAAATTACATTGCATCTTTCCAGCATGGAATAAACTGGAGAGGTTTGAATATTGTTTGAGATCCAAATAAAAAGGGAACTGGCGTGGGAATATGTGTGCATATATGCCTGTATATGTGTCTATACCTACCTAAAAAACCACTGCGAGGCCAGTTTTTGGAATACACGTGTGCCTTGATGTGGTGCTCCCTGACCCTCCCAATGACTGTCTGTCTTCTGCTCACACATGGCCCTCTGGCTTCTCCTGCAAGCCCACTCTGCCTCTCCTTGCGTCTCATGATGAGCCCGTTCAGCTCACCAGTCTGGCAGGAAACTATTATCTTTTTATGCTTTTCCCTCCGTTTGTTTAGGGAGCCCTGCTGGCTTATGGGAGGGTTACGCAGCCCCCAAGCTGGCAGAAGGCACGAAGACAGACCACGGACCACAGTGGCATGAGGGAACCTCGCCACCTTGTTGGACCATACTCTGCTGCCAACCCACATAGCTCCAGATGCTTTATCAAAGTGCTTTAAAACCTGCTTTTTGTCAAGATACTGCAATTCAGTCGCCAGGGTCCTATGCAGTGAGTAAAATCTTTCTCGCGGACTTCAGTGAGGATTGGCCCCTGGAGCTACTAGTGTGTTTAGAGGTAAGTATCTGTCTGAGCTTGTGTTGGGTGAAGGCTTTAGTTGATGCCCTGTGTTAGATCAGGCTTAAAGTGCCTTAGCACCTTGCAGAATCAAGGACTTGGAAATAACGACACTCTAGATCTTCTATATTGAAGGACTGACCTTTGGATTCTCAAAAGCCGTGATATCACCATAGGTACGTGCAGGGGATGATGTGAAAATGAGATAAACGCAAATAGTTTATCATCAGAGCTCAGCTCAGATTGATTTCAGTTCCATCACTTTCCAGATTTTCTTACCTGAAGGTGGAAAACGTTTGCATCCAGAAACAGCCTTTATGCAGTGATATGTTTCATCTACTGCCTGTTTTCCGTGTAGCAAAATTATTTAGTGAGTCAATTTGAGTTTGAAGCCTGCAGAAGCATAACACAGGAGACATATTGTTTCATCTGAATATTCTGTGCAGTTCCTGAAGTCAGCAAGAGCTCAGAAAACCTGAACTTCTGAACCTATTCCTAACAGGAGCCAATTGTCATCGTTCTTGCAGCAAAACAAAGAAAAGATGTAACCCTTGTACTCAGAGAAGAATAAAGGAAGACACAGGTGGAGGTAAGAGCAGAAAGGTTATGGACACAAAAAAAAAATAAAGGGAAATGGAAGGAAAGCAAGTTTGAAATTCTGGTTGTTGCTGCTCCTCTGAGCGCTCTTCCATTTTACAACTAGCCTTCTCCCCTGTGATCTGCTTCCCTCACTTAGGCATGCCAGTACTACTCTGAACACCGAGTATAGAGCATCACAGGATGGGCGTAATGAGAAAGCTGCCAGTGTGTCACTTCTCTCTCTGCCAAAATAGAGGTTAAAATCTGCTTTCAGGCTGCTCACTCCAGACTGAATAGCTTTTCTGTCCTGCGTCAGAGCTGCACGACACCAGGAATGCCAAGCACCGCTAAGGAGCTTGGCTTCAGTGCTGCCGTTGCTCTCCTGCCTGTTCGCATGCTGCCTGCGGTGGCCCAGCTGCTCGCCATGTTGCGGGCGTTCCTGGAGGGCTGCTCTGCGTAGAGGATGGCCCTTGAGAAAGCATGAAATCCTTGAGAATGCACCAACATGAGGCTGTAGCTCTCTGGATACATGGGCTTTTGCAGAGATTAATCTATACATGTGTTCTGCCGATTAGAGTTATTCTTTTTTAGCAAGTAACGAAGAATTTGAAAAAGTCTTAAATTAATCTGAAAAAATAATTAAAAATTCCCTCTAATGCCACATTCCTCTATAAGAACAGTTAAACGAAACAATCTAGAAAGCTACCCAAACTCACAGCAAATTGTGTATCTCAACGGATCTCTCAGGTCTAAATAACCACTAACGTAACTGCAGCGTGCTGTGGCTGGACTTCTAAGAGGGAGAAATAAAACCCTGAGAGTACTGAACCATGTTTTCTCTAAGAGCCTGAGTGGGCAGAGTTATCATGGAGAATGAGTTGCATCACTGGGCTCTACTATTTCTACTTTGTATTTTACTTTTAAACCACTGTTTGGTAAGGATATTTTCCATGTTGGTAAAAGGAAAATGTAATTACGGTCAAGTCTTGCATTTGATCCAGTTTTTGGAGCTGTTTATTTGATTCTAAATTAGTGGAGTTAGCTTGCTCTATTTCTTGTACTGATTATCTAATGAAAATATCCTTAGTTCAACTCCATAATATTTCCATTTTCTCTTTGTCGATTTTTCATGTATGATTAGCACAGCCTTCAGAAAATTTTGCCACTACAGAACATATTGTTCTGTATAAATGAATTTCCTCGATCCAACGCTTTTGTCTCTTTGTAACTCTTTGAGTTAGATTATTAAATTATACTTCCTCTTCTTTAACTTCCAGATCACATAGCAAAGCCACAGGAGATGCTTCACACTATTCCCTATTGGATGTGCTTGAAGCTTGATACGATTTTACATAAATTCCTCACATTATTTTTAGAAAATTGCTTCTGTGTTATATATGGCTTTTTATGGAGCTATATCTTAAAGCCAGTTCACTATTAAAAATAAAAATGTAAAAGTGAATTGTCCACTTAAACTGAAATGCTATTTTATGAAGTATAGGTCATTTCTTTTATATGGCGGTATTGGCAGAATGAGTCATCCTTCTAAGAATATAACTAAATTGTCCTGTGGTTAACTGAGTGTATGCTGCTTTCTGAACGTTTTGCCTCTTACATCCTCACCTCTGGTCTGAAAAGGATACCTCAGAAGATGTGTAGAGTTTCAGTCTACAGTTCTACCAGCTGTGCCTCCCAGTTATGCGCCTGCCACCACACCATGTAAGCAAAAAGCACTTCCCAAATCCAAATCTGGAATGCAAACACCTTACGCTGTATTAGACAGGGCAGGAAACAGGTCAAGCTGAGCAAACAGTAATACCCAGTGAATGTTAGTTCAAATTCAAAAGTCAGTTTTAAAATGACTATTTTGTGAACTTCTCCTGGTCTCTTGGAAAGTACATTCAAACGCTTGAGCTTCAGTAGCGCGTACATTCAAAGAGTGGAGGCTTACTTCAAACACTGACCCTGAAACAGAATTCTGAATTTTGTATTTTATTGCCCATACACAGCTCAAGTGATATTGTTTCTGCAACCTGAATGGAAGGTTTACGTAATTACCATCCCAAGGTACAACAGATGGGAAAGAAATAATCAGATATCGAGATCTGCTGGAAATAAAACTCTGCTTGTGTACTCGGACTCTACAGCATAGGCTCTGTTCTAGAGCCCGCACAGATATTGCCATTTGAATAGCCTTTGCTTTGAGGTCCCCTTCAAGTTTCCCAGCAAGGCTGTTCCCGTATTATAGAAGCTACAAAGGGCTGCCACAAGTAGCCGTGGTTCCCTTGAGTATCCAGGGCCAGCAGGAACAACATTTATCTAGGTCCTCCCTCTTCCGTCACTTCCAGCAGCAAAGTGGAATGCCTAATACTGGGAGCTTCCTGCCACACAGACAAGTGTGGTGATCAGCAAAAGAAATTACGAGGTTTCTTTTTTTTCAGATAAAAATTGCTGTCAGCAGAGACAGTAGTCAAGTGGATTGATTATTCAAATGCAGAATGATGAACATTCTGTCAGCATTGTTATGTATTTAATGCTCACTATGATCACCACTGTAAAAACAAATGGTGATGGAAAGATTCTTAGTAAACTTCACTGAGTCTCTCGATATTCTCTCTGTGCGGTATATAAGCTCCATTTTTATTTTGACTTTTACTCTGAAACACCTTATGAAATAAGACTCCATTAATTTCTTGTGGAAATTCAACATTATTTACCAGAAAAAATTTGGGGGGTTGGGGGGAGGGGTGTTGTGGTAAGTTTCCAGCTAGTGTGCGACAAAAAAGAAGACCACTTTCCTTAAATAAATTCACTGAGAGATACAACTCGCTTCTAATTAGTCTACAAAAAAATAGTAGTGGGTGAACTTCGTAGTTCTATCCCAGAAGTCTCAGATGAATGAGAATGCCACTGATTTTGCATGCACGGAGGAGTGCAGGGTAGAACCCTTAAATGAGTTATGTGTCTTTAATCATAAGGGAAGCCCCAAAGGAGACACAGTTTAAAGCAAGACCGCAAAGAAATTTATGCCAACACAGCCAGTTATTTTTGGGAGACAGACTAGGACTATAGTAAATCATAAAAAGAATTGCTTTACTATATCACAGAGTATTTTTATAATACGGTACATATATTTTTGCTGTCTTCTTCATTCGATAGACCTACTTCACCATCACTGAGCCCTAGGGTTCTATTTTAAGGATTTTGACAAATTTAGAATAACTTTCCCCTCATCCTTTTTCTCTGAAGCCTGGCAATGTAGATGCAGATGCAAATTTCCTACACAAGGAACATTTAAAGAGAAGCCTGTTGTCCAAACAGAGATTTAGTTCATGGTGTTCGAATGTATGTCAATGAAATAAACTCAGTTATTAGTATAGTCTTTTCTTATACACCGAATAAAGCCTTGGATCACATTGCTTTTCTTCTCCATTTTTTCTTCTGCACTTGTCTTCCAAAATAATTTAAATATATGCATGTATTTTCAGTCAGAATAAAGATTCATCAAAGTGTTTTGGTGTAGCTTTCATACCTCTCTCTCACTTTTCACTGGCTGCTATGTTTGGATTGGTACAAGTAGCATATTAGAAGGTCACTCTTCCTCCCAAACCAGACACAGAGAAACAGAGAGGCAGAAAGAGTCTTTTTCCTGACACAAAGAGACCATCATTTCAGTTCCTAAACTTGGGGGGTTTATACCTCCAAAGAAGGAAGCACCTAAACCGTTGACAGTAAAAGCAAAATATCCATCTAGACTTTGAGTGTCTGTTATCAATAGAAATGTCCAGAAAAAGCAGATATGACAACTCCAAAGGAAATAGTCTGTAACAAAGCTTACAAAGGATGCATCTGAAAACCCTGAACTCCCTGTTAATTACAAGGCAGTATATACCAATGAAGTGCTAGCACTGGAAGAAATAAGCAACAGATTATAAATACGCTTTATATCAATATAGCTTGCCCTAATCACAGAAAAGATGTGCCATTATAGACAGAGAAAAAGGATAATCTGTGAAAGAATCCGAATGTCATTTTTTAAGGAACAAATTTTACGTAATAATTCCAACTCTCCTATTCCATTTCACAGTGTTCTGGGCCTGGCTGGGATGGAGTTAACTTCTTTCATAGCAGCCCATATGGTGCTGTGCTTTACATTTGGGGCTAAAACAGACTTGATAACACACCAGTCTTTTGGTTATTGCTGATTAGTGCTGGCACAGCACCACGGCTTTTTCTCTTCCCCTCCAAAGAGAGTAGGCTGGGGGTGGGCAAGAGGTTGGGAGGGGACACAGCTGGGACAGCTGACCCCAGCTGACCAAAGGCATATCCCGTACCATACGACGCTGTGCTCAGCAATAAAAGCTCAGGGAAAGGAGGAGAAAAGGAGTGGATGCTTGTGGTTATGGTGTTTGTCTTCCAAAGCAACCGCTACGCATGTAGAGGCCCTGCTTTTCAGGAAACGGCTGGATGTCGGCCTGCCCATGGGAAGCAATGAACAAATTCATCTTTTTGCTTTGCTTGTGTGTACAGCTTTTGCGTAGCTTATTAAATTGTCGTTATCTAGGTCCACGAGTCTTATCTTCCTTCTATTTCTCCCCCATCCCACAGGAGAGGAGATTGAGCAAGAGGATGGGGGGGTGTTCGGCTGCTGGCTAGGGTCACCCCACCACACGGAAAGATGCAGTTTTGTATTTAAAAAGTCCAAAGGCCATATCTGCCCGTCTTGGTCAGTAGGGAATCCATTAATATTAACATGTAAGACTCCATGAATAGTGCTGCTTTCTGTAATGTCCCAGTGTCTGCTTAACATTCTATGTAAGTCAGTGGGTCATTAAAGTAGGCTGAAATACCAAAAAAGTGGATAGCAGAACAAAGCTTTGTGACAATTATTTCAGCCACCTGCTATGAAGAATTGTATATTTTTTCATATTAATTTTTTTCAGCTGTTTTCCATATTAAAAAACATTTTTTCCCTGTGGAAGCATCAAGTGGTGACTGCCCACAAGAACAGAGTAACCCATGAACTGAAGCAGAAATTTGATGAGCTTTTCCTCGATCTTATTTTATAGGACCACATTGCTGTTTAAAAAATCTATGGAAAACTGCTGGTTTTGCAATGACTTGATGTAAATGAACCATTTCAAGGAATCGAGACTAGAACCTGAAAACTGTAAAAGGATATCTTAGAGGTGTGTGTGATGGGCGACAGGTAACCTATACTTCTTAAGGGGGGACTTTAGCTTCTCCAACTTTAGCCTTATAAAAGAGTTCAGCATCTGTTATAAGTGAATCATATGGGTTTTCTTGTTGTCACCTGGGCCAGGGAGGAGGGTGGATCTAAGCAGTTAACCAGTGTATGGGAAAAAAGCAGAGGGTCTGGCCCTAACTGGAACCATTTTGCCCTCTGCAGCTCTGGAAGTACAGCTAAAATCATGGCATGAAAAGAGGAAAAACATCTCAAAACTTTAATGAAGAATAAGATCACTTTAATAAACGTAAATGAAGAGTAAGTCCACTTTAATAAATGTGTACATTTGTTTTAAATATAGGCACACCAATGGAGATTTGGAGAGTAGCTGTTTTCCTTCCTCATGGGGAATAAAAGAAAAACCCAACATTTTAATTTGAAATAAAAAACAATTACAGTTAAAAAAAAAAGATGCAGGAGGATTTTCTTTATTATATTCTGTGAAACTGTGAAGAATAATAGCTTATGCAAATACAAATTACAAACCAGAGATACAACATTTCTATAGTATCCCAGTACCTTCAATAATTTTACAAGCACCAGTGAACTAAACCACACAGCCCAGCTGTCAGTTTGGAAAATATCATTGCTGTTTCAGTGAGGAGACGTCTGCATTTTCCTAAGGAAATTCCATAGCTGTTCTAGGTTAGAACAAACTTGATGTGACTTCAATTCTGTATGTATCTACAGACGTATCCTTACAAGATCAAAAGTTGTTTTAATTTTTCTTCTGACTCTGTATGGTTTTTTGTTAATTATTCATCAAAAAGAAAAAAGGCTGCTACTCTATTAAGTCATTCTCACTCATAATTTCTCCTAATTAATTATTTTACAACACTTTTGGTTTGACTATAATGCTGCTGAGGCCCAATGATTCTTCATTTACTATGGTGTTGTGGAAATCTCTTTCATTCTGATATTTCATCAATTAATTGGACCAAGTTGAGTGATTAAGGGTGTCAGAATAGAGAAAAAGAAGAAATGTGTCACAAAAGTGAGATCTCTTGTCTTATGAGCTAGTCTACCAGATACGAGAGATTCACTACTGGAGTTTAAAACTTCTTGAGAACTAACTTTATCATGGTACTGATGCTTTGGAGTTCTACAAACATCTAACCTTTTGATGTGGCAAAAGTTTATGTGAGTATTCAGCTCCTTCAGATTTACTACTGCAAGTGGACTTTGTAGATAATATTTACTTTTACATATTTTACTAAAAGACAGAAGAAAGTGAGGAATTTTCCAGCTGGATTAGGAGGACCAAGTTGTAATATACGTGAAACAAGCTCCATGTGAAGAAATACTAAGTATTCACTTTTGGAGGAGAGAATCCTTTCCCAGTTGTGTACGACGGCCTGCTGCAGTCAGCCCCGTTAACTCTGCAATGAGCTCTTGCAATAGCATTGCAACTGGAAAGTGCATTACAGGCGACTAACTGGGTGGCTGACATACACTACTTGTTCCAGTCTCATGAATAATAAAGTTTCATGATGAGTGAGGTTTAGAACTTTTGCGTATAAAAGCAACTTAACTCAATGAAGTCTGCAAGCCAAGGCAAAGAACTGTGGGAAAGTATCACAGGGGAACTATCCTGGTCGCCTTTGTCACAAAGCCAACAAAGGAAAAGCAGGGAAGAACAATGCTGTGTAGATGTCAGTCTAAGTTTGTCCCTAGGTAAGAGAGTGGGAAAAAAATAATCTCAGGGAAAAAAATAAGTTTGTCTATTTTCTACTACAGAAATTGAATTTTCCCTTTAAATCTAATACACTAATGGGCCAATTGAGTTTCCCAAATACTTTTAGATCAAAGGCTTAAAACCAAAACAAACCTGTTGCAGTTTTTTGTTGTTGTTGGTGGTTTTGGCTTTGTTGTTTGGGGGTGTTTTTTTGTGATAATATTTCCTCAGGCATTTCTAGAGGGTAGAAGCTGAAAAACAGAAATAGTCAAAGATTCCAAACTTCACACACCTTTTCCAATCACCTTAAGAACAATGCACTTTATAGTGAAACTAAAACAAAATCATTCACCAATACTGTTGTTGCCTTATTCATATATAGAAGGAAAAGCCAGAGGAACCGTACTTTTAGTGGGAATGCTCTTTTCTAAGTCTCTTTTACCAGTCTTTTAGACTACAGATTGGTTTCTTAAATTAACTTGCTAGCATAAGGTCCCAGGAAGTATAGGTAAGGCATAACAGGTAATCACTGGACTATAGAGGATATACGTTCTAGCTTTTTACAACAGTTCTGACATCCCTAATGTTTATTTTGTCTTATTCGAATTCCATCATTGCAAGCAAAACCCGTAATTGTCCGTGTACACAAGCAGATAGTCAAAATACTTTACAAGTGACTGTTTACCAGAGTAACTGGCAGCATGGCATATTTATTACTTCCTACCTTAAATATAGATGAAGGTCAAGATACACCATTTTTAAGCTTGATAGCCGAACTATTTTGTGTGTATTTTACATAACACTATGTCTGCCTGTGCTGCTGAAATCCTGTTCTCTGTGTTCCTCTCTTGTGACAATTCTGTGTGATATCCCCGGTTGTCTTTCAGTATTTCTCGAGACTGCTCCCTTCAGTTCTTACGTTAAACATATCTTAGGAGAAGAGAATACCTTTTAGTCAAACACCAACATTATGCCTTTCTGACTATGTTGACTTTCTCATTGGCTTCATTTAAATAATTTCTTTATGCTTCAGTGTCTATACGTAACATTACAATGAGATATAATTAGTTAATTTTCTCAGATTCTATAGAGATGCAAAATGCTGGTGTTCACGTGCATGACAATTAATCCGGAGAGAACTTGTAACTGTCCCACCAGAAAGGTAACCAAGGAGGCCAGGGTATCCCTCCTCAGTTTGGCAAGCCATCATAAGTTTGGCAACATAGTAATGATCTTATCCTAACGCCTCTTCATGAAAAAGGTTCAGACTCCTCCTTTGGGAAAATCTGTACACCGTGCATTTATTTCTTGCAAACTTCCTCATATCAATGAACTTCCCAGACACATCCTTAATGGCAGCGAAGGCACAGGAACAGAGCAGCAGAGCAGCAATGCAGATCGTATTTGATGAGGTAATACCTCTGTTTTGATACAGTTGACTTCACATCCAAGAAGCACATCAGCCTAACCACAGAAGTTCTCATAAAGTCACAGAATAGTCTGTGTTGGGTGCATAGACTCATGAATTTTCTTTTTTTTTGCTAGAAGGATTAGTATTATTGTAGCTGGACTAACAGTAACTGTTTGTTGTCTTTTGATTAGGTTTTTGGCTTTGTTTTTTTAATTAGGCTAACAAATAATTTCTTAGCTCCATATATATGCTGTGCTCACTTTTGCCTGTAACAAAATATTGCACGTAACAGAAGGGAAGTAAAGAGGTCATCTGAGGCAAAGCCCCAGCCAGAGTAGGCCCAGTTTAGTTCAGGTCACTCAGGGATACTTAGTCAAGGTACGAGTATCTCCACGGGTGGACGTCCACATCTCATTGGGCAGTCTGTTCTATATTGGACTACCCTGCTTGTGCATTTTTTTTCCTGGTATATAAGTAGAATTTTTCTGAAGGCAACTTGTGTCTGTTGTCTCATTCTGTCGCCGTGAGTCTCAGAGAAGAGTCTGAATCCACCTTGTCTGCCAGCACCCGCTACATAATTGGAGACATCAAGTAAGCCTTCTTCCTTAGCTGCCTTTTCTTTAGACTGAACAAACTGAGCTCTTTTAATATGTCCTTGCACATGATGTGCTCCAGCCCACCGACGGTCTTTGTTGCTTGTCCCTGGGCTCACTCCAGGACATCAGTTTCTTTCTTGTACTGGGGAGACCAAAATTGGACATGGTAGTCCCGATGCGATCTCACAAGTACTAAGGGGAGCTGAAGAACTGCTTCCTGCAGCAGCTGTGCTCTAGCCAATGCAGCCCCAGATGCAGGTGGCTGTCTTTGCTACAATGATGTGCTTCTCACACAGGTTCAGCTGGTTTGTCAGAATGCTGGACTTTACATTTGCCTCCGTTGACCTACATGAGGCTTCTGTCAGCCCAGTTTTCCAGCCTGCCAAGGTCCGTCTTGATGGCAGCCCTGCCCTCCACTCTATGGACCACTCCCACCCCAGTTTGCTGTCACCTGTGATCTTCCTGAGAGTGCATGCTGCCCCATCATGCAGGCCATTAATAAAGACGTTAAACCTTACTAGTCTCTGCATCAATGCCTGAGGAGTGCCTCTAATAACTAGTCATCAGTTGAACTTTGTACCAGAGAGAAAATGATGAGGAAGAAGATATGACTCCGCAAATGGTTGCTGCCAGAAGGAACGTGTTTGGGGAGGCAATGATCATACCTTGTTCTTTTGAAAGCAAAAGGAAGAAATAGGTGTTGAAAGTCACATTGAACATATAAGTAAAACAGCTCCTCAAGCTTAAAACAGGATTCTTGTGAAGCTCTTTATCTGATCATTGTCTATCAAATTGTGATATTGTTAAACTCCATTTAATCTATGTCTTACTGTATCACGGCTAGCAAACTATGAAATTATAGAGTCCTGTGCTAAAGTTTAATATGAAGAATCTGATTCATTTTGTGGGGTTTGATAAATGATCAGTTTCTGTCATTTTAAACTCAATACCATCTGAGTATAGTTTTTTATATGTTACACGCATCAAGAAGAGCTCTGCGGTCCATCAATGTAATTACTCTGTTGTTTAAGGCATTGTGATTGTATTATGCCCAATGCTCATTTTTTAAGAGCTGCAACACATTCAATAGCGAATTTAATCTTAGAGCCTTGGCAGTACCATGCCCAACTGCATCTGAGAGCTATTCCATAACCTTTGTACAAAATAGTTGGTGCAGCTACAACCCGCTTGCTTGTCTTTTTGTTGACAATTAAAACAGGAAAACGCAGGTACCAGTTCTGATCAAAGCCACAAATACCAGAATGGAAACAGAAAGGATTTCAATGTTTATTTTCTAATAGAATTGCATTTTCAGAAGTCAGGATGTGATGCCATTATCGTAGGTGCTGTAAAAAATGCAAAGGAAAGGCTTCGTGTTCTCGCTCAAGCAGTAATAGTTGGCAAACAGTTTGAGTTGTATGTGACAGTTCCTTTCCTATCGAACCAGCTTACTGGTTCTGTGGCCAAGTATCTCAGCGCGCTGTTGCCAAAGAAATAGATGCATATGCAAGAAGGTGTAGGAAACCGGTCTGATGATCGTTTCTACAGGTCAGTTCTGGAATGTTGAGTTTATACTTGATAAAAAGTAACAAAAAGACAAATTAATTGAGACATCTTTCTGCTACTGCAGCCCTGGATTGTGTAGGAACAGACTCCTCTCTTTCTACAGTTGACATCACTTGCCAGCCAGAACCACAAGCAAGGACAGAACTTAAAAGCATCTAAAGCGTGTTCTTAAGCTCCTGCTGCTAATTCTACTTCTCCTTTCTTTCCAAAGATCTAGAATTATTAAAGGAGACTCACCTAAAATCTAGATCATGTTGGTCTGTAAGGAGTCTCAGCGAGTGGGAATTGCGAGCTGCTGCAGGAACGGGCCTATGTTTGAGGAACTTAAGAACAAAAGCAGTAGTTATCTAGACAAGAAGAGTATAAGAGACTAAACCAGACTTTAGTTACCAGATTTTTTTAATCTGATATATAGGTGATTTCCTTTCCAGTAAAGTGCATAACAGTCACAGTTCTAAGGATAAGGAGATAGGTGATTTCCTTTGGATCAGGGCGGATGCACCAGAATCCAGCGTTTCATTCACTAGAACAGGTTTTTAGAATCATAGGGGAGGGGCTGGACATAGATCTCATTCTAATTTATGATAGACGGAATCGGTTAATTGCACTTAATTGGCAATAATGTTTAATTACAAATCTCTACCTTCAGCACAACCTGAATTTGGGCTATAAACAGATTGTATGGGGTTAGTACAACCATGGGAAAGTTTAAACCTTCTTGCACTTTGTGAGAAATGTATAGTGTAGAACAAGTACTTTATTTCTCTGTAATCCCAAATTTTCTTCTGGAAAACAGCTACCTGATTTAAATGTGATTCCTCACAGTTTATGTGAAAGTTCTTTTTGCATTGCAAAGGTATTGTTTTACATTTCAGGACATAAACTTTAATTACCAAAATTAACAGGGGTAACAAAAATCTAGCAGTTATTAACTACCTTGCATTTTTAAAATGTATGTCTGAAAGTCCTCTTGTGAACAAAAGAGTAACAGTGTAATAAAGGTTACCTAACTCCCCATTTCAAGTTTATTACTTCAATAATTCTAAATTATACAAAATGACAATGTATTAAATCAAGTATAAGGTTTTTTTTGTTTATTATTCTGATTTTTTTAATTCAGCAGTTTAAGAAAGTGGCAATTTATTTTGTTTATAAAGTCCTATTTTCATCCATACACAAAAGTGCCTTTTAATTATTTTATTATCAAAATGATTTTGTAGGGCCCTAACACACTTCATGTTGGCTACTCTTGCACATACACTGTTAACGTTTCTCCCAGATCCTTCAGAGAGTTATGTTTTGCCAACCATGCTAGTAATAATTATTCAGCAATTAAATCCTCATACTTCCTTACTACCTCATCGAGCCCCTCTCTCCCGACAGTGAAAGAGCTATAAAGGGAGGTTCCACATCGTAAACAAGCTAGAACCTTCGCACCACCTCAGACAAACTGCTTACCTTGCTCATCGAACATGCGGGGAAAGGGGCCTACAGGGAGTCAAGGGGAAAAGACTCCAGCAAACAAATATTAATTACTGCTGTGTAAGTCAGGACAATCACTAGTGAGTTTGGAAGTAATGGGAGGAGTGGCTTGAAACTCAGTCAGTGAGTTACATCTCAAATTTAGTCCTTTCCCTCTTACCTTTTGCCCTGTGGTTTCTCACCTTAACTGAAGTTTAACATACAACACAGAAAACATAGCATCGTCTTCTAGCAAAAATACTATGATCTACCAAGCTTTCAGAATTTACTGCATATTATTAATACTGAAAGAGTCCACTCACATTGCTGTTAATTACTTTTTTCTTTTATTATACTGCAGAAGCATCTGAAGGCCTCAGCTGAGAGATACGCTTGACGTGCTACATTTGCTGCCTTACTACTTAGCAATCTAAGTCGGAATGACAGAAAACATAAAAGGTATATGGTTTATCTAAATATGAGAACTGAGATACAGGGAGGTTAAGTTACTCATTGTACTAGAAATCAGTGTGGGAGTTGGGTGAAGGCGGTGGAACCTGATTCTGGTGACCTGATGGAGCCCTGTCCACCACCTCACCTCTAGTGCAATACACTTCTTTGTCCGCTTCATGCGCTTACCTGCGTTCATCTGACTCTTTAGGAATCACTGGTGACACTATGCAATGGTTCTGGTGAACTGGTCGCTTGACCTTAATTCAGAATAATGTCATGGAGACTACCGTAGGGAAGAAAGCCAACACCTCCTCAGCTGTTAAGACTCTGGCCGTGAACTAAGCTGGGCCACTAATGTATATAACACATATACATATGTGCATGTGTGTGTAAAGGTGGAGGGGTCTGAAAGTTGTTTAAAACACTTTCCAGACAAAGACGCTTTTGAATTTAAGAAAGCCTTTGCAAATTCAACACAGACTAGTTAGGAAAGAAAATTACTTACATTCATTAAGAGATGAGTTGCTGGAAAAGAAGAAAGGTAAATAATGAGCAGTTGAACCCCCAGTGTCTTCTGACAGCATTAGGGAATTTGGAAACAGTTGTTCACAAACTAATTGTTGTGCCAGCTTCATCATCCCTAAGAGATCGTCTCTGATTTCCATTTTTCTCACAGAATTTCCACTGACTCTAAAGCAAGTGCATCAAGGAGAAGAACTGGGACCTACGTGTACAATACACATGTCAATGTTTCAGGCTTGACAAAGTTGTGTATTTAGTATAATTACAGCTAATAGCCTTCCAAGTCAAGGTTGAAGAAATTAATCACTTCAGTTGTTGACTGCTGAGGACATTTGCTATCATCTGTCAATGATTTATGAAGTCAGCTCCTGGGTGACAATGAAGATTTTGCTTTATATAACATTTGAATGCACACAAAGTATGTTATATGGTGGGATTATTATTCTTCAGTTTCTTTCATCATTCTTCTTATCTGGGTAATGAAAAGCTAGCCAGTCATCTGCCTAAGTATATACAAGATAGCACAGCAACAGCAACACAAATCCCTCACATTACTTAATCTTCTTTTTATTAGCCTTAATCTGATAATTAACACCAGCTGTGGTGATGGTCGTCCTGTGATGATTCCCATCTATATGAGTTACACTGAGGCCAGTAACTCATTCATCATAAGGCAAATGACTGCAGCTATGAGCAGGCTTTAGTCCTATTAGGGCTAAAAGGAAAGGATGTGATGTTGTATCAACCTGAAAAAAATGCAACTTTGATTTATACCAGTGTGGAATCCTCTGCCTGGCCCTTATTTTTAGTATCTGCCTTCGAATGAGTTTTCTAATAGGAAGCAGTGCCAAAAAGTCATTCTTGTTCCCTGAGACAGTTTGCTACTTGGACTACTTTGGTACTTGTCTGGACGTCTATTGTTCAGTTTCAGATTATGCCTTCAGTATTATATACCTGAAACACAGAAATGTGTTTCAAGTTTGATTTGGCTTTTGTTGTTTTAACAGCAGTTAGATTTCATTTGCCTATTACATACTTTCTGTAGTGGTATTCCTTCCTCTCCAGTTTACCAGATCTCACCCCTCTTAGTCAACTGAAAGTCTCCCTCCTCCATTATTCAAAAAAATTAAATGGGTTTTGGAGAGAAAGACTTTTGTTCTATTCTTGGTAATACATCAGGTAGGCTCAGTTTTTGAAATAATGTAAATACGTTAAATAATCTGTGTTCCAGCCCTGGATATAACTTCGAGACAGCAGTGTAAACTTCAGAAACTTTTTAAACTTCTAGGTCACATTCCTGTCTTTGGAAAATGAAAATGTCATTAATTATCAAATGGACAAAGTTTATGGAGAGAAGTACAATTCAAAAGTATCAAGGAGTTAGAAACTGAGGTCAGCAGTGTTTTAGTCATTACCATCTACCAATTTATTAGATCATAGGCTGTTCACTGGAGGATGGTGGCAAATCCAGCTTCTGGTGGATTTCACACTTTTTCTGCTTTTTCAAGCAAATGTAGCTCATATTTTCAAGCATGCCAATTCTTATTTGTGAATAACTTTCAGTTCTCTGAAAGTCTTCAGAAATTGAAAGATATGATACCATCTACTTCTAAGACACAGAATAAGCAGATGAGCAATTATGCAATATGTCTGCAAATTGTCTTTCAAAAGTTTTATATATATTGGTGATAAACTGTCAAATATCAGATGGAATACTGTGATCCAACCAAGTGTGTGGATGTCAGCTTCCAATGTGTTCTCTTTCGGAAGTCGTCAGCAGCATTTTGGGTTTTTTTTTTGCTTCTTTGGTCATCTATCTGCTTGGACTGCGTTGCTGGCTGGCCAAAGTAGGAAGTAGGAACAAGTGTCACCGCTTTGTTCTTTGAAGACATTTGTCCAATGATTTCCTCATAGCGCTGCGGCTGTCTTCTTTTGAAAATTCTGAAGGTATGTGGGAGGCCAATCTGAGCCCATTTCCCTTCCTCCGATGGAATTCACCACCAGTACTGGCTGTGAAGGGTGGTGGATGGGAGGGATGGGAAGAGGTGAAGTGGGTGGGACTTCTAGAAGAGGCAGAAAAGTTGGTCTAAACGTTCTTTTCATCTACTTTTAAGATGTAGCCTTCAGAAGTCTTCCTGTCAGAAATTACCTATCCCAGATCTATTAAAATATTTCTGTAGAATACAATTTTCACTTTTTGAATGGATACAATATTATACAATTTCATATGCTAACATTTAACCCAGTAATATTGTTCCTTGCTTATTGAAAACTTCCAGCAGTGTCTTCACTTTCATTTTCCATAGAATTAGTGGACTGTGATGCTGCATAATCAATACACTTCAAGATCCTTGGGAAATGAAACATTTCCACAGATGTGTTCCATAAATGTTTCGTTGCCAAACGGAATTTTGTCCTGGCTATCCCAACTGCTGTAAGAAAAGGACTTAAATTAGAAGTTTATATTTCATTAGAAATTCTGAAGTCTTGTATCTCCTCCTACTTTGCCAATTGTGGAATATTCACTTCTGGGAATATAGTGCTGTTGAAGCAGAGGTGGGTGTTCTACCCCAAAAATACTAATTTCATAATAGTGTTTTCTTGCGTAGTTACATTTAATCCATAGAGATTACACAGAAGATGTAAATTCAAGTTTTTTAGTATGACTGGGAGATTGTGTCGAAAGTCACATGTGACCTGAGTTCCATAGCTGTAAGAGCGAAAAATTATCACGTGATCAGCTTCCAGGACTGGGAAAACGATAAACTGCACATCAGTAAAATATAGATTCTGTGTGGGGAGGGAAGGTTAGGTTCTTCTCCGTTTTCACTAATTTTTAAATTTGTAGCTGTAGTCACCTGCTCAGTGTGAAGAAGAAATTTTTGTCATCTTTGAGTGGTTCCATTGGCCCTCCCTGCGAGTGTTGATAAAGCAAAACACTATACGATAGTGGTCAAGTCCCAGGAATGGCAATGTGTCACTGGTAATGATACCTGTTAGTGGTAATCTCTTTGGTGATGTATCACTGTCCTTCTTTCATTGATATGAACAAAATGAGGTTGTCTTTTGACCTGGTTAGTTATTGTTGTTCCAGATGTAAGTTTAAAGCCAAAGAAAGGAATAGGGCTGTTCTCTTCCTACTGGCAACGTTGAAGCTGTTAAAGCAATGGTTCCTCTTTTAATCATAATACCTTTGTATTCACTGGTAGATGAGGTACACCCTATTAAGCAGTTACATGACAATTCTTGAAGTTACAATAGGAAGTATAACTGTACACTGGAACTAAAATCTAAGTTTAAAATTCTTGTTATTTCCAAAGTAAAGTAAACATTGACATAGCATAAAAATTTTATTGATGGGTATGATAAACTACCTGATTAGCAGATGAAGGACAGATACTGGAAGTCCAATTTTACAGTAAGAAACCTTTCTCTGGTCATCTTTTAGCATGTACAAATATGAGTACATATATTCATTTTAATATTCTTAAATAACGTTATTTTCTTGGTCAACACCACATTTTTATGGCTCTTACACCACATATTACAGATTCATAATAATGTGAAACACTGATTTTCAAGTTCCCTGAGAAGCACAATCTGACCTGGTAAATGTCAGCAAGATTCTTGATACTAAAATATTTCCATTACACAGGTGACAAACACTTTACTGCACCACATTAGCACATTACAAGATCATTTGCTTTAATTAATTCATTAACAGAGATCATATTCTTTCTTTTAAGTTAAAGATAGACCACAGTAATGTTATATTCAGAGTCCTACCTTTATTTTTGCTATGCCAAGTGATTTTCCATCTGTCACAGAACCTAACACAACTTTTAGCAAGACGTCTCAAAAGTCCAGCCATTTTCTGTTTGGAGAGCAAGCTTGCTAGGTCCAACACAAACAACAAGTATGGTAGAGTAGGAGAAAATGACATTGCTTCCATGATCTCTCAGAATTCTTTGAATTTATAAAAAAGGAGGTAATTAAGGCGAACTAGCTAGCAATTTGTGTTAATTTCTGAAGACTTTTACCAAAATCCCCACCTGAAATCTACTACAGAAGCTAAATGGAATAGACAATGTACTTTTTGATCAAAACTTGACCAAGTAATAGAATGCAGAGCTTAAGATTATACAGTCTGTGTTACTGGGACCAAATCTAAAAGCAAGGGGGCTCCCGGCTTTTCTTAATGCTTATATTAATAATCTGGAAAAGAACTTGGATGCATACTAGAGGAGCTCCAGATAAAGCAATGATCTTTAGATAAGTGAAATCAGGGAGAACTGTGAGAAACTTTGACTTATGTTAAATTTGGTGAAAGGTTTACACAGTGGCAAGTGAAGTAAACATTGGCACATGTAAGTTGAACTGGCCTGGAGTTGTGAACTACTGTGAAGCATTTTATCTCTCAGGGGTTCTCAACCAACTGTGGCAACTGAAGAAAGGGAGCCAGGTACCACACAGAGAGCTCAATTAAATCCTTTTACAAATCAGCGACTAAGATATCAGAATGCGTAAGGACTGATGTTGAGCATGAAGAATATCCTACTGCCTTTACATTAATCGGTAGTATGGTCTCAGCTGGAATAGTGTGTGCAAGCAGCCCCCCCCCGAATGATAGCTGCAAGACAATTAGAACTTCTGCTCTCCCCATTCTGTAGCAAGGGAACAAGGGAGTATAAAACTACCAAGACGTGAAACTGAAAAACCCTTTGTTATTGTTGTTGGACTTTTCTCCCCCTTCCTCCCTGCCCCCAGGTCAGCAAGTCCTAACGCGGAAAATTCAAGATTCAGAAACAGATTTGGCAGTTATATGACTATTAGTCAGGCAGGCAGTAGTAATTTTGGAAGAGGTTATGGATATCATGCTTTCTTCCTTAAACTAATCTTGTATAAAATTTTCTGTGTTCCTTTAACCTTTAGATTGCCCTTGTATCTGTCTGAGGAAACAATAGCAGGAAAACAAATATATCATGGAAAAATTGCCTTAATTCTAATGTCTTTAAAATCTGATTGGGTTATTCTGAGAAAATGGCTTTTCTAAATCTAACTAGCTGCTTCATACTAATGTGATAGTTACTGGAGAAACTGAACTTTCAATGAGATATAGGCCTCCTTTCCTGCTAGTTTCACTAGTGATTTGTTGAGGAAAGTGAAATCATAGGGTACGTACCTCCAGGGCAACCCTGCTCTGCAAAAGTGGTCAGGTGAAGGACATTGAGGGAGTTGAGGATTTGTGACTTTGTGCACTAGGTCTCTAAGGGCAGCCTTATAATCACAAACTATGGCATTGCCAATGTCCGGGAGCTTTTGGATTGCCCAGGACAGGAGGGTTCAAGGCCATTGCTTGCAGTTCTCAGGATTATGAAATCTGATGTCAGTCTATGGCGCATTTCCCAAGTCCATAGGAAAGAATATAGAAAATATATGAAAACCTGAGTTGAAACCGTTGCAACCAAGCTTTTGTCCTTGCCTGAAGAAGCTTGGCTGTATCAAGCAGTCTAGATTCAGCTGGAGCTCTCCCAAAGCTACCTTCACAAATGAGTTCCCAGTTGTTATTTGTGGCTCCCAAGACTTCTAGCTATTCAATACCCTATCAAGTCAGTACACTTATGGAGAAACAATGAGTCTAGAAACTTTAGGAAATACAGATGAAATAAGTTTTGAAGTCAGGGCATCCAGTGTCAATTTAATTTCAAATTTTCTAAATTAAACTTCTTGATTAGCTTTTTTTTCCATTTTTTGTCATAGAGAATTTTAAAACATAAACTTTTCAAAGACAATTGAAAGTGAATTTCCTCCCTAATGGACAAGAATCCATTGATTTTTTTTTTTTTTCCCAAGTCAAATTTGGTCAACATTCTCTGAAGGAAAGTATTTATTCTGATGAACTTGTATTTTCAATGAGTTCTACTTTTTCTGTTTGTATTTGCAAATAGTGGATGTATTTAGGTCTGCTCAGTACTTCATCTGCTGAAGTGATGTCTTGCTCTCGGCTATTTTTAATTCTTTCCTTTGATACAAAGGTAGTGCATGCTTTCATCTCTGTGGGTAAGATCACACACATATTTAATGAGGATACAACAAAGCCCCAGCTATGATTAATAATTGTCCCATATCACCAAACTGTCTTGTCCCCACGTGATTTCTTAAATTATAGTAAATATACACAGCAACTTCAACTGTATCAGTGAACCAGGAGATATATGTCAGCATTTTGATTCATCAAATTTTAAACCACAGTGCAGTTTCAGCACTAACATGGAGTCTAAAAACAGTTTAAATATTACATCGTCTGCCATACCTGTGCAGAATTCAAAGCACTTTTAAATTACTACAGAACTTTCATTTGTTGTGTTCCAATGCTTCAGTGTTTCCTGGTGGAAACTGGTAAATTTTGGAGCCCACTTCTAGAAAAAAAGGATACGTATTTGTATATCAATAATACCATGCCCAAACCATAGATGGCCTTGCAATGCCTAAAAGGCAATACTGTCTCCTAGTATAGAATTGTTTTCAATATTTATGCTCATACTTCATAATCCCACAGAATTTCTACTTAAAAGGAAACTCTGATTTGTAATTAAAAAAATGATGAGAATTGACAAGGAGGAGGACAAAACCGTATCCAGACACCACTGAGGCCAGTGTTTTCCATTTAATTGATTTTTGTCGGACCTACTAAAGCTCAGAAAAAGCATAGATTAGTTGTAAGAAATATGTAGTTCACAACATTAAAATGAATTTTTTGAATGCAATATATGGCTACTTTCCGTAAAGGACTGAAAATAGTCACCCTGAAGGGAAAGCTGTAGATGAAAGAAGGAAAGATAGTTCAAGGCTGTACTGGGCCTGGCTGGGATGGAGTTAGCTTTCCTCATAGCAGCCCCTATGGTGCTGTGCTCTGCATTTGTGGCTAAAACAGCGTTGACAGCACACCAGTGTTTTGGCTATTGCCGAGCAGTGCTTGTGCAGCAACGAGGCTTTCTCTCCAAACCACTCCTTCCCAAAAAGGCCAGTAGGCTGGGGTGGGCAAGAGACTGGGAGGGGACAGAGCCAGGACAGCTGACCCCAACTGACCAACAAGATATCCCATACCATATGATGTCATGCTCCGCAATAAAAGCTAAGAGGAAGGAGGAGGAGGCGGGGGGGCATTCATAGTTCAGGCATTTGTCTTCCCAAGCAACTGTTACGAGTGCTGAGGACCTGCTTTCCGGGAAGCGCCTGGGCACCTGCCTGCTGATGAGAAGTAGTGAATGAATTCCTCTTTGTGCTTTGCATCCACGTGCAGCTTTTGCGTTTCTTATTAAACTGCCATTATCTCAACCCATGAGCTTGTCCATCTTATTTTCTCCCCCTGTCCTCTTGAGGAGGAGGAGTGAAAGAGCAACTGAGTGGGGGTCTGGCAGCTGGACAAGACCAACCCACCACAAGGGCACGTATCTTACTTCCACGTTTTTTGAGTTGTTTCGTTGTTGTTTTTGCAGAGATAGTGAAATCGGTAAAGGAAGTTTGTGTAATCTGAATGTCTTTTGGATTTGGGAGTTTAAATAAAGTAAACTGGATTTCCAAATCTTTTGACATTCACCTTTTGTTCCTTGCAAATCAAAGCTATTATACCTTGTACAGCTATCCCTAATTCTCTTAATTTAAGGACTGTCTGCTTCAGGTCACAAAAGAAATTGTGATTTACAAGGTTAGCTGACTAATTGGCTTGGTTCAGACAGGAATGTCGATCCTCATTTTGCTTCTAAAGACATTAAGTCATATGCTAAGATGCTTAATCCAGATCCACTGAATTTCTCATGTATTCAACTCAGTCGCCAAAGTGGCATATTGTCTGTCTTCATTTCACACCCTTTGCATTCGGATTATGTGACATGGGAAGCGGACATTGTTGATCTATTACTGTTTTCTGCAGGTGCTTCTCTTTCCCTCCCCTGTGCTCATTGTCCCATTCATTGTTTTGTTTGTTTTCCTCTTTCAGGAGAGAGTACTCAGAAGGCATTACTTCTGAGTTTCCACATGTAATGGTGTAATGGCACAGTTGTGTTCATGATATTGCCAAAAGGACCATAATTTAACCCAAGAGATATTGACATTTCCACTTGCTGGAATGACTAACAGCTAGCAATGCTTTTGATGCCAAAGACAATTTTCTGTGTACCAGGAACAGGCATATACACTTCAAAACTCCCAGTGTAGGACTTCAGAGTGCCACTAAAACTTGCTTGCTGTGCACCAGGACCCCCAGAGACTTTTCAGCAGAGCTGCCCCCACCCAGTCGGACCCCAGCCTGTACTGCTACTTGGGGTTATTCAGTCCCAGGTGCAGGACTTCACATTTACCATTGTTAAACCTCACGCAGTTCTTGCTGGCCCAGCCTTTCGGCCTGGCAAGGTCCCCCTGTATGGTGGCTCTTCCTTCTGACATACTGACCTGCGTTGGGTTTACATAGCAAGGTTTTGGTAGCCGGGAGGGTGCTGCAGGGGTGGCTTCTGTGAGAAGACAGCAGAAGCTGCCCGCATGTCAGACAGACTTCCAGCTGGCTGCAAGACAGACCCACCACTGGCCAAAGCTGAGCCAGTCAACAGCATTGGTAGCACCTCTGCGAGAACATGTTTAAGAAAGGCTGAAAATGCTGCGTAGCAGCTGTGAGAGGGGAGTGAAAAAATGTGAGAGAAGCAACTATGCAGACACCGAAGTCGGTGAAGAAGGAGGGCAAGGAGGTGCTCCACGTACTGGAGCAAAGAGTTCGCTGCAGCCCGTGGAGAAGATCCTGGTGACACAGGTTGTCCCCCTGCAGCCCATGGAGCACGACACCAGAACAGCTAAAGTTCGGTCCTGAAGTTCAAACACTGTTGTGTTTCCCTACCAGATAAATAATAATATTTTGTTTTGCACTTGGTTTTACCACCTTGTTTTAAGTTACACTGAAATTAGTCTTTTCTGCTTTGTCTCAAATTTAACTGTGACTGTAGAGTTTCTTTGACTCAAGCAGCTGACTATTTGCCAGGGGGACACACGACACACTCACCCAGAAAACAGTCAGGAGTCCTAATGTAACTCTGCATAATTACAGAGAATATACAAAACCCTGCTTCCCCTAAACACAAGGAATACACAGCTGGCGACACTTTTCTTGCCTGCAGCCCGATGGCATTTCAGATCCTGACCTAAAGGCTTTCTCTTCAACCTGTTTTCAGGGTTGCGTCTCATTATTCTCAAGGTCACTGCTCCCATGTATGCATAAGGCTTTTTGTACTCCTTCTCTCTGGTTTCTGACCTTTCTTCGTTGTTACACTTAAAGCCAACTCTCGAAAGAGTGACTGACCAATTCCGCAGCCTTTCTAATTACACTTGGAGTTTCATTTTGGACAGCGAGTTTGTGTCTGTGTTTTGTTTTGAGATCCCCTTTTTCTTACATTTTAGCACAAAAAGGAAGTTCTTGCATTTTCAGTGCTCTTAATGCAAAACAGTCTGTATAGAAACTTAATCTTTTGATACCTATGGGTATTAATCACAGTTTTCACACCGTAGTTATTCCCTTTTGTGGCTTTTCCAAAAGGAAAAGCTGCAGGAGCAGAAAGAGCTGCTGGAGGAACAATTATCTGGAATCATGTTTCTGCAGCTCAACTTACGACCCTTGCAGCTGCTAAATACCAGCTGAGATACAAAACACCAGACAAGGAATGTAAGTTATATTGTGACACATGCAGAGAACAGACAGACTGGACTCCTAGTGTATCTAAACGATGAATGTGGAAGATCTACTCAAGCAGAATAATCTGGCTATTTCTGAGGAAAAGAGTGGGTCTCAATAGTTTGACGTAAGTAACTGCATACGTAGATCAACTCCAACTAGGGTCTCTGAGAAGCTGTGTCATACCTTCAGTGTTGAATGAGGATCCAGACGAAATAGGCTGAAAAATGCAAGGGGTTACATTCAATATTTACATGCTTTTTTACATATACGGATATACCCTTAAAGACTGCTTGTAGTTTTATTCGCTAGTGTACTGCATAACCCTCATTACCTTTTCGGAGTGTATGGGGTTGCCGTCTTAGCTATCTTTTTTAAAGCACCTACCGGTGCTGAACCTGAACAATTACTGTACTTCTTGCTCATGAAAAACAAAACCAGAAAATGGAAAGCTAGCAATGTAAATACAAAGTAAGTGGCATCGTCTCTGGAGATATTAAAAAATTTTACTGAGTCCAAATCAAACCCATTATTTCTTCCAGCATCTTAGAAGCACGTATAGACACAAACATACACACATATATGTTTTATCTGTGACTAATTTCACCCTTGAAGCTTATAAGTTTTACAGTTTTTTCTTTATTTTTGATGCTTGATCAACTGGAAACACAGAAAAGAATAGTCCACAAGAAAAAGCTAGACTTGAAAGCGAACTATTGTCAAGGTACACATGAAATCCACTGGAATGAAAGAAGATGATGTTCCCACGCTTGGAGTTCAGCCCTGCAAAAGCTGCAAATGTTGAGGTAACAGCTAGAAAATGAGGAACATATGGTTCATTTTGTGTTTGTTTTTTTTTGAGCATAAATGTCTGATAGCTAGTATTATGGTTAGTATTGGTAAATGGAACAAAGTCAAGTTAAGAAATTACAGACTACCCTTTGGAAAATGAGTATAGAGGATGGAAACATGCAAATGTATTTAGAAGCAGGATGGTGACTTTGTAGTTCAGTGACCCCTGTCTTGTCTCCACACAGGATTTCTAATAAATTGTTCTGAATTGTTCTTCTGACCACTTGCCAAGAAGATAATACTATTATCACCAGGTCCCAAATGGCTCTGCAGTAACAATGTCATAGTGAAACTATTAGTGGAATTACTGTGTCAGAAAGGCACCTCACAAGCTCAGGACAGTCTGTGGCACAAGACCTGAAACTACCTTGTGATCCATCTTGGCAGTTCTGTCTTATTTGCCAGCTATTAGTTTCAACTACAACTTCTGAGCAATTGCAACATTACAGACAAATACTGACATCAACGTCCACGACCTGAAAGAACTCCTGGGAAACCAGGAGGGAATCGCAGACATTCTCTTGTCTTCTTAGCTCAGCTGCCATAGGGCCTGGTGACCTCCAGATCTAGCAAGGGGATGATAGTTTCCAGCATGTCTGTATCTACTTATCTCCACTCACAGATTACACTCTTACAATATGTTTTAATGTCATAATACTAGAAGACAAGGTGGGATAAAGAAACATGGAGGTAAAATGAGAATCTCTGGTGTAGGGAGGAGTAGCTCCATGCACTGGTCGGTGCTGGAGGCTGGCTGGCTGGAAAGCAGCTTTGCAGGAAAAGGCCTGGGAGTCCTGGCGAACAAGTCGAACTTGAGCCAGCAGCGTGTGCTTGCAGCGATGACAGCCAGCCCCTTGGGCTGCCCCAGGAAGAGCTCCGGCAGCAGGTTGAGGGAGGTGATCCTCGCGCTCTGCTCAGCGCTGGTGAGGCCACATCTGGCGTGCTGGGTCCAGTTCTCGGCTCTCCAGTACAAGAAGGGAGCCTGCTGTAGGTGATGCCGCTTGGGCAGCGGGGTCAGGCGAGGGGTCAGACTAGGTGATTTCAGGAGCTGCCTTCCAACCTAAATGATTCTCTGATTATGAGATTCTGCAAAGAGAGACATAGGTGTACTTGAGGAGGTCCAGTGAAGGACCATGAAAATGATTTACTTGGAGAGCCTGACATACGAGAAGAGACTGGGACTGTTCAGACTGGAGAAGAGAAATCTCTTTTTAATACGTATAAATACCTGCGGCGGGGGATGGGCGTGGGATACACACACACACACATAAAGGCGATAGAGCCAGACTTTTCTAGGTGGTAACCAGTGACAGGACAAGAGGCAGTGGACACAGATTGCTACACAGGACATTACTTTTATATGTAAGAAAAAACATTTTTACTGTAAGGGTGATTGAACACTGCGACAGGTTGCCCAGAGAGGCTGTGGCACCTCCATTCCTGTCTACCCGATTGGACATGGCCCTGAGCAACCTGCTCTGGTTGACCCTGCTTTGAGAAGAGTGGTTGGACTAGATCTCCAGAGACGCCTTCTAATGTCGACCATCCTGCTCTTCTGTGATGTTGTGACTGGAGTAGAGTAAAAGAAAATAGAAAACCCAGGCAGTCCTGCTGTAAGTGGGAAAAAAAAAAAAAAGGGACTGTGTAATGGGTAGAGATGATATGGACTTATTAGGGAACTGTGGCATAGGGATACAGAAGGTTTCTGGCAAATCCATAAAGAGGGGAGTGGAAATCCATTGGAGGAACTAATAAGAATAGGTGAAAGGGAATACAGGGGACTACGACAGGGGACAGAGGGAAGGTATGGTGCATACACAGAATCTAGCATGAAGAGATTGGGGGAGTACCTGCAGTTTTAGGCATGCGGAAAGGAGGTGTCCAGAGTGTCATTCTGTTCTTAAAATGATGGAGATAGGCAGTAAGGGAGCATATAGGTGTCTCATACGGCACAGCAGAAGAATGTGGGGAATCTCGGGCCAGGGGGTATTTTGGTTGAGGCCTCATAAACGCAATGGTACGGATGAGTCATTTAAGTATCGGAATATTAGCTAACTCAGCCTTACTGAACCATCTTAAATAGAGGAGGATTGTGATAAGAAGGAGAACAAGTTAGGGTAGGGGTTTGTAGGCTTGGCAGGATGAAGGCAGCAGGCTTCATTCACAGATAAAGAGCTGAATGCTAGGCAAGTAAAACACGGGATATAGGCAACAGACACAGAAACAGACCAGATGGATTAACAGGTGGTGTGGGCACAGCACAAGGAAAAGATGGGTAGAATACTGATAGAAGGAAAAAATATGACCAGATTCAGTAAAAGTTAGCTGAATTCCAGTTCAGGCTACTAAATTTCAGAAAGCAGAACCACAAGTCCGTATGGGACTTTTGCTGTTGATCCAGAACAGTTGCCAAGACCTGAGTTAATACGGGGCAAGCAGTAGATGAGACAAGATTCAGTGGTTTGGCTTATCAAAAATCTTGATGACTGCTTAGGTTTAGTCTAGACTTAGAAAGGCCCTTCAATCTGTTTTGTGTGAATTTAGGACAGTAGCTTCCCAGAGCTGCTGTGTAATGAAGGACATAGGATTTTAGGATAGACACAGGCCAAGAAGCTGAATCACTACTGCCTCCTCTACAGAGGCTGTAAGTAGTAGTGCACAATATGCTTTTCATCTAAACACTGGTCTAACACCTTTAGAAAATGAAATATAGATGAACTGTAAAGCCTGTTAATGCTATGCAGTTAAGGAATGCTGAAAGTCTTTTAGATAGCCTTCCCCCTCGCCCCCAAATTAAAAATCACCAGTTCCTGCAGGCCAGACAAGAAGATAAAAGAAAGACAGAAGAGATAATTGTATGTAGATAATTAGCACAGTTTTCAATAAGAAGCTGAAGTTGGAAGCGGTTGTTTCCCGAGGGGTGAGTTTTCTGCCACCTGTGCTGTGGGACAAATCATACTCTGCTGATTCATGTGAGTAGCCCTTTCTAAGTCAATACTTGTGTAGTCCCATTTAAGAAAATTTTCATCTGAGTCAGGATGTAATTCCACAAACAGTGATAATTCCTGGCACTTTGGTTGTCTTAATGGAGGTGTATACAGGAATATAATGTTTTGCTTGCTGATGGCAATCTTGAGTTTTATTGTACCTGTTATTTATATCTTGTATTTTCCTCTATTTCTGTTATAACTCAGATTATTCTGTGCTATATAAAGGCAAGACATTCCAGACAGGAAGAGTGAAGTTAGTTTAGCTACCAACGGTGTATTTTGGTATTTCAGTATATCAGGGATGCCTGATTTTTTTTGTCTTATATTTGGGGAATTTGACATACACTTTTTTTGCTTCTCTTTGTTTTTCATTTTTATATTGATCATGGTGTTTAAGTACATGATCTAATTTGCTAAACTTATTCATGTATAGAGGACCATGATGGTGCAAACCTTTTACCTTATAGTGTAAAACTACTTGGGGAAAAAACCTCCTCTGTGGGATATTATCACGTATAATGCGGTAGTGGTGTGTGTGCGCTGCTATCCCATGCTTCTCAAAGAAAGACATCTCAATGCCTGTCACTGTGACATAGCGTAGATAGTGGGTTTTCAACTGTCTCATCAAAATATTTTTGATGCTGGTGAGACTCTTATAAAATAAACGTAAGCCTATTAACTACAGACATATTCTTCTTAGCTGTTAGTTGAAGAAACCTCAAATTATGTTCAGCGGCAGCTGAGGATCAACAGACTGTGATTTGAAGACCACAACTGTACCATGACCTTTAAACTAATATGCTAGCATCAGTCTAAGTACACGTCATTTTTCATACCCATATCCAAGATGGCTATTGAGCACAGCCCTATGGCTGCCTATAGGTACAATGATAATTCTACCCTTTGAATGCAAGCTACTTAAAATCAAGAATATGTCTACATCACCTCTCTCATGCAGCATGACATCTGCTCAGAAACATTCATATAAAACATCTTTTCCATTATGAAATACTGATTGAGTAAAATAAAATACTTCATGGGCAGAAATAGGTTTTCTCCATATTTCAAAAAGAAAATTAGTAAATATTTTGTTTTGATTTTGTCATCTCAGCTGAAACAGAAAACTCTAAAACAATATGTTTCAGCCTTACTGAAATAAAATGTTTTCATAATTTGCCATATAAAATGTGGATGATACGGTATTGTTCACTGAAAATATTTTATTTTTTAAAGTGAGTTAGTATATAGCATGTAATCATCCACATGATTATTTCTATTTCCAAAAAACTTTTTGAAAATACTTTTCATTGGAGTTTGGAGTTTCAAAGTTCAAAACTAACAGTTTTCCAGGGAAGAGAAACCAAACTGGTTGTGAGCAATTTACAGAAACATAATATATAGGGAAGGGAGACAAAGAGCATGCAAGTATCCTTTTTTTTTCCTCCTGATTCTTTGCTTTTCTCTGCCTTTCCCCTGTTAAGAGCTGCTTGTATTTCATCAACTGCTTCACTACAGTTCCTCTTACTTTACAAGATCGGATTTTCTCCCTTTTCTTCCTTTCTGTTTTTTATTTTGTCCTTATCAGGACTTCTTTTTGCCGTTGCCCCAGTTTTGGGTATCTGAAACATCTATTTCATCCCCACAGTACTAACTGGCTACTTTGGGATGGACAGTAACCCCACAAAGTTCTGCAGAAATGCCGTGGTTAAAGTTCTAATCCTCACCATGTTTAAACAACAGGCATCTATCTAAAACTGAGGTTATTGCAAAGCTGCATTAAGAATTCACAGTTTTGATCTATTTTTATATCTTCCCTATGATTTTATAGTTACTGTCTTAATGATCTCACAACAACTACTCTCAAATAACCATTTTTTTTTCTTCAAACTTGCTTGAACTATTTAAGGAGAGATTTAGCCTGTCAATAAACATTATGTCTCAGCTCAGCAACCCATGGAAAGATTTTTTTTTCCTCCCAGGGTGATTAGCAGATTTTTGAATAGCAGTTAGTGCTGCTGTTTGTATTGTCCTGGCGACAGGTGATGGCAATTCAAAAAAACTAACTCATAGCCTGTAACAGATAATACCCTCATTGTCGAGAAACGGTCTTGTTCCTGAGGGTGGTTCAGGGTTCAGTCTCTGCTCCAGACCTTGCCCTGTCTCTCACTTTCCTTCCTCCATCCTTTCTTCTCTGACAGTAGAGGACGCACAGGCAGAGTACCTGTGAAGCCCTCACTGTCCATGCCTGAATCTGCAGGAAAACAATTACACTTCCTGAAGCCACCTTTACAATTTTCGTAGGCTCAGCTGGGGAAATTAAAACTGGTGAACAAAACCAACCTCCTTTCATTATCTGTTCTCCAGCTCTGCCACCATAACAGCAAATTCTTTAACCTCCCTACTGCCATGGTGGCTGCCACGGCCCTGAGGCACCGCCAGCCCTGCCTGCCTCTGCCCAACCCCTGGGGCTCCCCCCACCCTGCCCAAGGCCCAGGACCC
>JAVKLA010000047.1:4534794-4550714 GCA_034782735.1 Sagittarius serpentarius
CCCCCACCCCGGCTGCCCCGCTCCTGGCTGGGGCGGTGGGACGGGCCCCGGCTGCCAGGCCCGGCCCTGATGGAGCCGTGGGGAGGCCCCGCGAAGGCACTGACAGTGCCCTTCTCACATGAAGCGTGCAGAGGTGAATGATGTTGTCAAAACTCTCTGCGGAGAGCAATTGCTGTGTGCCTGATGAAGCAAACAAAGTCTTTGAAGCATCTTCTCATGCGTTTTAGTTCTCCAGTGCTCTGGATGAAAAGGCTCTTCACTGTGAGCCTCGTAAGTCTTACCTCTGAGCGCCTGTCAGGCACACATTTCAAAATGCCGCAGGAACTGGACTGCATTTGCGGAGAAAATACATGTCAAACCTCATCTTTCTGCAACTGGTTTAGCTTATTCCTATTCAAGAGTGGGTTATGCCTTAATTATCCTTAATTATCTTCTAAAAATAACACTTGAAAATTCAAAAGAACCCTCCCAAATATATCATGTTTCTCCGACTCGGTGTCTTTTCCAAACATTTTTTCTAGTAGTGCTGTTTGATTTAATTTGTGAATTCCTTAATGTAAACTCTGCCAGTGTAGCTCAATGGAAAGATCTTGTGTAATTTTGTTACATAAACAGTAATTCTCTTGCGGCATATATTCTCTCTCCCTCTGCCTCTCCCACTAAATATGTGGTCTCCCATATATGTTTGTATGAATATATTCATTGGGTGTTTCTTGTTTTTCTTAAATGGTTGATAGTTCTGGGCCTCATAGGAATAATAGCTCTTTTCACGGCAAAGGGATACCATTGTACTGATAATGCAGGAGTGCAACAGCACCTGTACAATACCTCTTCCTTTCTGATTCTACACTAGACAAGTATGTTTCCATCTAATAACGAGGATTTATGATCACTGAGTCAAAGGCAAAGCTGAAATATGCCAGTGAGTAGCATGGCCAAGTAGAATACGGGACAGAGATTCAAGATGCAAATAGCTATTTCAGAAGCAAAACATATTCACAAGGTCCTTGCAGACACTGAGAAGTGCTATCAGGGCCAGTAACTGCAGGACAATTTCACTAGGAAGGCCACTGGGATGTTCAAAGCACTCACGTTTTCCATAAGGCAGAGTTACCTAAGAATCAAGAGCCTTGGGAACCCATCCCAAGTCCTCGGCTTCCTGTAGGGATTCAGGCTCTGGAGGCGGCAGCTGAGTTCTGGTTAGTACGGGGATTCCTGAAATCCTTGAATTTCACATTGAAGCTAGAAAAGCCACAGTGGCTGCTTGCCCTGGAGAAACATGATGGGGGAGCACAGCCTGTCTGGCACAGCTTTCCCCAGCCTGCGGACCCCAGAAATCTGCCAGAAATCCAGGCAGGATTTGCTGTCTTCCATCTGGCTGGTTCAAAGTCTAGCCATCTGGGCAAAGAAACCCATCTTTTTAGCTTCTTTTATAGAAAAAAAAAAAGCAGATTTAAACACTTTTAAAAGAAGTTTAAAATGAACACTGTAGTGTGCCCATCAAATAACCTACTCAGCTCAAATTGCGGTACTTTGACCTATTTGTATTGCCCATTCATTCTGACGTTCACCACTGGGACTAGATAAGTGTTTGGGATTCATTGTTTCTAATGTGGACATCAAACACGAGGTCTCTAGAAGTGGAGGGAGAGTTTCTGTCTGTTGCAGACAGTATGATTTACCTGCAGGCTCTGTGCCTGGCGTTGTCTTTGTAAGGATCTGTCACTGGAGAGATCTGCCAACATGCTGCCCTTTTACAAATCTCCCAGGCCTTTCTCAGGTCAGAAATGTCCTTACAAAATGGATACTTCCATGTTTTGACACTCTTTACATCAGAATACAGGCAAGGTTGTGACATGAAGCTGACTGATGCCCTGCTAGCTTTTGTGTCAAAGTGTTGGGGGGCCTAGGGTGCCCACGTCCATAGCTCTAGGGCAGCCCAGACTGAAGGCTGTTTTGGGTATCCCAGATTTCCTGCATGGAACTCGGAATTTGGCCAGCTTGGGGTTTCTGATTCCTCAGGCTGGACCCAGGAAATGTCAGGATGCCAACTGGAGCAGCTTGGGTATGCAATTTTGACAGGGTGAATAGGCTCATTTCACAAAACTGACAGCTGCATTACTTTAGAGGATAGCTAGTTTGGACATGCAAATACTACTGTAAGTAAGAACAAACATGGGTAGCTGCTATGGTTTAAAAGATAACGAAAAGAGGCAACAAAACATTTTTATGAAAGCAGTACCTGTCCACAAGTCTAACCTTAGGGAGTAGTGCACTGGGAGGGAGGTCTGGCACCACTCGGAAGCGTGGACGCCCTGGAGACAATCGTGGCTGACAAATCCTGTGTTGTGGCGAGAAAGAACCACACTTACAAAGACCAAACCAGCAGTGCGCTGGACAGATGTTGAGACTGAGTGATGAGAGAATCATAGCAAGAAACCTTTGGGGCTGACTACTGATTTAGATAGGACAGTAACTAGGAAGGTAGAGATACCCTTGGTATTAACTCTATCTGTCTTGAGGGAAAAAGAGATGTGTCAAAGTTAGCTGGTTCCATCATCATTTTCAAGCCAATGGAAATAACTCACAGGTCACTAAAATTTACCTAAATGCTTCTGTAACAAAGTAGGTAATGCTTACTTTTTGCCTTTGAGATAACAGCATTTCTGAGCTTGTAGACACAGCTTGAGAGATGAACATTTAGCAAGTTGACTGAAGCATTTGTTATAATTATTTCATGCCATGAATAATCTTTCAGACAAGAAAATTTTGAAAAGGCAAGACTTGGAATTTTCCATTTTTGCAAGATTCCTTTGAATGGCCAATACGAATATGTATTTAAAAGTATGACAGAATTGTCAGTGTTATGGATAATTTGTAGCAAAGGAGCATTCTACAAACAAAAGGAAATAGCACCTGTACCTACGTCATGCATAGATGCCCATGTAAATAAACTCTGATTATAAAGTCTGATTATTGCATGTATGGCAAGAATCCTGGTAGGATGATGAAGATTTGTGTAGGGGACCCTTAAAATAGAGGCTGAGTAACCTCATTGCCTACACTCCCCCACAAAAGCAAGGTGTAAATTCAATTTTAAGGAAAGCTAACACTTTTCGTTCTGTTTTAAAGTTCTGTTTTAAAGCAATTTCTTACCTGGCAGATGGGTAATTTTGTCTTCACTTACATCTGTCGAGGTGCAAATTAATTTTCGCTCCACACTGCAAGTTATCCCTTTTTTGTAACAGAAATTCTAACAGTAAGATACAAAATCATTTCTATGCTTGGACAATGCTTTTACTGAATGTAGAAATGTGTTGGACTCTGCAAATACAGAGTTGTTTTGTATTTGTGCTATTCTAATACTAATACTATACCCAGAAGGATAAAAATATTTATATTTGTACAGGTGGTTGAATGTTTAATATTTTTTACTTTTCCTTGGAGAGAGAAATTATACTTTGTTGTATTAGTAGTAGTAGTATCACTTAATATAGTTAACTTTTAGATGGAAGTTAGTTGCTTCTGGAAGTAATCATGCAGTTAATAGTATATAGAAAGGCAACTTTCTCTTTGAGATGGTTGTTAGTTATGATTAACTGTATTTTTTGACATGCGCTCCGTCATAAGGCATTGGTATTAACGTGTCGTGTGACATTTTTTACATCAGGAATATCTGCTATTGTGTAGACATTCCAAGATTTTTCCTTTTCTACTTCAAAATGTGCCCTGTCTATTTCTCAGTTACACACTTTAGCATTAAAAAAATGAAATTTCAAAATTTAAACTTGCACTATTTAGAACGGCTAAATTTTTTTCACTGTAATAATAATAAAAATTTACCTAATGTCACAATTTTTTTTTTTTTCAAACAGTGTTCTAAGAATAATTGTTTTCAATATAGCTTTTATTTATTGTCTTATGTTTTTCACGGTGGTATCGTGCTGAAAACAGTATTACAAGAAATTCAAAACAAAATCAAATGATGCAAGAATGGAACAAGAAAACATGTACCTTTTTTGTCTCTAAACAATTTGGCCTTATAATAACCATGAATGAAAACTGCCTGCGTAGCTTTATATATTAACATTAATTAGAAGCACAAAATTTGATAGATTTAAAAAAACCGCAAACAACCCTCTATTTTCCCAGAAACTTACATACTTTTGTAACTTTGTGCATACTGAATATACTAAAACATATATTAAATTAAACATGATTTAAATTAATTACACTAGCATACCAGAAATTGCATGTTTTCTCAGCGGAAAAATGCACTTTGTGGCCCTGACAGCATAGCTGGCACAGGCAAACAATACTTTTTTATAAATAGAAACATATTTTAGTAACACAGATGCCAATGAAAATTAGTCATAATTTTACCTAAGTCGGTGAGGGCACATTTTTTTCTATCAGAATAAACGGTAGGGACGGTGGGCCTTACATCCATTAAAATTTTCTGCAGGCAGACATGCTAAATCTTAGTAGTTATTTTAATGCAGAATGTAGAAATGCCTTAAAATTACAAATTATGCTAAAAAAGTAATTACTGAGTCTGAAAGACGCTTAACTGATGTTTTAGATACAGCCAATATTGTATGTGTAGAGTTACTAGATATATATTTAAAATATATGTAAATAGCCCACAAATCATGCTGCAAGCATATCAGATCTTCGAATAAAATGATGCCAGCCCTAAAGACTTATGCAATGTTATGTCTGTCTTTGATTTATTGCTTTTTGCTGTTGGAATTTGTTTTGAACTGGATCAATCCTGTCAACAGTTGTCCTGTTCTTTATAGGCTCTGTAAATAATCAAATCTAAATACATTTGTAGTTGCCCACCTTGTCATATATAGCTGGTGAGCAATCTATTTCTGGTGAGCAATAAAGAAAAAGGACATATTTTCAAGGACTTCTATTTGATTTGTATTTGTTGCTGCCTTTGGCTTCAGCGCAGCAAAGCATCCAAACACCTTTCATTGCTTTCCTGAATTGAGGCCTTAGAAAACAATTTTCCACTTTTGAAGAAGTCTGAGAGAGAAGCTTAGGAAGCTTTCTTCTTCTTTTTTGTTCCCAATCCCAAGTGCAAATATTCTCTATTCATGTTAGCGAATTTGCACAATAATAATGCATGAAACACATATTTGAATCTCTTAAATTTGGCCGAGTCAAAAATGAATATCCACAGTGAAAGTTACTTCTTAAAAATTTCTTTGAAATTTCAGTCATCTTACTCATTTTTGTGCTGGGGTTTTTAAAAATGGGGCATAAACATTTTTGTAAGAGGAAAGTGAACTCTATTAACTCCTTCTTTGATAAAAGTTTTCTTGAGGACACTTCCACAGTAGTAGATTTTGGCTATGTTCTGCCTGAAAAAAGAGTAGGCTGATGAATGAATGCTTCAAAAAACACTGAGTAACTGAAAACATTTTCAGTTTGCAATACAGTTCTGAATGCAACCTTAATAACAGCTGTTGGCAGCACTTGTCTATAATATATAGTATTCACACCCATTTCTGCTGCTATGTTCAGAACAGTTATAGCCACAGTGCCTATTTCTTTCAGAAATCTAGTTGACTTCGGTGTGTTTTTGTCTCACAGTGAAGAACTTTGTACTCATCATTTTTTTTTCACTTGACGTCCTGAAAAAGTTAATGTAGCTGAAGAATATGTATTTCCTTTGGCTATTAAGAATTCAATTTTCCTTGCAGAAAAGGTGGTGAACTGGAGAGCTCCATCAACATGAAGTCTCTTCTTTTCAGCCAGCGTCAGCGGCGTGTGTAGTAGACAAATTGTCGACCTTCCTGTACAACTGTGGCCAGATCATGTAACATTTAACCAAACAACCGAGACCAATAGCATGGCTTACGTCTTTCACGCAGTTGCATTCTATATGGCCTAAGCATGAATGCCTATTACCAGACATGAATGCTGCTACAAAGCACAGATTTTTGAGACATACTGTCAGGCTGAAATTCCTGAAACTGATTTTGCATTGTGCTTACTTTAAAGAATCAAACCGGTTCCTGCAAAACTGGTTGCTAATATGTCCACATTTTGTGCTGAAATACTCATATTGTTAGGACTATGTAACTGGTCCCACCATGTCATTCCTTCACAGGCTTTTTCTCATATACTACCAACTTTCTAAGGAGACGTTCACACTTACAGCACCCCTGTACATGTGGGGAGGGGAAAATGAAAAAAGGAGTACTGTTAGTGAAGTACGTTTGGAGACCAATCTGCTCTAGAAACTCTGAACATCAGCTGAACCTAAAATTAGTGGTAATGATAATGTCAATAATCAAGACATACAGTACATGATTTGTAGTATGAATGTTGCGTTAACCTGGATTGCTTATCATGTCCTTTCAGTAAAGGATGAAATGACAAAATGAATACTTATATAATAAATCACTTACTTTTTTGGGAGTTTATAATTTATGGGCAATCTGGCTCTTCCCAGAATAGATATAAGTTCTCAGTTCAGTAACATGGTAAGTAACTTATCCAAATTGATAAAAAAGGGGGAAAAAACCCCAACAAAAATCTGTTTCATTTCTGCAACATTTTAAACATTTTTTGAAAGCATGCTGTTTTAAAGTGCAGAAATCTGGAACGGAGTTTTATTGTGCATGTGTGCATGTACTTTTTGAAAAGAATAATTTACAAAACTTTTAGTCTATAAAAAATTCACATAGGAAAAAAACCTGCAAAATAAAAGAATGTCTGTTTTAAATTTCACTTTAAAGTATTTTATGCATCCACTACAATTTTGTTCAAGGTTCACTTGAAGACACTTCAAATCAGATTTTTTTAACAGTTCCTCCTGTGATTATTTGTACCAAATTATGCATTTCAAATTAAACAAAGTGGCGTGAAGAGCCAAAAAAAGCCGAATTTTACTTATATCCATTACAGACAGAGAATGAGTGAAACCATATGCAGACATAGGGCTTAGTACTGGGATATGCAGAATAAAACCGTGTCACCTAATGAGGAACTTCACTTTAGCTGTAAATCACAGCTAGGGCTCAGAAGGCAACAGGATTAGGATGAGAGGCACAGGGCAGTTAAACCATTACCATTACTCAGTGTTTTCCCTTCCTGGAGGAGGTCTTACCCTATTTTGTCACAGGGCTTTCTAGCATGAGCACAAAGGAAAAGAGAACTTTTTCTTACTTTATGAAAATATTTTGTATAATTGTAAAATCTTCTTTCATTCTTCAGAAATACATGTTATGCCAAAATTATTAGTACCCATTCCTTTTAGGATTGCAACACAGAAATCTGAAAAAACTTAAAAGGTTTGGTTCCTGCTGAGTTTCGCAAGTTGACACTTCTCATGTCAGTTTTATGGTGAGAAAAGTTAGTTAATCTGTGATTTTTACTACTAATTGGACATTAAAATTGATAAACTGCATCTAACCTCTCTCTGAGATGGCTTCCCTTCCCTGAGATTCTCCCTGCTCCACCTCAAAGAGCTCGTGAAATGGAGTAGCTGTCACTGCTGTGCCAAGATGTGGGTGTTCGTGCAGAGATTAAGTCACGCTTTCTTTTGCAAGACAAGGGCAAAAGAGAAGGTTGCAAGCTATATAACATCAGCAGGTTTCTTTGGAGGGGCAACATGATGTTTAAAAAAATAATTTAGTATCAAAAATCTAAACCCCCTCAATAATAGTAATCATTATCATCATCTTCTTTTGGAAACACAGGGATTTAAGGAGGACTTGCAAGTTTTACAGTTGTATAAACTTCTTACAAACATTCATGGTAAGAACCAAGCACCAAGTTCAGGCTGGTTTTAAGTGGGATTTGAAGACTAATATGACGATTTCACAGCCTTGAAAAATAACCCTTCAGAGGCAACTTCGGGCATTTTGTATGTGCATGTCACATCTCTCTGAGCACCATCCTTGTGATGTCAAAATTTTTTGACTTTTTCTTTACCAGTTTGTTATACAACCTCCTGAAACAAGGCTAATAGGAATGGATTTTTTGATTGTAACTTAGTCCTTTTTTTGTGGGGAGCAAAGCAAAACAAAACAAACAGCATTCCCATAAGCCTTTTGGTATGTACAGCCTGTTTGGACTGTGGTTTAAGCAGTATTGAAGTGTTATGCCTCTTTCCGCTAAATCAGAAATCTAAATGCAAAATCTTAGGCCTCAGGGACAACAAATATTTTTCTGGCAAACTACAGGGAGCTTTGTCTGCCAATCAACTATATTGATTGATATGTCAGACATCTCTTTAGTACTGTAAACCATCAAACAATTCAACAATATGTATTAGACTTTTCCTGCTGCTACACCTTTCAAGGTCCAGATTTATCTATTTTTCTGTACTCACTTAAATGAATCAGAGAAATAGAGGTTTCTGATGTAAGAGGTGAGAAATACTTGTGAGTGAGTAGATGCATGTTCATTAAGCAAATGCTATTGCTGAGCTATCGTGGATCTTGTTATAAAATCATAATAGTAGGATAGGATCACGTATGAAATAATTTTTTCATGTCTTCATCAGAGCCAGGCTTATTTGTGTCAGCTATGGTCTCTGTTAAAGACATACCTACTAATTATTTTTTCAATAAGAATATTTATGTATGATATTTTCATTCCAAATACCCTGATATAACTAATTTAGTGATACAGGCTTCCTTTCATATCCCACTTCAGCTAATTGTCCCAGGCTGTTATTTAAAGTCTTCCTCCTGAACACAAATTATTCTATGGTTAATATGGTTATAGACTAATCAAAATTAATTTAAATATGTTCTAAGAAATCCTAGCTTATCTCTAAATAAAGAATTTAACTATAAGTATAAACTGAAGGTCGTTTGGGTTGCAAATTGCTTGGTTTGTATTATGCTTAGAGGCTGGGGGGAAAAAAGGTTTTCTTTATCTCTGCCTTAATCATTGTTAAATCCTCCTAAGATTCAGAGCTTTGCAGGCAAACTCAGATATAAAAGGAAGAAAATATTTAGAAACCCGCAAATCCTTATGGAGGGTATAAGCCACCTAACCTTGGTGAGGAGTCAGCTGCTAGCGCTTGCCTCTTTGTCTACCAGATCTCATTCTGTCACTCCATCTGAAACTGGTGGTCCTGATACCCTTGCAGCAGCTGCAGCAGCAGCTTGTGTCCTTGCTCGTTCACTTCTGTGACACTTTCTTGTCACTGCTCTCAGGAAAGCTTTTAAATAGGAAGTGAAGAGGAAAGGCAATCTTCCTCTTTTCTTTTCAAAGTCAGTTCTTAGGGAAACATCTATTGATGCAGTCCACTCTCATTACTTCTGCCGGACGTTTCTGCACAACTTCAAGAGGACGACTTACAGTTTTATGTGAAGTTCCAGTCTCACTTGCACGTGGACTGGATGCAATGCTGGTTGTACAGTTTGATCTCTCTACATTCAAATCTGAGAAATATATTTCATCTTCAAAGTGTATATATAATGGAAAAATCTCTCAGATGGGGTGCTGGTAAAAGGGAGGTCAGTGGAATACTTCTGGGAATCAAAGCCAGCCTGAGCTCAGTGGGGATTTACGTCTGCTGGCTCTTGATGGTACTTCACGTAGTTTCTCAATGCTAATGGCATCCACTAGCATCAGAAAGACATGTTCTCATTATAATGTGTATACATCAGTAGCTAAGATATGGGATGACAGAAAAAAGAGAGAGCACTATATATTGCTAAGAAATATAGAATTGCTTTCAAAGAACCCATACCTGTATAATAAAGTGAACAAGAAAAATACCAAACCAACCCAACAAAACATAAAATCCAAAACTACTGATAAAAGTCGAAAGAACAGAAGGTGTGTGGTTCATTTTTGAGACTTAGGATGCAATTTTTTGTGCTATTCAGGTCTCACACCTTCTGTATTCTTTTTTTTCTCACTCTTCCGTACTTTCACTCAAGACGTACATATTGCATAAATAGAAAGTGTAATGTAAAAGGAAGGATGAATGTCATAATCCAACACAGCTAACTAAAAAAAAAGCAAAAAGAATGTCAACAGTTTTCTGTGGTTTCATCACAGATATTAACCATATTGTTTTATTTAGCTCTAGAAAGGTAACTTACTGTTAGGAAGTAGATCTGTGGAAGACTGCTATATGTCTGTTCTCTATATACTGTATGTAATGTGACCTGAATTGCAAAACTGCCAGAACTACATGAACTCAATTATTCTAGGCCGTAGTCTTCCTTAGTTTGCATGCTAGCATGAACAGTAATACTTAGTTCTTCAGTCATATTCATCTAGCTAATTTGGAGAGAGCTTTATAAAATAAGACAAGAATTGTTGGAAAAGATAAATAGAAAGTACAAAGTGGTGCACGACTGCAGTTATGATGCTGCTCTCAAAAATACCGGTACATTGAGAAGTATTACTCTGCTCAAATTGAATTACAGACAGCAGAGGAAACTAAAATGAAATTCTTCACTTATGGGCCCTTCTGAAACAGTCTTAAATGGAAAGGCTGGGGAGTTTTGGTCTCTGAGAGGATACAGGGAGTCTTGATTTTTACTTGTCCCTCTTTTGCAGCACTTGGTAACACCATTCAGGGCTAATCTTCAAGTTCACATACAAACTGAATGTTCTAATCACTCTAAAGAAATATGTAAACCCTATGTTTGGATCAAAGGAGTGGAGATTTTGGGCTTCATAATTCATAATCCCTTACTTATCCTCCTTGTCTTCTGGAAAATGGGCAAGGCTCTTTTTTTTTTTGTTTCCCAAGAGGTTTGTTTCCCTGTACTGACATGGTCTCTCACCCAGTGCTTTTGGCACAAATCAAATAAATGTGCAACGACGAAACTTATCAAACAATATTTTTCTAAGAATTTCAAATGTCAGCTTGTTTGAATTCCATAAAATGACTTTATAAATCTATTAATTTAGCGCAAAGGAATTTGGGGGATATCTTCATTCACAATAGCTAGCTGTGTATGCATTTGCAGATAGCTTAATTTTTGCAATTGTAATGAACAACATTTGTATACGAAATGATGGGATATAAATATTACCAAGAAATGTTTTTTCTAGAATGTCTTTATATGACAGTAACATTTGTTATCTTTCTTTAGATAGTATGTGAGAGAGAGGTATAAGGTGTCCAATGCCTTATCTATCAGTGGATAGGTAAGCCTGTCCTTTTTAAACACACTTTTTTCCTGAAAACGAAACAAATCCAAAAAATCTATGCTGAGATGGTTTGGCGTGGCCTCAGCACAGCTTCATCGGGAGGAATAATATAGTCGTGTTGTACTCAGATGCATCCTGAAGGCTACTGCAAAGATAAATTTTTAACCTACTGCATGGACCATGTCTTTGCATGCTTCTACTTTCTCTGACGGCAAATCTAAGGTAATACCTCCACAGTAATGACTCTTTATATCGATTTCCATAAGAGAGAAATTTCTCTTATTTATTACCAACTTCCACCTCTGAAGGACCTACAGTACTAGTTTCTGTTTATTACTTGCTCATTACTTACCTTGCCTGACAAAACCAACTGGGGAGAGAGCGTGATGGATTTTTGACAAAAAAGGGTAGAAGTTATAAAAAGGGAGGGCTCCCATCCTTCTTCTGGGAGCAGGAGCTCACAGGGAAAATTCTCTGATATTCACTGAAAAAGCTACGAGGTCCTAAACACCCAGAAAAAAACTCAAATCTGAAATTAGTTTAAGGATAGGAAAGGAAATAGGTAAAGGAAAACCTTACCAGCAAGTTTTTGTGGTTTCTTTTTTTTTTTGAGGGGTGCTGCTCAGGCATCGTTCAGCGAGCGGTGAGCGATTGCCTTGTGCATCGCTTGTTTTGTGTATTCCAGTCCTTTTGTTATTGTTGTCACTTTCTTGTTGTTATTGGTGTCATTGTTAGTTTCTCCCTTTCTGTTCTATTCAACTGTTCTTATCTCAACCCACGAGCTTTACCTTTTTTTTCCGATTCTCTCCCCCATCCCACTGGGTGGGGGGGGGAGTGAGCAAGCGGCTGTGTGGGGCTCAGTTGCTGGCTGGGGTGAAACCATGACAATCGCATAAAGCAGTGCTTGGTTATTTGGAGAAAAAGGAAAAGATTTGGGTAGGTCAAACTTTTGAATGTAGGCAAATTAGGACTTCTCGGTAGTAATGAATTTTCTCTGTTTCACAGTAACGAAAAGACTTGCCATATAAAGTAGTTTTAATTTAAAGAATAGATAACAAGGAGAAAAAGCAGGGGGCTGGAATTAAAAGAATGGGTCAAGATGAGCTATTTCATCAGTCGGAGTGTTGTTAAGAAATTATGCCAGGACAAGAATAGTCCTAGGAATACATCAGATTAAAAGAACTACCATAGAGTTTAATAACAGACCCGTAAGATGGATAAGAGAACTGTATAGGGAAGCTGTCTTATGATGCTGTTGAAATTATCAGCAAGTGGCTGTCATCCTGGGAAAACAAAAGATATATCTGCAGAATTTCATTGAAAATCCTTTTTTTTTTCCTCTTTTGCTTTGTTGCTGTTGCATTACCGATGTTACTTCCGTAACTGTACACTAACTTATAATAAAACTTCTGAGGAGAAGAGGAGAAAAATTGTTAACAGACTGAACAGGCATCGTTGATGCAAAAAATACACACCCGAGGCCCACTGTAAGAATGGGAGAAATACATAATTCTGTCCTGGGAAAAGCAGAAGATTTGAAAGTCAGAGGCATCACACAGCGAACAACGGTTCAGCTATCTCTGAACGGGGTCATTGTCTTTTTAAGAGCTTCTAGTAACTTGTCTTAAACATAAGCTGTAAGAAAAAAACAGTACTATAATACTGACGGGAACCAGACCAGAAAGAAGCCATCCTTTTTCTTTATCACAGAAATCATCCCTTTTCTGTATCGCAGAATCAATGCAGTCTGGTGCAGAATATCACTAGCAGAATTTACCTCTCCAGCAGATAATCAGCATTTGATTGTCTTGTCTTGAGGATCCTCTCTTCCCTTCTCCACTCCTCCATGTACACTGCTTTGCTGTTTCAATTACATATAGACAACTATTGTCCAAAAGGTAAATAAATTCTGATCAGGGGAAATGTCTGTTCCATTTCTTTCAGGATGTTACTTTTTTAGCTATTGTTATTCAGTATCCGAGCCATAAATAATATTTTTCTTATCAAAACTAGGATGCATGAGGCAGAATTATTCTTGTAGCATGTGGTTTAGTAGAAAACTGGTTTAAGTAATATACAGATTCCACCAGACAGACTGAAAACTTAAATTCAAGGGATCTATCCTGACTAGGTGACTTCTCACCCAGATAAAAATGTTCAGTTTCTTGCCCTTTGTGGGGGAAAATACCACCACCACCAAGACATCTTGGAAAATGTGTAAGTTCTACTCTCCACCAATTTGGCCTGAATTATTCTGGAAGGAAAAGTAAGCGGAAATGCTTAGGGATTCACCAGAGAGGTTTTTTATTCATGAAAATTATTATGTAAATTTCTGGCTTAAAGAAAGAACTACTAATAAATACTAGAGTTGTAGAGAAATGGAAACTCAACAGGGATTACATTCACATGCTGTACTTCTTGATCCCTAGTACTCTCCTTTTGGGAACAAATAATTGGATGATTAAATGTGATCTTAAGTAATGACCTTCTGAATGACTCCAAAAAACATGCACCTGGGAGATTTAAGTGGTATACCGAGTGTCTGTAAGAGCAAACTGAAAGTGGTAATTACACTGAAAGCTGGTGTAATTGTTAGGGGATCAATTGTCAAACACTGGCAAACTTAAGAAAAGTTAATGAAAGATCGGTACACAGACTCATGTGACTTCAGTGATTTTAAGATAATTAAGGACCAGGTTAGAAGGTAGTGTGAGGAAAATAAAAAGCTATTTAGTGTACTTTTGTTGAGTGACATTTGAAGGGATGCAGGATGCAAATATTTTCTTTAGAGAGGAGTCTAGTATAAAAGAACTACATTCCTTCCTTCTCCTCAGTTATAACATTTAGCTGTTCAGTGACACCTTTTAACTGAGGTAACGATGAAGTGCTCCTCCCTGTCGTGGCTATAGGAAATGCCTCAGAGCAGCTTCGCCACTGGAGAAAGTATTTCAAAGCTTAAGGGACAAGAAATCTCCGATTATTTTTTCGTCGTTAGGTTTCCATTACAAAACATTTTTAGCAGGATGGGGAGAGAGTCTCTGCCTTGTACAGAACGGAGGTCCCCAGTGTGGACAAGAGTTGTATTAGATGGCAGGCTGCCAAAGACATCTACAATAGGAGATGCTGGGAATATTACGTCTTCACGCCGTCCTTGATCTTTGCCCTCTGTGCTGGGTTTGGCTGGGATGGAATTAAGTTCCTTCATAGCAGCCCATATGCTGTTGTACTTTGCATTTGGGGCTAAACCAGTGTTGACAGCACACCAGTGCTTTGGCTATTGCCGAACAGAGCTTGCGCAGCATCGAGGCTTTCTGGTTTCTTCTGCTCTGACCCTCCAGTGAGTAGGCTGGGGGTGGGCAAGAGGTTGGGAGGGGACACAGCCGGGACAGCTGAGCCCAGCCAACCCAAGGGATATATCATACCATATGACATGATGCTCAGCAATAAAAGCTGGGGGAAAGGAGGAGGAAAGGAAGAGACTTGTGGTTATGGTACGGTTATGTCTTGTGGTGTGGTTGTGGTGTTTGTCTTCCCAAGCAATCGTTACGCATGCTGGAGCCCTGCTTTCCTGGAAGTGCCTGGACATCAGCCTGCCGATGGGAAGCAGTGAGTGAATTCCTCGTTTCACTTTGCTTGCGCACACAACTTCTGAGTCATCGATTAAACTGTCTTTATCTAAACCCATGAGTCTTCTCATCTTCCTTCTATTTTCTGCCTGTCCCTCGGGAGAGGGGATTGAGTGAGCGGCAGGGTGGGTGCTCTGCTACTGGCAATAGTCAACCCACCATACCCTCCTCTCTCTGCTCCTTAGCAGCACAGACCCTAGGAAAGGGTTTTGCGGCTTGTGTTTGACAGCAGGATTTGTGCATCAGAAGGAGGAATATTGCAATATTTCTCTTAGTTTGGCAATACACTGCCTTTGCTACCTAACTCTAGACACAGTGGTTAACGGTGAGCATATGCATCTTTTTAGACCTTTCTGTCACCCTCACCCAGCATAAGAGGGAATTTTCCTTAAGTCCTGGGAAACAGCAGGAATGTCAAAGAAGGAGCTTTGATTGTTTTCCCTTCTCTACAAAAGGCTTATTTTCTACAAAGTAGTAGTTTCCTGTGGATGCAGACCTGGATGACTGTGCCTATACAAATGGAAGATTTGCAAAATTAACACTACACAAATCATCCAGGATGAAGAAAAAGCTTCAAAGGAAAAAGCTGGGCTTGGATGTATATATTTGACAACCAAAGACTGATACAGTAAATACACTGCTTTTTATAAACAAAAGGACTCTCTAGTTCCTTCCCTCAGAGACCTCGTCTTACAAATTTGTCTAATGGCCTCACCTTTTCTGTCAACTGACATCATAAGAGAGCTCTCTGACACCTAGAGCAGCTGCTCATCTAAACAAGCAATGTCACGCAAGTGTCTCTAGAGCAATCTGATGTCTCCATTGTTAAACGTTTTCTTTCAGCAGAAGAATGCACCTGTTGCCTGTTTAGGAGCCTCATCTCTTTTGAAGAGCATTTGACATATATTTGAAGTGCTATATATGAGATTGGCATTTGTATGCAATAGATGGATTTAATCTCTCGCCTGTTCCATTCTTCTCTCTCTTTCAGCAGCAGCATACCTCCATACCCATCCTGTTTTCTGTCTCATTCCCTGGCTCTCCAGTCTGGGTACTTGTCCTGGTTTCAGCTGGGACAGAGTTAATTTGCTTCCAGGCAGCTGGTACAGTGCTGTGTTTTGGGTTTAGCATGAGACCAATGTCGAT
>JAVKLA010000047.1:4550928-4573117 GCA_034782735.1 Sagittarius serpentarius
GCTCGGGGACCGGCTGGGCATCGGTCAGCGGGTGGTGAGCAATTGCATTGTGCGTCACTTGTCTTGTCTTGGGTTTTATTTCTCCCTCCTTTTGTTATCTTCCTTTTCATTACTATTATTATTATTGTTGTTGTTGTTGTTATTATATTTCAACTATTAAACTCTTCCTATCTCAACCCATGAGTTTTACTTCTTTTTTCCCAATTCTCCTCCCCATCCCACTGGGAGGGAGGAGGAGCGAGTGAGCAGCTGTGTGGTGCTTAGTTGCTGGCTGGGGTTAAACCACAACAGTACTTTTCTTCCTCTCTCCTGGACAAAAGCATCTGGTATAATCCCCTCGTTCGTAATCCCATGCTTCCCTTTTGGTCCATTCTGTCCTTAGTTACTTTACTGCTGGTGTTTGTCAGGTTCCTCCTACAGATGATTCTACTGCTGCCTGTTCATTTCAGGGAACGGAATCCAGTATTTGGCCAGCTGCTTGTTTCAATCTGATTTTGGAAACCTCCAGATTAATATGACAATAGTACAACAAAAACAGCTGAGTATCTGTTAGAAGATGCTGAAACCATGCTATAAAATGCTTAAGTGAGTGTTGCAGATCAACAGTCCCGCCCAGCTTGGTGTCATCAGCAAACTTGCTGAGGGTGTTTAGCACTTATCACACATACGAAAACACTATTCAGCACCAGATTTTTTTGCTAGCTTTTTCAGAAAGTCTTAACTAAGGAGAAAATAATTTGTTACAGGAACTGAGTCAGAGATTGAAACCTCGATAAGTTACAGGAACAGAAAATTTGCTGTCAACAGTTTTACTTGCACTAGTTATACCTTTACTAATGTGTATGACTGTACTTTATCCATAATATTTTATATTAGTAATAATTATAAGTATTTAGGTTAAGGAGCTTCTTAAACCACAGAATAAACCACCCATTGGCGCTGCTGTTTTATTCTCTTTTCTGACGTTCATGTTTCTATTTGTTTAATGACCAGCAAATAACAGTTTTTTCTTTACCTACAAGTTTTGAAACATTATAAGAGCAGCACTGTGAGATCACAAGATTTTCCTTACTTTTTCACAGAGAAAGAAAGCCTCCATTATGGCTAAGTTTTCCAACAGTTAAATACAAAACTGGTTAATAGGAAAGCTAAAGTCAAGTGACCAAGGTATCATCCAATTAAAAATGACTACACTCATCCATTAAAAATGGACACAAGACTGAATATACAGCAATTGCTAAACCTAGAAGAGAAAGCGGAATGGTGATAAAAGTGAGAGAAGACAGTCAGCGTATTTGGTATCAACTATCTTGGTAAGAAATGGCTGATAGCTGAAATTCAATAGCTAAAAATCCCTTAATTAGAAAAATGGTTCAATGCATATGCCGTTCTTAATATACTTTTCCTCTTGGTAATTGCATATTTATCAAGGGACAGGAGAAAGCAGGCAACAGGTGGGAATGGAATGGAATGGAATGGAATGGAATTAAAGATCAGTGCAGAACAGTTGTTCACTGATACTCACTCAATTATGTCCAACACACTTGCTCCAACTTTATTTACTGTACATTGTGGCAAAATGATATTTAGTTCACCAGCTTCAATCAAAGAGAGAAAAAACCCCCAACAACTGTCTATAAATTTTATTTTAAAGATATCTGTGTGAAGACTTAGGTCTTGCAAGAACTGTCTCTCCCTGCTGTGCTTGAAAATTTAAGCCACCGAATGAGAGTAGAAATGTTGTCCTGTGACATGGAAGACCAACTTTTACATACAAATCAGGAATAACTGAAGATCAACGGCACAGAATTACATTCACTAAAATGTTTTATTAAAAAAATAATTATAAATGAGCTGTAACACTTAAGCTTAGTTATGAAGATTTTGTAAAATAAGAAGGGCTTATGTTTATTGAAAACGTCATATCTTATGAAAGTCTTTTGTTTTGGTTTTAGCTGTGTTTGTTATTGGACTAATGGACCTATGACCATAATCATGTTGAATAGCATTGAAACAAGCCGCAAACAAAAAGGGGGAAGTCAGCATCTTCTGTTTCAGTGGGAATGCTGAATTAAAATAGAACTAAATACACAGTAACTGAAATAAGGGCTATCCTTCTATAGAAATCAGCACTGACAAATGGAGTTCCAAGACTCCAAAGTTACTCAGTTTTCCTGATTCTCTTGTATGACTAGTTGGACTTTCAAAACTGTTACGTTGCATTCGTATAGTTTTGAAAATCTAGATCTTACTGAAGCTCTAAAATGAAAGTTTTGTACTTCGCCAAACTAATCCCTGGGTTGGTTTGGTGGTGCTGAATGCTGGAAAATCTGAACTGTGAAAGTATTTACATGCTGGTCATTTTGGAAGAAGTACTTAGCAGGCAGAACTCCCACTGACATCAATGGGATGTACTTGAAACATTGGGCAGTTTATGCCACCCTAAAATAGGGTAAGATCACTTCATTCAGAAATACTGCTCTCTGGAAATTTGCACTCAAGCTATATAAAAGTACAAGCTTTCACTTAGCTGTTATTGAAGCCACCAGACATTTTCTATGCTGTGAAAGCATTGGGGTCTGAGACCACATTATTGCCCTTTGTTCAGTAGATTTTTTTTTTTTCCCCTGAATTCCAGGTATCAGTAAAGAGTCAAGCAAAGGGAGTCTGTTTCCTTTTACTTTCTTTTTTTTTTTTTTTTTACTTTAATAGATTTATTGGAGAAAAAATTGGTAATGGGAAATCATTATCAACAAAAAAGTATTAATAAACACATTGCTAAACTTACTACAAGTCAGGAAACACTGTAACAAGATTAATTTTGTTGCAGCTGTGCTTCCACAGCAAGGATCTAAAATTTTAGACTACAGACTTGAACACTTCCGAGTCACTTTTGCACTTTTTGCTGATGTCCTGGAATTCAATCCACTGCAGAACTTAAATAAACTTCATTTTTGACCCATCATGAAAAATGACCTCCCTCTCCCCTCTTCATCCTTTCAGTTGCACTTTTCCCACATGATAATTTCACATTTTTGAGTATCCACAGGAGATTTTCTGTATCTTCAGTAGTGAGCTAGGATTTTAAAGGTCTCCATTTGCAATTAAATACATTCTCCAAACAGACAATTTAAATTCTTAACTTTGCCAATTTGATAAGTGATTTCCATGGTGATGAACTCCTAGTATTCTGAGAAGGATGGATTCAGCTGATAGTTCAGGATGACAAGTAGATTTTGGATCTGTTGCAGTGGCCTTTGAGGAGAACCTGCTTCTATACTGCTAGTGTTCAAGTTCAGTTTTATAACCAAAACTGAACCTTTGTCTGCGATAGGCTTCTTTGCTTTCTGCACTCCATTGTGGCTATAAAACAAAAGATAATATATTCTGTCAACAGAATGAAATAATGCTGCTAGGTAATAGAGTTTGAAATGTTTACAAACCTATAAATGAAAACTGCTCCATTAATATGAATGAATATAATCAAATTCCTTCATGATAATTGCTACATGCATAATATTGCACAACAGAGCTATTTTTAGCACATTAGTTACAGGTTTTATAGACTTGGAAAGGCAGTGACTGTATTATCTTCTGTTATACAAAAGAATGTTCTTTCACGTCCTTTCATTAAGTGTTAAAGGCCTCATTCTGTAGTGGACCAGGTCTGATTTTTAAACATGGAAGATAACAGTGTAATTATATGTTCAAAATCACAAACATATTTGGACTGCTGATCCAAAAAAGACTGTCGTCTCCTTTACACTGGCCAATGATGTAAGGTGATGACAAATACCTTGCTGCCTTGCCGGAAAAGCTACCAGCTCAACTGCAACCCAGTGGTTCAGTGTGTCCTTTCACAAAGTAGGGGTAGCTAAAGTCTGTTGACAGGTTAATTGTCTCAGCACACAGGTGAGCGCCGGGTCATTGAATGTGCGTGAGTGACGATGTCGGCTTTGGTTATTTCCTCTCCAAAGTGAAAGAGGCAGAGATGGTCCCACTGGATTTCAGGTGCCCTAGTAATTGTACATCTCCTCTTGCATGCTGCACCTTTAGCTCATTACTAAGATGGGACTTGCACAACAATCTTGAATATTGAGATGGCAGGGAATGGGTGGGAAGAATTCTGCCCTAATACTAATGAGTGGGAAAAGAGAGAAGAATCAGAATAGCGAGAGAAAATGATTAAGAGTTTGCATGAAAGACTGGAGGAAGGTTAGCAATTTTAGGAGCTGCCGGCTCTTTGGGAAGTCCTGAATGATGTGAGTACCAACCATATAGCACCTGAGTTAGTGTGGGTGAAATAGCACAGCCCTCATCAGGCGCTGCTAATGGAGGACAAACTTGGTTCCTCCGAGTCTAAATCCTTGTGTTCCTGCTACCAGGTTTAAAACACTGGTGGCCTAGCCTGGTCTCCAGCACACCAAAGAACCAAACACTATACACGGTGTTCATGCAGTGCTACAGGAAGTTTAAGATCCTAAGATCGTCTAACAACAAGCACATCTGGTCATTTACATATTCGTTGCATATATTGTCCACATTTTCCAACTCTTGTGTACAGTTAGCCTAGGAGGTTAGAAAAATCTGACCATCGTGGTAGGCCATGTGGACCAAGAAATAATTCCAATCTGTTTCCTAAATCACCACAAAAGAATGGAGAGCACACTGTAAGTGTTCTACGTCAATATCATCAGGCGAGATTTCTGTTTTTTCTCTTTTAATACATTTCAAAATTCCTTAGCATGCACATCTACCATAAAGGTTTCTTTTAGTACAAGCAGGTAAACTTAAAATTAACACAAATAGTAGGGAATACATCTATCGGTGCTACTTGAAATAATTTCTTCTACAGAAAACACATGAATGAAACCATAAAAATTGAATAAGTAAAAGGTTCTATCATCAGACATTGGATACACGAACACTTATTTGTTTGAGATAAGTAAGTTAGAAATAAATCACTGAATGTGTAGAGAAGATGATATCTACTTCTCTGTGCAAGGAAAAGCACTTATTTACCACCAAATTAAAAAAAGGAACATCTCTAGATTACCAGATATCATTGGAGACTATGCAGCCTCTTGGGAGTTTGCTCATTGTTCCTAAAGAAACATGATAATTTGTTCTGGGAATTTGAAACCACCACATGGAGCTGCACAGGTATTTTTAAAAGTGTTGTAAATTTTCACTTTAACTTACGTGCAGCAAATCTGAGAGAGAAACAGAAAAAGAGATTCACAGAGAGGGAAGTCGTTTGCAACTTGATCAATCTCTAACAATTTAGTAAGAGATGCAAAAAATACATTGCTAGGGGAAAATGACTCACCATATAGTAAGTGAGCTGATGCTCTCTTTGTATGTATGTTCCAAAGAATCTACAGGGAATATTATAGTTCCAGGAGGATTCACATTACGAATAAGACAATCAAACCAGTGCCTAGATCAAATTTACATGCGTCACAAGTAGGATACATGAGAAAAATGTCAAAAAAGGAAAATAGAGATATTAGAAAAATAATTTTTTCCTGGCAGGAACATAAACTGCAGTGCAGTTTTGGAGCTTTAGTTCTATATACTTTTAGAACTAAAACACCTTTTGGAGCATTTGTTTGTCATGTCTTCTAGCTGATGATCACTTTTGAAGACCAATCCATTGCATGTTCAGACAAGTTAATTTCTAAAGGCTGAAGGATAAAAGAAACATGTGATTGGTCAGAGAATTTTGTTCATATTACTAAAAATATGTAGGTTATTTCAACCTGTAGTAATAGTTCTCATTCTAATGAAAATCTGGCACACAAGGCTCCATTTAAACTGCCTTTGAAATTTCAACAATTAGAGCTAAATTCACTATAGAGAATAGTCTGTGGTGGGCTGGAAAAGATTCATAATCAGAAATAGAATTATATAGCAGATGTAGGATACTTTTGTAAGTGTAGGAGGACAGCAGCTAACTTCAAAAGCTTAGCAACTACTTCCTGTGATCTTCCTTTCTAACCAGTTGAGCAGGTTTCTCTCCCAACAAACTATAGGTCTTACTTTCCTTTGGTCTGGATCAGAGATGGTGAGACACCTTAGTTATACCACTTTAAATTTACATGAAAACACTGCCCATGCACTGGGATCTCTTGGGAGAACCAGCTTGTTGCTTGCTAGATTTTTCCTACTCTTGGAGGAACATCTCAGACTACATCCTGGAGGCTCAAGTACATTCGCCTCGTAAATTTTTTCAGGCCAGTACAGACCATTTTATTCCACTAACCTAACTTCCAGGCTGTAGAACCAAACCTCAAACTATTTCAAGCCTCTAAACTATATGGCTACAACATACATTTTAGAAGCAAGCCCAGCCTTGTTGAAATTTATATCAGCTGAAGACTTTCAACATACGTCCAGATATCTTTTTCTAGCAATTAACTGTACTGACGTCTCATCTTCCTGCTTTCAGGATTCAACCACAACGTCATCTTTTTTCTTGTACTGGCCACTAAGTCTAATTCACTTCCTCACATACCTTCCTGTAGACCAGGACTGAGTCACATTGATTGACTGATTGATTGATTGATTGATTGATTATACCAATTTTGAGGTTCACAGGAGTGCTATAAAATAAGTTTGTGGGGTTTGTTTGTTTATTAGTCTTTCATGGCTTTCACGTAAAACTTTTGCCAACTCTTTGAGGTTTCCTTTAAAGAGAAAACACCTTAACTACACACAAGTGCTTCAGTAATAGTATATTCAGTGAATGCCGTTAGTGAAGCAGTCTTCTTTCTCCTATTTGGTATTTCCTTGCTTCCATATCCCAGGATTATGCTCACCCTTTTAGTTACAGCATTTCACTCTTCATTTCATGATCTATTTTGACCCTTAAATCCCTCTCAATGTCACTGCAATCCAGAATGCAGCTCTTCTCATAAGTATGACCTACATCCTTATTCCCTGGTGTCTGAACCTGTATTTGGCTACATAAAAGCTTCGGTTATTCAAAGGAATCCGCATTTCAGACCAACAGCTTGCCCCATCGTTATTTAGCATTCCACTCTTTCACGTCATTGTAAATTTTAACCAGCATCCAGAAAACTTATTATTTTCTTTATAAATATTGCTAAAGATATTTACTTCACCAAGCCAAGAATAAATCTAAGACATCACTGGGGAAAAAAGTCCTTTGTGAATGATTTTTTCTCATTTACAATAACTTTTGTAATCTACCAATGAAGTAATACTTAATCTATTTAACTTGATTTTATATGCATTTCTCTTTATCTTACTTGCACAAATAATGAGGTTCAAATTTTGTTGTCATTTTTCAAAGTACTTGTAGTTTAAATACAGTGTATTTACTTACTGTTTTTCCATTATAAGAAAAATATTCACTCGTCATTTTGAACTGAGTTTCACTATATTTTTCACCTGTTCAACTCTTCAGATTTTTTTGTAATATTCTCACATTCACTGATCATTACTGACCAACTCAAAGACTTGATTTCATTTTACCATTTAGTTTTAACTTTGTGAGTCTCCAAAATTTGCCAAATGAACTAATTTATTCAGTTGGAATCATCATTCCTGAAGTGCCCCACATTGGGGCAAAATGACAAAACAATGAACAAAGACCAACCAGAGTTTCTCTAAGCATGACCACATGAAAAAATGTAAAATGCTGATAGTTTCCAATGTCTCAGCCTCTTCCATGCAGGCACATTTCAGTAGACTGGAGCGAGAGGAAAAAAATTGAATGACTTTTTTTTTGGCAAAGCGATACAGTTCTGCAAGGTATCAAATGTTCCAACACACCTTTTTGCCATAGACCTTAACTAAATCAACCCTTCGAGTTTGAGAGGGGGGCACAATGTCTGGCAATATTTCTGTATAAAATATGGGAAGATGAAAAAAAATATTCATAAGCCATTACTGTAAAAAGAAGACCTTCTTCAGAGTAGGGGAAGCAACAGCCTTATCCTAGCCAATGTTTTCTCTACAAGATGATTTCGGAGTGCCTCTATGGCCCAAAACAAGAGTCCTATATACTCCCACTCTGTTAATGAGCGTCTGGATGAAGCTATACTTCAAAGTCAGGATGGGAACACAGAGATTAACCATGTCTTTTTTACAATGAGATAAATGAATTTTCAGGAAAAATGTACCGGTGCTAAAGATAGAATTATTGTGAAGGCAGTTATAATTACAGGTTCTTGAGTGGGATGATGAATATTGTGTGATGTACAAATTATAGGATAAAAAGATGTAACTACAGGAATTTTAGTTTTCATAGAATCAGTCCACATTTTTTCCCCTTGTTTACGCTTCACTTAAAACCACTATACCATACATTTACCAAAGTATTAAAAAGTCCGACAGTAAATGCATAAACTAAAAGAAACCATCTGGGGGAAAGAGACAGAGGGAATTACTTCTTTCTCTCTAGTGTGGCATGTCACCCAACCATACAATGGCAAATTGACTTTGTAAGTTAAAAAAGAAGATATACATAACTCAGAAATTTTTTTTTTGTCACATTGTAAATACATACCATGTTGTCTTGGTTTCAAAAGAAAAGTGAAACTCTCTGCTGCCATTTCACATAAAATATAGTGACAGTGGGTTATTTAGCTTTTGAGATATTTCATCAGCAAGAAAGGTTTTTTGAGACAGAGGGACAGAATAACCAATTGAATTCATTCACATTTACTATTTGCTTTGTTGCACACATAAATCACAGATTCAAAGGGAAAATGAAGTTCAGGCCGACTTTTTCTCTCTGCTTTAAGCACACAATCCTCAGCCTAAAACCTTTCAAAAGGCAATGAAAATTTAAAGTTTAGCCATCATTTCTGTGTGCCAGTCTTAATTCTTTCCAAACACCCATATGTCCTAGTCTTTAAAAACAAGAAAATATACTTGTTACAGCATACTTTTGTACTCTAAGAAGAAGGAACAGTTTTCCCTTTTGTAAGTGTAACCTCACTTTCTTTTAAAGGTAGCGTTTTTATTAGGACATGGTAGCAACAAAGAAGTAAATTGTAAACATTTATCATCTAAGCATCGCATTTATTGATTTTCTTATATAGAGTACTTTGGGTACGTAGTGATGTATGTTAGTACCAATGAAAACCGAAAGGTTATAACAGTTCACTGACTCTGGATCATCCCTCATGAGAGCAAGAAAACTTGGTTATAAAGTGCCCAAGCGGGGCATTATCCATTTATTGTTTTTAAATGCACTCTTTGAATCTTAAATAATGCTGAGGGACAATTTCACCCCTTGGTGTAGCCCCACTGAAGGGAGTGGAATTGCACCAACAACTCAATTTGTCTCCTTGTGCTTGTGCATTTCTGCCTGTACTTGTCATAGTTTATTGTTAGGCTTCCTTCAGTAACCATGAAGTACATTGGCATCGTAACCCAAATCATGGAGTGTATCATCAAAAAACATCGCAAAGGCCATATAAATAAGAATTCACCCATCTTCTCTGGCCAGGAAGGGAAAGCAGTCTCTATCTATTTATCTCCTTAAGGCTAGTCTGGCACACTCCTTGTTTTCCCCATTGGAACGGGAAGATGGAAAGTTCCCAGCCATTCTGTCTGTGACCTGCCTTTCCTTGAGCGATTTCTGTAAAGATCAGGCAAAATTCTGACCAGGAGGTTTCCCCTGTGAAGGAAAAGAAGGGTCAGAAATGACAGGGCAGGGAAGAAATAGACAGGAGTATGATTTTATGTGTAGAATTACGTTGCCTTAGCAGAAACAGTAGGGATTTTTTCAGCCTGTTCTTCATGACTTTCAATGCTCCAGGAGGCATGTCACCAGACTGGAAGAATTCTCTGTTCTTCCCTCTCAGGAAGTGTTGCTTCACACTTTCTCTAGCACATACAATAAACACAGTGTTTCCCTACAAAATTTGCACATGGTGGGCAAGGAGATACACTCTGCATACTCCCAGAAAGCACCCGAGTGAAAGCTGGTCTCTCTCTCTCTGTTGCCCTTGAGTATATGTATATGTATGTATACAGGGACTCAGACATCACTGTGATGGGGGTGTTTAGAAGACAGACAAAACAGGACAATTGTAAACTTTAAACTTTACTAATTCATTCATTAATAGCACTCTACTTGCAAATGGTTAATTCTTACCCATTAGTTATCTTCATCAGTACATACACAATACTGTTGATCTTAACACTTAGGTACTAAATTATATAAGAGTATAGAGATCTGATATTGTTTCATTAGCACCGATGGCTGTGATCCTTGAAGTCCTTGTTCATTAATTTTTCACTTAGGCCTGATGTTTTTACACAACTAGCTATGGTTTTGATATTGCTTATCTCCTTTCCGTTTGTCTTCCCAGCTATCCTTCTTGTGTACTGAGCAGGATGCCTGCCGATTTGCAGTGCCGTGCACTTGCCTTTTCCTTTGGCATCTTCTTGTTACTTGAATGTTTTCTATGTTCCACTATACTAATCTTAATTTTCCCCACTGGTGGTCACATGGCTCACATATGTATATAAAATGGCATTTGCAGTGTTACAAAACACTTGCATGTGCTTTTCAGTTACACTATTTTAATACACTTCTATTCATGTTCAAGTCAAGTTAATATTAATTATATCCTAATTAATGCACTTTTATAGGTGTCCCATGCCTTTGTTTTGGCTATATCTCAGTGAAAGTAAGTTGCCTCATGTCTACAGTGGGATGAGCATATACATTTGGATAGCTGCCATGTAATGCCGGTGTACTGCACGTCCATGCCCCAGCTTGCTTCGCTTACAAGTGAAGCACACAGAATGTCGCTGGTGAAAGAAAACACACTCTAACTTCATATCTGTCTTTCTCCAGATTAGAAACGGTATTTAATTATCCAGTCATATCTGATTTTTTCTTTAAAATGGCATTAAACCCAAACCAAACCAAGTCTTGACTTTTCTGCTGTGTAGATTGGCAGTGTCGTTCCCAATGAGCCGTCCTCAGACAGCTCTGGTAACAAATCTCAGGAAGTGGTGGGAAGATGGCAACAGAGAACAGAGTCAAAGCTTTTGCATTTTCTGGCACTTTTTGGTATTCAGTGCTAAATGCTAGGAAAACGAAGACAGAAACCACAAATGTAGGTTAGCAGAGTGCACACAATTTGTTGTTGCTGAGGGGAACTGGTGTTTTTCAGCGGTTGTCATCCTGTAGTGCACTTACATCCTTTTCTCTACCAAGGAGCATGCACTGTATCACCTTTGAAATGCCTCAGGCTCTAAGCAAGTTTACCAGAAGGTGGGTATAGTTCCTATCTTCACATCATATTTTTCATCAGAAAGAATGAGCAATCGCATTTGGATAAAAGATCACTGCCCCTCCAGGTGCCATGAGAAAGCCTTAATTTACCAGTGACAGGAAGCATCTGGTGCCTCCTCTTAAGTGCAGCTGATCACAGGAGACATCGAACCTTCAGACCCAAGTATTTTCCGTAGTCCGGTACAGTTAAATTCGTTTCACATATATATATCTGTATGTGTGTACTTTTGCTCTGCTTGCTTACATCCAGAACAAGGAAAAGACAGTCAGCTTCTTACCTCACAGAAGCCATCATCAAAGTTTCATAGGAGATGCATGACATCAGTCACAGACTTGTCCCTAAAAGTACTTTACTGAAATTTTAACGACAATGACAAGCTTATCTTGAAGGATCCTTAGACACAATGGCTCAAGGACTGCACTGCTCCCCTCTCCTCTTCAAACTGATGTTGCATTTGCCCCAGGCACACAGGTTTGCATGTATGCACACACACAAAATTCTAAAAAATGTCTTTGAGACTCAGTATCATAACCTCCTGATGAAGCCTGCAGAGTCTGGACGGCGAGTTAAGAGAGAAAATGTTAATTCAGAGCACATCAGCTCAGACTGAAAAGACAGTAGAGTTGAAAAATGCCTTGAACTTCTAAATTGAGATGAGATTTCATTGACCTAAAGCAACACTTGCAGCTTTGCAGACATAGTGTTTGCACCAAATTTCCTGCCTTTCCCTCAGAATAGAGAAGAAGGGAAAAAGGAAGAATTCTCTTGGGAATTTGCATGCTTTTGTGTGGGTTTGTTTGGCTAGCTCCTGACTGCTAATGCTGATTTGCTATAGATTTGTACTAGTGGAAGGGCAAATGCTCTTGCAAGTGTGCATGGGTATAATTTACGTTGCCACTAATTTATAGTTTATTCTGCAGCCCCTGGGGAAAATTCTCATTTTAGCAAAAATCTAGCAGTCATAGATCTACTTTTCAGTTTTCATACAAATCTCTTCTTAGACGGTACATTTACTAAAGGGAATTGCCAAAAATAGCTTAGAGAAAAAGCTGGGGAAAAAAGAAAGCATCTTTTCCAGAGGAAACAGAGAGAACATATCATGGCCAAAAAGACTGATCTTTGATAAGTCTTGGTAGCTGGAACTAAACGAAATTAAAGTTGTCAGACAAGGTACACAACATTCTAGCTCAGTGGATTATAGTAATGTCTTTGATTTCAATGTAATTTTTAATTTAAGGTGATTTAGTTAGAGCAAAACAGAACTGGATAATACAGTCAGTTAAGATTTACAGACAAAGCTGTATTAATGCCCACAAGGTGCACAATCAGGTATTTTGCCAGTTTAGTTCATTACTTCATTTGCCTTTGCAAGCTGTAGTTTGGGAACACATGATTTGTCAATTGAAATGTGACTGGTCACTGTAAAAAAATCCAATACTTGAAATGCCAACAGTATTTTGCCTCCTAATTCAACAACCAGAGAGGTTCCTTCTTTTTGTGTTTTACTTAAGAGACTGGAGAGCTTAGTGGGCAATATCTTTGACAATTGTCAGCAACAAAAAATATGAAAGACAACGTACATAATCTTTCTCATGCAAGGAATAAGTGAAGCAAGCAAAATTATTCTCCATCATTGCTGAAGCTTCTACTACAGATACAATTTCCCAGCACTAAGGTTTGGTCTTTGTTCTCTGTCTTTCTCTTTCTCAGTCTCTCTCTCTGTCAGATAAAAATCCTGGATGCTAGGATGTTAGGTATTAATTGGCCTGCAACTGTCAATGTTTGTCTAAGAATTTTGTAAACCCTTTTTTTCTTTTTCCAGCAAGTTAAATTGATATTGGTGCTGAAATTTTAGAAACTCTTCGTCTTACAAGTCAAACAGGCATCATTATTAACTTTTCTCTTTGTTCTGAAAAGTAAGGCGCAGGACCATACTGAATTAGCTGTTAGCATCACTGGAAAACTTCACCTCCTGTAGTCAAGACAGAGCACAGAAACGTGGTATTTCCTGCCACTTGCTTTCAGAGGACTCTGCAGACCTTTCCTTTTTCCCATCTGTATGTGAGGAACACAATACAAACCAAAAACAACACAAAGAAAAAAAAATCATTTACAGGAACACATCCTCTGGATTTCCTAGTGTGTCTTATCACTCATGTTTGTCTTCCAGATTGTAAACCCTGTAGGGAATGGATTGTTTTGATATCTGCATGTTGTGCAAGGTCAAGGATACAGTCAGTGCTGAGTAAATAAGCAAACTGTAGTCAATCACAATTATAAAAGCCATACATACAAAGAGACATAGAGATATATCTTTGTATGAGCAATGTCTAGGAGTTCAAAACCCATGTTCCCTGTCCCATCAGTGGTTTGACCCTAAGATGACATTATGCCTTCTGGAGGCACTTCTTGTTTTCGTTACATGAAAGATGCTAATGATGAATCTGTATTAATTCCCCTGATTTGTTTGTGATAGCATTAAGCTTGATAAGCCTAGCTGTTTTTAATGAGGGTGGTACAATTTTAAGGTTTGCTTTCAAGGACACTTACAATAACGTCACTTTATCCACCTACAATTCTGTATAGAGCATTTAACAACAGTAACAAAAGTCCTGTAAGAAGAGACATTTCCTTTATTATTACCCGAACATTGCATATTTAAAATTGTAGGCAAAAGCTTTAAAAGTGCTGTATAGTTTCCTTGGAGAATACAGTGTCCTTGGGGATTTTTTTTAGTACATCATCCTGTGATATATTGCAGCAAAATGTAAAAGAGACAAGTGAAATAGAAAACTGATAATGTTAAAGCATGATCATCTAACATCTAGTATTATCTGTTCATTCCTCAGATAGTAGAAGATGTCTCCTGAGATCATTCTACAGGCAGGGCAAGAAAAATCCATGTAAGATCAGACTATCTGGTGTATCTGCTCCTTTTTGTTATTCTAAGTGTGGCTGCTGTACCATTCACTACTGAAGAAGTATCAGACAACCATTGTAAGTCTTTGTTTTCTGTTCATAACTGAGTCATATTTCAATTACTTTGTTCGAAATGTTATATATAGGTGAAGAAGACTTCATGTCGCATTTTCTTTGCAAAACTTCAGCCGAAATAATTCAGCTTCACTCTAGTTCTCAAAAACCAAAGTCAGGAAAATTACATTTATTGATATTTTACAGGAAAATGCCTGTGTCAAATGTGCCTTCTGCAGTTCATCTGAATACTCCCGTCACATTCAAACAGACACAAATACTTCCAAAACTACCGTTTTCAGCTTTTTGACAGCAAAGGTTTTTCAGATTTTAGTGCCCAAAGAATTTGAAGATGCTGCCTTCCCGCAAAACTCGCAGAGACTAGAGGCTAGCCTCAAGGATCAATGGAACGATCTCTGTTCAGCCCATGGAATGGAACTGTCTTCTCTGGTAAACGCTGGGTTCAGGGACTCTAAACCATGACTCTTCTCCTCACTGGGATCTAGAGGGCACAAATGAGAAGAATGAAAGTTTTGACTGAATAGAGGAAAAGCATAAATCGGATGGGTTCAAAAGAACATCAGTCTTCATGAGGGAAGAGAGAATCCTTGTCCAGGCAGCAAACATGAGGGAGGCGAGGAGATTTCACCTGGAAAGGGGCAGGCAGGTCAGGTGCAATCGTGGAAGTCACGCCAAGCTAAAGCTGTCTTTGGGCATAAGCAACGTTAATGAAGGCTCAGGGCTCGCCTTCTCCATCTGCTCTCTCATTGGGGGTACTACTGAAGCTCTACCGACTAAAGCTTGGCTTGCAACAGGTATATGCAGCCTGTGCCAGCGCTAAATGCTTAGTACATTTGTGAGGCCCAGCTGCCCACAGCTGGAGTAATCATCTCTGGATACCAGAGGGTGCTGCTGGAATTTTTGGTAAGGCAATACAGAAACCTTGGTCTGGACCGTAAGGTGAACTTAATGCTTTTGCATTTATGTGTTGGAAAATAGCTTCTCTTTTTTACTTAGGCTGGCAGAATAAATAGTCATTAAGAGGACGCCCTGGAAATCAGTGCATTTGGGTGCCTTCTGTCCTTAAATCTATTTTCAGCGCAAGAAGCAACATCACTGTCAGAGATACGGAGCTTTAAAGCCAGTTACTCTGGCAATTGCAGTTGCTGGAATCCCCAAGACCTGCCAGTTATTACGAGCTCATATGGTAAACAGCAAAAGCTTTGACCTGTGTGAAAATTAAACCACAGAAAAAAGTAGAGTCGCTTTTGGAAAGAAAAAAGATGAAGCAGTTCTATTCCTAGTTCAAGTTTTTAAAAAATGGTAGCAAAGAACTGCTTCAGCAGTGGGGTAGACTGTTTGGGGTCACACACAATGCTTGGTAGAATAAAGCTGACATTGATCTAGAGGACATTTTTGACAGACGAATTTGCTACCCTGCTTGACCCTGCCATTTTTTTGTTGTATGGGATAATTCACCACTACCAGCTGCACAGAGCCACTGTGCTGCAGTTAAATATCATTGGCAGGACTTTTCAGCCAGAAACATTTTTTGCACCTGTAACAAAAAAGGTCCGCAGTATGAAGAAAAACCATTGCAGAGATATTCTTGCATATTTTACTGAATATATATAATGGTATATATCTACATATGTCATAAGTTTTGTATACGTGGAGGAATAAGGAAGAGGTTGATATCCAAGATCTTAAAGGTACTTAATGGGAATGAAAGTAGCTGCCTATAGCTGAGTTTGAAGTTCGGATTTGTCTCCTTTGGCACAGAGAGATGCAAATTCTCACAGTAATTTCCTGGGTTCCTTCGGGAAGTGACTTTTTCTCTATTACTGTTTTTTAATCCTTCATCAGTAGGTACAGGTAGAGGCAGGTAGAGAGCATCTGGAGAAGTCAGCTTTAATTTATTGTGAACATTTCCTCATCAAAATCAGAGGAAGGCTGCCCTGAGCCTTGCCCATCGCTGCTGTTTTACCTCACCTACTTTTCAATCCGTTCAGTCTCCTCTGGGCTTCCTGGAGCAGAGATCAGCCCAGACCATGTTCCTCGGTCTCATTTCCCACTGACAGAAATCTGCTTTAGAGCAGAAACTGGATTTAAAAGGGGAGGGACGGACAGATGGAGCCAGGGAAACTTAGATCAAGAAGCTGATAACTGATAAAATGTTAATGAGGATTCTTGATGTTCTTGTGGACCGGCCGCAGTTTGAATGTGGCTTTCAGATCTGACATTAACATTCAGAATTGCCTATAAGAAAATGCATTATGGTAATATTTTTGAACTGAATATGTAAATATATATACTTCAGAATATGTGATAAGGAGAAATTAAAACATTAAAAATAAAGTTAATAAGCCACGATGGTCAGTCGAAAACCCCTGAGTGGGCAGAGACACTTTCTACCTCTCAATGTTTGATGCCAGAGGATGGAGATGAGGTGGCTCGCAGCATATATTAATTTGATACCTCCTTTATATTTTCCAGTTTGTTGCTTCCTGCAGCATCCTTCGCTTTCACAGGATGTACGATATGCTAGTACAGATAAATAATACTGTATAAATACATTAATAAAAATATAAATTATATATGCTAATACATACAAATTACACTCTAGTACTTACTTTGTGCATAAGCACTTTTTGGGCCTACAATCTAAAGCACAGTTTTTTAATGTATTTTTATATTTGGCTGATGCTCTTTTTGTTTTACACCTGTGTTGCATACTACAGTTACACACCAAAAAAACCCAAACCCCGAATAGATTTGCATCTTTCAGTGTCTTTTACTGTGGAAATAATTTATTCTATTAGTCCAGCAAAACACTTAAAAATTGTAAAAGCGAAACATTATTCAGAGTAATGTAATGGAGTGAAAATATTGGGTAGGTTCTTTTGAGATATTATACATTCTATAATTACTAGCTATGAAGAATAAAAGGGCATTTCTTTAGTTTGTGCAAAATAGTACGACTCTCCTGACATTCCGTTAATTGCACCCATTCACACCATCTCAGTATTTAATCTAAGATGGAACCTATCTTTGGTAAAGAGAAAAAAAATATATATATAACAGAAGTCCATAAATATCTTACATATTCTAAAACCACTAAATGAAACAAACCCAGAAGTCACATCTAAATATAAGGAAAACAGTTTAAAATATCTCATGACTTATAGGTCCAAAAGTGGTGGGAGAATAGATGCCCAGCATTTCTAAGCAAAGTGTAGGGTCATGACCGCCTCATGATTATAAACCTGCTGGCAACAAATTTCCACTTTAGAATATGATCATTTTAGTCATTCACTTACAAACCTGTATGCCAAGAGGTTAGGGGCAAGGATGTTTCTTTTGGTACGTCTTCTTTACTGAAGTACAAATGTGACAGTCATCATAACAAAAACAGAGAAAAAAAAAAAATCCTTACATGGGTGAAGTCCTAAGTTCCTGTACAGCATGATTACTCGAAAAAGAGATGTAAAAATGCTCTATAGAGGAACCTGCTGAGCTCTGGTATTCTGATACTACTGTTAGAGGTTAATGAACAGCCTCAGTAAACTTTCGAAACTGCACTGGTAAGCCCCTAAAAAAATGCATTGTCTTAGAATTAGTACACGTTGCTTTCTTCCCTATCTTCCACTTGAGAGGCACCGTGTGTTCAACACTATGTCTTTTTTGACGATGAGATGAGATTCTGTGTTCCTTTGTGACAAGAATCACGGTGAGTCAGAAGGCATTTGCGGACAGCTGGTGCTATACTAACTATTTTTTTGCGATAAATGGGGAACACAGCATGCCTAACCTAAAGTCTGAGCTTCAGTCTGTCACTAGAAAAACCTAGTCATGCCGCGTTAGACAAAGAACCTTTGGGATTTTCTTAATTTCATTGGGGAAATGACCTGAGTTAGAACTAATCTTCCTCTGATGCTATTTGAGCTGGATCAGGTGCCCAAGCTGTTCAGTTCTCTGACTGCACGAACGATTTTGCTGGTGCACGCGAAAGAGCAGTGAGGGGGTGAGAGCAAGGGACCAAGTCAAAAAATGAGGCAGCTTCTTTTGGTGGCAGCACCGGTCTGCAGCATCTGTCACCCTGGGTATAACACAACCCCCTGGTGTGGAGTCTCACGGGGACCTGTTTGTGTGAGTGACAGCCTGGTCTGAGGGGAAAGGGACTTCCAGAAATTCCACACAAAATATTGTATCTTGCCATGGGAAAATTTCTGACTTGGGTCTCATTAGCTTCTTAGAGAAAACAGAAGAATTGCCCCATGTACTTCAGTTTTACTGGATCCCTATTTTGTTCCCTCCACACTATCTTCTCCATTCTTTCCCCTGCTTTGAGTTAAACACTTTTTTTCCTTTCTTTTTTTTTTTTTTTTTTAATTTTCTGTTCCTTTCTTCTTTTAGAATTTCTGACAGAGAACTAGGCTTGCAGGTTATTGCAAGTACATTCCAACATCATGAAGATTATTTCTGTGATACATCAAGACAAGAAACCTCAACAACTACAGCATAAACCTGTGTTTGAAATTAGGTTTATCTGGCCTTCTGTCAGCTTCAGAGCTCTCCACAGTAATGTTCCAGTAACTTCGAGGGGGATGAGGTAGCTCTGGTGAATAATTGCTAGAAAACAGGTTTAAACATAGAGTAACTCTCTTAAACCATCATCAGCCCTGTGGAGCGAACTAAAGTCACTGGACAAGAAGCACATGTGCTATCAGTAAGGCTTATGGCAGGCCATATGTGTGAAAAACATACTTGTTTTTTTTTTCCTGGAACACAACTGGTTGAAATCTGCGGCTGCATTCTGCAGCATAGCAGCAACTGCACTACTGCAAAGCATATGGACAGAAGGGCTCAGTAACAGTATATTGTGTCACTGTCCAATTAAGAAAAGCAAAATAAAGTTCCTGAAATAGCTTTCAATTAACACTTATTACGTGCCATAGTATATTTAGTTTCTTAAAGGGCCATTAATTGTTAATATACTGCAATTAGCCCTTAAGTATGTGATTAATATTCTGTTAAATGCTTATTTAATGTTATTTGGCATTCATTACCAATGAATAGATATTTAATTGAAGGCTGCTTCCTCCTTAGCAGAATGGCTGATCTCCTTTTGCCCCTTCCATGATTACTTTCTGCTATTTGTTTTTCTTCAGACCATTGCCTTTTAGGTTGTAGAATTATTCTTCTCCTTGTAGTTCACTCGGCTAAGCAGAAAATAATCAGGTTTTTAGTCCATAATACCTATTCAGATAAGTGTGCTGGGATTATAGATGCATCAAAGCACACCAGAATTCATTCAGCAAAATATATCTTAACCCCCAACATACAGGGTTTGGTGAAAGAAAGTAAAAAATTCACAGCCCTTTTTTTTCCTGTTCCCTCCGCCCTTGTTCCCTTCCTCCACTCCCTCCTTCCCCAGCATCGCCAGCTGTAATAGATGTGAGCAGGGCAAACGAGGCAGAGAAAATACAGCCGCCAATAAGTGTGGTAATACGATTGCCTTATGGAGAAAACTTTTAAATTGCTTTCCAACGAGATGAACCTGTTTCTGCTGTGTGGTACAGAAGGCTGATGCAGACTGGAGAAATGGTGCAGGTTACGAATCCTACCGCGCTCATGAGGTCGGCACCCCGTTGGTTGGCATTTGCATTCAGAATTGTCCTCTTTCAGTTTAAAATCAGATACCATAAAACGAAATTATCAATTGTTGCATGTCCAACTTGAGATACTTAAAAGGAGTCCGGTATTCAACAGGAGCAATAATCTACACCTTGAAAATCCAGCCGTCTCGGAAGTCTTTCCTGTTGTGTAGGCAAAAATGGCTAACCGCTAAGCACCACATGGTTTTGAAGGACCATTACCTGCACTCGCGTTACTAGGTGGTCAACAAACAAGCAAATTCACTGCAGTGTGTTTCAAACTGTTGAATGAAGTCTGAATATATTCACTTCTCTATATCAGGTGTATTTGTTTGATTCAGAAAGAAGATGAGTAATAAAGAACTATGTAAGGAATAAAATGATGTAAAAATACTCCCAAGTGAATGATATTTATTTCATTTTTCAACTACCTCCTGGGGATGAAAAAAATCTCTAAGTAATATACCATAAAGAGTTAAAATGTATAATGTATTTGTTAAAAATGTGATTCTAAACACATCTTTTCAAACTCCGTGAAAGCAAAGTGGTTGTTTTCCAACGCTGGTTCTCACGTATATTCCCTTGCACCGTGAAGGAAAATGCCTGCAAGAGAGTGAAATGTTCTCTCCATTGGCATTTTAAATTACTTTATGAAGCACTCTAGTTCATTCTTGAATTTTATAACAGTTTAAACCTAACCAAAAAAAAAAGGTCTTAATTAGAACTCTCCATCTGCCAGAATGTGCTGCTTTAAGAGGGTACTGCATTAACTCTTTGCACGAGTTTCCCAGTCCATTTCCCAGTTGTTTTCAGAGTATCCAACGCTGCGGTATTTTTAATTTCGCTAAGCTCTCCTGCTCAGCTGAAGAAATCTCAGAAACATTTCTGATTATCTTTGAAGACTCATGGGATGCTAGATGGCAAACATCATGTCAATCTTTAAAGAGGTCAAGGAGTTAGGAAAAAAAGAAAAGTTAGAGAATTGACAGCCAGTCAGGTTATTTCTATTCCTCAGAAGAATCTGGAACAAATAATTCAGCTAACTATTTGCAAGATAACAAGGAACTGAGCAAAGGCAAATCAATATTTTCCTTTAAATTCTGCATAACAAGGATAATGATGAAAACAGGAGGTGTTATACATCATGCCCTTGTGCAGTCACAATCCATTCTAAAAATAAATCTAGGGAAGTATTGTTTTGATAGAAGTACTGTTGCATAGGGGTAAACTGCGCTTAAAATTTTATCTGTCGATGGTTCGTTGTCAAAATGGAAGAAAGCATTGAACAGAGTTAATTCAGGGAGAGTCATAATTTTAATATTCTTTGCTATCTTCACTGATGATCCTACTGATTAAAACAACATATTTGTCAACATTCCAGAACAACATGATGATAGAAGGGACTGTATGTTGGAGAACAATATCAGAATTCAAGCTCTTCTCATCAAACTAGTGTCTGAAAGTGTAGAATGATGCTCAGTAAGTACAAAGTTTTTCTTTTAGGCAGGAAGAATTAGTTGTATAAACACAGGATGGGAAACAACAAGAGAGCTAAACAAGATGAGGTCATCAGCCAGCATCAACAGTAACACCACCCTGTGAAAAAAAAGTGAATGTTTTACTTGGATACACCGCAGATGTTTTGCATGCTGCAGTTTTGAGACAACCCTCTCACTCTGCTCAGGCTTGACGACGAGCTGGGGGACCACCGAGTGGAGTTTGGCCATTCTGCCTTGAAAAGGTTGAGGACCACAAGGAAATAAATCAGGACAGCAGGGACATGATCAGACCTAGTACACTCTGCCTGTGAGAGACAAAGGAAAGGATCAGGATTTTATAGGCTAAAGGAGAAAAAAAATTAAAGGGATTGTACAGTTTACAAAAAGGGAAAGAAGGAACATGTTCTCCCGGTCTATGGTGATTATGGCTCCTCATAGTAATCCCATGAGATATTATTACTTGCGAAAGGAAAAAAGGCAAAAAAAAAAAGTCTTTGAGCAAAAATCTTTCTAATCATAGGAGTAGCGAAACAGCAATGGAATAGATCACCTAGGGAGATCGTGGAGTCCCTAACACTGGATGCTATTAGGAACAGTCCACCGAGATACTAGTTTAGTGGAATGCCAATAAAGACACGTACAAAATAACCCCTCATAGCTTCTTACACCTTTTTTTTTATCAAGAATCCTACTCTTGAACAAAGGATTCAGGGAACTCCAGGAACTCCAGTTAGGAGCTCTGACTCTCCTCTTGGGGGGCGCCCCGCCCGCC
>JAVKLA010000047.1:4573525-4594765 GCA_034782735.1 Sagittarius serpentarius
CCCCCTTCCCCATCCAACTGCTCTGTTGGCGTTTTGTACTCTGAACTATTCACAACATGAACATTTTGACCTTGAGCTTCAGGTTAATTAATCACCAACACTATTAACAGAAACCTCTGTGGCTTTGGGGTCCAGTGCAGCCAGAACTACCCTTTGCCTGGCTACGTAGTCATAGCCAGTTCGTTTGTAGGAGGACTGGTTCTGCAGTGTTTTACACAGGTCACTCTCTTTGTATTTCTGATTAATGCCTGCCTCCCAAAGATTGAACTAAATACATTATTTTAAGCAGTTTTATTAAAAAAAAAAAGCTTCTCTCTCTAATAACGTATCACTCACAATCGATTTGTTGTTAATTGGGATTATCCCTCATCGGTAAACAGAAGGCACTGCTGTATACGTTCTGTTGATTTGTACCTGTCTGCTGTGGGTTAATGGCATGATTAAAAAACATTTCACACTGAGTTTCCACCATCAGAAAAGCAATATTATTCAGTGACTGACTTTTACCTTAGGCTTAATGTTCAAATTCCTGTGCAGCTTATCTAGAAAGAGGAATATTAACCTTAACAAACACAGGTAATTATATTTCAGCAATGCATAGTATTATAGTGGTATTTATTCATCTCTTCATTCCCTTAGTAACTTCTTGCACCTTAAATTAGCATCTCTTTTTTAAGCTTACACCTGACATTTCAGTATCTCTGAGTAGTCAAAAAAATGCCCCAAACGGTACTCATTTCAGCTGGTTAGACATTTCAAACTAGGACTTCCAAATGGCCGCATAAGCTTTGAATGATCTCATGTCATTACTTTATAGCTTCCTCTGATCCTTCTTCTATTTTAATTATATGCTTCACGGCCAAATTCAGCACAGGAATGCAGCCTGCACTTAATTGTAGCAGTACTGAATTGGGATTTCAGCATCCTTTGACCTGCCGTTGGAATGATTGTTGCCTATTACCTTTTCACACTGCTTTCACCTTAGAAAATTTAGTATTTGCTATGGAACCCTTTAAAATGTGTCTGGTCCTTCATAACTGCATCCCAACACAACTAAATTTCCCAGGAAATTATTAAACAAACTAGGAGGAAAAAAAACCTTGGAAGGCTGCACCAGTCTTGATTCCTAACTTCACAATTGTAGCCGTCTTAAAGTGTAGAAAGAGAAACCACAGCAGTTAGCAATACTCATTTTTGTTAGAAAACATGGACTTTATTTTGAAAACATTTAAGGAATGTTTGCTTTTTCCCCTTTAAGCAAGAAATACCTGATTTTGAGAGGATATTTATGTACGATAAACAAACTCATTCCACATAAATCCTTAAAATACGTGCAACTGCAACACAATGAAAAGCCTCTGTTTTCAGTACAATTCCTATATGATCCCTGTGTGACTTGCTCATGCAGTGGAGATATCACAGTTGCAATGAGAGACAGGAAAGAAAAAAGAGGGTTATCGCATATCAGACACTTCAGCTGAATATTAAGCCCTCCAGATTCCCATTGTGAAAGGGGAAAAGGGTGCACAGCAGGCAGAATAACACGTTTCTGAGCAATATACTCTTGGTTGGATATCCAGTGTTTTATTGTACATTGGCTGGTCTGTCACGTTTTCCCCATGCAAGAAAACAAGCTCAAAATAAGCTAAACAAGCTCTTCCAGCCTAAGTGGCTTATTTTCCATAAACGTAGACAATAAATAAATAGAAAAGTGATACTCAGTGTAATACTGCTCATGTAGTTGTAATACTCATGTAAGTCTTCTCCCAGCTCTGCTGTTCCTGACGCCAGCAGACAGCTAAGGCAGGCCTCTCACTTCCAAAAGGGTGACACTGACAACGAGCTCCCTGCTTGCTCCGTGCTCTTCGGACCATGGCTTTTTCACCAACGGTTGCTTTATGTCCTTCTGATTAGGAATCAGCAGTCACCAGCACCCAGCAACCCCAAGGACCTACGAACGCGTCTTCATTTCAAAATCTAATCAGCTGTTGCAGCCCACCTTCAAAGTCAGGTTTCTCACAGAGACACAATTAGAATGGACAATGGCCAGGAGACACTAAACAGCATTAAAACAAAGACAAAGACAGAAGCTAAACTCTGCCTAATGCACCCCCCCCCCCCCCCAATATATTAACTGTATTGGCACAGTATGGAAATCTTCAGCAAACAACCCCCAATACGACCTTTGTAACAAGAGATCAGTAACAGTAATGTGGGGAAAAAAGAAATGTGTGTGTCCTTTTTGAACTTGAGGGAGTGCAAGGAGTCGAGCACAACTCACATTCTGTTCCGCCTCGCATTCCCGCTCCCTATACTTCTGTCTGGCTGCCTCTGTAAACTCTGGATTTCACGGCAGGTGTAACATGCAAGGTTAAGGAGAGATGACCATTTGGCCTTCATTTTATTGTAGATTGTTCCTAGAATGTTTGCCTTTGTTCTGTTGTTTGCTTTTGGTTAAGAGCTGAGCTCTCGTGGTTCACCCACATGTGCCCTGGAGTCTTCCGTCCTTCCAACTTATCACCTGACAGCAATGATTGTATAGTGTAATTAAAAGTCAATGCTAGCTTTTGGGATATATGCTATAATAAAAGAACCATCTGAAATTAGGAGTTAAATAATGAAGGGTTCAGGGACATGTAGGCTGGTGTTTGTTATGCATTTTAATAGAGGAAGTTTGCAGCTAATTGGAGGCTAACTAAACCCTTTGGACACATTTCAAGTCACGTCAGTCCTTTTTTTCTCCCCAAGGAATCTGATAGGCCATGCAGCTTAGTACTGCCTTTTTCTATCTTAATTACCACATTGAGTTGTGCGTGTGTTACAATTATAACCCAGGCAAGAGTTTCTACTACAGGCTTCAGAATCTAGTTTAAACACCTCTCTATCTGCAGATAGTAGAAGAAGAAAAAAATTAAAGACCAGTTTGCTTCTCAAACTAACGCATTTTAACTCATGCACATCTATCTACAGAAAGAAGGTCACCTGATTTACTGTGACCCACCCTGGTATCTGATAAACAAGGTCTTTGTTACTCTGTATTTGAGACATTATGAGATCTGATTTTATACCATATTACACATTCATTGGGTTGCAAGAAGTGTCCTTGCCATAAACACACACACTTCGTAGTGGCACTGAAGAGATTTGTCAGTTTTAAATATGGAAATCTGTATTACACAATGTGGTCTCAACTACAAACGTGGCTAATGGAAAAAAATACCATGACAATCCCATTTATTTGTTGCCTGTGGAATTTTTGCAAAGCTTGGTCAATGAACCTGGTAGGCTGACTTTCCTAATTCAGGCTGAAGTTAGGGAGAAGGAGAAGCACTTTAAGAGTAAAATAAAACACAGACCTGTCGAGTTTCATAAATGTTAGTAGAAAATGCTGAAGAGTGCAAAAATCACAAACAGGAAAAAAAGCTGTCATACTTTACCATGATATGCACATGCATATGTATCTTTTTTTAAGGAATTAGAAAAAGATTCGAGCTTAAAAAGAAAGAATTTTATCTTCCCTTTTGGGAGGCTAGCACTTAAAAAGTTGGTCAAAAATATGGTAACTACCTCTTCTTCTCCAGTTTCCTATGAATCTGGAAGCAAAGTGGTTGGTGTGAGAATATACAGACAGAAATCCAAGTTTTGGGGTACTTCTCTGTTCTATAGAGATGCTGAGGCTCTTTTGGCCAAGAATTCTACCAGCAGAAAACACACATTTCTCAGCAACGCCATGTCTTTCTCTCCCTTTTCGGCCTCCAAAAAATAAATGAAGTGTATTTAAACTGTGCACATGCACCAAAGATTTTCCTTCATAGGACTTCCATAGTTTCATAAGCTATATTTCAGGATAAGGATAAGGAAAAGGCATGAGTACCAAACTTCTTTTCTTTTTCTGCTCTCTGGAGTTGCCTGTTTATTGCTGTAACAGTCCTCTGACCTTCCAACATCACGGCGCACGGTTGTGCGATTCAAGTAAAACTCGGAAAGTTCAGCTCCTCTGGTTAGTAGATTCCATTGCTGTGGCCCATACAACAGTACTGAAGCTAAAAGAGTCTGGACGACCCACATCTCTTGGATCGCAAAACATGCTCGCACGTACGCTGCGCTTTGGCTACTTTAAATTTCTGCAAGATCAGGAGACAGCAAGAGGCCTTAACTCGTAAAGAGTCTGAGGAGATCCCCGCCCCAAGTTTCTGCAGGTTCAACCCTCTGATTTTTAAGATCATTCTCCTTGAGGAAGGCAGGCTGCTGTTTCTTTGCAGTAGTTTGCTGGGGCTTGGTGTGAGAAAGATGATGGACACCCTGTTCACATTGGCTGCCTAGGCAATGTGCAGAGAATGGCATTGAATAAAATTCAGTCTTCTGAGTAGTGGATGACAGAGCACACGATCAGGAGCAGGAAATAGCACTGGACTTGAAGAAGGGTAGGACAGGAAGATGCTCTTACTGTACAACTAAGAGATGACCTCAGGTCTTCTCCTTGGCTGTTGCTGCAACAAGCTGCCTTGCTGTTAAGGCACCACGGTCTTTGGAAAGTCAGGGCAAGCAATTTTTCCTTGTCATCCCTCTCCTGGTTGTTCATCCTCTCTCCCTATTCCTTCCTCTTCGCTTGTCAAGACCACAGCTATTCTTCCAGTTCCACCGCCAAAACTCACCCTTTCGTTTCATGGTCTCGCAGTCCGGGACTGAGTATTTCCAGTGCTGAAGAGCTCCTTCTGCTATTGCTTTTTGAAAATACTTCTGCCAGAAAAAAAGTAGTCTGCCCAGGTATTAAAAAGGAGACAAATTTACTGCAGAAGTAATAGCAAAACAAATGTGCTGGTGATATTTGAAAAAATACTGCCAAATACTTCTGGTTGAATTCCAGCGATTATAACTACTAGTAAAACATGACGCTTTTAGTGTTTAGTCTGAGCTCAACCACTTTTCATGGTTAAATCTGATATATTCTACATTTTAGAGAGACCATTAGCTGTCTTCAACAGTTCTATAAAGGGATAAAATCCATTTTATTACATATTTGCTATCTATTACATATAAGAACATAGATCCTAATTGGCTATTCCTTAATTTAAAATGACATTAAAAAAAGATTAATTAAAGTGCCCTGTGATCAGTCTTTTTTATACTTTACTGGCCTTTCTTATCTTTACAAACATTTTTCCTAACATGCTTTCTTGTGTTGTGTGCAACAGAAAGATTTCTTTTTCTGCTTTTTTTTTTAGTTCATTCACATATTGTTTGACATGTTAAACCAGCTAACACAGGTCTGTTCATGTGCAGTAGTTTCCATCTTTCTTACCCTTTATTATGCTTATTTGAGCCTCCTGTGCTTTGTCCTTCATAAATGGGTAGATTCATAATTCTGCAATAATTTATGCTTCCTCTGTTTGCATTACCTTAGCTGTTCCATTTTTCCCTTGATTGGACAATCACCATCTGCCTAGTTTTTTCTTTTATTCCATAATCCCATTTTGATTTTAATACTGATTGTAAGATATAGCTATAGAAGATCTTATACTTAGTTCTCCTTTTCATCTCTGACTTTAATAATTAGAAAAGTTTTTACCAAGTAATGTCAATTTAGTTATTCTTTTGCTGATTAAACATAATTCCATTTTCCTGGCTTCAGCTCTGTTCTCTCTCTGAAGACTAGCTAGCTTTTTAACATACAGTTCCCATATTTTCTAACTCTTCAGTATCTGTTCACCCCCGCCTCTATTTTCATAACACAATTTGCACAATTAGGCCTGGTTCAGAATGTCCTATCTCTCTAACTGGGATTAACAGGAATCTTTAAACAATCTTTTCCGGATTCTTTTTCTTCTATAAAATGATCAAAAGGATGAAGCCCAGGTCCTGTACCCTAGGAGGTGGACAAAACAATGTCAGAATGTACCTCACGCTCTCTTTCTCTTCACTGCTCTCCCTTTTTGTGAAGCAGCTGGCTCTGTTCCAGTCACCTTGAACAGAAAAAGAGGAAGAAAGAGCAGGGCTATAGTACCTGGTGATCTTTGCCCATTTTCTACCTCCCATTTACTTAATCTCCGAGAACTGGGTAAGCAGTCTTTGCTTTTCCCCTCTGTTGACACAGAGGCTGAATCTCGCTTTTTGTACAGCTGAGCAATGGCAATGACAACCTAATTCTCGGTGAACTTCTAAGCAGTTTTTCAAGTATCATTGGTGCTTGATTTGATGTTATTTTTTTTTTCATATCTGCTATGCAAAATGCTGGATGCTGTTTTAAAAGCAAATTAAACTGAATGATATTAAGTAAGCAGAAGAATCTTCAGTAAAATATGTGTTATCACTTCCCTTTTTTCCAGAGAAGGATCAAAAGATTCAAGCATCACACATCTCCTTGCACAATATTCTGAGGCACAGTGGTATGTCACTTTGAAATCAGATGATAGATATAGCAATGCTTATCAAACCAATACAATTCAATCTCAGGCTGACATGCAGAGCTTTATATAAAGACAGCGAACACAACACGCTCATGGAATAGGTCAGATACAGCTTTATATGCAAGAAGTAAGATCTGAAAAAAAATCAATTCCATGCTTGATCGGAAGCAAGCGACAAGAGAAAGACAAAGAAAGAAGCCAGGACAGGCCTAATATGCCTGGTGTATTTGAGATGAACAATAAATCAGCCTGGTTCTATCAGGCAGTTTGGCACAGTGGCATTTTTCTACGGCATGAACTGAATGGTCAGGCTCCCAGATATAAATAATGATCACAACTTGGACATACTGCTTTTGCAGAGAAGAGAAAAAGCAAACATACAGAGAAAATGAAAGGACAACATCAAGAGCATAGAAGGGTCAACCGTCGGAATAAGGACCAGTGGCATGGCATGGCATGGCTAGTAAAGGTCCTAGAAACAGGAAAGTAACTTCCCCTTTCTAGCTACTACCACAGCTCTCGTCTCCTTTCAGCCTGTGCTGGAATACCCTGCGGCAGCCAGGCTTTATGCTGGGTATGGTACTACTCCTACTGGTGGTGAGGCTGGCAGGATGGGAATTGGGGACTAGGGGCAAAACTGCACCGTTCACGTCAACAAGTCAAAGCTCTAAAGGTAGAAACTATGTGGAAGAGTGTCCTCAAGAGCCAAGTTGAGTGGCTACAACCTCACCTACTCTCCAGCTCAGCTGGCAAACTTTTGAGAGGGCACACAGTTACTCATGCTCTGCGAGCACGTTGGCAAGGTAAGCACTGTAATATGGACAGTGGGGCAGGGGAAGCAGACTTTACAGCTCTGCCTGTTTTAGTTCAAAGATTATGTACGGCGTATGTAAAAAAAGCGTTGAACCTCGAGGATTAAGGTTCAGCAGAGTGAAATACATCACCATGAATATTAACCCACTCTCTCAAAGTAACAGTTAGTTTGCTGATGATTCCCTAGCCACTGACATTAAACAGTATACTAATATTTGGGGGAAGTAGTATGATCGTCTATGCCACGTTATTATATTGAGGTGATTGTTTCATTAGTATAACGTGATGTTATTCTTCAGCAAGGCAACCAGAACCAAGATACAGATATAGATGTAGGGACAATTCCCAAGACAAAATTCCCGATGGCAATTCAATAAACGCTCTTTAAGAGAGTACTTTTGTCAAGATTATTCATTGCAGTGTAGAAGAACGCCTCAAATTTGTAGACATACAAGTAAACCTGGAGTTAGATTTTGAAAGCAATCTTTGCTCAATCCTGCTATCATTTGGACATGCGCACATTTATTTTTCTATGTGTTAAAAAAAAATGTGTGTCTGTCATCTGTGGCATTTTGGGGTTAAGAAAACATATGCAATGGACGTCCTGAAAAATGACATGGACTAGCAATTTGTTAAAATACAAATTAGTGAAAATTACTGCAGTATACTGTTTATTAATGACTGACGCTTAAATCCATTGGATCAAAATAAGAGGCTGCCTTCCCTCAGATTTTGTGTGTTATTAGTACACCTATCATACCCATGCCTGTGTACAGAGGGAGTGGGATGGGGAGCGGCTAGAGACAGACTTAGAATCATTTACTAATAATTAGTGTTTGTAATTATAGAAATATTTCTGCACACAGGCCTTAAAATGTTTTATTGTCCATGGAAAACAGAACTTACTTCAATTATGCAGAAAAGGAAACTGATAAAACCTGTAAGTTATGTGGTTAAAAGTCTATAAGTCTATATAGTAGGCCTGTATAAAAGAGCATAAATGAGACTTTTTTCTTCCTTGAGAAAGACCATTGCCAAATGATGAAGTTATGCATCAGTGCCCTGAAAGCTGTTAACAGAGAACATGGGAAAGACAAAGACACTGCTAACTCCACCAGGCACCCATGACAAACGAAACAAATCCCATGTAGAGGAGAATTATCTCCAAAAGGATTCACTTATTTTCCTTTCTGGCCTCATCTCACAGCTACGTAAGTGAGGATGTAAAAGGACCAACAGCTTCCTACCACTACAGCTAGCTTCTGAACAAGATTTCACTAGCATGAGGCAAAAATCAGTCTACAAAAAGGCAATATTCAAATGTGATTTTTCCTTTATTTTCTGTGCAAGCAGGAAGGAGAGGAAAGGAGGAGAATTTTGCAGTATGTCATGATTTTTTTTTCTTACTGAAATGGCACTGTTATATGTCTTTGGGGCACAGGCTAATTTTTTATTATGTGTATAAATCTTTGGATTCTGACCATTACCCAGACTACTGAGTTTGACTACAAACACTAACATAGCCCAAACTTTAGATGATAATTCACAGTAATATCACCAATAATCAAATAAAGAACAAAGTCTAGGTAAGATGTTCTTTATCCAGAGGTTCAATTTGATTCATTCTCTCCCATATCCCTCCTCTGGGGGCAAACAGTAGCTGTTGAATGGTATTTTGAATTAATTTTCTTCCTGAAGGCCCAATCATTTAAGTATATACATGCTACTCTCTTTTATATTAGAGTAAATAAGGTCAGAATGATCATTTTAAGCTTCGGAGGGAAATTATTAAACTTTGTGACAGCCTGTAGCTTCTGCTGGAGTTGCATCTATGGTCTTGAAGCATCATCAAATCTGTCTTTTGCACAGACAATCAGATCTACATGCCCCTTCAAACACCTTTAAATCAGCGTTTTTCATTCTAAAACTTCCACGCAGAAACATATATGCAGAATCTATGCATATGTTTATGCTGAACATACGATATAGCTCTCGTGGAGGTCCAACTGTCATTGATTCCTTCGGTTATCTTTGTGGAACTTAGCATTAATCCATTCCCAAATCCAACTTTTCAGTTGTCAGGTTCCTTTCAAATGTGAGAGTAAACAGCAACAGAAAGGACAGCAAACAGTAACGAAGTGTAAGCCAGATTTACCCAGTACAGATCCCTGATGATAAACAGATGCACACTGGCCTGCCGCTTCAAGACCAGAAGGAGCTGTTTGCATAGCATTTAACAAAATTGAAAGCACTGTTGGCTTGTTCCCCAAAACAATCCAAACTTTTCAGATTTACATTGGGGACATACTAGAGTCAATGCAGAAGAGTGGCTTCAGTTTATTTTGCATCCTTGAAACCGTCTCATGTAACTGAGGGAGAGGAAGGGAGGCAAGTGGGAGCCATAGGCTCTGAGCTAGGAGCGTGCATTCCTCGTTAAAAATCTGTTGTGCTCAGAGAGATGGCCCATAATAACATCAGTTCATTTGGTTATGGTTTGTTGGGGAGACCACTCATACTGACATTAAAACATTTTTCCCAGTATGGGAAGAGAGGTAACACCAAACACACTGAGTCAGGCTAGTCTTAGAGCTCTTTTAGGTCAGTTAGTTTATGCCAGACAGCACCCGTCTTAAATAAGGGAGGAGTGTGTGTGAAGCTCCATTCCCCCATCATCAACTCCTTATTTCCCCCAAATTTGTGAATAATGTACCTAATGGCTTCTGTGTCTTCCGGACTTGCAACCACTTAACTAGAACTTTGGCTGCCTCTTCACCAGCAGAAAAGGTGGATTTTTATAATGAGGTAAGACACACAAACTAAGTCCTTTTGTGAAAACATGGTAGAGGCTCTTAAAGCTTCACCACAGGCAATTACAGCTCTCAGACTGCTCGGTTGTTTCATGGAAAAGCGAGCTGTAATTATTTGTCAGATTTGTAATGCCCTGTTAAAACAAAGACGCTAACGAGATATCACTTTTGCTTCAGTAAAGATAAGGTCTTTCTAGTCCATGATTTTACTAGGCAGAAAGCAGCAAGCCTAGAGAGCAGTCTGTCTGTATTGGCCTGGGACCAGGGAGCTCCGTGTTGCCAGCACCTCCGGGGAAGGTGGCTCTGAGGGGACAGAAGCTGCTGAGATCCTCTGCTCTCCCTGTCTGGCCTACGATGCCATGACGCTAGAGCTGCTGGGACCAGGTTTGCAGCTGGTCAGCTTGCTGTTTTCCGATTGCCACTTGCGCTTGGGCTTCCTTTAGGACAGCAAAATTGCCCAGTGAAGATGCAATGAGTTTCTCGGAAGTCTTATTTCTGTCTGAGCATTTTATGTGTTTGGATGCATGTGTGTGGTTTTCTGCATCTGCCTGCACATGTCATTTCCATTCCACCCGTATGTGCTATGCATATTTACCGAGATGCATTTAATTTTGCCGCAGATATAGCATTATGCCTGTGTAAGTGGAAAAGGATCTCGAGAATTCATATGGTACTTGTGTTAATACCAGCAGCAACTCTGCATTCTTAAGGTCTACTGTTTGCAGTTTTCAGTGGATTCATTTTTAAGTGGATTCTTTCCCATTCGTCTAAGAACTGTTCATAGTCAATAGACAGAAAGTTACTCAATGGAGCTAGTTCTGCACTTCCAGAACACGTGCACAGCCAGAAAGAGAGAGGGAGGGAGAGGGAGAGAGAGACTTCCACTGTCTATAAAGCTCTTCTTTACTTACTGGCTATCTAATAGATCAGACAAAATGTACAGACTTAGAAAGGAAGGGGTAATTTATAGGAAAGATAACTATGTTTTACGTCTGTATTGTGTCTCTAGTGGGGCCTGTTTTTGCAGGTAATAAAACCAGACGGTAGCATATGCACATAGATTTCCTCCCCACACACAACCGTTATTGTATTTCAGGTGTTTAAATGGGCTTTTCCCCCCCTAGCATTTCGGAGGCTGCTCACTAAAGAGAAGAGAGGCCACCTGCTGCATGCAACTGCTCAGCAGTTCCCCCACCGAGAGCCTGAACTCCTCAGGCAAAAACCCTTTTACGCTTAATGGGTCACTTGGGCTTGGCTGCTGAGCCTGCTGCTGCAGAGCCTCGGCAGCTCTCTTTGAACGTGTTTGAGTGCCTAAAAGTCCTTGGCTCCCCAAGGAGCCCATCAGAAGACAGTGTCTTCCTGCTCCGGGTCACGAAATCACTCCAGACGTAGAGGATGGCTAGCGTGCGGCGCTCGCAGTTGCCGCCTCACAGAATAAACGCTTGAAGGTATGCGGTGCTGTGTTTGGGGACAGGTAGCTTGAGGGGGTCAAGCCCTGTGGCTTGTTCTGGGGGGGCCATTAAATGGTATTATACATCTCTGCTTCTTCCTAGGCACAAATACAGAGAGGTTTGGAATAAACCGAACTTGCCTTTAATTCTGTGCAAAGGTAGTAGGCAAGGCAGAGGTGGGAGAAGGGAAAAGCAGGGAAGGATAGGTCCTTCTATTGATTTGAGTATTCAGTTGCAAGGTAAACAACCTGTGGGTAGTGTCTTTTTCATAGGATCCTGTCTGCTTTATGTAATGCTCCTCTTCCACAGGTAAAGGTAGGAATAAAACCACGTGGAAATAGTGTGAACAAACCAGCTGATTATTTTGCAAGGTGCAGGACAGGTACTCCAGAAAAACGGAGAGATTTTGTGTGACACTGAAAGGTAGGTCACTGCACGCTGCAAGTGAGTGGTCAGCCGGTTCTGGATAAAAGGAAGCTCAGCTGGAGTTTAGGCTGAAATGAAGCGAGAATGCCATCAAGGTTTCCCTAACACTGTCAGTAAAATACTCGTTAAAGAGAATCGCACTGTGGCAGAGAGAGAAGTAATACATTATTTAGTGGTTCCAGGAAATCCTCTCATTTTCTGTGTGTTTCAACCAGCTGATTCTTCCGCGGGACCCAATTCAACTGGCCTCGAAGCAAAGCTAAAAAGCGTCAGTTGCTCTCAATCGTTGTAGCCCATATATTCAGGACCCTTTCTTTGGGATGTTATAGGACCTTGTGTAAAGCTCTAGCTGGAGTTTAAATATATTTATGAGCAGAACATAATATCAGACCTGTCCTCTTACAAAAATGAAAACCCACTGAAGTTTGTGATAAAGTCTGAGAAACATTCTTCTTTCTTCATCTGGAGCAAAATGAGCTTGGCAGCATGGGTAGCTCTGAATAGTAATCTACATGTAAATCAGGAGCAGCCTCAACACCTGAAAGGCCTTCTGTGTGCCAGTAATACTGTACTATCTGAAGAGGACTGTCTTCAGCCAAAAGATGGGGGAGAAAATACATATTGATACAACTGTAGATATATTTTTGGCAGTACAAATACTCACTGGAAAATGGGAGTCTGACTCCAAGAGAATGTGGCTCGGAGATCTACAGCCAGCACATCTCATCAGGGCTGCTCTCTCCCACTCCCTGTGTTCTCAAGTAACGATTTTAAACAGAATATTGTGATTTGAAAGAAAATATTCTCACCTCCCACAAGAATACACTCTTCTGTTTCCTTGTATAAAGGTTGTTGCTATTGAAGAATTTGTTCTTTTTTTACAGCACATGCTCCACAATTTGTTGCTTTACTCTAATTTTGTCTATTTATCAAAACACAGCCAGGTTTGGTTTGGTTTTTTTTTGGGGGGGGTGTTGGATGGGTTTCTTTTAAAAAAGAAAGGACAAGTTTTGCTTTGAAGTTTATGAGCTTGACTGAACTGTACATTATGTTAGTTTCTTCCAGTGTCTGCACTAGCGAGAAAGTACAATTTACCTGTTGATAGAAAAAAAGTAATTTTCCATTTTTCAGTAGGGAGTATTTTTATGAAGTTATTTTTTCTTTACATTGCAGCTCTGCAGTTAACAATCCTTTTACTGTGGAATGGCATTGACACATTCTTGTTATTCACCACAGGGGATATTCACAACTGTCTGCTTCAGGCATATAAATTAGGCATCTTTAGTTTCTTTGCATTGCCTTCCTGGTTGTGTTGACCTTGTTTCACAGACTATGAAAAGGAACTTTGGCTTTTACCTTTGGTCCTTTGACTGGAGCCTACCCTAAATGTCCCAGGCAAATGGTTCCGACGTCCGTTCCTCCCACGTGAGTTGGTTAACATCGCTTGCTACTGAACGGCGTTCATCCTCAGTGAAGTTGCACACTGTTCAAACAGCGACCTGTTAGCCACTCATTTCCTGGGGCTCTTCATACTGTCATTACACCACACCTTACAGTCATTGCTTCCAGTGTTTTAAGGGCATCAGGTGTTCCCGCTGCTGAGCTGGGACTCCAACAGCCCGTGCATGGCAGGCCAGAGTAGACAGAGCAGGAGGGGGCTTTTTGCTGCAGGGATCTGAACCACGTGCATCAGCCTGTTGGATCAAGGCCACCTCTCACCTGTCATATGAAGAATCAGCAATGTGCTACCTCGGACCGTTTCATAAACAAACTAAGCTTTGCTTATGCAAGTGTTTTAAAAGTCTGAGTTTTATATTTCTTTTTTTCTCCTTACTTCTCGAGGCAGGAGAAGGTTTGTTCAGGTCTGCCTACATCCTTAAGTGGTTCAGAAGGTGTGTGGTACGTGACCACACTGAAGTCAGAGTGTTTTGGGTGGGCGCAAAAAGAGTCCTTGCTTTTTAAATCATGGTCCACTCTTTCAGCTTGTGCTCAAACCAACACGTTTTCTGATTTCATCTAATTCTATGCGAACCATCGTGCCTCCTCTTTTTCCCCTTAATAGTGCCTACACTGGGCCAGCTTGGGTAGAAACATCTCAGCTTCTGTGCAGCCCGGAGACCCAGGCACCTACTTCTGCATACAAGTTCGCGACTGGCAGACGCAGCTTCAAATAAGGAGACGTGGAGTTGACAGTTGTGGGGAGGCAGCCTGGTTTTCATCCCGAGAAAAGACAAAACAAGCCTGCTGCTGTATTCTTCCCTCTTCCTTTGCTCTGCTTTATAGGTTGGTATGCTAGGTGGTTGGCCTGTGACACAAATTCTTCTCTACATCTCCGTGTCATGGATCGGATGTACTAAAAGTGCACAGTTCTTCCTCCCTGGTATTAATGAGTCTGAATGCATTCGTATATACATTGAACTAGACAGAAACAAACCAAATTATTCTGACCTTTCCTCACAGAAAAGGAGGTCCATTCCCTTGTTAGAGTAACTCGCAGAATTAACCCTCAAAGTTGGCAAAACTTAACAAATTTTGAAATAGTTGGTATGAAGAAATGTGTTATCTTGGAGATGCTGCTAGGGGATCGTGTAAACTTAGGATAAGTAGAGAAGTTAGAATACGTGCAGTATGTAGAACTGAGAGCATCTTATTCATTAGGAATAGGTAACGGTAGATTAGTCAATGCTGGATGAGAATCAAGTAAAGACCCTGTCCTTGCCTTACCTTGCTTAATTAATTTTAATTTTAATTAATTAATTTTAATACTAAAATCAACACCCACTTGTGCATAACGAGTATGTAAATGTGAGACCGCTTTAGTATAATGAACGGGACAAGAGCATGGCATGCTCAAAAGATCTTTTCATTACATAAGTTTGCGTAGCCTATCACAATTTTTTCTCTGTGTGTTTCCTTGTTACGAGATTGTATAAAAACCTCAACCTTTCTTTCGAAAGATGTGCAGGTATTTGGAGGCCTGGCACCCTGTTCTGCAGTATAGCAATAAAGACAAATCCTCAACTGGATGTGTCGATTGGCTTATTGCCCAGCGGGTGAAAGAACCCAGCTTTTGGGACAACACCCTTACTTATTCTAAGATGTGAAAAATGCAAGCCCTTTATATGTCAGATTTCTTTTTTATGACCCCTAATGAAAATTTCCCGATAACAATTATTTCCTAGTATATCTGAAAGGGTATTGCACATCCAATTACATGCTTAAAATGTATCTGTTTAAACCAAGGAATCTCCTGTGCCTCTCACACTAAGATAAATCAAATGCCACTTTCTGGAAGTCACTGGAGTTAACTTTCCGTAGAACCTGAGTAAATGACATCAGATTGGAAAGCAGTTTCTAAGTTATTGATAAACTGCTGTGATTTTTAGTTTCATAATAGGAGAATTATACATTTACATGTCTGAGAACTGCCACCATATCACTCATGTATGAGAAACATTCAGTCACAAGTTGCAGAAACTATACACATGTCTGAATATTAATATTTTCTAAAAATCTGACTTATTACGGTTGTGACTGAGAGGTGACCTAATCACTGGAAAAAAATAGGGTAAATACAGCCATTATAAATGTGCGGGGTGACAGGAATTAGAACTGGTTAGCTTGAATCATTAAGCTAATTACGAGAGGCTTCTGAGATACTTGATGTTTATAAAATCTTAAAAATAAATCTTGTCTCCTTAGAAAACACATTTTTGATATTAGGTCTTCCAGTTCATTAAGCACTGAATGGCCTGGTGATATAAGGTATTGTAAGAGAAATTTTAAAAAGGAAGAACTGCAAAGAGAAATTATGCTAAAATATCTGTTCTCTTATTATGCAGTTGTCACAAGGAGAAAATAACTGAAAGGTAGATTTTCCTTCATAATTATACATTTAGGAGTTTGAGGTCACCAAATGCAGCTTGAGTTGGCCAGTGACAGCTCTAAGTACTTTACAACTGAACTAATTTTAGAATATATAAGGGCAAACCAGATTTATAGTACAGTTCTGTATTTCTTAAGGCAAAACCGGAGTCCTACCTTTCCCTTTTCTAATTACATATACTGAGAGAGAGAAGGAGTGAGCGATATCATATACATATATATGTAGACATAATTACGTATATATTCCTGGTGACATATATCTTAAATACACACACGTGTATATATGCACACACAGATACATATTGGGAGAGACAAAAAAGGAGGCAAGAAAGATTCTATTCTGGTGTTATAAGTTAATACAAATAATTTAATGGAACGTATTACCTTTCATTAAGAGTTGGCTACTATAAATATATTTTTTAAAAAAGCAGTGGGGGGTTTTGAGGGGGGAAATTCTTTGTTTAGCAGAAGCAGCATATTCTTAGGGATACAAGCTGGGGGTAATGCAGAACTATTGACATCTACAATTGTTATCCTTAGGGTTGCAAACTTAATTCCTATGTGCCTTTGCAGAAGAATCCAGTACAGAACGTTATCACCATCACCAGGGAAATGGTACTGTCAACAATTGCCCGTGTGATCAGGCACTTATCTTTTGATGTTCAGTTACCTTCTGCTTGTTAACCTTGTCAAGGAGGGGCACGGAGGAGAGCACCAACCAAATGAAACCTGCGGTAATTACTGTAATTCGGAAAGAAATATATTCACTGGAGGCAGGCAGTTCCACCCTCACAATCAACCTTTCTGCAACTCAAGGAAAACACAAACATGGCCTGGCTCAGACAAATTAGGCATGAACAAATGTTGCACATTAAATGAGTTAAAGGACCTTGCTGAAAATTACAAGGGCTGCTTAGGGAAGCAATGAATCCCATTAAGGCAGGAATAGGCTTAAAAGAAAGTGGGCTTTGCAGAAAGACTTGCATATACATTTACCGTACTTGGTTATCTTACCCGAGGCAATTCTGGGCACAACACTGCTAAATGGATCAAGATGATAATAGTGTGGCGTTCTTCGGGAGACATTCAGGGGAAAAAAAAAGAGATCATCAGCTCTATGCCGCAAAACCACTACTTCTAATAGCAATACCTGGCTTGTCTGTAGCACTTTCCATCAATCTAATTCCAAGTACCTTACCAAAGGATTTAGAAAGATACAAAACAGTTAGATGATTTAGAGAGCTAAGAAACATTTAAAGTTCACTTGTAAAAAAAAGTCTTCTTCAAGCAAACACACAGTCTTCAATGTAGAAGTCACGTTCTGTTTTCACTGGCTTTCCCCAACGTGCATTCCTGTTGCACAGCATATACAAACACCCGCAGCTGAAGGAATTGTTCCTACATTACTGTATCTCCTTTAGTTCATCAGTACTGCTAAATGATCCTGTCTGCAAGCATTGTGTTTTAATATGCGTTAGCCTTTCCTCCCGCTACATTTATGGGAGGACTAGTGGAGATTATTTTACTTTAAACTGTAATGGCAATGGGTTTGCTCCATTTCCCTTTTTCCTCAGCTTTTATACGAATGCAATTCATGAAGAACAACGCTATGATAATTTTTTTCATCTTGGTCCTTGGTCCATTCTGAAAGACAAACTAAAAGCAGGAATGCATTAAAACCTGTGGGGCTTCCAGCGTTGTTTGAAGGTGGAGTCAGCAGGCGACAGGGCAGGATGCCATATGAATGTGTAAAATATGCATATTTGTAAATATGTTTTGAATACAAAGGTTAAAAAGAGGACAAGCTGAGCTAAGTCACAAAAGCATTATGAAAGGATGGTGGAAATACGGATCATAAGGTGCCATGTTCAGCATAAATCATGCTGCATGTAATACATAATAAGGGTTATTCATCGAGAGCTTTGCTGCAGCCTGTAACCTCTCTGCAATCAAGACAACAATAAACTCTACAAAGTGGGACCAATTTCCATCAGGGTGAGGGTGCCCCCGCCCCCTCGTCTTTATTTTTAAATGCATGATGATCACATGCTAATTGTGTAGACCTGTTACTGTGAATGACAAATAACCACTTCCAAAAGGACATTATGGCTAACAGCCCTTTAGGGGTCGATTTTGTTCCCCATCATTAAAATCCCCATTCTGTACAGAATTAGGAAGTGTAGTCTTCCCACACTAGCTTGTTGTCCAAAGAATAAATGGAGCACTTTGAATTAGAGGTGAGCAAGTGCTGTCGTGAAAGTGATCTGCACTGCACGGACGGAAGAAGGTAGTGAGGGAAGCTGCTGCTTGGAGACGTGGAAGGATTTGGGAATGGGGGAGGAGGGGTTCAGCGTGGCCAGCCCACACACTGCAAGGGCAGTTTTAAGGGTTATTCCACCTCTGAATTTGCTCCAGGGTCACGGTTCTGCCTGCACTGTTTTTTGCTCTGCGCAGAGCTCGCTCTGCCGGCGCTCCGGGACGGCAGAGAGCTCTGGGCTTACCTTACCCTAGGGCTGAGGCTCAGCTCTTAAGGCAGGCTCAGCGCTCTGCTAGCGGTGCCAGCGAGCCGGCAGCTTGAGCAGGACAAGATTGCGTCTGCTCGGTATAGCGGCAGGGCTTGCCTGGCTCCGCTGAGAAACGACACGTGGCCGTGACCCCGGCTTAGGTGATGACACCCTTCTTTGAGCAGTATCTGGCACATCAGAGAAGGTGTCTCGGAGCTGCTCAGCACGGCACAGGTCCGGTCGCTGGCGGACGACTCCTTTCCCAGGCTCCCTGCTTCTGCGGGATGTCTGCGGAATAAAAGGAAGGAATAAAACTGACTGAGACAATAAATACCAAGGCGGAAGAAAAGCGCAGACTCCAACGTCCCATCAGAGCTGAGACTTCAGGCCAGCAGGAGACAGTGTAAGCAAGGCTCAGGCGACTGCAGGTAGCGTGTTAGGGGATGGTAAAGCACGTTAGGAGATACAACGTCTTGCTAGCTTTTCTTTAAAGTCAAGCAGCAGACTATGGGAGACGGGAACATGAATATCATCCCCAGAGATGTGTTTAAATGGCAAGGCTGCCAAAAGATGGTGGAAACAGAAGATCTTCTCTGACAAAACAAGACTGAAGAACTAGTCTGACAATTGATACGGCCAATGAAGGTGCAGTTTATGACTGAGATCTGCAACAAAATATTAATTTTCGATTAACCCATGACAAAGCGATTAGAATTTGCCATGGGGCTAAAGGCTCCCAGTCCAGACTGAAGCTTGCGGGGGCTGAAAAATTATTTGCCACTTTGAAAGGGGAAGGCAATTCGAACTACGGCATGAAAAGGAGCCTTCAGCAGGTGGGTGCAGAGGGCTGAGGGGCACGTTCTGCAGCACGCCGCGGACGCCAAGACAGGCCCAGCCGAGAGACTAAAGAAGCAGCAGATTTAAAGGCATGCAGCTAGGGTGCTGGGCATGACTTTTGTGTTTGCGGAAGGAGGGGGACAAACACATGTTTAAGCTATTAAATGAGAGCGCCTGAACTGAGCCGTCTGGGTCTACGCCAGTTGGATGGACTCCTTACACAGCTAATGGCAAGAGGGCAATATCTGCAAGAGCAATTCCCCCCATCCTATGACACATGATGAACTACGCATTTATTTTTGTTCTAGTTTGTCCTATACTGGCCTTCATCACAAAATGCATCTGAGAAGTGAACCAATTGCAACCTGAGTATCAAGCAGAAATCTGTTTTTTTTTACAGCAGTTTACATCCAACTTTTCAGAGTCAAGGTGCTTGGATAAGGACATACCTTTCTGGATACTTAAAAAGTGTACGGAAAGTACTACTTGACCAATCTACATGGTTAATTTCCCAATACCATTCATCAGCATGAATGCAATGGCAGTACTGCCATTACAAGGTTAATTTCCTAAAGTTACATGTAAACCCATCAGGGGTTAGGCACAAGATATAGCGCTGAAATGGGAACTAAGAAGATGACACTACTATTTTATCAATTCTCCAGCCTCTTTTTAAATTATAACAAACTAAGTAGTTACCGATCTACTGTTCTGCTGTCTTCGCCAGAGTAATTTACGTCTATAACAGCGTCCTTCTAGGGTTAAATTTTATGAGAGTTTTTAAATCTCGGGCTTTTTTAAACAGAAGAACGGGATTCGGTCCCACATGTTTTTCTGAAGTTTTAAATTGCTGCAGCACAGGTCTAGTGACAACGTTGAAATACTTACGTGGCAGTGGATTAGTTGCACTATTTAAAATGAAAAGTAGAGCTGTCTAATGAAGTAAAAATGCAGTCAAATGTAGACCTTGTCAGTCACAGAGATTAACAAGGGTAGGAACAGTGCCTTCAAAACGCTGTAAGTAATCAAAAAGACAGGATCCTTTTGAACGTTTTACAGCTCAGGAAAAGCTGTTTTCCTCACAGGAAAAAAATATTTCTTTAAAGATTCTTTCACCCCAGAACAGGAAACCGTACATCTTTTATTCATACTATCTGTAGAGCTTCTCATATTTGTATCCGTATCTTAAGAGCATTCTCTCCTCCATTGGAATAGCCAAAAGTGCTAGCCGGTGTTTTTCAGCTGACATCAGGTTAATAAAACATGGAGAATAGGAAATGCATATTTATGTAATACTGGGTAGTAGACCTGACACGTTAGGGTCACTGACCATTGTACCAATTTCCCTTATGCTTTCATTGCTACTGCAGGACGGCTTCACGCGTTCACCTGCCTGAAGTCTCTCTAGAGCGAGTGAGTACAATGTTGTTGCCAGCAGATTTAACTCTCAAATAGTTCCCTTTGCACTCAGCTGGGCTTCAGCAGCGCCAGCCATCAGGGATTCTCCCCTTAACAGACACTTACCTTCAGTGTTTCCTCAGTGAGGAAACGGACCTGTACGTTTACTGCCCATATTTTCAAGGCTCGATATGAAAGCTGCTGGCTGCTTGAGACTCTACTTCTTTTCCTAGCTCCGGACACCCTCATCCCACTGGGACAGGTGTAAACACTGGACAAAAGTAACAGGCCACATCTAGAGGAGACTTAACCCAGCTAAAACAGGAATGTGGAGCACACACTGCTAGGAAAAGGAGGAGTGTCTCTTCACCTGATGTAGTACCTCACTTAACACAGTAGCTCGCTAGCAGAAGTAATGTAATCTATTAAAAACAAACAAACAAGCATACCCACCCCCAAACCCCAAAGAATAAATTAATTTGTCTTGCCAAAGATCTCCATGACTGAAAAAATGAGAAGAGAATGGTGGGAAGGGAAGTTACTAGATTTTTAGATTAGAATAGATATTTTTGAGAGTGGAAAAAAGGAACGTTGTCGTCTTGAGACAGCTGGAGGTGCTCAGGTACAAAACTGAATGTCGTGGTTTACCCCCAGCCAGCAACACAGCACCACGCAGCCGCTCACTCGCTCCCCCCCCACCCAGTGGGATGGG
>JAVKLA010000047.1:4594865-4612997 GCA_034782735.1 Sagittarius serpentarius
AATAGATATTTTTGAGAGTGGAAAAAAGGAACGTTGTCGTCTTGAGACAGCTGGAGGTGCTCAGGTACAAAACTGAAGAAAACCATATTTATTTGAATAAATAGACATCAACAAATTAACTTAAAAATCAGTATTTTATGTATTTTCCCTGAGACAGAATTCTTTGGTACACAAGGCCAACAAAAACTCCCTATAAAAGAACAGAAAAGCTGGTAGCATACGTGATTCCTGATCTTTCCCAAAATGTTAAGACTCCAGGATGAAAGCAAACGCCGAAGATCTCTCCTCAAAAGATTTTCCTTTAATTAAAAACTGGATTAGAAAGCAAATCAAACTACAACCTCTAGCTATCTGTACTAATAATGCAGGAAACTTTCCTTGGGCAGGAAAACCTAAAGCTGTGGTAACGACAAAGGGAAGCATATATGCAACATTGCATTTCCCCCTCAACCTTGTTTTGAGAATTTTTGTGAGACCACATGCTTTTAAGAGTAACAGGCAGCTTGTTTCCTGTAATATTTTAGGATCGTACAGATGCTTTCAAGAAGGAAGAAAATTGTTATCTCTGCAAAACGCAGTGTTGTAAGTGACCTTGCAAACCATAAGGTTTTCTTTGTTGTCAAAGAAATCAATGATGTCGCAGTGTGTTTGGGTATCAGAAAAACAGCATTCATTCCTGCGATCTCTCAGTTCCGTAAAATGAGCTGTTGAGACTAAATTCTCTTGCATGAAGAAATGTAATTGGCTGAGAACGTCTATTTTTTTACCATGGTAATACTTAGAATGCTTTCAAATTTCATAAAACACAGAACTGTAATCTATAATTGCATTGTAAAAATAAACGTAATTAGTAAGCAGATTGATCATCTGCCTTCCCGCCATCAGTGACATAATCACAGAATTCACATTTGAAAACAGGCCTTTTTGAAGCTCGTCAAGAGTCTTTGATGAGGAAGATTTAATAAATCTTTGGAAAAAAATGTTTGTTCATTTACGCTTATTTAATTATGATTTTACGTTACTTTAGTGTTGGATCATGGGATTGTCTAAATTACTGGTGTTCTTAAGTCTGAATGACTTTCAAAGGTATTTAGACTTCTGGGTGATTTAAGCCCTTTTGAAATCCTTATGCCCATAAATTAATGACATTTGTTTAGTAACACAAACGCAACCTTGAATGCTTTTGTCCCACTAATGTAAACTTACCTACGGAACTCAAACAGGTGCTGCTCAAGGGATGATGTCTAGAAGGTGGACATGCAATCTTTACAAACGTCAACCTATTACTTGCAGTTGCAGAGCAGAACTTGAAGAAAAATTGTGCATAAAGCTTTTCTTTTTTGGTTGTTTTTTTTTTAAGTCCCAAAGAGGATTCACGGGGCTGCTGTTTCGTGGCAGTAATTTACAGTATCATCAGTTTCCACATGCAGCTATGTCTTATCCAAACAATCACCAAGATTATTAATATGCAGAGCAAACAGTGAAAAACACAGTGTGAATCTCTGTAGAAGTTCTTTGGGAATGAATAAATACTCAGAGTAAATATTTGCTGGTTTGATAACTTGGTAACTAGCTTTCATGAAATGAAAATGTATCCAGTAGGTCTGGACTAAGATCACCAAAATAAATCATAAAAGGACGTCTCAGAAATTTCTGATGATAATGGCATTCGACCACCTCTGGGCTAGACGCTAATCAGCAATTAAAAGGTTAAATGCTCCATGTCATCCTCCTGAGCTATTTACTCATGCATTTTTTCAAAGTCAGTTATGATTCATATGAAAGAGACCTGTTGTCCCTCTCTGGTTAAGATTCACGTCAATAAACGTCAAGTTGCTTCATGACCTTGTTTGCTGCTGATCCTATGTCACGTCAAAGTTTTGGCAGAAGATCAATGGCAAGTATGCTTTCACCTTGCAAACCCCGCTTTACTTGCTTTGTTTGGTCTCTGATCTGCTGCCTCCACCTCTTGATATCTTTGATCATCTCTACAGGTCTTGTTTTTCTACAGCTTCTGTATCCTTAAGCGTGTTCTACAACCTGTGCATGGGCAGGACTTTTCCACAAGCAAAAGTTCATTGCAGAGAGCCGATGTCACTGCTTTTGATGCACCCAAAACTTGACAAAAAGGAATGGATAAATGAAATTTGTTAACTAATCAGGTTAATATTTCTGTAGCCCTGGTCAAAAAAAGTGAAATTAATATTGCCCCATTTCCCTTTTTAAATAATACTCCTGGAGTCTTTTAATGGAGCAGCTGTAAAGGGAGATGGTGAAAGCCTCATTATTAGAGCCAGCCAAAGAAAATTTTTGGCATCCTGCAAAGTCTAAGAGCTCACGCAAAGCCCGAGGTTGCAGGTATGTCTGCCAGTTCATCTGCCCAAAACGTACATATTCCATTTATCTTCAGATCTGCTGGCATTGACAGGCAAAGGACAAAATGAATATTTGACACACGTTTAAAATGGTAGGTTGCACCTTAATTTATTACATATATGTAAGCCCATAATCAAGCGCAAAGGTGTCTAAAGCATGGTTTCTCTATGGGAAATTTCCTTAGGAGACCCCTTGGTCTTCACAGGGTTGGTGTTTAGCAAAGAGTTAGCAGTCCTAGCCTGCAGGATCTGAAGGAAATTACATCTTTCTTGTGAAAGTTCAGGTCCTGGTTGGGACTTAGTGTTTGATGCCAAGGGTTAACTGCTAACATCTCTTGCAGCCCTTGAAAATGGAGCAGGATTTGGGAGATCCGTCTGCGTTTGGTGGCTAAAGGGGGAATTTTAGGTGGTGAGAACATAGGAATCATGTCATGAAACCTGTATGTTTGAGAAGGGACGTGAGGAAGGCATGCTGACAGTTTCTAGTGACATGAGCACAAAAATGTGTCTGTTGAGGATCCTAGCGAAAAACAGCAGTGCAGGGAGATTTCCTTTTCCATAATGCTACAAAATATTATTATAACTCTCCCAATATGTATAAAAGCATTTCCAGGCAGTACCACCCAAAGCAATGGTGAAAGAGGGAGCAGAAGGAAGCAGAGGGACCGAGACAGTATTTTAAGTTTGCACTGATTGGATGAGACTGCTAGGAGCTAGCCCTCCACTGTAATAAATGGCTGTGTTTTATTGCCTGAGTGATTTAAAATAAGAGGTGTCAGCGAAAGGACAAACATTTTTTGAAAAGGTACTAAACAGAACGGTAAAATAATTATTTTTTTTTTAAACTCCAGTGCCTGTAACTCTCAAAAACACAGTGGTTGTAAGTCACCTAAACTAACTTTGTTGTGCTGACTGTATTCATCCTTTGGGCCCTGGCAGTCAGGAGGGGTCTGGGTCTTCAGAGTGTGGATTAGCCCAGGGAGAGAGAATGGGTAAGGTCTTCGCCTGGGGAAAGGCCGTGAAATGCATTAAAAGTCAGCAGAAGGCGTGGATTTCTGTTCCTGTGTAAGGGAGTTTGGTTTCAGTACCATAAACAAATCAACCAGAGGGGAATCTAGTTTTAAATCAGTCAAGATTTTGGCCCCCAGAAAGCAGGAGGGCCATAGCTCCACTTTTTTTCGGGTTGCAGTACAATGCTATTACCCATGCATGATCTCTGCAAAATCAATGAAGCTTCACAAATTTGCATGAGCTGAGAATCTAGTCTGGGTGTTTGCGGGGCAGGAGGGAAAAATGTGATTGACAGGTGCTTCTCTTTACTATGCAAGACCTCCCTGTACAGTTAGTTCAACTAAAACCTTTTACAATAGCTGAGATTTCCTGTCAATTAAGGCTTCTCCCAAAATAGGTAGTATCTTTTATTACTCCCAATAACCATTTGCCTAAAAATCCCATGGAATTTTTGCATCCCTTATCCAAGGAAGACAGTAATTTTCAAGATAGAGGACAAAGACAGAAATGAGCAGGCAACATTTTTGTACTGAATTGCTTGCACTTGGCAGAGCTAAAGAAGTATACACCAACTGCTAACTAAGGGCAAATTACTAGCTATTCTGGTGTGTATACAAATATACATCTATATATGTGGGTATATATAGAAATACATCATATTTGTAGCAAGGGGCGTACTTCCTGTTTATTTCTTCATTTTAAGTTGCCCTGTCTTATGAGTATAAAATCTGGACCCACCCATTTTCTCACACTGTTTCTTAAGCATGAGGTTTCTATTTTTCTCTTTGCTGTTTCTAACGGATTTCTAATGAAAGTAATTTTTAATGTTTTTTTTCTGTAGAACTGAAATTCTGAATTTAGATATTTACCCATCAAGCTATTTCTATATACAACGTCTTTTTTTTACATGGCTCTGGTATTGCATAAATAAGCACCAGAAGTTTTTTGGAAGATTCTTGAGCCTGGCCATAATCCCAATCCATATCTAAACTTACTATAAAATATAGGTGGTGTTTAAACCGCAAAATGCTTGCTGACAGCCTGTATTTTGGCACACTTTTATGAAAGAATGCCGGAAGGGTGGGGGGTTTGTATGCATTACCCATGCTTTCTAATTTTCCTTTCCTCATCGACCCATACTATAATGCAAATCAATGATGACTATTTAGGGCAGGTTCAGTAGAATTAGTTTTAACAGCTACTTTATTTATACACAATTAGTTTAAAAGGAGAAGAAAATTAGGTAGGCTAAATATGGGAATATTTTCCAGTCCATTTACTTGTGAGTCTCCTCCCTAGGGTACTTCAATGAGGACAATGCCTATCTCATTATTATGGCTCCTGATTTCCTGGATTTTTCTCTTGCCACCCCTGCTATTGAGGACATTCTGCCTTGAGTGGCTGGACCAACCCCAGCCAAACTGGGATGTCCTGAGAAAGCTTTAATATCGTGTTTTTAGCTAAGTATCCAGTAAGTACAGGAGATGGGTGAAATGTCTTGTCATTTCTTTTCTCTGAGGCTTGCTTTGAAACTCTCGTATTGGGTTATAGTATCTTCTGAACTTGCCCAGGTATTGGTTGATTAATGTGTCATTATTCAGATGAGCACCCACCATCAACAGGAAGGACATAACTTATCTTCCCATAAGGCTGTAGGGAAGGTAGATTTAAATAGTAATAGAAGTTGCTGTAGCTCCTAAACTTGTGGTATACCATAGTAAACCAGCATGCAGTCAACCTTAAAAGAAATTTCCAGCAAAACTTGGGTCACCTTTTCAGGCCACCACTGGATTTTTTCATATGGCAGAAGTCAGAAAGTTCCTTTTTCTTTTTATAGCAGGAATCACTAGATGACATGTAATGGCTGCTATATTCCTGTTATTTTTCCATTATCACAGGTGAAAAGGTGTGGAAAATCTGAGGTAGAACTGGTCAGGGATTTTTTAAGAAAACATTTTTTATCCTTAAAAAAAGAAATCAATTTTAAAAATGAAAACTTGTGAGAGGCAGTTGACATGAACGCCTTTTTCTTACTTTTTTTTTTTGTGAAGTAGGTTAAAATTCTTAGAACTTTTGAAACCTTTTCACCTTTTGTAGGTGAACGATTCTGTTTTTAAAGAACAAGTCAAAATTTTATTTGGAAATTTAATCTAATTATACTAGCAAAATTAAATACAAGCTGAAATAAAAACTGAGCCTTTGGTTTATTATAAATTGACTTTTTCTCTCCTTTATCAGGTTGCTTAGATTCTGATTCAGAGCAGAAAATATTTTTAGCATTGTAAAAATATTCTAGGTTTGAGAGAGTAATTCTCTAACTCTACACCTTCACCACTGAAGCCTTAAGATAGGTGTAGAGTTCCGGTGAACAGGGGCAGAAAAATCACCTCAGTTTTCCCCGCCTCTGGTGTCACCAGATTTATGACGTAGGGTTTCTGCCACTGGAGCCTGAACACCACAAGTACAAAGGATGCTTTTCACTGTTTGTTAGAGGGTGAGGGGGGTGAGGAGTGAGGACCAGTCAGACCCACGGCTTTGGTTTGGACCTGCTCCTGCACACCAAATAGAGACAAAATACTTGTGCTGCTCGCTATGTTTCTGAGTTTCAGAAAAATGTGTCTGAAAAGTCTGTGTTTATAGCACAACCCAGCACACAAGAATGATACTCCTTTCAGTGAAATGAATTGCCTGAAGTGAGCAGGGTTAAGAAGGACACAATTGTTTCACCAATGAAATAATGTAGGACTGTAAGAAACACGAGTATGAGAGCTGAGCAGTATACATTTCTAGAAAGCCAACAAGTTTGCGCGAAACAAATGGACAACCATGACCGTTAACAGTTAACTAACCATACAGTTCAGAAAAGAAACCTAAAGCTTTTCAATCAAGGTTTTGATGAAAGCAATAACATTCTAAAGACACCACCTAGATTTTATGAGTTACCCAACACACAAAAAAGACTGCCTGCTAAGACCAATAATAGCAGAGTGAAGACCAATAATCGCACAGTGAAGACCACGTAACATCCCCTGCATTCAAAAACAGTCAAACCCCCAAAAGATGCAGACAAAAGATCCTCTATAGAAACATTATAAAAGGCTTTGGAAGTTCTGCTAATTACACCAACTTCATGGCAACCAAAGGAAATGAGCTGAACAGCTTTCTATTTCAGTTGGCTTGTTTTAAACTTTCACAAAAAAAATATTATTTTATCTGTAATTAAAAACAATTGAGTTAGATGTTACGGAAGAAAACAAGAAGATATATATATTCTTGAACTGCATTTTCAAGTTATGACCTTTTTCAGTTGAGCAGAGTTTTACTGATGTATGAAATAGAAACAATTAAATAGACTGTCAGATAAATTCTACTCATTAGTAGCAGTTTTTGAAATACTGAACTAGACTGATCAAGGAGAAAACTATTATCTATCCATGTATTATCATTTTAAGTGTTTAAAAAATACATGTTTTTTAAAACTAAACATGAGACGAGTAGCTATTCAGATTTTTTTTTTTTCTTTTACCGCAAAAAGTCTATGCGGAATTATTTAGGAATTATTTAGGATGTAATGGAGAGAAGGCCTGGATTTAGAGTTGCTCGTGCCACTGCCTTGCTTGTGGTGTCTCTTTTTCTTATGCACTGAAGGTGATAATGTCCTACAGGACAACTGGCTAATCATTCAGTTAAAAGCATATCATAACATATACATACACAGGAACTTGGAAGACTAAGTCAATTCCTAACATGTCCTGGGAAAAAAGGTAAAAATCCCAATGTGTTCTAGCAGTCATGTTATCTAGCCTCAGTACTATCTGAATCCCTCAGCTTTCACCATTGTGTGGCAGAGGCTTCTTTCACTTGGCTCATGTTTGGCAAGACCAGTAGGTGAGGTGGCTTAACCCAACTTCTGTCCCTTTCCATCCTTCAGTCACTTACTGCTGTAGCTGTCTTCTTTTCCCCAGTGGAAACAGATTTGCAAAATCATGTATTGTCCTAGCAAGTAGTTTGATCCAACCACTTTCTGACGTCCACCTCCTGGAGTACAGAAAGGTGAATCACTATCCTTCAGTTAATATATCTTCTAACAACTAGAAAAGTGACGGCTGCAGTGGTGTGAACCCAACCTTCAACCTGGTAAGTCACTCCTAAATTAATAACGTAACGAAATGGTTACCAATGTGAGACAAAAACCTCTGTGTCTGATGAAACGGTAAATTGGACTGTACCTGAGGTACTTGTCATGACATTTTGTTCTACCCTCTAGGATTCATCTTTATAGAAAAAAACCATAAAGGAGTTTCTCAATGAGTTTTTGGGAGGAGATAAATTTAGGCCAGCAGTCTTTCTTTTTGCTAGATGTTTAGCTCTCTGCCGTGATATCCTTGCCTGTTGAGTTTGGTTCAATACACTCAATATGGTAAGGTATGCTATAAAGAATGATAGTAAAACTGTATCACAGGGAATAAATATTTGAGAGAGAAGGATATAGATTTTGTATATTGTTTCAGTTTTGAATTTCAATATTTCAAAAGAAGAATGCCTTTCCTATCAACTCTTTTCACTAAGGGAGTTAAAGAAGAGCTTATTCTCACCTAACATGACCAGAAAGGAAATCACTGCAGCTCAGTTGCTACAGTTGGATATTTATTTCGTAATGAATATTAGGAACATAACTTGCAAGGAGAAGAGCAACCTACTAGCATTCAGAAAATGGCAGTGAGCCCAGAAAGCACTTAAGGTCTAATCTTGCACTATTAAAGTCATTGCTCCTACTGACATTAATGTTGCAAGATCAAGAATCTTCATACGACTTTCACTGGACAAAGCTGATGTTTCCAGGCATCGCTTACATTTATACTGGAGGAGCTGTATTTATTTTCTTACAGTGCTTGTATGTGTGACCAAATTTTGATAGTAATGTGCTTTTTGGATGTTTCTGATTTGATCACTGATGTCTTAAAAGTCCAGCAATATTTTTGGTAAATGAGTATTAATGCTGTTACACTTGGAAAGCACACTTAAAATGTTTTAACTATCAATGTATGTAAGAAACATGTCAATAAAAACATCTTGGTTTTAAAACATGGTTATATATCACAAAGGAGATTCTGAAAATATAGTTTAATTATTTTACCACTGTGTAGATAAAAAAAAACCTAGAAATGTCTTATGGCTATTTTACAGTAAGGTTTGCCAAAGTAATTTTTGAGAAGACCAGTGAAAATCACATTATTGCAGGTTCTGTAAAAAATGAAACCACTGGATCTGCTTCATATTTTTATGCTTTCCACACAAAGAAAATATATAGTGATTTTTTTCCACTCTCCTCAAGTGAAAAATAGTCACTGCTGTGAAAATGCCAACTGTTCTCTGCAAAATTAATGACTTTTCACATGGAGAAGAAGAGTGAAAATAAGTGATTCTTCCAGCAGGGCACTGGAAATACAGGATAGCTAGTATTTGCTATGTTAAGTAATATACCATTTTGTCCAGAAGTGAATCTACTGAAAAAAGGGAATTTATTGAAATATTATACATTTCAAAAATTTACATGTTCTTCTGAACAGTCCCAGAAACTGCTGGTTTTAGCCTTATTTCTAAGTTTATAATATAGTTATTAAGGATAATGTCTGAAAGACAGCAGTGGGGAGATCTGCACCTCCTGCATTCTTGATGAAGATTATTTGATGGTTTTAGTTTTTCTTGTAGTTATTTGTTTGTTTTTCCCCTCAACCCCCATCCCTGAAATACAGGTATAGGCTATCTCAGGATGATCAGCAAATGCCACACTATGTTGGCTGCTTATTCTTCTAGTTAATTCTAAACCACTGGGGCTCTTCATTAAAAAGACAGCAAGAAAAAAAAGGACGAGCTGCCAGCGTACTTTCCAACAAGCTTTTCTTGTAGTTGCCACGGAGATACTGCACAAACAGAAATGGGATTTTGATTGAGAGGGTAGATGGCCTGTACAGTTGCAAACAGGAAAAGAAGTTCATTGTATTAGAGGTTAATTTTGACATGGTCATTTATAACGGAATTCTTTGTACAGAAGGCATTAAAACAAGTTGTAGACATGGCAACAAATACCATCCATTTTGTAAATCAGAGAAGAGAATGAAGCACGATTTGGAAATTATCTTTAAAATGCTTCAAAAAGTGATTAGCCTTGCAGAGAAAGTACTGTAGTAAACCATTTCTAATCCAAATTGTTTAGTTCTGCATTACAGACATATGCTTTGTACCTGCAGTTCTCAGCCTGTGGTTCATGCGGAGCCACATTGTTTTGTCCAGCCTAATCTCTTTTGATTGAAAGTAAAAAGTACAATGTTAAAAAAAACCAACCAAAAACATTTTTAGCTTTTACCTTAACCTCTTTGCTCTTTTTCACTAGCATATAAGAACAGCAAAGCGACACAAGAAGAAACAGCCTCCTGAGTGCCAGGCCAGCGTAGACATAAAGTTACTCTCAGCCTTTCTTTTTTCAAAGATTTCTCCATGCGCTATTATTCATTAATTATTTTTTTCCATTGGACAACACTCTGTTATGGTTAGCTGCCTCTGACTGGCAGAAAACTATTAAAAGCACCAAGTATGTCAAAACCAGCTAGCATCAGAAATAATGCTACCTTCTGTCTGTCTTCTTGCTGTCGCTTTTTAACTGGTAATTCAGAGTGGTGCCTTGATTAAATCTTACCTAATTACCCTCCATATTCCTTTTAAACTCTCTACACTTCCACTCAGGGCAGGGCAGTTTCTTTGCCTTCTTTACTCCAACATTGTTCAGAAGTCAGAGGCCAGGACTTGTTATCCAGTCTCCCTCCTTCACGCCCATGTTCTCGCCGATTGGTACAGTGTAAAATGAACTTGTGCGTACCGCAGCAAACAATGCCAACTGGTCTGGGTAAGACCTTTAAAGAGGCAGGTAAGGGTCTTTTCCACATCTTGTTGCTTGAAGATAAATATAAATTGTAAATCTAGATGGTCAGGTAGCATTATTTAAAATTAATAAAAATATATTTTTGTAATTAATGAAATATTTTCTCTTTGGGGTATTTAATAGACACAGACCATAACGCTGCCAGACATTTTATATCTTAAGAACCTAGCACAAATTGCTATCAATTCTGATTAGACTCTCTTCATATTATTGCAATATAAAAATAGTCACCTTATAACCAGCAATATGTGTTCCTGATCTAAATGTCTATTTTATTTTTGCTATGTAACTGAAGAATCTTATTTCCAATGTTACTTCCTGCCATTCTCTGAGGCATAAAATCTTTCTGGAAGCTGCGAAAAAAAACCCACAGACATAGTCTTCCTATTAGTAAAGATGGCGTAAAAAATGACTTGGTTATTCCTTCACGCTTCAAACAGTGGAGAATGAATGTTCCTTCAGTTCAGCTGAACGTCAAGGTAAAAGAGCTCTGCACACGGACTGTAGGGTTAACCCATTCTTTCCTCTGGGAAAATAAAAAAAAAAATGCAGGGAAAGATCTGCCTCAATAAGATTCGTCATATTGCCTCCTAAACGAGGAACCCATAAGGCGTCAGTCACACCACAGCTGAGTGTTCCCTGGAATACAGAAATCTAATGAAGAGCAACTAAGGCAGAGACTGCACGGGTGGGCACTCCGACCTGTCTCACCTCTTTCTGGGCTGTGTTCGGGAAGAGGAAGGCACTGTAAATACCTCTGGGAGAGGTTTGCCAGCTGGCCTGGTCTGCGCAACAGCTTTGTTCTATCTAAACCTTCTCCTTGTTTTTTTTCTTTTGGCCTTTCTACACCAAAACATAAGATCCACAGGGCTACAACACTAAATATAAATAGATTTTGCAGGATGAGTTTTGCAGTGAATGAATCACTAAATGCTTTCTCTCTCCTGCTCAGGGATAATATTTATAGGAAAACGGTTGTACTTTATTAAATGTGGGACTACCTCTCTTACATAAATGATGTTTGAATGGCAGCCCCAGCGTCTAGGAAACAGGTAAGCAAGTGTTAGAAATGAGGTGGAACAGTAAATCTGTTCTGACATGGAACAAGTTGAGGCTTGGAAGTCTAGACAGTCACTTAAATTTGACAGCATTGTGCTCTTCCTTTGACAGTAATAGTTGCAAAAAGATATCATGGTATTATACCGTATAATAATGCAATGGCTTCCCCCCAAAGGTAATTACATAGAGAACATGCACAGCATACAGATGACCACAGATGATATAGGGAGTTTAACACTGTCTTTCACAAAACTTGCACGTTCATGTTATCACCAATTAATATGTGGTATTATTCAACAGAAAGGAAAAAAAAATACTATTCAAAGAGACCTTCGAATGGTGCAATGTTATGACTGAGGTAAAAAAGAAAAAGAAATGTCAGCCTCTGTTGCTATAATTAAAGATAGAGTTGTCCTGACCCTTACTAGAGTCTGTACATGCTCGAATTACAAGACACTGCATTCCAGAAAAAGCTTTTTATATCTGGGTTTTGTGTTATTTCAGCTAAGGGGGCAACTTTAGAAAATAAACCTTTTACTAGCTGAAGACAAGAATCACCATCTTGTATTGACAGCAGGCAGCTGGAAATGTGGAATGTATACCATATTGTGTTATACAATTGAACAAAATGAGAATGGAGTTGCTTAACTGGCAGAATTCTTAAGCTTCAATGCAAATAGAAAAAAGGCAACTGGTGGAATACCTCTGCAATTATATGAAACATTTTCATTAATAAATCTTTCATCTTCAATGATAGTTTGCAAATAGATACATCTTTAATTAATAATATTATATTATTATATATATACATAGTATCAAGTCTGAGTGACTGGAAAATAAGCACTGAAGGGAGAAACAGGAAGAAGGTGATATTTTTATTGTGCTTACTAGAAAATTATCTTATGTAATTATCTTTTAAATAAAATAAACGACACTTCAAGGATTACTTCTGTTTTTCTTAAGTTTATTTTGAAATATTCTATTTATTCTATTCAATCTTTTTATACATTACTTCTTTCCCAGTTTTTAGACAGAAAAGTATTAACGTAACCAAGACCATTTCTTTCATTATTAACTGCTATTTTTCGCCTGCGCAAAAAGGAAATTCTGGGGCCATGAAGACGGTTAAGTGACTGGAGTGTCCGACATATGAGGAGAGGCTGAGAGAGCTCGCTCTGTTCAGCCTGGAGAAGAGAAGGCTCAGGGGAGGTATCATCTCATCTGTGTGTACAAACACCTGATGGGAGGGAATGAAGAAGACGTTTCAACAGTGCCCAGTGACAGGACGAGACAATGGGCACAAAGATAAATACAGGAAACTCCTGTTGAACTCTTTTTCCCGTGAGGGTGGTCAAACACTGGAGCACGTTGCCCAGAGAGGCTGCGGAGTTTCCATCCTTGTGCTATTCAAACCCCAACTGGACGCCGTGCTGAGCAACCTGCTCTCGCTGACCCTGCTCTGAGCTGGGCGTTGGACTAGATGATCTCCAGAGCTTTCTTCCAACCTCAACTGTTCTACATTTTGTGATTCTGTGAAAATTATTTTTACCCACTTCACTGCATATGCAGAAAACGTACATAACAATCTAAATTGTGTGTTAGTTGAGGTGTTGGAACGTGGTCAATTTTCCAGGTAGTGTTTGCACTTGAAGACGTATAAAAGAAACTACTATTCAACTACAACTTATTGTCTGGGTTTTTAAATGTTTTGGCTAAAAAGTAGACGCTATCCTTAAACAGCTTCTTTTTGCGTTGCAAATATCTTACAATTTTTTTCATATTTCCTGATAGTTTTTCTCAGACCCATAGTTCTTTCGTCTTGTAAACTGAAGTAGCACCAAGAACAGGGATTTGACAACCTCTACAGGTAACCTACTCCAATGTTTTACCATCTTCTTTGGAAATAATTTTTCCTTGTGTCTAATCATAATTTCCCGTACTGCAACTTGTCTATTGCCCCTCATTCTTCCGGCGTGCCCCTCCAGGAACAGTCTGGCTCCGTATACATTAAAAACCATCAGCAGTGTCGGTGACTAAGCAGAAGGCAAACTTCAAGCCATGGCACAGGCACCCATCAACCAAGATTAAGTGGTGGTGACATAATATGTTACTGTCAACTAACGAGGTGACTATAAGAGTATGGATGAAATCTCTCAGCCTGTTCCAATTGCCGAGTAATAAAGAGCTTCATCTAAATGGTGCCTTTTGATAGAGGTATGCGAACGACGAATTATGAGTTAAGATAGGTTACCTCAAACCTCTTTCACAGTTCCTCAGATTTATTATGGTCAGTGAAAGTGACCAGATGTAACTGAGGACAGTATTTAATGTAATGAACTCGAACAATTATAGATGGCAAAGGGACAAAATTTTATCTTCAAATACTTAGCTTCATCTGACGATACGTGAGAAGAATACATCACAGGACTTCAAATCTGAGACTGAATTTGCTGAAGCAAGAGCTTAAACAGGAATGATTTGACCGGCGAGTTTGCTGTGCCTATTAGCTGCAAGAAGTCACAGAGACGCTTATGCTAGAACATGACCATTTTGCTGCTATTTAGGAACTTCAGAATTTAATAAAAGGGATCTAAGAAAAGGGAGTGGGCATTTTAGGCCAGAAAAGATCAGTATTATACAGTGGCAGCAGATACAAAAAATGAGCTGAGTTTAGAGAATATATATGCAGAACTGCAGGTAGAGATAAGCATATCTCCATCAGCAACAAGATAAGCAGGTTTGTTTCCCAGCAGAGTCCCCCAGCCTCAGAATTTCCTAGGACTAATGGGGTATCAACACTCACTGCAGCTTGCATTAGATGCATAAACACAAACGCATGTGCACGCACACACACACACACACACACACTATATGTATGACAGCACACGCACAGATACCTGGCAGACAAAACAAAAGCCGCCTGCGCTTGTTCCTGCTACTTAACTGCCTCCGTTTCTGCACAAACAGCATCTCGAGAGACACGGAGGAAAAATAATAATTCACGTTTTCATTACCACGTTTCACCCACCTCCAGTGCTTCATGGCCACTAAGGGCCGGAAGAAGCAATGCCAGCCTGCTTCTCGTCGCAGAGGTGTGGTGGAGAGGTGGGAGCCCTTTCCTCGGCTGGAGCCAAGCGTAGGGCCCCCGCAGGGAGCACAGGCCGGGCGCAGCATGGCGGGCGGGGGCAGGCCGGGCGGCCGGGTGCTGGAAGCACTTGTGGTCATTCTCTGGAAGCAACAGTGGAAATAATCTTGCTGTTAGTACACAGATTTTTATCCTTTTCTGTAAAGGACTTCTGGCACAGGAAGAAAACAGGATTCGGGCTCAGATCAGGAAGCCATTTTCTCAACAGAGCCACTCTGTCAGCGGGGGGAAATGGGACTCCTTGGGGCTTGCAGTGCAAGCCCTGTCAGTCGCTGACTCCACCAGTAAGTTCTGAGGATGGTGAGAGAAAACATCGTTGGAGCACTCGTCAGGAATGAACAGCATCACTGAATCATTCAGCGCTGCAGAGGATTTAAAAGGTGTATTTATTCGTTCTAAATGTCAGCTTTCAGACAGAGCAAATCAAGGCAGAGCTCAAACTGTTTCTTCCGTTTCAGTTCAGCTCATTATAATTATTTTTGTCTTGCAGACCTATTTCATACTGTACCATAAGTTCCCGTATGAATAACTTTTTTTATTCTTACACTTTCTGAGATGACACACTATCTCGAACTCTTGATTTTTCAAGCTTGTATGGGTTTGTACTATTTTATTTTTGAGGCCAAGTCTAATCTAATGCAAACCGTCATGCTCCATTAATTTCAGTTAAAATATATCGATTTGCATCAGCAGATCATCAAGCCAATAGCATTTACTCAAAATTTCTTTTCATAATGCTTATTTTGGCAAAATTTATATTTCAGCAGCATAACAAGTGTATTGGAAGAAAAGATGTAGATCAGGTGATAAATATCATGTGAGATAGAATGAAGGTTAGAGGGTCGTTGCCGAAGAAGGTTGAAATCCAGTGAGAGTGCAAAATGTCAGCCTGAATAACTATTTCCCACCCAGTATGAATTTCAAGAGACATAAATGGAAATGAGAGAGAAGCTAACTTCCGACAGATGTTAGCAAGACTTTTTTCACTTAGCACATAATAAACATATGGAATGGCCTATCAGGCACTGTTGCTGAGGCAAAACACAAGGATCGTTCAAGAAACAATTAGATGCTGTTCTAAAGAAATGGAATACTTAACATGGATGAGCCCTGATGGGCTAATAGTCCTGATGGGTAAACCTCTCCAACTAAAACATTTTATGCTCTTATATTCATTTGAATGTAAATATCACTTCAGCAGCATCTATCTGCTTCTTGGCTTGGTGGGGGTACTGTTTTGTTCCCTCTTTTGTTCACTAAGGAAAAAAAAAGCGCCTTTGTTGTGCAGTTTAACAAAAGAAAAGCAATGTCTGCAACACATAGTCGTCCCCTCTCCGTTCCCTCACATACAGCAGACTTACAGAAGCACAGGAGATCTGAGATGGCAGCAACCGAGTTGCATTTTCATACGGTCTGGCATGTTCAGATATTTGAAGAAAGGCTAGCTGCCTCAGAGAAAGTCACTCAAAGCAGCTTATGTCAGAAATGCTGGTTCTGAACGCTGCCCTCCAAATTAAAAGATGAAACACCTGCTCATGCTTTCTCTTTCTTTCCAAAACCCCAATATCTTGCCTGTTTTCATACCTGTTTCTCAGTAGCAAGCAAAGCAGCTTATCAGAGTACTTCTTACAGGACCATATGGAGACCACAGGTTTCTCAGATGAATTATTCATCACGCTGGTGTTCCTGAAGTAGATTTAGGATCCATTCTTTCACTGATTTTCTTTTTTTTGATCTAAATGTAGAATGGCACCAGATAATACATTTTGCCTTAGTTTTGCTGCGTGCTCTCTGTCAGAGGTGAGAAACCCAAAATATCTAGCCAAATACATCATTTCTATGCTTTAAAAAAAAAACCATTACTTTATTATTTGAAAGATTTCAGTTTCAAAAAGACCTCAAATTCTATTTGCAAAAGCTTCATAAGCTTGAAAAGGCAACAAACCCCATCATCTGAGCCTCTCCCCTCAACACTGCTTGTTTCAGGCTGAACAAATTATGTGCTGTCTTTTTGGAACTACTGTCGGACCAAAAACACCAGCTCTCAGCACTGCCCTTATTGAAAGCAGCAGGAATTCATGGGCCTTTGCGGTTTCAAAGCCATTGCCACAGGTATGGTGCTGTTGTAGTGAGACACCCGTTCAGGACCAGCAGGATAGGTGTGGGGGGGTGTACCTTACGCTATCGCTTGAGCGAGGGGTGGACTCTTCGTCTATTAAAGACTAACGTAATGTCAATTCAGAAATGATAAGTGTTCTGAAACGCAAAATAATGTGGTGATTCTGGAAACAGTTGCACAGATGGATGACGAAATGAAAATGGATTAAAAGAGCTGGTCAAACCCTTGTCAGGACAAAAGGTCAGAAGAAGATAACAGTAAACTGCAGTTTCCACAGCCTTTTCTGTTAGAACAGAAATTACTTTTACATGTGTACTTTTGGTTAAAACCAACCCAGATCAGCCCTACCTCCTCCCAGTACGGTCCCAACTGTAAGTTACTCTTACTGTTTCGCTTAACAACAGCAAAACAGAAAATCTTAAAGCAAACAAATAAGAGCACATTTTCTCTCACTAGAAGTATCTCGTCTTCCCAGAAATATCTGCTGGCTAATCAGAATTAAAAAGGTTTCTGTCATTTCAAAAAGGTTCTAATTTTAATCATGGCTTATTTTTAAAGGTATATTTTAAAAGCAAGCAAGCATTAAAAAAAGTTCTAACACTGAATAGAAGGGATAGAAGGGAATTTATTGACAGCTGAAATATTCACAGAGGACAGAGAACAGTGCACCTAATAGTTTTGTCCTTGGAGTCAGACAATAGGCACTTAGTTTTCATGTAACAGTGGAGTACCTTTCTAATGAGTATGTGCCATATTTTATTTCCTTATATAATGAAGCAAATACATTTTCTTACTAGCTTTTGTTCCCTTTTCTCTCCTTCTTTCCCACATTTCTTTCCCCACTATCAACAATACTATTTCTAATTGATCAGAATGAGAATATCGCTTTCAAACACTAAGGTAAAGGCAGATATTTGAAATTTTTGTGAATTACAGTAGCATTTTCACTTCCACCAGCTAATTAATAAATAAATTTAAAAAATACAAGTACTATCAATCTTCATTTTTTTTTTTGTGGCATAAGACCACCAGCTGATTTAAGAAAGACTTCCCCCACGTAGTACTGCACAGCTGGGTGTATGACAGAATGGTGGGCTAGGACTGATTAAATAAAACTTCTCTTTGAAGCATTTGCCTCTTACTTCAGTCAGCAGCAGGTCTTACTTTGAGGAGCATTTTCCATGGCAGAACTGCATGCTCTGTGTTGTCAGCCTCACTGGCTGCAAAGGAGGTCACAAAATTGTAGCTTGAACCTGGCTGGAAAGTAATATAATAAACCTGAAACTTTTCTTAGCAGAATTTCACAACTTGTAAGCTTCCACCTTGAAGGTAAGATGTTGCTCGGCTGTAGGTTTACAAACTCTGGTGTTGCTTTGTGTCCCAGTTTCAGCTGGGACAGAGTTAATTGTCTTCCCAGCAGCTGGTACAGCGCCGTGTTTTGGGTTTAGGATGAGCAGAAGGTTGGTAACACCCGGATGGTTTC
>JAVKLA010000047.1:4624626-4637725 GCA_034782735.1 Sagittarius serpentarius
CTGGTTCTCTCCCCCAACCCACTGTGAGGGGAGTGGGCGAGCGGCTGCGTGGGGCTGAGCTGCCGGCTGGGGTTAAATCACGACAGAGGGACAGGCTTAGTCTTGTCACACTTTGCACAGCATGCTGGGCACCAGAAAATGCTGAAGAGTTAGGCATCTTGCAGAAGCACTTTTTATTCTGACCTAGCTAGTGGTAGGCTTTTATTATGTGACTTCACTATTGAATTCAGTGAATAGATATAAATAAATGTAGAATAGAGGCCACGTACCGTCTTTAGGATGGAAACACTGAAATGCTGTAGTACATGAAAGTTTTGAAAGCTATCATTCATATTTGTTTACCTGCAAAACCGTGGCCCATAGAAATAGCTCCGTTTTTTCTTCAGAGATTCACAGTGCTCTGGTAAATATTTTCATACATGGTTAATCTTTCATACATCATTATGTGGGCAAAAAGTAAGTCTATCAAAAATTTAAAACAACCAGTTGTCGTTCTGGAAGGCAGCAGATGCTGAATATTTCACAGATGCCTTCCTCCCATTTGTTTGGTTTCACCACTGACGTGGAGATAACCGAAACACATTTTCCAAGCCTCGGCAGTGCACTTGATCAGCACTCTGGTGGCAGATGAGCTTCAGTGTAATAGTGTCCAACAGGTGCGAAAGGGCAGAATGGAGCTTTCATCGGAGTGTTTTATGGATGTCTGCTAATTGCATTCCGCTGCTCCCAGCACTTGCACGGGAATCTCACACACTTGCCATCTCTACAACACGTGGTAAGGGCTGGGAGACTTACTGTCTGGAGAAAACTGCCCTCTCCCTTCTCACAGCCTGACAAGTAGTTCACTCGTCGTCAGACGGATTTGTTCCCAAAGCTGGCAGGCAACAATCAAACTGTGGTAGAGTATGTATCCTCTTTCTGAACTTACACCCATCATACTTTTTCCTTTCCCCCCACGCCCCCCAGAAAAAAGTGCTAATTACTTCAGTTTCTATTTATTATTCTAAGAAAGATAATTTGTTGTTTTTCTGTAAGGGCTAGAATTTCAATAATTTCAATGCTCATTTTACCTTTAGTATGTTTAAAATGGCTTATAGAAGGAATTTAATCATGAACTTCTGCCTTTCCCTGCAAATTACTAGTATGTTACTTGGTTAAAGTTCTTAAGCTTTTAGAGTAATTGAAATGTTGGGTTGAATCTTAGGAAGAATTAACTACCAGTATTTTTAGAAAGAAAATTAAAGCTTTTCTACTTTTCAGTAGACTAACCTTCTAAATATCCTTTAAGATTTGTATGCAGTGTCATTTTTGGGGAGCATTCTCAGCAATGTCAGCCTGTTGGATCTCCTCCACGATACAATTTTGAATGCAACATGTAAAAAAAACCCAAGCCCAGCCATAATTTTAGGTGGCAATATTCTGCCATATAGTTAAGTTTTACTGAAACAGATGCACAACTTTACTGAGTAAGTATGATGAATCATGCAGCATCTTAGGCAACCACATTTGATGTCAGATATTGTCCCTAGACAGATATTAAAGTCTGATAATTTCTTTTGGTCAAGCCTAGTACTAAAATTAACAACTGACGACCCAAAACATGTATATTAAGTTATAAGCTCCTTTCTCTCTCTCACGCCACCAACAAACAGTAGCAGAGAATCTCAAAGAAAAGCATCCCTAAATACTGTTAACAATAGAGCTACAGCTAATCAGCACACTGAAATGCTGAGATATCAGCATACAGAACTATAGTTACTGTTTCTTCGTAATTAATAAAATCGAAAAGGATTGGGAGAAAACCATACATAAACTTAGATGTTCTTTCCAGCTAAAACAGGAGGGACTGCAGTGAGTAGCAGCTGTTGTAAAATAGCTGCTTCAAAGAGATAGCTAGTTGATTTTGCCAAATTTAAAAGCCCACCCTGCAAATAGCATGCTTAGAAAAGAAGTTTTTTTTTTCGTAGTAACTTCCTGTGAAAAGGTCAGAAAGTTAGGGATCGTGAAATGTAAAGACAATGTTTTTACACTACTGTTATGTCAGATGTTACATTAGCATGCTTTGTCCGTTAAAGAGATTAAAAAATAATCACATTTTAACTGAGAGTTGATTTACAGGAAGAGGAATAGAAAGACAGCTTGGCGCTGAATGAATACCTACGCTTTTTAAGTCCTGCTGAATTATTTTGTTAATATCTGTGTTGAATGGTAAGGTTGTTCTGCAAGGCAGGAAAAAAAAAAAGCTGTCACCATACTTTAATAAGAAACATGCCTTTTTCCTTGTTGCAAATATCTAGTCTGCATATCAGAAGTACTAACATACTCCCTTTACTTCTCTCTAATTACTAGGTTCCCACACTTCGGGGTACGCCCGTGATACACCCACACTAAGACGTACAAGTTGGGTGCAAAGAGGGCGTAACTGCCCCAGGATGAAGACCTTCCTCCAGCATCCGAGCTCTGTCCCATTCACACAACGCAGTTTCTTCCTGGTGGTGCTTGCGATGAACACAGGTATCACAGAAAAACCACAAAGCATTTCTAGTCTCTTTGCTATAAACCAAGGCGCTCTTCTCTTCTCATTTGGCCGTCTATGTGAATCTCACAGTGGTAGGATTATTACGAGAGAATACCCCTGTCAGCTCTGCCCCTTTGAACTCCTCTTTAGAGCTCAGTTCAGACTAAGAGAGAGCAAAAATGTTTCCAGTCATCCTAAATGACAACATCCTGCCATACTGGGAAGTTTGATCTAAAATGGGACTTACTACCTTACTGCAAAGAGAGCATAGGCAATGAATTATTCAGAGTTTCTAGTCAACAACCTCTTATACCATGTTCTATCCCAGGATAGATGGTTCAGGCTCAAGTACTATATTTGTCAACAGTAAACTTAAACCTGCTGCCCAAATCCCCCACTGACAGTGTTAAACTGCTTGTATATTGTTATGGCTGTCATTTAAGGCAGCTAAAGCACAGAAATTCTGAGCAGGGCTGTCCCTGTATTCTTATCTCATCCCCTTGTGTTTTCACTTTTCATGAACTCAGAAAACTGGCAATGCTGCAAGAATTACCAGGGCTGCAACAACACCTAGGCACAGGGGAATCCATTAAGAACAGCATCAGTGATGCAGTATTAACTCTGGATTTCCTTTATTTGTGCTTAATTTATAACATTTCTTGCAGTCTTTTATTTCAATGAGATGATTTGAGAAATGCAGATCCCATGGCCATGGATTGGAGACTGTAAAGAAAGGAGTCTATTTCCCTGATGTGATACTTCAGGTGACTCCATTAGACCTAAACCAGCTGGAAATTAGCTCAGGATTATTGCTGTGTATACTGATACTGTGCTTTTCTCTCATTCCTTCAGTGTGTTTGTATAAAGAGAGTATTTACAAATAAAACAATGAAGAAGATAATAGCTACTCAAATGACCTCAGAAATTTTCTCCCCAAACCATGTTTTAAATACACAAGATAGTGTTCAGAGGTAGCTTTTGGGCACTTTAGTAACAGGGACATGAGTGCTGTTCCACTATGTTAAATAAAGTCTGACTTAAACAGGATCAAATCGGGCCCTTTTATTCACTCTTCAACATTACAATCCTAAAAACATTGACCCTTTCAGGTATGTTACTAAATCTGCCACCTCTTGAAATCAGATATTTTTTGAGGCCAACCAGCCCAAATTCTTCTTGTTGCTCTTAATAAAAATAGTGTCACAGACAGATGTAAAGTAAGATCAAAGTGTTTGGCCTCTTATAAAAAATAATGGTCCTATCACATTGTTGATGCCTACATTTGGCAGCGCTTAAATCTCTGTTCCTCTTCGGAAATGCTATTCTCTCTGAATTCCTTCATTCAGAATCAAGCCCCCTACTTCACATCTTAATAGATGTTTTCCCTCTGCCTCAGGTTATTTTTATTTTAAAAATATTTATAGATGGCTGTACTTTTGGAGCCAAGAGTTACTGCACCAATCAGTTCTTTAGCAGATACACTTATCTCAGGCAGTTTAGTTGTTACTGGGGTAAAAAACCAAAACACCTATTGAGACGAAATCCAAACGTGTTATCTTACCATGTTGTGGCATTAGTCATCTGCCAGTTTCTGTGGTGTGAATTGTTAGAGCTGGAGAGAACCCTGACCTTTTTTTTGTGCGATGGAATCTCTTATGCCTTTATCATTTCCATGAGGTGCTCGTTACACTGTCAGCAACTCTTAGTAATGGCTAAGTTTCCACTTCTTTTCTCAAAAGCGTTTCTATCCTATAGATGACTTTGCTTTTTGAGAATTATATGTGACTTTAGAAAATACCTGTTTATAGACATTGAAATTAATCCCAATTTTACTGCTTCATCTTTCTCATCATTTTTTCTGAAGCATCCCACATAACATTATTATAAAAACATCCATAAAGAATAAAATGCTCCAAATACATATTAATCTCAAGAATATAATGTTCAACTAATCTGTGTGAAATGTGAAAAATATCCATGCTTATCTATTCAAAAATAATGAAACTAGATTTCCAATAATTAGGATGTGATATTAGGAAATGCCAGAGCTGACTCTGATTTATCTCTATGTACATGTTACTCTAATTATAGCAAGATTGTACTTGACAAAAATATTTTATAAATATCAGTCGGTCTTCCATGTGCCGGTACCCCGTGTCAGCAAACACGGAGACAGCAGTTCCAGACCAGATGGCCTAGCTAGGAATGTGTTGTTTACATACATTTGTGTGGGTCCATTGTGTGTTGTGAATGTGCAAACCTGGTTCACATGCCTATAGGCAACAGTTATCCATTTCTGTCTAATTTTTCAGTAGTTAGTTGGCATTGATGGTACTAGTTTCAGGATTGATACCATTATTAACGTGATCAATTTCCCCATTGTATGAATACAAATTAGTTTCATTTGGCAAACTTTTCCCCAAACTTGAAAAAGTAGCTTTTTTAATCAAAGCAAATATCTGTTCTTGGCTTATACTGCACACTCAGTATGAAACTAAGTCATAATCTAGATGACACAATGGTCTCCTGTTTGAGTTCTTCTCATAGAATCACAGAGTCACAGAAATGCTGAGGCTGGAAGGCACCTCTGGAGACTGTTTAGTCCAATGGCCCTGCTCAAGCACAGTCAGCTAGAGCAGATTGCTCAGGACTGTGTCCAGTTCAGTTCTGAATGTCTTCGTGGATGAAGACTCCACAGTCTCTTGTGGCAACCTGTTCTAGTGTTTGACCACTCCCACAGTGAGAAAGCTGTTTCTTACATTTAAGTGAATTTTTCTGTATTTCAGTTTGTGCCTGTTACCAGCTGTCTTTTGGATGAGCACCACTGAAAAGAGCCCAGCTCTTCCTTATTCATTTCTTCCCATCAGGCATTACATACATTGATAAGATCCCCCTGAACCTTCCCTTCTCCAGGCTGATCAGTCCTGATTCTCAACCTCTCATATGACCGACGCTCGAAGCTCTTGATCATCTTCATGGTGCATTTTGTTGGATTTGCTCCAGTATGTTCATGTCTCCCTTGTACTGGGGAGCCCAGAGGTGGACCCAACACTCCAGATGTGTCTCACCAGGACTGAGTAGAGGGGAAGGATGACTTCCATCAACTTGCTGGAAACGCTCTTCCTAATGCAACCCAGTGTACTGTTGGCTGCCTTCACTGCAAGACACATGACTGGCTCATGGTCAACTTGCTGTCCACCAGGACCCCAGATCCTTTTCTGCCAAACTGCTTTCCAGCCAGTCAGAACCTAGCATGCAACTGGTGCCTGGGTTTATTCCTCCCCAGATGCAGAGTTTGTGTTTCCTGTTGTTGAACTTCATGAGATTCTTGCTGGACCATCTCTTCAACCTATTGTGATCCCTTTGAAGGGCAGCACAACTATTTGGCATATCAAATACTTATCCGAATTTTGTATCATCTGCAAACTTCCTGAGGATGCACTCTGCCCTATCTTTCAGGTCATTAAGGAAGATGGTAAAGAGTATTAGTCCCAGCATCAAGCCCTGGGGTACACCCCCAGTGACTCCCCCAGCTAGACTTCATGCTGCTGATCACAACCCAGCCTTTCAGCCAATTTTCAGTCCACCTCCCTTTCCATTTACACAGTTGTCCTGGTTTTGGCTGGCATAGAGTTAATTGTCTTCCTAGTAGCTGGTACAGCTACTGGTACAGTTTTGGTTCAGTATGAGAAGAATGTTGATAACACCCTGATGTTTTTGGTTGTTGCTCAGTCGTGTTCAAAGTCAAGGACTTTTCAGCTTCTCCTGCCCAGCCAGCAAGAAGGCTGGAGGGGCACAGGAAAGGTGGGAGGGGAGACAGCCAGAACAGCAGACCCAAACTGGCCAATGGGGTATTCCATACCATGGGACATCATGCCCAGTTTGGGGGTGGGGAGGAGGAGCGTGGCTCGGGCATCAGTCGGTGAGTGGTGAGCAATTGCCTTGTGCATCGCTTGTCTTGTGTATTCCAATGCTTTTGTTATTATTATTGTCACTTTCTTGTTGTTATTAGTGCCATTGTTAGTTTCTCCTTTTCTGTTCTATTAAACTGTTCTTATCTCAACCCACGAGCTTTATTTTATTTTCCGATTCTCTCCCCCATCCCAGTGGGTGGGGGGGAAGTGAGTGAGCGGCTGCGTGGGGCTGGGTTGCTGGCTGGGGTGAAACCACAACACCAAGTATAGTCAGGAGCTCTTTTGGCTTCTTGCTGCCTTTGCTTGATTTTCTGCTTGTCAGGATAGACCATTTGTCAGCTTGGAGGAGCTGATCCTTGAAAATCAGCCATGTCTTCTGGACACCTCTTCTCTCCAGGGCTGTACCCCATGGGATTCTTCCAGGTAGATTCCTGAAGATGACAGAGTCTGCTCTCCTGAAGTCCAGGATTGTATCCTGCTTTTTACCTTGCTCTCTACTCTCAGGATCCTGAACAGCACCATCTCATGGTCACTGCAGCAAGGTTGCCTCTCATATTCACATCTCTGATGCGTTCTACTTTCTTTGTGAGTATCTGGTCCAGCAGAGCATCTCCCCTTGCCGGTTCCTTGATCACCTGTGTCAGGAAGTTGTTCCCAATGCACTCCAGCAACCTCCTGGACTGGTTGCGCTGTGCTGTGCTGTCCTTCCAGCAGATGCTGGAATAGTAAAAACCTCCTACGATCGCCGGGGCCTGTGAATGTGATGTTCACTCCAGTAGGCTGAAGAAGGCCTCATCTACTTCTTCTTCTGGATCAGGCAGTCTACAGAAGAAGCACATCACAACATCACCATGTTTTTGTGCCTGCTAATTTTGAGCCATAAACTTTCAACTAGCTCCTTTCATTTTATATCCAGATCCACATGTGCTGTGGCTTACAGGGACAGAAGCTTTCCTTAATGACTTCTTGCTTTCCTTCATAACTTCTTCAGTCTGTAAATGCTCCTGCTATGAAATTGGATGTGAGTAGGACCATCTCTTCTTTAATTGCTGGGTCATTCATCAGAATGAGGACAGGACCATTTCAAACTGCAAAGAATCTCGCTAGTCATCAGTCACATTACAGGCTTCTTAACTGCTGTCTGCAGTGGTATTATATCTTCTGTTTGATATACATTAACATTTCAAAGAGAACTGATTGTTTTAACTGTGTCTTAGTCTGCCGTCTCAGTGAGATACAGTTCAGTAATAGTTCCTGCTGCTTACGTTTATTTGTGCTTCTTGTCTTTGTTCCTATTTTATCATTCAAATTATTTCCTCTCCCTGCAATTTGTGTGCTTTAATTAATTGGCATGAGATTGGTTTTGTATGACCTGTAAGATATTTTATCAGTAACTTGTTTGCACTTTGTGCATCCAATTACAGTATCTAGATTTTAGGTAATCATAATTAGTACTATATACTAATGATAACATTGAAAGTTAAAAGGGAATGCACAACTGCATTCTAAAACTATATGATTAATTAGAGATTTTAAAATTAAGTTCAATTTACATTTTGTGAAACAGCACACAGTATAATATCTTCATGTCAAGGGAATACTTGTTATTAGTGATTAACAACAATTAAATGTGCCTCACTGGCGGGCTCTAAAATAAGAACGAAAATGAGGAATAATATTAAACAATTTCATGCATCTAGCAAGAACAATAAGTTCTTGTAGGTAAGACATGGCTGGGCTGGGAACAGGTTACATTCTCTTCTTTTCTCACAGATGCCCTTCTTATTCAATTACTAGGAGTCATTTGTAAAACATTTAAAACATACATGATAAGGTTATATAGCTCCAACAGATAACTTGCCTGTCCACTGCAACGAACAGACAAAGAGTGTCTCTCATCTAAGCAGTTTCCCAAAACACTTGAACTTTTACTGACTGCAGGTATTGATGAGAAACACTTTATCCTTACCTTTAAATAAACTGATCCAGTGATCATTTAGGGTAATACCTAGATAGCTCAGGCAGGCTGCTCTAATGTAGGTGTCACGCAGTGTGAAAGTAAAGAATACAGTAATTCAGCGATTGAGAGATGCTATGTGGAATCCTGTGTGACAGGGAGATATGAGAGGTTACGTTGGTCTGAAAGAAAGAATAAATTCCCACCATCTGAATAGTGGGTAGGGCAGAGCTAGCCAAACCCCAAATGCTAAGGGCTAAGGCTCTGTACATACTTTTTTGTTTTCTGAAGCACAGCGTTTGAGCTTGCGATACTTCGTAGCCGCCTCCAGGCTTTCTAGAGCTCCATGGTTCTTTGGAGAATTGTCCTAAGAGTAAGTCCCCCTCTCTACAAAGAGATCAAACATCTTGTAAGACTTAGTCTGTCCCCTGATTGTTGAATTTTAGATACCAAAGTAGATACTCTGAATCTTACCCTTGGGCAACAAGGAATTAGGTGATTGCCTCAGGCAGCATAGTTGAGTGATTGAGTGATGCGAGGAGGTGGGTATTTTTGAGTGGCTTCCTCCTTGGCATAAGGAGCTATGAAAGGGCAAAGAAAGGAAAGAAAGAGCACAGCACTCATTCTTGCACAGGCAGTGGTTAACCATGTCCTAGGAACCATTAGATCCACCCCCTTGCTCCCTAGGCACCCGAGTCCAGAATAACGCGTCTAACGTAGCTGGTGACCACACTGAAACTGGAATTAAAGGTCGATCAGGCAGAAATAGAGCCTACAATGGCTTGGAGGCCATATCTCAGTAACCGAAGCATTCAGTGGAAAGAGGAAGGTTACTGAGATCAGAATATATGTAGCTGCCTAAGGTGATAGGTATGGAGAATCTTGCTGTTAGGGTTCAGGTGACCATCACAGCAATGGCATTCTGCATCGTCCAGCTTCTACCTGTCTCAAATTTGATGCCACAATAGGTTGTCTTTATCTCATCCTTTTACCAGAAGGAATGAGGTGAATGGCTTTCTGGTGACATAGTTGAAATAAACAACATTTAGTGCTACTGATCTTTAAAAGGCCCTTCCTCTGAAATAGGAAGTTTCTGGGAGGTCAATGGGAGAAGAAATTAGAAAGGAAAAAAAAAAGAAAAAATAAAAAAGGTAAAGGAATGGCACAGAAATCCTGGTCATCAGTCAAGTTGTCTGAGTCTAATCATAGCATCTATAAATATTGCCTGAGGCAGGCAGTTGTCTAATTCTTTGCCTTCACTATCTACATGGATTTGTTAGTGCTAATTATTGACTGCTAGATGTTCTTGTTCCTTTACACCAACCCACTAAGACTTTGTAGTTTTGTTACAAAAAACCTGCAGCTTCTCTCTCTCTCCTCATAGTCATTATTCAGCTGTATCTCCCATTGTGGCTGAAAGAAGAGAAACTTCAGAGGTAGGATAGAACAGGGTTAGAAGAGTGAAGGGATGTTTAATGCAAAAGACAGCCTGAAGTGGTCAAAGGCAGTGAAAGGGTCTAAAAGAAGAGGAAAGCTCAGGATGCAGAAAAGCAGCAGTCGAATAAAAAGGAAAACCCAGGAGAAGACAGAAAATTTTACTTTTATGGAAACCCAAAGAAAGGAAAAAAATAAAAAAAAAAAGTGTTGAAAAGGGGAAGATGGCAAAGATAGGAAAAAACATGAGAATGAACCAGGAAAATCAGGAGGAGATGAATTTAAAAAAAAAAAAAAGATTTAAGATAAAGTGAGGAAGAGCATACATTTTTGTATTTTCTGTATGCTGATTTAGATTTATTGGACAGGATGTCCATACCTACGGCCTATTCTTTGGCTAACAGAACAAAATATCTGTTGTAGTTCATAAGCCAGAAGGAGACTGGCTTTTCAGCCACATGAAGAATCACGACCACAGCTGTTTAGCACAAGAAATAAAGACTGCAGTCTCGTGTACTGCAGTTCCCCGATACAGCTAAGTGGTATAGTTCCCTATGGTGTAGGAAGAAATCTCCCCAAAAACCAGCCTGCCCCATTCCCTGGAACACTTTATCGGTTTCTATCACGTAAGTATTGCTCAGTCAGTAAGTTTTCAATCATATTGGCCATTTAAAGATATTCATTAATCCAGACAGAGATCACCTTTAAGATATTCACCATAGTATTGATGTGCTGACTTATTTTTCTTCTTGTGATAGACAGAATTCCTCAGGAGCACTTATTATCTCTGTGCTATTTTTTAGAGTCTTTTTTTTCAAATTAATTTTAAGGCCTCCAAATGTGCTCATGTGTCAAATGGGATTTTTATAATTGTCTGAACAGAATCAGAATATGAAGAGGAACTATGAAGTAGCTTATTCAGTCACTGTTCAAGTAGTTTTCCATTTGCATTTTGGAAACCTCAGTCTAAATGCCAGTGTCAATAGGCTGTAGGTATCTTAAGGCTTTTCTTAAAACTAATGCTTATTGAAAAGTTCATCCAAAATAAGGTCATACCTTAAAAAACAGCAAAAATCTTTTAAAAGGTTTTCGAAAGCTGAACTTGGAAAAGAAAAAACAATGTGTTCAGAACCATTTCACCTTGACCTGCGTTACTTTGGAAGGCTTTTTGGGTCTGCAAAGGAACCTGTATTACCAGGGAAAAAAACAAGAGAGAAAGAGAGAAGAAGAAAAGAAAAAAAAACCATGGTAACCTTCAGAAGACATTCAGCAGAACCTGACAAAGTTTTGATTGAAGAAAGATTGATTCTCTAAAGTTTGAGTGGTCAGACATGCACTGAATTTGCTGAGGTTCATTGCTATATCCTAGAAAGTATTTTCAGCCCTTCTATCCTAATGAGCTTATTAGTAAAAGGCTGAAAGGATCACAGATTGTCTATCAAGCAAGATTGTCAGTCACACGCTGTTAGCAACTCTGCTATGATTTATATACCATGCTTACAGAAGAGAAAGGTATGAAAAAATGAGCCTTGTTGTGTCCTATGACCAGTGCGGTGGCACAAAATAAAATGTACAGCTTTGTGCTTAGGGGGTGGGAAGGTATAAGTTCTGGATGAGGAAGTCATAGAAAATTAGATAGAACGGTACCTTTCCCCTCGTTTCCTCTAGTGATAATTATATTGCATAGAAGAAATTGAATTACCTGCAGCAGTAATAGTTATGGTTGAAAAATATGCTATTAGATGTGATTGAAAAGTGGGGTGGGTGGGGGGAATGGGAGGGGGAAAAGCTCAAACTCAGCTTGGCTGCTGTTAGCAACAGGCATTTTCTAACTTCCCTGGTCTCAATGCAACTAGACACAACGGATGGCCGGTGCAGTTTTACGTCCAACAGAGACTTTTCGTCATATCTTTGCTTTATTTTGTGTGTAGCAGCAGGAACTATCGACAGCTTCACTTATAGAAGAATATAATTTAGGGGGAAAAAGTTGGGATAATTTGTTTATTACTGAAAGATTTTCAAATTGTTAAAAAAGCAGAGTGACTGTAATATAAGGCTTCTCAGTGAGGCTTGTATCTAAGGGGAATGAAAGTGACGCTTGCAAAAATTTACACATAAATTAACAATTAAAGAGAATTAGATCCGGGTTGATATGAGCTGAGCTGAGCTTAGCTGAGCTGAGCACCATACACAAAGTAACTACCACCTTGGTTAGGGCTGTCGGATAACCACAGAAAAGTCTTTGGGGCACAAATTTATCTTGGATTAAAACAACCCTTCCTTGTACCTCCCAACATATGTTGCTTTCCTTTCCACTCAGTAAGGGCTCATCTCTTCCCAAATCTTACCTTGCGGTGACCCAATGGCTCTGTCAATGGCTCCCTGCTCACCATTCCTCTTCCTTCCTGGCATATCTGAGTCCTGATGATAAGGATTGCTTTGTAAGTTTGCAGGCACCTTTCATGCACAAGGGAAAATCCGGGACTCCCCTCTGAAAGCTTTTTATCCATGGATCCAGTTTTACACTGTTACTGAAACCTTGCTGCCAAATCCTTCCTAACATACTCATTTTCAACAAATTAAGACGATAGTCAATTTTTTTCAGAATTTCTTTGTTTTTATTGGCTAGATTGCGTGTGACTAATATTCAAGAAGGGGATCTTTTAAAAAGCTCGCCTCCCGAATGCCTGCCACAGCTGGAGAATTGCTAAATACAACAGCTGCATCCAAAAGGGGTATGGCAGGGTACAGTATCAGTCCAGATTGGTAAATCTGTTGTTGAGGATTTTACTACACATCAAAAAGATGCGTCAGTGGAAGTATTTGGGAGTGACTCATCTCTGCACCACTTATTATAAAGCCTTGTGCAGGCTTTGGTGGAGAATAGTCTACGTTCATCATTTGTGTAGCTGTCCCATCATAGGAAGGTTACTGTTGACAATGTAAAGCACAGCCACCTTCAAATACAGCCAACAGTCTCATCCTCAAAGTCTTTAAAATAGATAGCCACTTAAATTAAAGCTTCCTATAGCCCTGTGCATTTCAAGCATTCAGAGAGAAGATACGTGAGCCAGAAAATTCCAATGGCCAACAGCAGTCTGTCTGCTTCGTCAACAAAGTAACGAAACCAACGGCAAACAGGAGGAGGGAACCGTTCTTTGTCATTTACCTGCTCTGCTGTCCACTCCCACTACCGACCTGTCAGAGACTGAAAGAGAGAACGTCTCAGACGTTGTGGTGGGGCAAGTTCCGCCTCACGACCGACTCTGCCCAACA
>JAVKLA010000047.1:4637825-4705795 GCA_034782735.1 Sagittarius serpentarius
ACGAGCTTTACTTTTTTTTTCCCGATTCTCTCCCCCATCCCACTGGGTGGGGGGGGAGCGAGTGAGCGGCTGCGTGGGGCTGGGTTGCTGGCTGGGGGTAAACCACGACACACCTACCTAGGCAGGATACTTTTTATTGAAAATTAATCTACTGGCTATTTTAAAATCACAGACCAAGGAACTTCATCTTGTCTCCCTCACAAATAGAAAAGAACAAGATAAAAAAATTCAGACAATCAGAATATGACTATTTCCAGGAAACACTTAAAAAATTTTCAGAGCACCTTACCTTTCTGAGAAGCTGGTCAGACACATTCACCAAGTATTCATATTCAGTGTCTGCTGCATAATAAAAAGCTAATAGTTTGTGTTTGAGCCGACTGAATTCATCAGAACCCTAGCTGAAAGAGAAAATTTGTATCAAGAAATTCCAGTTGAATAAAAAATACTTCAAGTTAGGATTTCATGTATATTTAAAATATTTTGATGAAATGAACAGAGAATGCTTCAGGCCATGCAAAAACATGTCTTTAAGAGATCCTGTTTTACATATCAAATATGTGTTTTATGTTGTGTTATCCTGCTGTCAAGACAAATGGTCATTACTTGTTATTTGTCTCCGTATCTCTCTTACTAAGAGTTTTTTGTTTTGTTTTGTTGTGTTGATTAGCACGGAACATTTATCACAGTCAGGGCTTCATGGTTCAGCTCTTCTTTTTTAAACAAAACAGAAAGAGAAACATACATTATAGGAATGCAAAATTTCATAACCTTGTCTTAGAAAACAAGGCATTTAAAATGCTGCTCCAGGAGTACCACTTATGTAGATAAAGGATATAAGCTTAGTAGAGATCAAAATAGATAACACAGAATTAAAAATACTTCACAGTATACCATCTTGCCAAGCTTTGCATATCAAATAAATGTCTTCATTAAAGCTATAACTAATGATTATTTTAATCTTTATACTGGTGGCATAAAAGCCACTACGTCCGACCCAGATCCCACTATAACCAGTGTTTGCAAACAGGAAACATTTACAATTTAAAATTAAAACAGAACAGGACAAACAAATATACGGCAAAGGCAGGAATAAGGTAAAAAGACAGGTCAGGGTTCACACAAATGCGTAAATTGGTTATCAAATTGGTGTGTTGTCAGAAGTGGTGAGGACGTGGTTTATCAGGTCAGATGATATGGCTTTTATGCGTCATGGTAAAAATGAGGTGTGATCTGCTTGAAATCTGTGGTTTCACTAGTGATACTTAATTTTAGATTACTTTTGAGCTCAAGATCCCAGAATGAAATTTTTGGAAAATACATTTTTTGTTAAGAGAACCTAGTGGCAAATCAGTGCTGTATTTACAATAATCTCAGCCTTTTTTAATTAAGAAGTCTAAAAGAATTCTTGTTTTCATTTCAGAACATTTCATTTGGAAATGTGCCATTTTAAAAGTTCCATTTTATCACGGAAAACACATCGAACTTAAGGAGAAAGGAGATACTTCTGTGGGAAAGTCCAAAATGTTGGTTTGGCCCCAAATTAATGTTTTTTATCTTTTGGACTAGCCAGTGACTAGAATTATTTTTCTTTTCCTGTTACTTCCCAAAAGATATTCTTGAAAGTGAGATTTGCATTCAAATCAAACCATTCACCCTTCAGATCTCAGCACCTTTGATTTTCAGGACATTGGCTGTGTATGTTCTCCATTGTTGGTTTTCTTATATCATCTATGCTTTGATAGAGTTTTTCACCTCCTCTTATTTCTGATTATTGGCATATATATGATGTAGTTTTGTACTGTGCTGAAAGCTTGCAGTTCACATTGTCCTCGGTGAGATTTGATGATCGACAGTTCTGCAGATAAAATCATCAGAACCTTTGCCTGAAAATCTACACCCAAGGAAATCCTGCTGCTACTCATTTCTCTTTCTAGAGCCTGCACGGAAGAGTTTTCTCTTTTATGAATAGTTGAAGTTTCTTGCCTTTTAGTTTGACACTGTTGAATTTCTTGAAGCACCACGAGCACATAAGGAGCAATGCTATATAAATCAAATAATAATAATATGTATAAAGAAGAATCACAAAGGAGAAGAAAAAGTCTCAAGCTGGTAAAAACAAATTATACTTAGATATTGGAAAGACCTCCCATGGTTAATGAATGGGTTATAGTATTAACAGAAAATATATCATGCAAGCAACTTTCATTTATTCGACATAATAACAGAAAAATTCAAGTGTCTGTGGGACCCATACTTTGCTTGTATTAATTCAAATTAATTTTTGACAGGAAATGCTTGAAAAGATTGGGTAGAGGAAAATAGTACATATAATGGTATTTAGTATGGCGTCTCCCGGTTGAGCACTTTTTCTTCTTTGACATTTGTTACCTAATTTTCCTTCTGCCTTTGTAGCATGACTGATACTACTTTCTCAGGGTCCTTGAGCATATGCTTAACTGTAAGCACATAAGTATATTTGGGCATATGGTGCTTAAATACTTCAAAAAAAAATTACTTCAAAGATTAAATACTGGCACCACACATATAATTGGTCCATGTGCAATTTTATAAAGGACTCTTGTCTGGGAGTACAGCTAGGGAAAAGTAGAGCTGGCTGGATGAAAGGTGGTTCAAGGGACACTGAAACAGCTGTCACAAGCATATGCTCTTTTGCATGCAGACCAAGTCATGGTGACTGTTTCTTCCACTTTGTGAAGAAATGAGGCTGTAGGTTTGTTAACTGGTTACCTCCACGAGTGGTATTATAGGTCTGACAGGACTTCTTGCCTGGGAGATCCTCAACAGTCACTTTAGTATTGAAAAGACAGTAAATTGCCAATATATGGCAATGAAATATGAGATTTGTGGTTTATTATATATATATATATTAAATTAGCCCTTTGACATTGACACTTGAGTTTTCAGACCTACTACTTAAAAATATATTGAGGAACAGTTCTGGCCTTAAGACTGTATAATCTGGATAGAATAAACAAATGGAGATGAGAGCAGAAATAGACACATAAACACGAAAGTATTTGCCCAAGGGTAGCTACTGTGTTGCTTAGGGAGACTTCCCTCTTCCAGTCCCCAGCCCAATATATTTTTTATGTGAAACAGCCTCCTACGTTGTCTACTTGAAGATTTCTAGACTCTTGGGGTATAACTTCAGACACAATTCTTACACTGAAAATGAGTTAATAGTTATCTGCCTGTTAACATCATAACTACTAACTTCAATCATAACGTGCCTGTTAACATAAAGCCCCTTAGCTTCTCATAGCAAAATCTCTAAGAAATGGCTTTGCGTGGAAACTATTCCACTTTCTGCCTGTTCTTGCAGAAACCTGCAAGGTCTTGAACAGGGAGAGGAGAGCTGCATTTCCAGGTCACTCACTGCGGGTTCTCTTGGAGTGTCCTAGAGAAGATGCACAACTGGCATGTGGGAGGAGACAAAGCATTTTCTGCTGTTGTTATAATTTATGCGTGAACATCTATCGACACCTTAAGTTGAGGTTTTCAATAAAGAGAGGGAAACTCGTATTGACTGTGTTTTCCCACAGCTTTTTTTCATACTGTCATAGAGCAATGGAGTATTAAGACGAGAGAGAATATGCAGGAGCCTTACCCAGCGTTTCAGTTTGGGTGGTTGGTGCATTGAGGGTGAGTATTAGTAAGATCAGTCACAGTAACTGCACAGCATTCATGAGATTAGAATATTATTTTGTCTGAACAGTTTAAAAATATTGTTAAATAAGACTGAAAAGAACTAGATTACGTTCCGTTTTCAAAACAAGTAAGTTGCTGAGTACTATGTCTGAGGTGAATGGAACATTATATGTTGCATTTTCTTGTACCAGGAATGTTTGTACAAATAGGTCCATTTGGGGGAAACAGCCCTTACTCTGACAGAGCACCATGGTGTGGTAGAACAGTATTTACTTTCCATCCAAGAGGTGGGTGCAGCTTATCTTTGAGCACAGGGTCTGTAAACTTGTTTTTTAGCTAACACACAACTGACTACACACAACTGACTACAGAGTGTTGCTTTTGTCCTTGACAACTTTTCTAATGAATTTCTGGATGAGAAGTTTACTAGTTTTAGTTTCAAATGCATTTTGTGTTTGCTGCTGTGCAGAGCTGGTGAATGCAAGAATAGAAACTGGACTACATAGCTAGTACTACATAAAATTTCTTGTCCGGTTGTATTTTTTTCAGGCATGGCTGCTGTTTTGTGCTGAAATAGCAGCCTCTGAGCATCTGTTTGGTGTGGTCTAGGTTCTTCTCTCAACATTGGTTCAAACTAAAGTGAACTTCACTAAATGCAATGGAAACAAAAGTAGATTTCATGTCTTTGAAATCTGTAGCCTGTATTTCTTCCTTTCACTAAGATCGATTACCAGCCTCTGATCTTAGTAGTTCTGGAAAGATCAAATGCAAAATGGGAGAGGAACTGAGAGAATGAGAATGGGAGAAAGATGGGAAGGAAAGAAAAAGATAATGCAATTTGTTTACCTTCAGGTTTAGTAACATTTATGAGAAAAGAGAAAATACAAGCAAGAAAATGCTGCAAAAGAAATCAGGAACAACTCGGTAGTCGTACAAAAAAACACTTTCTGGAGGCTTTCCTCAGCTCCTAAAGATGGCTAGTTTGGCTTGATATCATATGATAGGTCAGTCATAATAAGTCTTCCCATCCTCAGAACCTTCAATGTTGTGACAGTAGATGTTTGTGGGCTTTGTTAAGACTGAATTCGGACCAACTGATGTTGCTGTTACAAATATCTAGCATTCTCTCCTGTTACTTCAACACAATAGACCAGTTCCTCCACAGGGCTTTATGCTATCCCTGGATCACTGCTAAGAAATTAGGTCAGACTATTAAAAATAACCATCTGCCCAGTGGGGATCTGTTTATAGGACCAGCTCTTTACATCAAAGAGCTTTATTCCTTGTCACATTTGGATTTTGTACTGCTAAAGAAATATGTCAGGAAAACAGCATTTTGAGGAATTTGCAAGATGTTTTAATACATGGTTAGACTGATTTAATGGTTTAGAGAGGGTATCTGAATAATCTGTTTTATAAAAAAGCAAAAAAATGAAGTGCTATATTGAACAAACATGATTGGTAACATGGTGAAAGCTGCAAAGGTAATCTGAGGATTTGTGTTTAACAGAATTGAATTTCAAGGAAAACCAAGGTTATGCCCATACTGATATTTCCCACTTCCCTCCCCCCCTTTTTTTTTTTAAAGAATGAGATTGAAGTTTCTGTGATAAAAATAAAAGCATAAGCTGCTGACAAGTTTGTTCATTGATACATGAGTGAGTTCTTGTCTTTCCCTCTTTTATCTGTGTGAGTTGACAGTTTAAACATTCCTCCAGCACAGGGTAACCAAACCAGCTTTAACTTTCGCTTCATAAGATTTAATATCATTGATAGCTTTAAGGTACATAGCGGGTAGAAACTTTTTACCTAAGGGTTGATGTCGTAACTTAATGCTACATGTGTGTGAAGTTTATGGAGTGGAAGTCTTTGATCAGCTCATTTTCCTAAAAAAAGGCTACATGAAGGGAAAGAATGGATTTTTTTTTTTTTCTCCTAAGAGAACTGCTTTCATTTATTTCACTCTGTTGTGGCAAGCAGTCACAATTAGTTTACTGGGTAAGATAAGACCGGCTGTAGCATAAAGCATCTGGTTGCTATAGACTCCAGAAAACAAATGGATTAGCAACTAAACAATGTTGCAGCCCAGAAGAAAACCCCACTAATTTGTTAGTTTGGTAGTAGAAATTTCAACTTATATGAAGTCTTTTTCTCAATTGACTAAGAAAGCTCAAAAGTACTGGAAAGCCCTGCATGTTATGAGCCTGATTTGAAATGCAATAAAGTGAATAGATGTGTCTGTTTGGATCTTTGGAGGATACGGATCTGACTGATGTCAGGAGCTGAAATACTGCCCAGTGTCTCATTTCAGCAGTCCATCTCCATTCAGCAAAGCATTTAATCATGTACTTAGCTCTGGAATGAGGTGGGATTTATATGTGCCTAAGTACTCAGCTAAACAGGGACAGAAACTTGCAGTACGCGTAGTAGTTATCATCTAGTGTCTGTTGATTAATCTGATACTTCAGGCCAGTTGTTGGTGAATTATTAATATTATCCAGGAAGAATGATTTTCCCTGATGTGTATCAGAGGACATCGGCATGGAGCATATCTACTTGGAAGGGATTATAGATACACTATTAATATATATATATATAAAAAAGAGATTTTTTTTATTGTCTCCTGCTTTCTGTTTTATTGAACTGATCAGCAGAACGTGGTACACAAATTTTTAGTTCACTGATATTTGCTTGCAATGAGTTAATGTTTTTCAGGCTTTAAATTTAAGCATGGCAGCTTTCTCAGAAGTCCTGTATGTGAAGATCAGAGACATCGGGGAAAGTTTCTGCCATTGCAGTATCTTCGATATTTTCTTCAGATAGAGAGGTTCAAGGATTTGGGGAATTCTTTATCTCACAAGGATCACAAAAGGTTTGATTCACGTAAGGTAGTAAGGTATTAAGAGCACCTTGGAGAAAAAGATTTATATAAGTGCAAAGCAGCAATAATGATAATTTATTGTGGGCAGATTCTTTTTGAATACAACAACAGTAACAGGGGGAGGGGAAAGGCTGCACTAAGATTTTGATTCACTCACAAAACCATCATGAATACCTACAGTGCCCAGATGTTTCATTTAAGGCTACTTCATTTACTTGTCTGTCTTAAGTAGAAGAAAAGCTATTAGCTCTCTTGCTAATGTTTAAATACCTTACAATCTACTATTCAGTCTTACTCAATTTATTACAACTTAGTCATGCCACATGTTCACATACAGCTTTTAATTCATAACACGGTCAACACTAAACTTTTAAAAAATAAGAACCAAGTCTTACCAAAGCCATGAGGATAGGCTTAGTAAAGTGGGATCTTTATTTAAAAAATTTTTTTGAACTATTTTAAGAATTTTCAGTAAATTGATGGACATTATGTAAGCCTATTTTTTCCCCACACAGAAACCCAAGATTCGCGTGGAAGTATTTGTTTTCAGGAGCTTGCATTCTAAAAAAGGGAACTCTCGTACGTTTTCATAATCAAATTGTGGGATTTGTGAACATTACCGAGTCCGTTCTTAAGTTAGGGATGAATGAATATTTTTTACCTTTTTTTTCCTTGAAAACCAGGCTCTCAGCAAAATGGCAGTTCTCACAAGGAAGTTTACGTTCCTTGAAAGATGCACTGATTCGTTAAAAACCCAAGCAACCAAAACCAGACGAATATCTGCCAAGGACTGATATTTCACCTGAATGTTTTTCAGCAACATTTTCCACAAGGAATATAAACATATAAATATCTTCTATATGAACTAATCAGAGCACAAAATTTCTGAGTCTAAAGCTAGCAGCTTTCTAAAAATAAAGCTTTCCTGTCAGGAACAAGGGGGAAAGTACCTCTGGTTCCTGCAGCGTTGTTGGTTCAGGCGGGTGCTGTAGAGCACTAAGGTGGCCGAGGCACGAACTGTTATCGGGGGTGAAACCTGTCGGGCGGTTCCGAGGCAGACTGGTACCTGCCTGAAGTGCTGCCTCCTCCCAGCCTGCCTACTTTGGGTGCCCAGGAGGGCAGGGCTGCTCGCTGGGAGCGGGCTGTGGAACACCAGTTTTGCTTGTTGCTGTGCTGGGGCACAAGATGCAGTAGAGAGTGCTGAGAGCCAGCCCAGGGACCGGCAGAGATCAGAGCTAAGTCCGCGGAGTAGAAATCCAGTCTGCTATTTATTACTCTTTACATACATTTAGATGAAAGAGCTCAGTCCTTCAAAGAGAAGAGAGCAGCAAGGGATGTGAAATACAGTACTGGTGTTGCTAATGATACTAAACTGTTCAGGCAGTGGGTTTTGGTGTGCAGACATATTACCTTATGCCATCCATCATCATTCTTAAAAGAGGCAGAGGAAAATGTTGTTGACCTGTAACTTATACTAACTTGCTTTGACAGATCAGCGTTTTTATTTTTAATTACTTGATACAAAAAAAAAAAAATTGCTTTGTGTTTAGATGTCCATCTAGCAATGGAAGGCCAGCAATGAACTGCAGCAAAACTTCAGTTTCCAAAAGGTCATTTATATTTCCACACGCTAGACTATAATAAGGAGGTATCTGGATTAAGAGAAATATTCTCCTAAATGTAATTATCCAATTGACAAATCTTGATACAAAGCTGGAGTCTAAACTTTCAAGGTACTTAAAGCTGGGGTGCTTAGACTTGCCATGTGTAAGTTATTATAAATACAATTCAGGGTGCCTAGTCCAACACACAAGTTGGGTTTGTATGCAACTGGAAGGACCCACGGGGCCTTCACTGGCAGTCATAGCATGACGAAATGTAAGATCAAAGACGTGAATCATTGCCAAACCGGTCAGATGCTGCAGGACTGACCTCTCTGATCCTAACGTGAACGGGAGCATTAATTAGGTATGAGTTCAGTGAATGCAGCAGCGAGCACTCAGTTTGAAAACAGCAATACACCATCCTATATTTCTGCAGTAAGTATGTATAAGAAGAAAGACTGGAATGTACACAGACCTGTCTTGGCAGTTTTGAAAATGTAAGAGTTATGTCTATGCTGCTTTGATTTCATTTACTATATTCCTATGCAGATAAAATGACATAACCGCATTCATTATTAAAGAGCTGGAGGAGCTTGTATTACTATCTCATTTAGAACTTATAGATAAAATTTCAAAGTCCTATTTCAAGCAAATGTGCTGTATTTTAGACTGATCAAAAACTCCAAGATGCTTCACAAGATTAATCTGTATGGAATAAAAGCTGCACTGATAGCGCAGCACAGCACTCGCTTTCTTTGAATGCTGCCATCTCTTGAATGGAAAGTGATCAGATAGCATCTTCCACTCATTGATTGGAACAGGAAGGAAAGGCACCAGAGACTGTCGAAACTGAAAAAAACCCACCTGTGTACATGTGAAATATTATAAATAGTAGGATATATTAAATAGCAGTTTAGGCAGCTAACACCACTGTATGTCTTCGTTTAATAAAAATGGCCATAAACAATTAAGGTCTCTCTACAAAGCTTAACAGAAGCCTGATACCCTTAATTGCTGTGCCTGATTCAGCTTTAACCAAGAGATAGAATCTCGGTCATTGATCACGCCTACCTGAATCGCACAAATTTCAGGACCGGTTTATGTTCTCTGAAAGTAACAACAGCAGAAACAGTCTCTTGTTCGTGTAATCTGTGAGACTAGCTTTGCAAAGGGCCCAGCCTCTCCATCTGGAAGAAGAAAACGAGGGGTTGAGAGGGAATGGTGAGCGGAGACCGTGATGAATAGGAAAAAAGGGGTGCTGAAGGGGGTGAAATGGGAGCAAGCACAGGGCAGCAGAGGAAAGGGAAGCTGCATTCCAGGTCTGTTGTGTCCAAGTTAAATTGCCTGGGGACAGAGATCTCATGCAATGCATCCTTGGCTGCACCACTATTTGGCTTCCTGTTACAAACCGGCATTGCCAAGAGACGTTAAGCAGTCCTATTTGAAAACATTTTGCAGGTGCCAGGCTGTACTTTCCCCTGTGTTAATGAGAATTTGATCATATACTGTAGATTTGACATAGAGGGGAGGAGGAGCAGAGCCTGTGAATCAGCCATTTTGTACTGAGGGCAGATCAGTGGCAGAGTAACAATAGGATGTCTCCGCATCTTAATAAAAAAATCACTGAATGCTGGGCCAGTCTATTAAAAACGGGTACTTGTGTAATCTAATTGAGACATCTGGTCACTTTACCTTGGCCATTGATGAGAAAATAAAGACAATCAGGCCTGGAATCTGGACAAATCTGAGATTCCATGTTTCTACTGGTTAGCAGTCTCCTTACCGAAGAATTATCTGGTCGATAGCTAATCTAAATATATGTTCGATTTGAAGCCATAGCTATGCGAATTCATTTCTCTTTTGGAATGCTTTTCTTCATTCACTTTTTTACAGTTCTGCATGGGAGAAAAACAATGCTCAGTTCATTTCAAGAATCAAAAGGACTCTGTCTTTTCCTTGAGTTATTCCCACTCCTTTCCTTCCCTTGTGCTTGCTTTTCCCCCTCCATTCTCCTACAGCACACACACACACACACACACACACAGCCCCTTTATGTTCGAGAGCTGCACATTAACCCAAAAGGTTAATGAGCATAGGGCTCAGGTGCACTCCATACTCTTGCAGCATTACTAATGCTGTGGTCATGGGCTTGGAATGGCATTCTGGCAAATGAGTTCTTTTGTGATCTCTGCGCTGGGAGCGACTTTGCTGTTTTCTGTGCTCCCTAACTGCATTTTTATGCTGAGATTTCTGTCTCTATGAGAATACGTCTTTTGCCCATTCCATTACCCATTCCCTGCGAGCACAACAGAATTATTTGTGAGATCAACACCAACTGCAATACGGTGAATATGTCAGTGCCAACAAACTTTGTGAAATATTCCTGTGCATGTTAAGAGCAGCAGAAGGGCTGATGGCAAAGGGGCAAGCAAAAGCTTTGAATAGGAAACTGTCCATCTGAACTCCACCGAGCTGGGGACTTGGATGAATAAAACCCCTGGAAATGTCTGGCAACAATTCAGTCGCCTTCCTTCTGGGACTGGTTGCCACAGTAGACATGCATGATATTTAGACACCTCTCTACTTTATTAAAAAGTCACCAAGTACTTAAACGTTACATCCCTAAGAAAACCTGCGGAATGCTCTTTCTGGAGAGAACAACATCCATCTTCCACTAAAAGTATTGCTGCGACTCAGATGTAAGGGATCAGCAAGGGCAGTCTGGTCAAGTGAAGAAGTCAGATCTGCAGGTTGGGGTTCTGGACTGACCGAGTACGTACCCAAGCAGAGACGCAGCTGCAACATTCACTGTATAGCTGCAACACTCACTGCATGGCTGCAAGCTGAGGCCTCCCTTCAGCTCCCTCGTCACAACAACGCCCACCAGCAACCAGCTCTTGGCAGCCAGCTGAACCCCACTGGTGGTGAGTGTGTTCGGGGCACCGGCATGAGAATTGGGAAGACAGTGACTTAAAACCACACAGTAGCTTAATTTAAGTACTGGCTGATGGTGACCATTTTGTGTATTGTGCTTAATGTAGTTCCAAATTTGCAAAGGGCTAATGGTCAATTTATGAATAAAGATGTTAAAATACAAGTGGGCACGTTCTTTATAATCAAGTACTCGCCTTGATGTTTGCGACACTAGATAGACTGAGTTTACCTCAAGAAAGCATGCTAGCAATGACATGGTGGAGAATCTGAAGTGGGAGTGTTGTATACCAGTCGTCTTGAGCAGGAACGACTCCAGGACAGGAAGACTTGGGAGCTGTGAGAAGAGTGATCAAAAAGGACCTTGACTGTAATGCACAGAGTTCACATAGGAGGAAGAGAATTTGAGGTGCCTGTATCCACCTGGCAGATATTTTTACTTTCTGCAGAAACCTGGAGGTAAACACACGTTTCACACACAGTTCTCGTACCCAGACGGTGGTTGTGTGAAGGGAAGTTCTGTCTGCCGTTGAGGTGAGTAAGCATTTGCCGAGGTTCAGTTCTGCACCCTACATTAAGGTAGCTGCCGTGTTTGTGAGGGGGAGAATCACGCCCGCTCAGGGCACAAAAGCCTCAGGGCATCATAGGACACTGGGCCACATAAATACCAGGGATAGCGGCCTTCCAGGACAGCTTAGTGTGCATCCAAATACGCAAAAGTCGGGAAAGATGGAACCAGTGGCTTTTCTCAAAAAAGGATTTGTTGCTTGAGAAACACGTAAGGGATAAGAAGCAGTAATTTATGTAACTATACTGCCTCAAGCTTAGCATTGGGATAGCAGCTGCGGCCGTGGTACCTCAGGACCTTCTGACAGAGTGAGAAAGGAGAGATTACCACAGTTCCTGTAGGCAAAATACTGTTTCTTAGGTTCTGCTCACAGGAGCAGAATTTGGCCTTAAGCTTAATCACCTGGAGGCACTGGAGAAAATAACTGCATGCGTGCTTCCTTTGAGCAATTTGTCTGCAAATGTGTCAGTTGCTCAGCTTTAAAGCTTTGGTGGATGTGAAGATGTATGGATACATCAAAACGTCAGAGGGCAAGACAGAGATTAGGAATAAACAAAACCAGAAACGGTGGCTAGCACTTTGCAGAAGTACAAGTGTACTGTGCACTGATAGGAACTTCTTTGTTGGAGAAATAAAACAGCCTGCAGTCTTGCACAGCATGATTAACGTGATCTAGGAGGAACCATGCGCGTGGTGACTCTGAATCTGTCGAGGCTCACAGTCAAGAAAATGAGGCATGCAAAATAACTGGTTCAAGAAGCTTCAACAATAAGATTCTTTCTTGGCATTTATTTAATACTCAGGTTCCTTAAAAGAAAAAAGGTAAACAATGTACCATATGTATCATTATAAAAAGCTAACAAAGGCTGTTATAAAAATACACATCGTCATTACAAAAGCTACCAGGTTTTATAGTAAATCAGAATATATAGCAGTGAGAAAGTCTCTTAAATGACATTATTTCAGTCCTTGTCTTATCCATGAGAGCTGTGAAGGGCTTTGTAAATTGACCTGAAAATTGGCTGGTCTCATCTCACTAAACAGAGGAGAGAAAGACTTTTACAGTATATGGCCCCTTTCCACAAATGCCCTATAGCTTATTCAGTCCTTATTGGGAGGAGATACTGCATCAAGTGACGCTGCAATCTTGCAGTCCAAAACCCAGTCCACTTCATATCATCTGACTATTTGGTGTCTTGACTGGAACCCGGAGATCTTTCTGTTAAAGTAACATCCTTCTACTGGTGGCTTTTCCTGCTGACCCTAGAGGTCCTGTTTGAGAAAGGTTTGGGTCACTAGATGTGAAGACATCCAGCTTGGTATATTCACACAGAGCTCTACCACTTTGCCAAGTGAAGGCTTACCAGCTCATCTCTGTTTAGCACCCTGCCGTGTCCTGCCTTCTGCTCCTGTGCTGCTTGGCAGGTTATTCTGAGTTTGGAAAAAACGAGCTTAGATAGTATCCAAACCTTACTAAGAAAGGAAAAGTTTTGCTTTCTCTGCTCTGCCACCCTAAACCAAGCTTTACCACAGATTTGTACAAATGTTTCCGGGTTGTGTTTTTGGTTTTGGTTTTGTTTTGGTTTTTTTTGTGTGTGTGTGTGGTTTTTTTTTTTACCTATTCTTTTTGTGTAAATATTTAAAGACTGTTCTGGGTTTAGTCTCCTTATATGGCTAAGTCCCTCTGGCTTCTTGGGCTCCAGTGCTGAGGATAAAGTTGCTTAATATGTGACCTGTTTAATAGAGTTAAATCTACACTGAATAAAGAGCTTCTCTTGTAAAGAGACACAGTAGCAACTACCTGTAAGTCACAGCTAGAAAAGGTAGCTTTTCTGAAATAAACTGGACTTTTAAGTGCAGTTGTAGATAGAGAAGCAAAGTTATTGAATCAGAATGTCATCTCAACAAAGTCTTTGTCAGAGCACAGAAGCGACCATCTTCCTGAAATCTTTAAAGCATTTGTCAATGTGTCTCTGCTTCTAATAGACTCCACCTCATGGAGTATGGTCCTGTATTCTTTCTTTCCTTGCCCTTTCCACAAACTAGCATCATTTCTTTTAAGCCTGTGGAAAAGTGAGAGAGAAATCATTGTTAAATGCTAATTCCTGGTGAATGATATTCCCCCTGCCTTTCCAGTGAACATCTTCCCTCAGGAACAAAGCCTTTTCCAGCTCCAAAGGGTCATTATACTGCAGTCCAAACAATGGAAATACCCCTGACTTCTTGTCTCTCTGGGGTTTAATGCATTCTTCCTCTGAGAAACACCACACTTACAAGTGAAGGAACTGAAGTCTGAGCAGCGAACAAGAAAATACCACAAAAATTCATACATTCTGCAAAGACCTATCGAGACTTCAAATCAGGCTGACATGGAAAGTGATTCAAGATCTCTAGATATTTTCCACTTCAAGTAATTGGTGGGGAGGAGGGTGTGAGGAATGATTAGGCCTTGACCTGTTTTCCTTTGTACTTTTCTGCTTGGTGACCCAAGCCAACCCCTGTATTGATCCCAAAGAAAATAATGCTATGGCTGAAATGGGACTTGAAAAAGCGAAATAAGGCAATATAATTACCAGCAGTCTGTGTGGGTTTACACAAAACAAATCTTGTCAACCTAACTTAATATTTTTTATGAGATTATGGATTTTGTTGGTAAAGGTATTTCTATTGATATAATACTTTTACATTTCTGCAAGGCATTAGATAAAAACCCAGGACATCTCAAAACCAAACTGGAATACTTTCAGTGTTCTTAATCCTGACAAGCTGAAAAGTCTCAAAACAAGGTAGTAAACCAGCAAAACAAACAATATGTCTGTAATTATGGTGAGACATAAAGTCGTCAAGAGCAAAGATTATACGCCAACAGGAAGTTCCCTTTTCTGGGAAACGGGGACAAGAGGTTTAGCAGTTGAACCTTTAGGCTGGAGAGCCCAACAGACAGGTATCTTTGTATTCAGCTTCATGTATCAGCATTTCTATTGATATGATGATGAATAAGGAGCACAAAAGAAACTGGGAGGAGTTCAGAAGATTTTTTCCTTAAATGAAAGTCAAGTAGCATTGCCCTACGTGTTCACTGACCCTCCAGCATATGGTCTGGACTAGTCCTGTTTAGCATGTTATACACGTTTCTGCAGCTCAGTAAAATCTTTCATTGCACGTCTCCTATTTCACATATATTCTACCACCTATGCATTGAAACTGAAGATTAACCTCCAAATCCTGTTGAGGTAACAGAATTCACTCCTAGCATGGTATCCATTCCCCCTGCTGCTCCTCTGGGCATGTAGGTAATGCCATAGCTGCTTCTGTGCCATCAGAAAAAAGTCCTGAAAGAAAGTACTTGCTGAAGAATAATTAATTTCAGAGCTTTAATTGTTAATTTCAAAGCACAGAGGGACCTGTTGTACTTCCACGGTTAGAGCCAAACTGAATTTGCAGATAAAGCGGAACTCCTGTAAATTTCCATGCTCAGCCTTTGACTACGTAGCCAAGAAGTAGCTCGTGCCCAGTGCCGGCAGTCACTGAGTGTTCAGCAGGTATTTCACACAATTCTGCGTCCTGTTTCACACTCCTGTTTCATGCTACAAGCTCATGTAACATCCTTCTCATGTAACTGTTCGTAACTTTTCTTCAGCTGTGCAGGCTAGAAGTAAAGAAAGAAATATAAGAAACATATTGGACTGAATATTTGCAGTGCAGTGCTAGATAATAATTTGACTTATTTATCCAGGAACCTATTCACATAAAATTGAATATATTTGGCTAGTTTTTTGGACAGCACCATAGTGAACAGGTCCCATAATAACAGTCCAAAAATATTCTCCTCCACTCTGGTTATATACACCTAAATAATTTGACATTACATAGCTACAGGTAGCTGCTCTCTTACCACAGTGGAAAAAAGAGAGCCTTTAACCCAGCAGGAAGGATGGCATTTAGTGGTACTGGTATGCAAATTCAAACACATGCTTAAATCTTTGCAGAGCTGAGGCCTAGGCTGGTGTTTTGGGTTTATTTCAGAGGTGAACAGGCAGAGAGCCAACTTGTTGGAGAGACATGGAGTAATGGAAATGCATCGTGCCATCTGTTGGCAAACCGCAGTGCTGCAGCCGGAAGGTGTACGGAACCATGCCGCATGTTACCAGCCCCCCGCAAATTAGGAAAAATCGTAGGGAGTCCTCAAAAACATAAAAAGCAAACTTATAAAAGAAGGAGCAATTGGCACAAAATCTAAATTTGGTTTTCTCTTTATTTGCTCACATCTGCTAACGGAACACATGGCAATTTGATTGCATAACCAAATTACCGTTTCCTCACGCAGCCACTGGTGAGAGATGGGTTTCTTCCAAGTGCGAGCTTCCCCGCGTCTCTGCAGCTACACTAGGATAGAACGAATGGGCACAAGCAGTGCCGGCCGCCCCGGTGATTTCCCTTTGTAAGACAACGCTATGAGAATACAACAAGAATTGCTTTATTTCCATTTATAATAAATGTATTTAATGAAAGGTTTTTATTAAGATTGCCCACATTATATGTGTAAACTGTAGGGTTTTTTTCCTTGGATTTTTTTTTTTTTATATGCCATAGGAGAATCGGGGTATGCAGTAACTAAAACACCAGAATGCTGTCTTATTTTGTGGCATCTACCCTACAAAGATATTTTTATGTGCACTGAATTTACAGTCAAAATATACCAAAATCAAGTATTTGTATTAAAAGGTGCTATAGATTGAAAAAAACAGAATCTTTTGCCGGCTCTGTAAAAAAATTTGCTCTTTTTTCAAATGCCTCATCTGTGGAAGAAACAATGTTATTAACGTATGGTTTTTTTCATACATTCTCATGTAACTTCTCATGATCTTACATAAGACATTTTTTTAAAACTACATACATTACTATTTATATATTTAGATATTAAAAGTAACTTAATTGAATAGAAATGAATTTAACAATTCCTGTCATTATATCTGGGGAAAATACTACTAAGGAATAATCTAATAAATGGAGCCTTTTTCTGAGGTTCCTGTAAGAATTCGCGCAAAGAGGCTTCTTATGTATGTTTCCAGGAGCGGAAGACATGCGTAGACAAACGCTGCAGATAATTGATTTCATTTAATATTTGTTCATTCAGTTTGTGGGACTGGCCACTCAAGTCATGCCTTCTAGTTTCTGGATACCTGAAACTTTCACTCGTAACAAAGCAGTGCCGCAGTTTCTAGATGGCCGCTTGTACTTCTCCTGTTTTCCCACCTGTTGTGACTCCCCATAGGCCTGCAGTCTCGAATTGGCTAGACAGCTCAGTCTAATGTCTGCGAGGATTTAAAAAGTAAATTTTCCTCTGAGTTCACAGAGCAGCTTGATCTGACGTGTGGCTGCAGAGAATATCACAAGAAGTAGTTGACGCTTAAAAGTGTGACTTCAAAAGCCAGTTGGTGATGTCACACTCCTTTTACACAGTAATGAAAGACCACGAGGCACTTTCTGAGCAAAACAGAAACCTTAGTTACCCTTGTTTTTGTAAGAGAGTGCTCTGCTCGTGCCGCCACAGATCGCGATGGGCAGTCCTCCTGAACCCGCCAGCTAAATGCCGAAGAGCCTCAGCTGGCCGACAGGTGCATCACAGCTCCCCCGTTCTTTTGGAGGGGCGTCCCTGCGGGGGCGGTCGGGGGCAAGGGATGGCAACGGATCGATCCCCAGTGAGCTCCCACTGCAGGGCGGGGCCGGCTGGGTTCGCCACCCCATCTGAGGGAGAGCTGGGGACGGGGAGCTCAGGGGCCACAGAAGGTTCTTTTCTTCCCGGAGCTGGGGGTCTGCACTCACCAGAGCCGGTGGTAAACTGCACGTAACACGTGCAGCTGTGTCTGTACTGAGACATCTCGTATTTCTGCTCTCATTTCCTAAGTATTTAAATCATTAAGCTGTAACATGGAAGGAACACAACATCCACTCCTTTCTCCTGTACTTCCAAAGACAGAAATTAGCTCTATTCAACTCTGAAAAATAACAGCACAGTTACCTACTTCCAGTAGGAAGTCTGAACTTGTGGATCCCAAATGGGTGGAAGTGCTTCTGCGAACGCCTGAGAACCCTACCCAAGCCCAGAGTGACGTCTTGCTCCTGCCAACCATTCCCTGCTCTCTACGCTCAGCACCATCACTTTTGAGCACCGTACCATTTTCAGCCTATGTAGAGCAGCTGACTCTTCTCATACCCAGTGTGGAGTCTCGGTGCCCAGAATACAGAACTCGATTCCACTCTTGGAACCGGCAACCAAAAAGTTTTCTAAATATTTACTGGCCTCAAAGTCCCTAAGACTGTCTATATTTTCTTGCTCCAGGGAACTTGAGTTTCCAGTTCCCTTAAGTGCTGAGACTGAGCACATGCTGCTGACATCATCTGCCCTATAGGCTTGCGCTTGCTTTCCGTGCAAATGAGACCGGGATGGGATGAGGAAGAGCTGCTGCATTTGTGGACCTTTCATGGGTACAGATTTGGGGTGGAGCCAGGGAACATATCTGGAGCCAGGAAATTGAAAGTGCTCTTGAGGTCTATAATATATTCATGGTCTGAAATATCTTCGCTGAATGGGAAATAGGATCCCCTAAGAAGACTAATGAAAAGTATATAAAACATATAGCCTCTTAATCTCTTCCTGTGCCGTAAGAGAGAGTAAACAAATCTTTTTGCCTCAAATGGAGCCGAAGCAGCCTTTAGAGACAAGAAAATGCTGCCGAGGTGTACGTAGTGTTCCTTGTGCTCTGCACTACAACTTTACAGCTGAGCTATTCTGCAGTTTCTAGCAAGAATATTTCCTCTTTTTGCAACATAGTAGGTTTCTTGTGGAGGCAGAAAGGAAGCCCCAGATGCTTCCAGCTTTTCTCTTATAACATCTGTCTCTTTTTGGAAATACCTTGCCTTTATATTTCAGGAACAAGCCTGACAATCCTTGAGCCTTATGGGACAGCAGAAACCATGACAGCACTAGGAAATGTACCGAACCATAATAATTACATCTTCCACAAGGAAATTTCTAAACAAATAAAGTAGTTAATACAAATATTCCAGCACCATCCCTCCTGTTGGTTGACTTTGGCCAGCTGCCAGATTCACACCAAGCCGCTCCATCACTTCACCTCCGTCACCACACCTCCTCACCAGGACAAAGGGAGAAAACAAAATGAAAAGCTTGTGGATCACGATAAAGACGCGGATATTGCTTACCAACTACCATCACCAGCAAACCAGACTCACCTTGGGGAAGATTAATTTAAATTATTGCCCATTAAAAGTAGAGTAGAATAGTGAGCAACAAAGTCAAAATGAAGGCCTCACCTTCTCACCATCCTCCCTTCTTCCCAGGCTCAACTTCACTCCTTCATTCATGACTCCTCTACCCCCTCCCCTCTGAGTGGCCCAGGAGAATGGGGAATGGGGGCCTGTGGTCAGTCCATAACAGTTCCTGCTTCCTCCTCACACTTTTCCCTTGCTCCAACATGGGTCCTTCCCACGGGCTGCAGTCCTTCACCAACTGCTCCGGTGCGGGTCCTTTCTGCTGGGTACAGCCCCTCAGGGACAGACTGCACCTTTGAGGGTCCTTCCACTGGATACGTTCCTTCATGAACTGTTCCAACGTGGCTCCTTCTCACTTGCGGCAGTCTACCAGGAACTTCTGCAGTATGGGTCCTCTCCATGGGGTACAGTCCTGCAGGAACGGACTGCTCCTGCATGGGCCTCCCGCAGGCCACAGCTCCTGCCAGAAAACCTGCTCCCGCATGGGCTCCTCTCCGTGGGCTGCAGCCCCTGCCAGGAGCCTGCTCCAGCGTGAGCTCTCCACAGGCCGTAACTTTCTTCAGGACATGGCCACCTGCTCCGGCGTGGGGTCCTCCCCGGGCTGCAGGGGGAGATCTGCTCCGGCGTGGGCCTCCCTGGGCTGCAGGGGCCCAGCCTGCCTCACCGGGGTCTTCCCCACGCGCTGCCGGGGAATCTCTGCCCTGGCGCCTGGAGCACCTCCTGCCCCTCCTTCTCCCACTTTGGTGTCTGCAGGGGTGTTTCGCTGACGTTTTTCGTACTCCTCTCTAACAGCTTCTGCACAGCATTTTGCCCTTTCTTAAATACACGTTCTCAGAGGCGCCGCTACCTCGCCTGCGGCGCTGAGTCGTGCCCTGCGGTGGGTCCGCTGGAGTGGCTGGAACCGGCTGTGTTCATCGTGGAGCAGTCCCAGTCTCCTCTCCCAGAGGCCACCCCTGCAGCCCCTGTGGCCAACACCTGGGCCCTGCACCCAGTACAGTCCCAAAGGTCACTGGTACAGTCCAAGGTCCTGCCGTACCTGCACCTCTGTTAGGTGGCCTCAGCACCAGCAATCCCACGTAGTTCAAAGTTCTGGTAACCGCCCTGTGTTTGCTCAGAAAATGAAGGAAGGAGTATCAGCAGTTTATTCACACAAATTCTGTATTTTCAGAATCAGTTTGAAAACTAGCATGCAGAAATAGCAGGCTGGGAAGACAATTTGGCATTTGCAAGTTATCACTTGCACTTATGGAACTGGGATCAGTTTGAGTTATTTATCGCTCCTTTACTGCAGAGTGTACAAGGCCACTGTAACACAGCCTGTGGAATTTGTTGCAGTCCCAAAAGACTAATATTTCCATCTCCTGAGATAACTGTCTCAGTGTCAGCTCTACTTATCAACTAAAATGGCAGCAGACACATAGGTGGGTGTTGCTTTGGGTTTGAAACACTGTGAGCCTGGATTTGCCATAGGGACGTGCTATCGTCTCTGCTTTCCTCAGCTAACTTCTTGCACCTAACTATAGACAGTCATATATTCAGTTAAGTAGGGCACTCTGTTCAGTCTGAGCTGTGTTATCTAAGATATCAGCTGTCACTTTTTCCCTGATATTGACTGCTTTAAAAGGTCACATGTATAGGCTAAATGTATGTATGTTCACAAGGCTTGGTGTATGACATATGTCTTGTATACTAAGGCTATCATCACCGTATAGTTGGAAGAAATGAAACTAGCATCCTACAAAGACAAATGTGATGTTGTATTTAGCATTTAGATTTATGTTTTACATTACCTTAAGCAGAAAAGAAACAAGAACAACCTGAAGCTCACAGAGGATTTCATTATTGTCAGTCTGTTACAAATGGAAAGAGTTTAGAGATTAGACTAGTACTTGGTGGAAAGGTGAATATGGCATATGTTGCTACCTAGTTTTGTATGTATAGTTTAGAACTGCACACAAGAGTAAAGGAAATAAATGGCTTATTTTAACACAATATAAAAAACGAATAACAAACAAAAATTCATATATTTCTTTTACAATGCATACCACCAAATGAATGCTTCAACATTTTGTTATTATTAACATTTTATATCTCCTTTCATCATGCATCAGTTTGCATCTGTGTCATGATCCTGTACATCCTGAGTCCCTCTTTCTTATTGACAAGTTTCTTACCAGCTACAGTACTCTGTGAGAGGTATCCCTTTTTAAGCTTAATGCCATTTATGGCAACATACACATTAGCTAAAGAATTCGTAATTATACCTTATGCACAGAGTTAATTGTAACAGCATAACTAAACCCACCTATTTTTCTGACTAGTTTTCACAAAGAAGATACACACTTCTTTCTGGAGTGTTCAGTCTCTTCTAAACATAAGGGAGGTCATTGATCAGGGAAGGGGAAGCACTACATCAACCTGTTAGATGAAATGTCTTTGTGTTCCTCCTTCAGCACATACTCCCTCGTATTACGTAAGTCCATAAATAAATGATCAAACCCCCTCAGATTTCTCCCTAAGCCCTTCAGTCTTATCATTTGTATATTCTGGCATTATCATAAAGTGATAAATGACTACCGTGGCATTGAATTTTTGTTGTCATTTTAGTTGCTTGAAAGTGAGCTTCCATACAATTCCTTCATAACAACTAGCAGTGTTAGAAAGACAAACAGTCTTTAGCTGCTCAGAGGAAAGCTGATGTCTCTTGGTCCTGGTTTAAATTATACTTAGCATTTAAAAAACGGTGAGATCACACCTAAAAGGGAGGGGGAGGAAAATCTATGAACCCATGCAGAAGCATGCCCTGCTGGCAAACCACTGGCTTGCACTGCGGAGACAGCTGCTCTCCAGCCCTCCTGGCTGAATTGTGCTGGGAAGTGCTTCCATACAGATGGAAAGGAGGGAGCAAAGGAAAAAAAGAAAATCCCAGCAATGACAACACCCGAGAAAACTATATTCATGTTAAGAGGGAGAGGAATAAATACAATAAACTATGTTTTAGGCAGGGGCCTGCATTTTTGTTGAAGATAAATGGCACAAACGGGAGAAAAATATGCTCTCGTTCCCTACTTTATCATGATAGCTCTTAAATTAAACTTCATATGTATTTTCTCAGGACTACTGCAAATCTGCTGTATTTAATCTTGCAAAAAAAGTCAAAGTAGTACAAAACCAAATGCTGACTGTTAAAGTATAGAAGTTTGCCCTGCATGTACAGAAGCATAAATGTGTTTCATATAAAATACATAAAGTTGTTATTCTTGTGGGACAGCTGATATCCATCCAATACATACACACTACATACAGATGGAGATTTTCTTGCTTTGCTCTTTCCGGGATAGACTCGGATAGTCTTCCTTATCTTCACTCTCATCTCTGAACCTCAGCTTCCCCATATAACGAAGTTTTAACACAGCAGTTTCCCTGTGCTTGGCGTCAGCAGCTTGAGGGACCTGTGTACAATCAACGGGCTTAAAATGACTTATGAGGGCCTGCGATTAGATTTCAATGGAGAGGACATGGCTAGCTTTGGTAAGAATCAGTCTTAGCAGTGTAGAGCAAATAAACCTACCCTTCATCTTCACTTTCACCAAGTTCTACCCCACTGTGGGTAGCCTTTCTTAACATCTACCTCACTAAAATTTTCAGGTCAAAATTTTATTCATTATTTTGCCCTCAGTGCAGGGTACCTAAAGAGCAGAGGTACAAAACAAGAACCAAGCCTGTTTCCCTAATCTTTAGTCTTTCAGTGAAGACTTCCTTCAATTCTTTCAGCTCGTTTATCACAGCCTGCGCACTGGAGCAAGTCCTCCTGGAACATGCTTCCATGACTAAACTGGGTTTTGAGCGCAGGTACCAGCTGATGCATTTGTGAAGGCCCAGACACGTTTCTCCCTTTACTTTTTGGGCAGTGAGGAATGTCCTTTCCTGCCTGCGTGAATGCTTTGCCGTGTATCCCGTAACACTTTCTGACAATGTGACATGGATGACACAGGGCAGATAAATCAGTCCCTGTTCCTTCCCTAGAGGGGTCTGACATCAAGTGCAGGGAGGCACTGTGGGACGTGTAGGTTGCTGGTTACAGCCACCCTGGGGTCAGTTATGCGGGTGCACGGGGTACGCATTAAGCAGCGCTTGATACACTGCGCTATCCTCTGGCCCGTGCTTCAGTGATCAGTACAAAAATAATGCCAGTCCCTTTGCATCGCTACGTATCCCTGTGAAACGTGCTGAAGCCTTCTTAGTTTTTTTGGTTTGACATACTTTAATCTTTATTAGCATCCTGATGACTTGATCACTATGTATTTTTTCCCACAAGTGTATTTCATATACGCCTGTATCTCCACAAACACACACGTGCCTGGGTCGCAGCTGTTTGGTGGGGCTTAACTGAAGCCCTGTGCCTGTGCCCCTTTCAAAGAGGTACAGGGATGGCTCACGAGAGGCCAGAAAAGCAGCAAAAAAGAAAAGCGGGAGGTAGTCTCTTGGTCATTCCACAGCCTACAAAACTTCACCGTTCAGAGAAAAACATTGAAGGAAACTTTAGAGAGGGAAGCTCACAGAATTTCATGTCCCCTTTGGCTCATTCCCTGTGAATATCTATGCAGGAGGTAACATTTGGCACTTAAAAACTAAGAAAATGGGAAGAGCTTAAGTGATTGCTTTTCTCTTTGAGCTAATGTCAGGCTGCTCTTATTAACGACGTAAAATGGGTTCCGTGATATGAATGTACAAGCTGTAATCAAGTGCATTGATCTCTGCAGCTACCCAGTGGTAAAACACGTGGAAAACAACTCTTTATTCCAAGTAGAATTTAGCAAAGGATATGTCTCAAAAGCTCCTAGTTCGGATCAGGATCCAGAGATCCTGCTTTTCATCTAAATTGTTCTCATACCACCAAGGCTGATAAAAAAGATAAAAACAAAACAAAACAAAAGAGTGTCTGGTAACAGATATATTTATTCTTTACCCCATCCATGTGTGGAATGGTCAAGATGAGCAGTACCTTGTGCTTCTTCAGAACTTCTTACATGTCAAAGAAGAGGATAAATCTGAAATAAAAAAGGATTTCAGCTATTTTGAATCTTAGCAAAGGTGAATATAATGTAAAGATTTGGGTTAAGTTCATGCCTGGAATAACTTCTATGTAAACATGTGAATGGGAAATCTTACCGGTTTTCAGTGAAAGCTGAGTTTCTGGTAAAGGGACGCAGCTGCTTGGACTCTGGGCTTGCCTTTCCTGTTCTGTTTTCCTGTCCTATGAAAAACGTTATTGAATTCAATTAAGTTTTAAACAATTTTGTGTTTTGATTTGGTTTTTTAAAGTTAAAATCTGGAAAATGGTTGCAAATTATATTTAAGGGTTTTCAGGTAATGCAGAACATTTTGTTTCCTACATTTGAAACATCTTGGTTAGAATTCAGCTGTTTCAAAATTGTTTTGAGTTGTTGGGTGTTTTTGTAACCTAATTTCCCTCTTTCCAAATGTTCTGGTTTCTTCTAGTAGATGCTGCTTCTGGCTGAACCTTGACAGGTCGATAACCTTTATTTTGGCACAGCAGCAGAAACTGCTTAGAAAAATACTTTCCCAATTTATCACTCTGATAGGCGTTCCTGTTTCTTCCTCTATATCCTTCCCTTCTCTTGACTATGCTCTATTATAATCATTCTGTTATCACCCCTATGTGTGAAGCAGGACCACTATGCATATCTCTAAGGTTAGATTAACAAAAACGCTATTAATAGAGAAACAAACCCCTCATAACCATCTACAGCTTTATAGCTCCACTTCTCACTGTCTGAGGAGCATTAATGTTGTTAATGATTTCAGGGTTCATAGCCCTGGCCTGCTGGTCTTGAACGGTCTATCCACACTAGGATTTATAACCATCTTCGTAATGGCCCTTAAAAAATGTCAGCTAAATGTGACTGTGACACACTTCATTTCTGTGTTTTGAGAGAGCTGCAAAATTCAGTTACATATACAAGTTTCCATAATGAAAGGAGTGTGTGTACATCCGTTTTGTTTCAGCCAGGCTCTGATCCATATTTAAAATACTCAGGTATCCTGCCACAAACATTTCTGTTGAGAAATCAGCATACCGTATAGGCATGCTAGAAAGGTATGCCTTTCCATAACACCCACGTAGCGCACATTGTTGAAAACAGTTCCTTCTGGGGAGCATGCACGGCACTCAGGTATTACCTAGATTCTAAGAAAAACACCACTTTAATAAACATTTGCCAGTGTTCGGGGCAGGGGGGGGAATGCTCTGAAGAGTCTCAGAATTTGAAGACAGTCGGTGACTCCCAGCCCAAGGGGGATCTAGCGTTGCCAGGGAGTTTAAAATGCAACCCAGTAGCTTTTAACAGCAGGTTACTTCACTGCAAAGGTGACAGACACAAAGCCTAAAAAGCAGGCTATTATTATGGAAAGCCAAAATACTGTGTTCAGTTGTCTGCTTAGTAAAAGTATGCCTTGGGGTTTTTTCCCTTTTTGTTTATGGCTCAGTTAATTCTTGGATGATAAAAATGTTTGGACTTGTGAGACCAAACTTCTCTAGTTTTCCACAGCATGTGTGGCAATATGTGTGGCAAAGAACACATACGTAGTTTGTTTTTCTTGGATGAATACATGCCTAATTACTTACAAACAGACGGTAAAGGTATTGTAGCTCTCAATCTTCGCTATCAGCCCAGGCATGCATTATTAGATTTGGTACGGCAGTTCTGCAGAAATTACGACACCACACTAGCAGTTTCCCTCCTGTCTGGTGATTGTTTTGAGAATGATTTTTAAAGTTTAGCTTAATTAAAATACATTTATATATATTTATTCAGTAGATATATGATTAAAAGGCTTTGGGGAGTGGAAAAATTCAGACTGATCTCAACAGATTGCTCTTAACTGTACATTGGAGTTCAGTTTTCCTAAGTATCAATCACAGTTACTGCAAATGACAATAACAGAAATGCTGAAAACACAGACAACCTTACAACAGGAGCATATTAACATTCCAAGCGTCGTATTGAAATGTAGCTTGGAGACCGGGGAAGAACATAACAGCATCCGAAATTCCTGAAAAACAGAGTAGGTTTGTGGTTGCCATCTCGCCATTCTGAATCACATCTCTAAATATGTTACTCGTTAACTCTTGCGCAGTGACTTTGTCAGAACACGACATTTCAGTAGTGTGCTCCTTCTCGTACGCTGGTTCGCCGTGGCTGTCTCCTGCCGACTTCAGCCTTGCACACCTCCAGCCACTTCCCTTTGTTGTCAGCCGGAACGAGAGCGGACTTAGCAAACTTGGTGCCTATTTGGCACCTCCCTTCAGACAGCTCTGACTGCGAGAACCCCGTTGCTTCACCTTGCGAAGGACCCAACTTTGTCCTTGTGCCTTCATTTTTCAGATGAGTGAGGTAAGGCAGGAGAGGGGAAGAGCCATTCGAAAAGCGCTCCGAAAGCTGGGAAGAGAGGCCCGTCTCTTGGCTCTTTATCCTGCTGTGTCTCTACAGATCTTCTATACTTGGTGTTAGGAAGAATCATGAGACTAGCTCTGAAATCACATGCACAGGTTGTAGGAAGCTATTGGGGAAAAAAACAAATGTTGAAAAATAATAATCCATATTCAATATTATAGCATGCAGCCAGGCAAATAAATCCCTTCTGGTTCTTAATGGATACTGCTGCCTTACACAAAACAAATTTAATACAGAATGGAATGTCATGTATAGTACCAGAAATGGCATAAACCCCTTTTAACACAGGAAGAATTTAATTTGTATGTGTCTCATAACTGTGGATTCAAATGGTGATTTTTTTTTTTTTTTTGTCTAAACTCTCAGACAGGTAAATTCACACACATCACAGATGTTCAGTCCCCTGGCACAGAAGGGATGGTTTCCTTTTAGCCTGGATTCTGCTTTGTGCAGAAGAGTTAAGAGGAAGGTGCAGTCTCTTTACTTGTTCCCCTTTTAGTCTTGAAAACTAAACCAGAATTTCACTGAGCATTATGTTCCTGAGCCCAAAGATGTCAATCAGGAACCTTCTCAGAAACCTCGTTTTACAGGAACCATCCATCTCTTGAACTTCTTCGCGCTGCCTGGTTGCTTTCAACACAAACATTTTCAGGACCTGGCTGTTTAGGTTTTGCATGCCCAGACTGTCTCAGTCTGCACGTGGTCACGCTGCTGAAGCGGGACCAAACCCTGCAATAGAACAGAGCAAAATCTACGTCTTTAAGAGATCCTGATATTAGAAGTATGCTCAGAGCATTCACAAAACAAAGAAAAGGTTGACTTTCCTACAATCGTAGCCAGATGAGGAGGTAATAGCTAGTTTTTTTGTGCTTTGTGACTATGACTTTGTAGTTAGGACACCGGCTCAGAAACCTGGATACTGAGGTTTAATATTATGATCCATCGGACAAGCTTCAAGACCACATCTCCCAACATCTGCAAGAAGGCTGTAGAGTAGTCTGGATGGGAACAAGTGTGAATGTGAGCTTGTGGGGAGAGGTGGGGGGATGAGAGGAAATCAAAAAGAAATGGGTGAAAGAGGAGCTCTTTACTTCTCCAGCAGAAATAATGCAAAATTCAAAGCGTGCAGGAGACTTAATAGAAGAAGAAGTCTGACGGGAGAAGCTAACAATGAGAGTGCTTAGCTGGCAGCAGGAGATTTAGGTTCTAACATCTGCTCCCAAGATTCATTCTATTCTCTATAATCTGGTGTGTCACTTGAAAAAGACCGTCAATTCTGGGAGCTGGCGTTGGCACATAGGAATTCCCTGCTTTCTGGCAGTTCTTCGTACTTTCTGACATTTTACTGGTTTTGATGTGACATATTACAAAACATGTTCCTGTATAGTCAGCTTCATTCCCAAAACATCTTTCTTGATATGAAATAAGGAAAACCTATGCTTTTTATCTTTCATTTTTGTCACTTATGACCAGACGTTTTCCTTGGTATTTGTAGTATGGTATTGCATTGTTCACTGATGACTTCTGTCAGTGAGTCCCTGAGTTCTTGAACACATGGATTTCCAGGGAAAAGGAGGCAGCGTGCTACTTGACCTGCATGCTGTTGCTTGCTTTGAATAGCTCTGAGATAATTTTCAATGCAGGTGTTTTCCCTTGGGAAATAAGAAGTTAATTCCTCCCAATAGGTGGTGTGTTCCTGGACTGAGCAGAGAGTATGAGTTTTATGAAACTAATTTGCTAAAAATACAAGGAAAAGAAATCAATTTGCATCAAACCGAATCAATTTGCACAGAGAAGTCATACAGGGAATTATAGCATTGCATCTGCCCTGTCTTCACTTCCTTCAAAATAAGCCAAATAAACATTTGTATACTTCTAAAATGTACCTGTAAATGCAACAAATTCAGCTCTGGGGACTTGATATTTATTGCCAGCATTGCACCAACATATGTTGAGCCCTTCCTTCTTTGTGATTTGAAATTAACGCCAATGTATTAAGCTAGTTTAATGATAGCATATTCTAATGAGAAAACAGTTTACAATCTGCTTTCTGTTTGGTTATGAGGGCCAGGTTTTCAGAAATGGCCACTAATGCTGTAATCATATTTGTACATACATTTATTTCATATATAAAATTCATAGCTGTGTTTGCAAACAACCATTTAGACATACACATTACTATGGATGCTTTTACATACTAAAGTGGATTTTGAGACTTCAGTAGATTCATGAATTAACTTAGCTCATGCCACTTAGATGCCCTTCAGAAAAAAAAAAAAAGGTCTCTTGCCCATTGTGCTTTGTGCACAAGATTAATACCTACAAAGGCTGTGGTATCTTTGGAGATAACTTATATTTCTATGACTTTAAGCTTGTTTTTTTAACTTTTTCATTCTCATGAGTGAAAGCAATAACTCTAAGGCAAAGCTGTGTGTACGTCAGTTATTGACTACATGTTGTGAGTGACTTAGAAGGAAAAAGCAGCAGGTTATACCGTATTGTCACATACTCCCATGGATTTTAGAGGCACATTACAAGCACAGTTACATCATCCACATTACCATACTGAGAACTATCTTTTATCGGATTCTCTCTGGCTGGCCGGGCCACGTGTAGTTGCCATTTCCATAGGGCCTCACGCTCTTTTCTGTATCTATTTCTACATGCCACTGAAAATTACAGAAGTTTTATTGACTCCATTCTACTAATTGGGACTAGAGATGCACCGAGTATCGTAAGAGGTTGGACGGTTGGACCAGTGAGGGGTGGGATCTCTCATTATTTTCTGTCATCATCAAAAGAATGAAATACAACTGAAAAAATGTTCAGAGAAAGGTGTGTAGAAGGAAATTTGACAGAGGTTGGTAAAATGAAGAGTGGCACTGAGAAGGGAAATAAGGCTTCCTTGACCACTGTCACTATTAATACAGGAAGGAGTGGGCATTGGTTGAAGCAAAGGGAAGCCAGATTCGGCACAAAAAAGAAAAAAAACAAAAGGAGTAGTTCTACATGCAATGCATAAACAAGCCGCAGATGTCCTGGCTACATATTGTTGTGGCTACTAAAAGTTTACACGGGTTTATAAACAGTTAATTAATGGGGAAGAAAGTCTCAAAAAAAGATCGGCATTGGGAGGCAGAACATCACAATGTCCTGGAGGATACTGAAAGATACCAAGTAAATATCACTATGTGCTTGTCTGGCTGTTCTCCTTCTTCCTTAACAGCTGCTAACGGTTGCGGTTAGAGATAGGATACCAAATGAAAGGATCTTTGGTCTGACTTGGTCTGACTGTTCTCATGTTCTTTTCTGGGTGCAGGTGTCTAGATACTTGCAGATCTGTGCACGGATGTTTTGACTAAAAGTTGTGGAGAAGGTCTGTAGCAGAGAAAGAAGTTAAACATTGAAGGGACTGAAACCTAAATCCTAAAACCACTTTGGAACATACTTTTCTTCTTACTCCTACTCTCTCCTATAAATGGAGCATGAGATCCTGCTACTTATACTGCATTTTTTTCATTGTAATGCTCTTATCTTTTTTCTTTCCTTTTCCACAGTTTCTTTGCAATCATTTCTCAGATTGCAGTGCAATTGCCACGCTATGACCCGTTAGAGTGGAGGTTAAGAACTTCCCCAGACAAGCAGGCTCTGTGCATCCTACCCACCACAGCCGCACAGTGAGGCACCGTGTGTAGACCACAGGAAAGTCAGTCCCTCCAGCAAAAGTTCAAAAAGAACTGATTAAGAGTAAGTGAAATTCAGTACAACTACGTAACTTGTTATGGAGCTCTGTGCCACTCCCTAAGAGTGATTTTAAAAAAGAATATTTAATACCACTTAAATTTTCAAATACACGCTTTTCATGTGAAGTCTTCCTCCTCAAGGAAATCCTCACAAACCGTCTTTTGGATCCCCATCATATTTTTACTTTCATGAAATATGAACACAGCTTTTGCTCCTGCCTGGATTTATAGTCAGTGCAAGCATTTTTAATTCTCCATTACAATTAACCCTAATGTGATTAACGCCAGAGCAGACTGGGGTGGGGTGGGGGTGGGGTGTGTGTGTGTGTGTGTGGCCTGTGCTAAGTCTGAGGGCTAAAAAAAAGAAAATCAAGATGTTTATTAATCCAGAACCTTATACAGTGCAGTAATCTGAACATCTCAACCAAAAGTGTGCAGATTAATTTGTCTGAGACAACAGAAATGCAAAACTTGAGGCTTAAGCAACAGCTAGACATTAGAAGCACAAGAAAAAATCCCACAAAAAACCAGTGCTTTGCAAGTATGTTTTTCTTTTTTTCCCCATGTTGCTGCAGTGGTGTTAGGTCTCTTTCCGTGTTGGCTGGGAATTTTCTCAACAGGCTGCGGAAGAGCCACGGTCGCTTGGGCACTGCAAGGAAGCAAGGAGGGCAGAGGCGAGCGCTACTTCTAAATATCTGGTCTTGAGGTAAAACATCTTTTGTCTCAACTTTCAACACAGGAAGGGTGAAAGAGACTTAAGTTTATGTGTTTATCTTCTGTAATAGTTTCTTTTGTGACAGAGCTTCTGGAAATCAAAGGTAGATAGATGGTTGTCAGCATTCCTGCTTCAGTTCCAACACACTGCGTCATATATCACCGCTTGAAAGCTATCATCAAGTGCATTGATAAAGTCAATTTGGTGACAATTTCTCAGATGATGGAAGACCGGCCTCACTTTGTGTCTGGGTACATGTATGTATGCTTCTCACTCGAAATGTGAGAGGCAGAAGAGGTGATTGAGAGTGATGTGCATTTTATAGAGGTGGTGAGGCTTTGGGAAATTTGTTCATGAGGAAAATGCTTTTGACATACGCAGGTTCTGAAAGAAAGGTGTGTGATGCACATGTTTAAAAGATAACTGAAGAACTGAGGTAGACGATCTTTGTTCATTTTCTGAATGGTTCATTTGTCAAGCAGATTTGTTCAACCAAAACTATTTGTTAATTTAGATTGAAATTGGCAGCTTCTTTTGGGATAAAATAAATAAATAAACAAATAAATAAAAAGATTTGTGTGAGACAGACACTAGACAAAAAAAGAACATTTGTCTTTCCTTTTTAAGAGCAATGTTTGTAGTTTTCATAAAACACCAAAAGCAAAATATTAAGGTTGACACAAATATTTTCAGCTTAAAGACAGTTCCCTTAAATGTGCTTTGATTTTTTACTTTTTTTAAGGAGGAAAAAACCCCAAACAGTAATATTTGCATCTCTGCTATAAAAGTTTTAGATTACATGACAGATAAAGGATCTCTCAATAAAAGTTTCTCACATGATGATTTCCAAGTATGAAGTTAAGAATAATTTTATGTCTGTTTCAAGGATTAGAAAAAACCCGACATTGTCAATAACACCTTAAAGCAGCGTATAATAAAAGCAGAAACTTATTGAAGCAGATGATGATTTCTTCAAAGTCGTAAGCATATCATCATAATTTGGAAATCTTTCATTCACATAAACCGTTGTTCATAGTCTTAGATCAATTACTGATTTCCATGCAGAGAGAGAGAAACAAAATAAAATGGGAACCCAACAAGAGAATACGGGATACCAACTCAGTTTAGCCATTTTACTGTCACTTAATAGTAAACACTTAATGGTCAGTTGGATTCAAAATGCTTGAATACAATGCAAGTAAGGAAATTTTGTGTATTTCTCTCTATTTATCAGAACATTTTAGTCTTCAAAGCTCTTTAACAGTTATTGTTGGCTGACTATCCATGGATAAACTTCATCAGTTCTGTAAAGTTCATTTACTTTTTTTGCCTGTGGTGATGATAAATGAAAAACAAACAAATAAACAAATATGATAGTTAAACATAGCAAATACATTTTCCTTTCAGTATGGTTTTGCTATCCGTATTTATTAGGTAGCTGACTGGATTTATTTCTCTCACTGGAAAATATTTCTCAGAGGCAACTCCGAGTTAGAAAATGCTTTCTGAAGATTACAGTATGCTTTCTACAAACAGACAGAGAAAGTCTTCACAAAATGTATCTGGGCAGCAAAATGATCTGAGATGATGAAGGAAAATTACACTGTTGTCAAAGCACTATTCAGTATTTGACAGCATTCATTTTAACAGTAGAATAGAGCAGCTTGTTTGACCAAAAGCTACAGAAACTTTTTAACTATTTGACACATTATTTTTGCCATAAACCAGCTTTGAGTGAGCTGCCAATCATTTGCACCTTGTAAGAAAAAAGCGAATATCCCAGACAACAGTGAAAGTCAATCCTTAATGTCTTTGAAACCAGACTCTTCAGAACACATTTATTTGGGGAACCTGGCAGAGAGTTTCTTTACGTTTTGTATGCATAGGGGGTGCAAGTACTAAAAAAGTATTTATTGCTGAATTTGAAACAAAGAATTCTTGGCTTGCACATTCAGTAACCGAAGCACTTAGTAGGAGACTGGCTCTGTGAGGAGGTCTGCTTGATTTGACCCATTAGGCCTCCCATGCTCTGCTGAGGAGAAATTGGAGGATTCTTCAATTCATAAAGTCAGCCAGAACAGAGTATCTTTAGCACAGATACTGCATAAGGGCACCGCAAACTTCGCTAGGAAGCCAGGCAGCTTCCTCTACATTTTGACTGAGCAAAGTTTAGTGCTACTATACCTCAGCTTGGTCAGTTACATCACAGTTAGGAAAATCCTAAAGAAATGCAGAAAGTACTCAGCAAGTTTCTCCCATTACTCTTTTTTTTCACACTTTTGTTGCTTGGCACTAACTATTCACAGTACAGTAATGTTCACAAAAAATATATAGCTGCGTATGTGTGGCTGTGTGGGTAAATAGATTTCTATATTGCAAAACGCAAACAAAAAGATGTCCTGATAGTGCTTTCAGAGGATAAGCAGCCAGCAGATGAGAGGAACATAAAGTAATAATTAGAAAATTACGAGCAGCAGTGGTGATAAACAGTGGGCACAGCTGTCCAGCTTCTGTCAAGCTTTTTGTGAGCAGCAAGACAAAGGCATGTTTTAAAAAATTACTTGGTTATGAGTATTTTAAATAACTGGAAAGGAGGAAACGTCACTTGGAGGGACTACTGCTTTCGAAGGGTAGAAGAAGAAAGAGCAGGTATTTATGGAAAGCAGTCAGTCAAGACAAGCATAAATCAGCAGTAAGTCCACTAGTTCAATGATGAAGAAGTCTAGAGAAAGTACTTCTTATTGAGATTTTTTAATTGAGAGAATAATGAAGAACGTGGTCTTTACCACTCTGCTGTCAGGACGCTCAGGGAGGCATTCTGTTACGAATACATAAAGAACGTATGGAGAGGGACATACAATAATGCTCCCAAAGATGCTGGCAAGAGTTCGAGCAGTAGGTTACACATTGACACACAAATAGCGTATTAGTAAAGGGAATCAACTCCCACCTCCTTTTTCTTCTTTTTCAAAAAAAACCCCCAAAACCCTAATACTGTGAGCAAAGCACCAAGAGGTGCCCCTTCATCGTTTTTCTGAAGAGCACCAAGAGAGCTAGGTAGCTAACCTGTGCGCGTCGCTCCGAAGCCTGTGCCCCTACACGCCAGCACGCCCGGCTGCGGCGGGCAGCAGGCCGTGGGCAGTGGGGCAGGCGGCCCCTGGCAGGGCTGGCGGGGGGCACTGGGCCTGGCCTGGGCACTTCTGGAGCCGCACTGCAACGTCTGCCGGGAAAGAGGAAGGGCGGGCCTTGGTCAAAGGCACGGAGTGTCGCATGGGGGAAGAGAACGGGACACCACCACCCCCGCCCCCCGATCGGTAACTTCTGAAATACGCTAAGTGGCAACAACCAACAACTCGGGTAAATAAATGTGTTCACAGAAACGAAGCCAGAATTTCCATTCCACTGGATATTTTAACGCTTCAAATTCGGCTTTTAGTTAAAATTGTAAGAAAACGGCCACATTTTCCATCGAACAGGAATCCAGAAACACTAAAACCATTCATTTTGTAACATTTTGTGTCACTTTGATAAGATGAACCATAATCAAATATATGACATTAAATATAATAATGAAATATTATACCATAAAAGTCAAGATAAAGCATTTAACTGGCAAAACTGGAACAACACATTTTAATCGAAGGCAAAAAAACACCTTTCATTTCCATTTTTTTTAAAGCCATGTCAACACTGAAATCAGCCCCAACCCATGGAATATTTTTATTTCAGTTAAACTAGTTTTTCCATTAGAAAACTGTATCTAAAATTTTTAGATGAGAGTTACACATAAATTTATTATTTTTTGCATGCAAAAACCAAATTCCACCCTTTGGAGAATTTTCAATCAATAAGTTAATTAAAAAATATTTCTTAAATATTATATTTATCGTATTCATATTTCCTGAAACTCTCAATATTTATATATGTACACTATTAGTGGCTGATGTAAATTGGCTTTGAACAGGTATTTTACAGCAGCAAGTTTTCCATTAGCCCATGTACTAAAAATTTTAATATAAATGAATGAGATCTATGCTACTTTCTCACATATCATCGGTATCAGCTATTCCTTTACATATGTTCTTTATTGGGCTTTGGCTCTAAAAACAGAAGACTTGAGGTTTGTTACTCTTAAGTAAAAGCATTTTTATCAGTGTTAAGTTAGTAATTTGTTTTCATTTAATCCTGACATTTTGGGTTTTTTTTCCCCATCTCCATTTTTAACTTGCACAGAGAATACAAAACTGTCGTGATTTGAAGCTGGGAATTAAAGTGGTAGATTACTTTTGTAGATATGCCCTTTATAAGTTTGCAATCAGAGGTATTTTTTTTTAATACAAAATATTCCAGAGTTCTCACAGCACACTCAGCTTAGGAAGATTTAACATACTTAGAGACCACAAATTTTGTAAAGTGCTTCATTTTATAAATGGGTGAAATGGCTTTCTGTCAGTTTAATACAGCTCCATCTTTACAGTACTACTTATAGCGTCGGAAATATTAAGTGAATATTACTGTCATGATGGAGATGTCTTTTTCAGAAATGTGTAAGGGAGGATACCGTTCAATACTTTTAACGGAACGTAGCTGGAATCATGGAAGTATGTGCTATCTTCAGTTATGAAATTGTGGAATGGTGCTAATAAATTCAGATTCTAATCAAGTATTTGTGCCACCTTTCGCCACTGGCAAAATGTAAGTAGGACTCTTAAAGGAACAGGGAGGAGACAGTGAAATCTTACACAGATGCAAATCACTTATATGTGATTTCCGTGGTTCATGACGTGTGCTAATGGTCACTATTACAAAAGCAAAAAATGCTACAAAATGCTAGAATGCCTGACAGATGTTATTGTTAAATAGGCGGTGTGGGAATTTTTAACTATCTCACAACAAAAAAGTCTGACTTTTTTTGAAGTATCTTTTTTTCTTCTTCTTTTTTTTCTACTGTCCCTGTCATTATTTTTCTGTGTGACCTGTAATATTTCATGAATTTTGCAAGAATCAGTCTCCAGGGCAGCAACAGCAATGGACACAAAATTAGATCCCCTGCAATGATAATCGCACATTTGTCCTTGAAGCATAGTTAGGTTGATGGTGTTGTTCAGAGTTGTATTTGGTATGTGGATGAGACAGTGATAATTTATTTCATCTGTGAATCCAGAACTATTTGGAAATGTATGCAACAAAAAAACCAGATGAGATCTGAGTGGGATATTGTAAACAAAGGTGGACTAGGGCAAGAGACAGTTTTTTGAGAACACACGCAATAAATTCACTGTGCTTGTTTCTAAACCTGGGAATTCGCTCCTCAAGCAGAAATTAGGGAAGGGAAGAACACATTAGATGAAATTTCCAAAATCAACTGAGAGCCAAATCTTGGCCTAGTATATATATATACTCCCTGTATTAGGGAGTGTTTGATACAGACTAATAATGACTGCACAGGTTAGGTCTACATTTACTAACAGGGCCCACCAGCCTGCTACGAGTTCATGGTTTACTATGAAAAAAATGACGAAAACCACCTTAGAATGGAGCACTATTAGCAGGAGTGGTGGGGCAAGCAGGGAACTCTGCGAGTACGTCCGTCTGGTCTAAAAGAGGAAATGCAACTGTGTGCTGGCTTCACAGGGCTGAACGATTCCTGGCAGAAATGACAAGGGAGGCTGGAATTGTTGCCGTCAGAAGTTAAAGGGCTATAAAAAGGCCCTGAGTATCAGGATGAAGGGCATCATCCCAAATACTGAAACTCCATTAGTTGTGCTAGAATCTGGGGCAAATTCACATGCTTAGAAACACTCGGATTAGCTTAGAGAATTATATGTCTCCTATCTGACTTCTGTAAATTGATCATGTGTATCACTCCTACTTCTCTGCAAATACAAAACGGTACATGCCTCTTAGTACTAATGAATCTACTCACTTTCAAGTGTACGGTTTGCTGAATAAGACTGGACTCTGTACAAGTTCAAAGCTCAGCACAAATGTTCTTTTTCTACCGAAACAAGGCCAAAGTTACTAGCTGGATGACATACGAGAGGCAACATTACATTTTTAAAACTACTTCTTCTCCCATCCAGTCAAATTTATTTTTATCAATGCATATACATAATTAATGTGTTTTTTTCTTTGTCAGTTTTTGAAGAAGTGCCATTATTCCCTGCTGTCTACCTCAGGCTCGCTGTGCCTTTGAGAGTGACAGCACTTGACACTGTACATTAGTTTCGTTATTGGCATAATGCTGAATAGTTTCTGTATAGGAGACTGCCAGGATAGGGTTTTTTTTAACATTGTGTGTTCTATTTTTCATATGTAAGTATGAGAAAAAGCTAAACGGAACAGATGATTGTCCTGGTTTTGGCTGGGACAGAGTTAATTTGCTTCCAGGCAGCTGGTACAGTGCTGTGTTTTGGGTTTAGCATGAGACCAATGTCGATACCACACGGATGTTTTAGCTGTTGCTCAGTCGCGCTTATCCCAAGTCAAGGACTTTTCCGTTCCCCGTGCTCTGCCAGCGAGGGGGGGCACAAGAAGCTGGGAGGGAGCACGGCCAGGACGGCTGACCTGAGCTAGCCAAAGGGATGTTCCATACCATAGAACGGCATGCTCAGTATAGAAACCGGGGGGAGCTGGCCGGGAGGGGCCGATCGCTGCTCGGGGACCGGCTGGGCATCGGTCAGCGGGTGGTGAGCAATTGCATTGTGCGTCACTTGTCTTGTCTTGGGTTTCATCTCGCTCTCTTTTTGTTATCTTCCTTGTTGTTGCTGTTATTAATTATTATATTGTATTTTGTTTTCAATAATTAAACTGTTCTTATCTCCACCCATGAGTTTTACTTTTTTTTCCCCAGTTCTCCTCCCAGTCCCACCGCGGGGGGAGCAGTGAGCAAGCGGCTGCGTCGTGCTCAGTTGCTGGTTGGGGTTAAACCACGACAGTACTTTTGATTTTCGGCAGATTCACATGTGCCAAAGGACATAATGCTCTTTCCACAATAAGATTATATTCCTGACATATCGCATATCTTCTTTTAAGTGGAAGATCAAGACTGAAGTTTCGTGATCTGCAACAGAAATCATACTTGAGATTTCTTGAGGGACATCCAGAGTACTTGGTCCATTAGATTGATGGCATTGGCGTGATTGACAGACATTTTTCTTCTTTTTTGGTTACTAAACCTACAGATATCAAGGTCTGTAAGAAACGTTACAGATTCTTGTTGAAAACATTCAGTCAAACAGCCTGTGGCTCGATGTTACAGTGCTTTCTTACTTCATGTCAGTGAATCTGAAGTTATTTTTCTATAAGCAATGCCTGCCAAACAGGGAGATTCTTATAGACAGCATAGTGTCTGCTCTACCCAAGCGTATGAATCTAACATGAAGATAGAAGTTTCAAATTTGAATTTATATCCTTTCTTCAGTCAGTTCAATGAACTGGTTAGGGACGGGTGTAAAAGTCTGATTTCTAAATTTACCAAATTTGGCGATTTTCTTCAAGAACTAAGATAACAGCAATTAAAGAGAAATAAATAGTGAATATAGGGAATCCAAATAAAATTTGAAGTAGAACTACATTGGCTTTGGCTTTGTTTACATCACAGCAGTGATGTAAAAACTCCATTTGTCATACAGTTATAAAAATCATATATTAAATATTAAAGTGTTAATAGACTGGTGCATAATTTTGTTCTAAAACTATCTCCAAAAAGTTTGTGAAAAATATTTTCTATACTGTGGAATTATTCCATAATTTTAGAAGTTGTACACTAATTTAAGCACTATATTTATACCTATGATCTGACCAAATCTTCCAGTTACAGTTGTCAGTCCAGTTTATTAACTTCTACTTATGATCAGCAGCCCAAGTTCATAAAGCATATTTAATGTTATGTATATATAGGTTTATGTACACACACATATATGAAATAATATTGATTAGCTTTAGCATAAAAAGTCACCCAGAAACATTCTGAAACATTAAAATCTATTAAATACAATTCATTTAAAATGCATTGTACAATTTAAAGATGGACATCAGCCTCATAATTTTTTATTGCGTCTGTGATCTTCTAATACATTTTTATTATTCCCTGCCACTTTTTTCTCTCAATTTTATCTGAAATAGGAGTAATTAGTTTTAAGATCCCAGTGAGTCTACCACAACAGTCTTTGGAATCAGATAATAAATGTCCTACACAGCCAAGCCATGTCATCAACATTATTTTACTGCAGCTTGATGCTCTTTTTGCCATAAAGATCATTGTGTTTCACACACATAAAACTGTATTGACAATCAATCCGACATGTTCCAACTTTTTTCCTCCACTTTTTCCTCCTTCTGTAATACTCCTTGCCTTCAATCAGATATTCTGTGGTTCCTTGGCGTTAAGTTTTTAGAAGGAGTAGTAAAATTTTTAAAGCCTTAAACACAGAAAGAATGAATCAGTTAGCTTCTGTCTATTTGCAGGAAATTGTAGTTGGATTTTCAACAGCTTTAATAATCGTGAATGTTTGGACTCCATCTGTCACCACTTTCGGTTATTCATTTCATATTTGAGACTTAAAAGGAGAGGACACTGGGAGTATAAAGAACCTCTTTTCATTACTGAAACAGTTATATATAAGTACCCTCAAGACTATTCTATTCCCTGTTTTGGTAAGTAAGTGGAATGTGACAAATTAAATCATGATGAGACAATTTGTCCGTTCAATGTCGCAGAGACCACACAAACCAAGAGCACCTTTGAAACCCAGAGTCTAAGAAGGGTTCCAGCCAGCAGTCTGGTAAGTCTGGATAAACCCAAAAGGAACAGTTCACACTGCAAGTTGATTTATTCATTATCGTCTTGTCTATACCTGCGCTGGGTATGCAAAGGCTCGGCATCTCACTTTTTCGTTTGACTTAAAGATTTTACTTCTGTGTTTTCTGACAGAAACTTCATGAATTTTATGTAAAAACAAACCCCACGCTGATTTGTTTTGCTTGTAGCCTAATGAGACAGATGCTTAGACAAAATTGTTGACTCAAAAATGAAAACTTGAAAGAATGAAACAAGTTGGGAGACGTAGCCATACTCTTCTTTCCCCTGAACATCACGAGTCCAAACAGTACTCCCCAGTGTGAGTGTGAGTTAAATACTGCTAAAATTAAACAATGTATGCACACACGCTGACATATACACGCATATTTACACTGCCTGTTTAGAAAAATCCAACAAAAACAATATTCCCTAAACATTACTTCATATAACAGAAGGAAAGTGCTGTTTATTGACTAAGCAATATGTATTTCAGGCCAATAAAGGAGATCTTTTAAGCAATTTAGCCTGCTAGTTACCTTGGAAAAGGTACTTGGTTCTATTAAACCAAAATCATTTGGGTCTTCTGTGCTTTTTTCGTTCGATCTGTCACATTACTTCCACAGAGTCTATGTGAATTAAGAATGAACCAGCAAGGGCTGACTAAGATACGTATCAGGAAAGGGAATATGTAGACTTTCTTTTCACAAAGAAAGGCATTTTAATACAGAAATGGGATTTCACGGCAAGCTTAATTGACTACTAAAAGTTAACAGGGTTAAATACAGCAAATTGCATCAGTTAAGATTTGTTATTGTATAAAAGGTCAATGATCGTGTCTGTCTTTGTTTAAATGTGGAAAGATATCGTCACACAAGGCCTACAGACTGTGTTTGTATAAACGGCTTTGTCATTTCTCTTTTGCAGCGCACAAGCAGGGTTATAGCTGTGGAAGAACGGAAGGAGGACAGTACTGCATTGGAAAAGTTCTGGTGGACTTGTAGCAAAGGCCTGAGTTGTTTTTTTCTGTTTGAGTAATTTTTTATATAATGCTACTTCTCAGCGAGCTATCATTAATACTTTAATCAAAATGCCCAACACGAACTTCTCTCTGTTCCTTATTATCTACCTCTGATGTGGATGTACTCGTGCAGTTTTGTAAATATAGCAAATTATACTGAGAAAATACCAGACTTCACTTTACTGACTTCTCCTGTTAGGAGCTGACCTTCAGTGTCCCCGGTCTCTTACTGCATAGTAGAATGACAACCACAGTTGAACTTACTTAATGAAAGACAGTCTTATCTTACCTGAGGGTTTTCCTCTTCCTTAATCGCATTTGGTTATCCTCAGCTATACTCAAATAAATGTGTTGTGAAAGTACAAAATCTGATTTGTAGTAAATCGTTCAAATATTTGTATGTAAAAATTTACTTACAAAGTTGGTAAAATGCATTTAATATTTAAAATATTGCCTACATTTGACATACTTCAATCTCTCCCTTACAACTGCACCGGTATATTAATTCTGTGTTTGCATATATGAACATTTTGGAAAAAAAAGGATTTATTACCAGAAAAAAAGCAGAACAAAGGAGGAAACCCAAACCATACACAGATTTCCATAATGGGCGCTATTTTTCAAGTACACTGAAGACAAAAGAAACAGATCTCCAATCTATTCTAATTCTTGGCATGAATGCTTCTTTATCTGTGGATCGTTGACCTCACAGACTGGAAAGGCAGTGACTTTATTTCTTTTGGTGTCTCACATCAATCTATTGCCAGGAAAATAGACGAAGGGTTCAGATTTGTATACGCAGTCATCAGACTGAACTCTGCTGATGGCTGTATTTTGCTTCTGCAGGAAGAGTGGGATTATATCACATCCACTGTGTGCACTGTTGCTGAATGTGTTGTTCATAAACGTCCTTGTGGGATCAGTTGTACAGTTTTTGTGTACTGTAATGTACTAAAGCTTCTAGACAGATAAGCTCTACAGAGGTGCGACTGAGCCATCCTGTACTTTAACAAATTGATAAAGAGGAATGTGGGTCTTTCTTTACATCCCTGCAGGGGAGCAAAGAATGAATGTTTGTGGTTAGTATGTATCTCATACGCAAGTAAATCCAGTAATCCAACTGAAGACTAAGCACGGCTAGGCAGGTAGCGTGGAGAAAACCACTGTTGCAAAGGAAAATGCAACTCAGTTCGCTTCCATGGGTGGGATAGCACGGGATTCAGGCTATGGAAAAACAACTATTAGCGTGTGACTCACAAATTTTTGCTGCTTGTTCTGTGAGATTTGCAATTTCATAGCCTAGTCCATAGGACAATATGCAGACAGCCCTCGCCGTCCCACAGCTGTCTGCATAGAAATACCTCGTCCTTCACAGAGGCCATGAAACTTTCACCCATTGTTGTTGCTTAATTCTCATTCGGATATCATAAACAACTACTGTGGTGAGACAGACTTTGTACCACCATTATGGAAGGAAGGAGTTAAACGCATCCCAGACTTACAAAATTCTGCAAACCTCTACGCTCTGTGTGATGCAAGGACAAAAATGTGATTCCACAGTAGGGAAGAGAAAGAGCGGGCATGGATACTGATTGCTCTTCCCAGATGTCTTCATGGTCTTTTCCCGGGGAAAAGAACTAAGAGGATTTTTTACTCCTGCCTTTTACATTTCAAAACATGACCCTTCTTGCAGCAGGCCAGGACAGGAGAGGTAATTGGACCAGGCTGTCTACCATGTAATGGCCCCAAACCAGAATGCTGAAGCCTTTCCTTGGTTAGTCACCCTCATTACTACTGAAGGGAAAGGAGTGAATGGGTAAATACTTAAGCCTTTTCTTACTCTCAACAAACATTAGAAGAGCAAAAAGTGTCAAATATGATAAAACTAGTGTGACATTTTGCATAAAGGCCTATAATTATCAGTAGGAACTGAACAGAAAACTCATACTCTTATTTTCAGCTTCTCAGGACCGAAAGGAGACACGTGGATCACCGAGTACTGCAGTCTGCTGTTACATCATGCCTTTCATTGATCAAACGGATCAACGATAAATTGGGTTAATTGATTTTGTTGCTCAAAGTCAGACTACCTTGGCCATAGGATAATTCTAAGCTCTAAAAATAATTCTGAGAGAATGAATAGGGGTAAAACAATATACTGTCTTCTGGTGATTAGTATCGTTCTTCCAGTGACCAGCTAAATTACTTTCTGACCAGTTTGTACCTACCTAATCTTCCTCTAAACCAAACATAGTGATAATGATCATGGGAGGCATAGCATGACTAGTAACATTTTCTGTGTTTATACTATAAAGTTGAACTGAGAAATAAAGTCTATGAAAATAAATAGGAAAAATCTTGATTAATATATTCACTTCTCTATTCTTAGCTGTTTAAAATATACATATATATTGTTTCCCTGGCCCGTAAGAATCCTGAATTCTATGAAAATGAAAATAAAACAAAAAAAGAAATCATGAGTTGGTAGTCGCTAACATTTTTTATCTGGTTAATTAATAATTAATTTTAAAATTTGTATCTTTTTTTCCTGAAATGAAATAAATTCCCAAATGGAAGGTCATTTCAATCAAATAACTAAAACTTGAAAAAGCAACTAAAACTTGAAAATTTTAAAGCACACAAGACCTTAATAATATAAAAGTCTTTTTTTCCTTCCTGTGTAAGACAAAGAAATTTGTGAATACTTACATTTCTCCATCTATTTGTATTGCTTTCAACAAAATATTTTTCAAAAACCAAAAGTTTTCATTAGAAAATTCCCAGATAGTTGTTAGCAATTGCATAAATAGAAACACTTTTTTTACGAAAAACACTTTAACATCCACAGCAAGAATGTTAAAACAAGCAATTTTTAAAGGTTTTAGAATCTGTATATTCTCATGGTTGCTGAAGGCTACCACTTCTGATAAAGTGGATCAACTATAATCTATACTGAGGTGAGTTTAAAACGTCCTGGGTGACTCCTGGCTCAATGCCAGTGAGTCACTAATATTCAGCACTGTTTGGTTCAGAACCTAAGAGCAGGGTTGATAAAGGTCTATGATTTCCTTTAAAAACTCTCCTGGTTTTGCTGGGGCTAGATCAGAGCCTGGTACAACATACTGCAAACTCTTTGATTCCTGCTGTCACACTCTGGTGCTTCTGAGACAATTACGCCTAGTCTAATTAAATATTTGCCATACTGTAGTCAGTGTAGACTATAATATTTATGTTTCCCCATAAATAGAATCTGACACAGTACAGAGCCAAAACTTAAAGTGTTCTTCATCTTCCAGATCTTACACAAGCTACCGAGTTCCTCAGCCAGGGTTTCAAGGTGGTTTCAAAACCAAGTATTGAAGAATCGAGGGAGCCAAGATTCATAATTGAAAGATAATGACTGAGGCATTCACCTGTGAAGTGTATGCGTGTTTTCAATTACTCGCAAATGTTCTTTACACAGTTCAATATATAGGCAGGCTAGTTTGGAAAACCCGTACACCCTTTCAAACAGCAGAGATGCTCTTTAGGACAACTCAGACAATTTGAAACTGAGGAAAATACGTGAACAGATAAAATGGAAGGAGGAAAACTAGGAACACGCAAGCTATTATGATGGAGTAACAGTAAGGCACAGTGAACCACAGATGCCTTCCGATTATCAAACCTGCCTTCTGAATGTGCACACCGCTTTCTCAGAAGTGCAGAACACCTTTACAAGAGCATCTTTCCCTGCTCTTGGTCACCATCTATACCTATATAACCCCACCCTAGGCACGGGGAAATGAGGGTTTTGCTGCTGTCGTGTCCAGGACTCTGTCTTGAAACAGAGCATCCTGAGGGAGTCAAAAACAAGTCCCAGAGTTTAGAGAGCAGGAAGACAGATGTGCAATGGAAAAATAAATGCCATACCTGCTGTCTTCATAAAATCCGTTGTCTCTTGCTGTCAAGGAATTCCTCTTAGATTCCCTTTTCTATGTGTGGCTGTGTCTCAGCATTCACTCATTTTGTACGTAATTTATCACTACCAGCACTGGGAGCTCCACCAGCATCTGTGGGATACGTAGTAGGTTTTGGATGAAAGCTCTCCCTGTTACCTTTAACAATGCCAATTGTTCTGTACCCCCAGTGTTCTGCACTCATCTTTGGTGGTTAGAAACAGCATTCCCAGCTGCAGTGGGAAAGGGTTTTGAATAAATATTAGGCAGACAGCAAACTTATTATATATGAGCTTTATGTGAATTTGTATTTTAAACTATGAGTAATATGGCAAGTTTTAATATTCTTTTTGAGTGTCTAAATTAGGAGCCTACTTTATTAATTGTCAGAAGGTGTCTAAGGAAAGGTCTTTATTGTCCTAACATTTCCAGTCAATAAAAAGAGTCAGGCATTTCTGTTTCAAGATACAGCTGCACTAAGTGGTCAAGCTTGAATTCAGGCTTGAGGTCTCAGACCCGGGAGGCTCTGACATTGTAGATGATACATTGCTGACAGCAGTTCCATCCACACTGCACTTCGGTAGAAGCAATTTTTTTCCTTCAAAAGATACCTACATGGTTTTGTATCGCAATATGATAACTCCTCTGGTACAAACTACCCTAGCTGCATCGTTCAGGCTTCAGAAGTGTTGGGCATGAGGAAACTTCCTGATGCGTAGAGAGGTCTGACTCCCCTCTCACCATGCTGTCCAAGCAAGCTGTCTTCGGCTGCTGCGACAGCAAGAAAAAACAGCTGAGATCTGTAAGAAGGAGACCGCCTGAGGATCTCTGTGTTCCCTGTTTGGGAGTCACATGCATCCAAAGCTACAAAGGCAGAGTAATTCCTCAGTTTCTGTTCCGTCCTTGAAATGGGGAATTTCTGGAGGCATCCTAGATGTGAAACTACAAATACATGTTTTGGCAGACAAGGTCACGGAGGCGTTGTGTTCACCTTTACCTGTTCAGTGACAGTTGTGGAGGACAGAGACCAGCACTCGGTGGTGGGATCCCATGACTCCTCAAATACGCGTGCTTACTTGGATGATTTGGATAATAAAACTGAAGTCTTTGAATGAAAATCAAGCTAGGATGGTATCATAAAAATTGTGTTGAAGCACCTAATTTAAGGGCTTACACTCTGACTTGTTCTAGTGAGCAAATTGCCTTTTCTCATTGACACTGTGGAGCTTATTGTTATCTTCATAAATGAGATGACTAGGACGTGACGTAGCCGTTGGGTTTACAGTTGCTCAAAGGCACTTCCACTGCAGAAGAATCTGCCAAAAAATGGAGCTTGAATCTTTCTGTTAATTTTAAAGTTTGAAAGTTGATGAGAAGACACATAATACCAACTGCTGGAGGTCCAAGAAAGTTAGCCCTTTTTCCTTTTTTTGTTTCCACTTTCATGATGTCAACAAAATACTCACAACAGCTTTGTTCTTATGAGCTGATATTGTTATTGCCTTGAATTTCAATACCTGTTCTGCAATCACCAAAAGAGAGGTTGCCAAAGAGAACTTGTCTTCTGCTTAACTACGGGCTATTTCTCGTTCTTGCATTGTTATCTCTGTATATTTGCTTAGGCATAGGTCCATCAGTCATCTGTCGTGTGCCAGTTTGCTGCTAGATCTGGATTGCCCCCCTTTATTTTTTTCCCAGGGCGTGCAGATGAAAGGCCATGGCCATAGGTGCTTTAGTCTTGCCCTGAGGTGTTGCCTGGGCACAACTGAGAAGTGATACCAAGTTCTGCAATCCAGTGCAGTTTCCGTGTCCCCCACCTTCGAGCTACGTGCTTTATCTAAAGTCTTGGCAGGTTAGTTAAGGTTTCAGGTCCATTTATCATCTGATTTATTTTAGACACTGTCAGGTGGTTTATTAATACTAAGTGCAGTGGGAAGCCTTGTGATTACCATTTATATGATAAACTGAGATAGATAATAAGATAGACAAATAGACAGGGATTTATGCAGGTATAGGAGGAACTATTCCTAAAATAAGATGCTTACAATCACACTGTCGTCATAGGCGTTAAGAAGTGATTCCCATCTAGGACATTCCAAACCCACCGCACAAGAGCAGATTTTGGTGACCAGCAGTCCAATTAAGACATAAAATTTAAATCTAATTGTGAAAATGGCTACACCGTTTCCCCTGTCTGTATTATTTCTAAGTTTTGTTGGCATTCATGAACTTCATTTAATCCTGTGTGGAGCTAATATTGCTTTGTAAGACGCTGATTTTTGCATAGTAAAATAACTTCTCTGACTTGATAGGTATTGATAGTAATGGAGAGGAGAGATGAGAGAGATCAAGTTTCCAGTGTATTCTCAGCTATTACTATAATTTATGACAGACAGAAACACGTTTTTTGGGGGGGTGTGTGTTTTCTTACAAAAATGCTCTTCAGTGTTTCAACATCTAGCAAATATTGTGGCCAGAAATTTTTACAATTCATTATTTCCAAAGGAAATACACATTGAATGCTTACTGGGTTTTAGTTTATACATGTGTTTGATATTCCACAAGACTCATCGGGGGGGGGGGAGAATAAAAATAAGGTTTAATTAAGTTGAAAATTCTGGTGTTATTGTCAGTGAAGAACAACCATTTAATTCCAGCAGTTCTTTCATGGGTTTATGGGCTTTCAGAATCATTATAATGGTAGCAGAGATTGAGAACATCTGGTGGAGACATTTTGTATTACCTGCATGTGGAAAATACAAAAAACATCATATAGTTCAGATCAGGTTCAGTTTGGTCATACAAACATTTACCATGCAATACCGATCTTTAGACATTAGTGTTAATAAAAACAAGGAAAAAATCTTTTGAGACTTAATGACAATTACAATACTTCTTTATCCACATTTGTCTTCCTTGATAATAAAAAGGTTTACAGATTACTCTGGTTTATTGCAGAATCACCGTTCAGTGTGCTTTTAAAAATTACTGCCTTTGGCTATGGCTCATTAAGAATCTGGAATCTGGATTTACTCCCTGAGAAAATTCTCTTGGATACTTTTCCTGGAAGAATAGTTTAGAGGCTATTCTTTTTTTCTGAAGACTGATAGAGACGACTGTCTTCCTTTACCGGTTCTAACCAGCAAGTTTTGTTTCTTCTAATCTTCATTTTGTCTGTAATGTATACATACTTCACATTTATATTATTCAGCAGTCACCATTTATTATTTTTTCTGTTGGTATTATTCACCAGTACTCCAAAACATGTTTATGTAATAGTAAATAAAACAACGTAACAGCACTCCCATTACAATGAAGGATACCAGGATGCTCATACACACGGAAAGGCACATCCTAGCCTTCGGAAGTATGCAGAAAAAAATGGACAAGACAGATAGATGGTGGGAGGCGGGGAAAAAAAGGACTTTTTACAGATGCCAAGCCATGAAGACAGAAATAGACACAGGTCCCTTAAATGCTCATCTAGTGCCCTGCCCTTTATGTTATAGAGTTTTGATTTTTCCAAAAACTTAGAATAAATATTCATAGGAATACCCAAAAGGTCAGAAACTCCAGGCTGCAGTATTTTAAATTTGGGTTGGAAATAACATTCCTGAGCTATAAGGTGTTACCATGTCTGAAAGTAATTTTGATTGGAGTCCTCGCGCCTAGAGTGGAAACCTGGCTTTTACTGCTAAACCCCAGTTGACTCGTGAGCAAAGCAAAATGCTTGAGAGACACTTGTATGAACACGCCGCACCCAAGTAAGCTTTCTACAGATACAAGACAATCAATCCACGTGCCCTATAATTCCTCGTTCTTAAACTGACAGGGGACACAGCAGAGCAAGAAATATGTTTGAACGTTGTCTGCTTGCCGTGGTGCTTAAGTCCTGAATCAGTTCAAAAGAGCATCACGAGCATCCATGAACCTGTCCGAAGTACGTGGGCTCAGCTAGGCAGCCTAATCAGACCCACAGTTTTACTCTTCCTCAAATTGTAAAGCATGAGTAGCCGCGCAGCTTTGCTCGCTCACATTGACCTTCAGTCTCTGAGGCTCCTGCAGTCTGAGGGATAGAGGGACTACACTGAGAGTAACAAATGAATGCTTACTTGCACATTAATTTATATTTGCTTCCCTTCTTATGACTCGCCCCCAGCACTGTTTTAATTAATAAAATTGCAACAAGGTTTACTCTCTGTTAGGAGTCCTTTTTTTTTCTTCTTCTTCTTCTTTTCAGACTCATTTGACAGATTCCTTCCAGATTTGGAATCTGTTAAAGTCCATTGCTTTAGAGGACTTTAAGTGGTAAAATGCAAACGTTAGAAGGTTTTCAGTGGAGAGCTTTCCTCCGTGTTTCTGCAAGTGAATGTCGGTGTCAATGATTTCATCTGAGCGGCTGTCGCAAAACTGAAGCACTGGCAAAAAGAGGAGGGGGATCTGTAACCAACCATCTAAACTGCACCACTGATGTTTTCCTTATGTATTTATCAGTAGTTTTAAAAACTTTTTCATACCCAGAATCTTCCTAGTCGTTCATTATGACAGATGCTGCAGCTTTCTGTGTGGCTACCAATATAAGAAGATGGCTTGTTGGTCTTCTTTACTGAAAAAAACCCAAACAAACCCGACAGGCCATTTTTATCCTCTGCAGTGTCTCAAAGAGGCTGCCAGGTGATTGCGTGGAAAGGTTCTGATCATTGAAGCTACAGGCTGTTGGGAGTCTGGGTGTTGACATGAATACTTTACTATTTTCTTTCTGATCTTCAAAGCTAACTGATTATTTGGCTGCTTGTGGCTTTAAATTTCCACTGCCAGATGAAGGGGTTAATTTTTTTTCCTGGTTTTGGTTCAAACCAAAAATTGTACTGTGAAGTATTGAGAAAGAGAACAGCAAGCACAGCCTTAGCAAAACTAAGATATGATTTCCCTCACTTATTTCTTTAATAGAGACATCAATCTCTTTGTCATGGTTTTGTTGCTACACATATAGAGCAAACCTCTTTTTTTCAGGCTGATTTGCTTCTATTCTAGATTGAGAGAAACTAACAAACAAACAAAAAAACAGCGAAAGAGGAATTGTAACATGCTGCTTCCCAACCGAAACACTAAATGGGAGCTGTTTCAGCAGGGAGTATGCTGTACTTAAAGGCGCAGTGAACACTGAATACTCATTTCTTGTGCTATTTAATAAGCGGCTCACTCCTTGGCTTTTTTCAGTCCCATTTACTTTGCTAGACTGTATATGAAGCACTGTCACAGTTTTCTCTTTTATATAGCATATTGTGTGTGAGACCTGCTCTTACAGCCAGTTTAAATACGGTGATAAACAAGGGAGCAGCCAACAGCTCACAGTCACTGTAGCGATTGCTACTTTGGACATAGACATCATGTCTTGAGAGTAATTACGGTTTTATTCTGAGTAGTTTGGCTCTAAGCTTTCTGCCTTTTCCCTGGATTTAATGGCTCACAGATCTTTGTTCTCCTTTATTTGATCTCTCCTTCAGAGATCCCAGGGTACTCGGGTGCTGTGCTACGCTATGCTAACGCGAAATGAGGGTTTCTTGGAAAATCGTTGATTCTGGCTTGCTCTTTTCCACCTCTCTCACCAAGTGACCACTCTGATGGCTCTTGAAATTCATGGAAATCTACAGAAATCTTCCCAAGTCCTATCAAAAATCTGATTTTTTTTAATCACTCAAATAATTTTAGAAATTACCTGTAACTATGTATGCATGAATAAGTAGCAAATAAGTTAAAAGAGTTAGGCCTCAGCAGCATCTGCATCTGTCCATCCAAAACTTGTCTACAAAGAGACTATTTTAAAGGTGTTTCTTGATCTTTTTACAGGGATTAATGGGATACGCTATTTGACCGCTGTAGATAAGTTTAGTCATATGCTTAAAATTCAAAGCTAGTATTACTGCAGTGCTTCTTACATAGTAAGTACTTTCACCAGATTCTTCATATTTTTCCTCCTTCCTAGTTTATCCCAAGTATAAAAAGCCATTTTAAACTTTAACTATACTACAGCCAACACTGCAGAACAAACATAAGTAATGAGCAATTTCATTTTACTCTGATTTAATAAATGCCTAATCTTTGAATTTCTGATCACACATTTACTATGCAGAGTTCTTTTACATAATGGCATGTGCTAAAACTCCACATTAGAGAAGACAAACAATATTGATTTTTGAACACAGAAAATCTTACTTTATTTTGTGGCAATGGTAATAGAATTAGTGGTCAGGACAGTGAAGACTGTGACTTATTTCCTGGATGTCTCTGAAAATTCATTACTCCAGAATTTTCAGATGTGATTCTTCCATGCTAAATAACTGACACTGCAACCCTCAGTTAAATTTCTAGATATACTGAGCAACAGACACGCACACACACTTATATCTCACATGAATCTCTGCCCTGTTTATGAAAAGGAAAATGTACGGCTCTTCTCAGCCAACATCTCAGGGTATGTCAAGGTGAATATATAACTCTGGCATAGACAAATGGAAGGATCTTAGTCAAAAAGTGCTTCAAGAGTAGTCTTCCAAGACAATTAAAGATCTCAGCTTTGAGAACGGAGCATATAACTTTTAGTTGCCTTAAAATCCACAGCTTGAGTAAGACTGCATAAGGAAAGTGTGAGATTTAGAACAGAGTTGAGAAAATCTTCTTGCCTTCATTCTATAAAATGCCATGCTTCTCGTTAACAGTTAAACTTTAAAAAAAAAATTTCTTTCTTTACATGCTTTAAATCAACTTCTACTTCATTTTTCTATCTTGCTACTTTTTTTTAACTTTCCTTCAGCATACAGATCACTCTTTGTTCAATGCCTGAACTTCTCAGGAGACACCTGTTTTTCATAGTGTCTCCCGAAGACTATGCACGGTGAGTGTTGCAAACTCTGCCCAAATAATTGCAAAACTCTCTGAACTGAGATCTGGAGAGCATCACCTTCCCCTGCTGCTGTCGTCGTGGGGATCTCAGTCCATTACCGAACATTCAGGAGAGATATGAAGAGAACTGACGAAATGCCAACTTGCTTCCTGTGATATTTAATGTCGTATTCAAAGGGCAGCAGATTTCTTGTCTGCATATGAACCATGGTAAAGCTGCTGGAAAAAGCAGATATTAAGATTCAAACTGCACACTGATCCAGACACCTGCCAGTCACCCTGCAGTTCTGAGTTTTTGCTGTGACTTTGCTAGGTCTGCTCATGTTAAGCCTTGAGACCAATAATAAATAGAAAAAAATCTCTGACCCTTCCTGCTCCACTAGGCTCCAGGTATTAATGCGCTCTTCATAAAATAACAGTATCTTACTAATGTGACAAGGTTCTGCAAGAGCTAAAGAGATGATCACTGTAAAATATGCATTCCTACCTAAAGTTTTCATTACAGTCATTTTTTTCTAGGGGATTTTTATCTGATGGAAGATTATTTTGTTTTATTATCTTGTTCCCTGTGAATTCAAAGGGAGGAAAGCAGTGACAAACTATTGACAGCTCTAAGCAATATTTTGGTACTGCTTTGGAATGTCACTGCTTCTTATGTTTAAGCTTCCTTATTTTGCAACACAAATGTGACCACAGACACGTCCTTTCAAGAAGTGATACAAAGCTGCTGTGATGAAAATCCCCAAAGGACCTTTCTTGCTACAAACTGAAAAAAAATTTTAAATGATCCCAACTGTACAGTAAACCGTTGCAGAGCCCCCTAACAAAGGTGAAAGGAGCATGGTTCTGAGGTTCTAAATCCTGTGCATGGAAAACGTAATACTCAGAACGTTCAGCGAAAGTAGCCATCGCGTATTGTGCTGCGCTCTGGTTTGCCAATCTACAGAACACGTTTGCTTTGGGGTTCTTGTATGCCTTTCCCCTTCCCTTTGGGTTTTTTTCCCTTGTTTAATGTTAACGCCTTTGCAACTTCACTAGCCACTCGGAGCAGTAGAAGATGGAGACAAATAAAGCAAGATAGCTTGGTCCCCAGCTGTTGCTATTATTTATAAATAATGCTGGCAGACTGCCTAGACACCCCAGTTGCGTATGTGGGTTCCACAGAACTGAACGCTCTCTAAATGTTATTAAAAAGGTGGCCACAAGCCAAAAGTGTGGTATAACACACTGCGGTAATTTTCTGCAGCTAATGTGAAAACCTCGGGGCCTACCTGAAGGAGCACAATCTATCTGTAAACTGTCCACCTGTAATTCTGCCTCGTCCTCTTGTAATCTATCTCCCTGTTGGAGAATGTTCATCCGTAACATAAATATCAATCCCTCATTTTAGAGATTTAGAAGGATTGAATGGCTTCCTTAAATGATAAAAGCCTGAGAATGAGCAAGAAATAGAACATAACCCTCATATTATAATTTAAATAATAAGGTTATAAGCACTGCATTTGTAGCTAAAACGTAGTTAACTGGAGTGGGGGTGGGGTGGAGAAAAAAAAGGATTTTGCAAGTTAGGCAGTATCCCTAAATGAAGAGAAATTTTCTTCTTTTTTTTTTTTTTTCTGAGTCTATAACACATTGTAGAAAATGAGGCTGCAGGCATAGCCAAGGATAAGATATCCTCATTTTTTGTTAGAGAATAAGCCTTTAGACCTTAATTCTTAAACTCTTAGAGGTTATCTTGCAAAAATAGTATTCTCTTTGCTCTAATTTTATATTCTTGTGGTTTACAAGTGCTATCACTTCATGTATCCACCCCCTCCACACACAAGTTCTGTGTGTTAGAAGCCACTAAGAAGGGCAATTGTCTCCCAATAAGTTTACTATCTTGTACTATTAATATTTTCCCATGTTTCCAAAAAGATTTCCACACTTCTTTTTTTGTATCTGCTTTAGGAGCACATAAGGTTATCTGCAACTCTTCTTCAGCTTGCTGTGCCGCATATTCCGAAGTTCCTTCCTTCCCCTCAGCTTCTTAAACTTTGAGTCTTTGTTAAACGACAAATGCCCCATTTTTCTAGCATTGCTCACGCATTGGTTCAGCACCTAAGAGTCAAGAGCAAAGTAGGGAAGAAAGCAAACTTGTTTTCAGTTCTGGATGACCTTATTTTCTGATCATGCTGTTTCATGACAGCAAATGAGGCTGACATCACGTCCACTAGAAGAACTGATAATTCTGATTTTCTGTACAAGTAATTGTGGTTGCGTAGACAGATAGAGTCTGGGTCTGGAAATGAAAGGCTTGAAAGAAAGCTTTGGTTTTTTTGCTTTTTATGAATCATTTGCCTAACTGTACTTTTTCATCTGCACTAACATTTTTTAAAAAATATTCTAAAATATTTTCAGGTATTAAAACTACTTTAAAATATCAACTTTTTTTTTTAAAAAACAGTTCCTGCTAATTCTCTTTGTGAAAGAAGAACAAGTTGATTACTTCTTCAGTTGTAGTTGATTTCTCTTGCTAGGAGGCAGAAGTGGAGTATGTATGTGTCTTCTGTGCTGCAAAGCAGATTTTCTGGCCTCCTGTGGGTTTCCCTGCTTAGGAAAATAGGTTATGGTTTGGTTTTGGTTTTTATTATTATTATTATTCCTGAGTCCATTCTTATTTCCTAGTGTTGATATTTTTCATCTGCAATTCTGAAGCAGTGGCAGATTGCTTTTCTGGGTTAGATAATATAATCAAACAGATCAGTGTCTTAAGGAATACTATCATCTCAAAAATGACTTCTGTTTGAAAACGTTGTGCTTGCTATAACGTGCGTTGTTATAACTTACAAGAAACAGACCATATTTCTATAAAGAAAGGAGACCTGAGGATAATCTAATTTCTTTCGGTGTGTTTACTCTCTGCATTTCATTGCACTTTATCTGCAGCCAGTTTCAGTTTCTTGTGTGAGGTCTGCTAGGCAGACTCCCCTCCTTCTCTGTGTCTTTCATGCAGGCAGGAGTATTATTTTAGTTGGAAGTCATCACTCTCAAATCACAAAAGGTGAAGGAGAGATTAACTAGCATATAGAAAACCTGAAAAGAGTTTTTAATAGGTATTTTTTAAATTTTCTATATGTCAGTTTGACAGCGCCTTGTTAAGGAAAACAGTATTTTCAGAATTTTCCGTAAGAATGAGTCGTTCTTTATTTCCTCTGTGCATTAACAAATCATGCGTTTTTCAGTCTTTAATTATTTAAATCATTTAATAATTTTTTTCTTCCTCTGAAGCAACATCATCTTCACAAAAGACTCAATGCTTCCTGCATACAGAAAATGTATGTCTATACATATATTTGAATGTATATTATCTAACTATGTATAATTACACATACACTTCCCAAATTAATCTTGATACTGAATTCCTATAGACATATGAATTTTAATACTTAAATGTACAAGTTTGTACTTGTTTAATGTACAGTTCAAACTCAAGGGATACTTACATTCATAAAATTCTGTTACTAAAACCTCTCTCTCTATTACTGCTTGACAGTGCATCTAAATCCAAATAATTTCAATAAACAAAAATTTCTAAATGGCTGTGTCATAACAACCAAAGAAGATACTTCCTTCCCTTCCACTTTTTCAATCAAGAATGTTTCCAGTTCTCAGTTCTTCTAATTACTTACTGTTAGAATCCAAATCAATTTCTTTCTTTTCTATATAGAGAGGAAGTAGCTTTCTGCATAAATCTGACCACACCAAATCCGTCTTTAACTTCATGTTGCCTTCTAGTGGTCTTCCAACACGTCAGAGAACTGCAAACTTGCCAACAAGAATTCAGCGTGTTGGGGAGAGTCCTTCTTCTGTAAGTTAGGACGAACAATCAAAGTATGAACATATGACGTGGAGGGAAAGCACTTTAGAAAAGAGGCAAGTGGCCCCACAAAGGCCTCTCAACGACAGACAGAAAACAGCATATCACAAACTGAAGGAAAGAGATCAAGAGCTTATTTGACTGGAAAAGCGGAGGAGTGTTAAGTTAAGGCCTACTGTGAACTGGAAGACAGTAGCTCTGCAGAAAGGCAGGGGACAGAAGCTGAGAAAGATTTATCACAAATTAGACCAAATCTAGTTCATTTGAGCCAACTGATAAAATCTGAACATGGCTGGCCTATGATTATATGAGAGGTTTTTTTTTAAATTAATTTCTGGGTTTATGTAAGAATTGAAGACATCACGGTTAAGAGCGTAATATAAAACATCTGAAATCCAAGCACTTCAGCTGGAATGATACTTTAGAATGAAACAGGGCTGGAAAATACACACTGAAAATTAAGTGAAATGAAAACACCTATTGGTGTTTCTGTTGGGATGTATGTAGTTTTTGATTAAAACTCCCTTTTTTGTTTATATGCAATCGAAAATGGAATAGGAGTTTGGCAGTGTTAAGGGTTTAAAGAAGGTCACTGGATTTAGATATCCAAGGAAATGTACATTTAGTTCATAATACTCGCACATTCAGTGGAAAACTGAAACACTAGGGAAACTATGAGAACTGTCATTTCATTATTACTCACTTTAAATGAATTGCTCATAAAACAGAGTGTACTCTCAAACCTCATACAACGTAGCTTGTCAAATGTCACTGACACCCATAAAACTGCAGAATACAAAAGTCTATATCTAGCTTTGCCTGCCTTATACATATATAAGGAAAAAAAAGTTTTCTCTAGACAACCATGACAGACAAGATTATGCAGTAAGCAGTACAAGAACAGAAATTCAAGTATTTTGGAAATTAAATTTCCCTTGAGACGTAAGTGCTTTTAAAATATCATATTCATATTCTATATCATAAATACCATATATTTTTATCATATATATTAAAGACCATAAATATGGTCTGCAGCCCACAGCTGGAAGGAAATAAAACAGGGTGAATAATGCAAGGACAACACCAAGGTCATTCATGTGTATATGAAACTGTGGCAGACTGAGCTTTTACACCCATTTCACTCTTCAGCCATAAGTACAGTTCATATGCAATTCATCAAGCAAGTTGCTTCAACCCAAACACAATTCAAAAGTTTAATTTAAGTTTTCAGCTTGATCTTCCTAACTGTATAGAAAATCCTGTGGTTTTGAAGTCTGCTATTTGTTTTACTTTCTTTTTTGTTTGGTTTGGATTCTTTGGTAGAGTTTTTAATTTCTTGGCTCTAAGAATGTAGAGCAGAAGTACAAACTTAGAAATTAAGTAAAAAAGCCATCGTTTAGTCTGTATATCTACTAATATTTAGTGGTTCAACTTCCCTTCTTAGCCAGGGTTATGTGTGAATGCATTAGAATTATTCCATAAAGTTTTCCTGGACAATATTATAATAAGTTCTGCTTGGATTCCCATGTTCCCCTAGATATTTATGGAACCACTAGGCTTTCAGCTTTTGGAAACTATGATCTTTTAGAATGCCAATTGTATCTTCCACTGACATGCATGTATTTAGTTTTGTACTGGAAAAATAATTAAACCATAATCATATATACCCAGCAGACATTAGTTTTTAATTTAATGATCAATTCTTAAGTCAATAGGATGAACTTTAATTTCAGATAACCTCAAGTTAGATTTACTAGTATAGCTTTATTATAATCTAGGGGTTTTAAAGTTTTGTAGTAACCATTAAATGACTGATGTGATGGCCCTTTAATAAATTACTATATTTTCCCTAAATTCTGGAAAGAAGTTTAAAATACCACAACCTATTTTCTAGTCTGAATTTCACGTTTGTATCAGGTTCTTAAAGACTGTATCTCTTCCAGTGATTATACCATTTACAGTATTGATCCACAGTGCATCTGCATGTCTTCTACCTAGAACAGACTGAATGTAATGAGCATTTTCAGTTACAAATATAAAGAAGCATTTTGTAGATTGTTGTAGTATTTGATATTAAAAATGGGAAACCTGGATTTTGGTTGTTCTAAGCCTTTATTCTTTTACTGAAACTAGGAAAGACTAAAAATTAAAAAAAAATTTATATACTCAACTTATTCTTGCTTAAAAATGAAATAACAACTTCCTGTCAGCTCACTTCTGAACTTTCCCCTTTTGTTTAGAAAATGTTGTAAGCAACCCTGACTCTGCAAATATTCTGAAGATTCTTGAGAAGGGAAGATTAAGACAATACTTATTCATGTGCCTTGTAGAAGTAAATCATATTGTCTGGGTAAATGCTGTCAATAACTTTAGTCTTAAGAGATTACCATAGCTGTTCCTAGATTGCAAAACATGTGAGCAACCTCTTCCCTTATGAGGTAACACAGAATTATATGATGTTTGGTACCTGAAGGTGGACAATGAAACAAGTACTTAAATAGACTTAGAGGCAATTATCATAGTTTTCTATATGACAGTATCGGGCAAGTCTTCATACTAGACATGTCATCTCTTCATTTTATATTCCTCTTCTCCCCCATTCTTTACGCGGTTTTCAAGTTAAAAAGGAATTTTGCTCATTGCTCAGTTGTTTAGTCAATTAAGGTGCTATTGACATTTTGTGAAACAATGATTTGTCAGCTCAGATTTCTAATCATGTACAAACAGAATTAAGCTTGATGGGATATGAGTGCTTCATGGGTTTTGAGCTTCTGTCTGTAGAACATATTTTAGAAGAGTGGTCTCTTCTGATTTCACCAGAAAAAAAAGAGTCAGTGAAGGTGAAAATATTCTTGTTTCTCTTTCCTCGCTGCATTGTCTCAGATGTGGCAGGTTTTCCTTAGATTTCCAGCACGCTGGTCTTTGCCTAACCCTGCAGTAAAAACCCAAACCGGAACAAACCAAAACAACCACCCACCCCCCACTGCCCAAAACATTTACAGAATAAATACAGTCATTGATAAATAAATATGAAAATCCTAAATTAATGAAATAATTTCTTTGACATCAGATGGGGAGGGTAACATGCTACAGACTAAAAAATACAATTTTTTTATTCATCTACGTAAAACTACGTAGAAAGACTAGACCTTCGGTTGCTAATTATGTGTAAGTTACTTCCTTGCCCTCCCTGCATTAGGAGGTTCGTGTTTGGAATACGACTTATACTCAAGTGGTATTTTGAGCATCTGAGAATTCTGAAAGATATTCCAGCTAGTTCAAAGTCGGACCATCGACCCTGTTTACAGTCATCTCCTCCTGTGTTGTACACATACAGAAGCAAACGTGCATTTCTGGGCAGCACTCTAAAAGAAAGTCGTGTTGTCGTGCTTAGTTATAAACAGGTTACACAGGGTTTTTTTCAGAATAATCATTCTTTCGTTCATGACAGCAACGTATAAAAGTAATGAAATACCTTTTTAATAGCCCATCCATTTCCAAGCACAGAAAAGCTGGCATGGAATGAACAGTCCATGTTTTATCTGTTTTATGTTTAATCATGCTGATTAAGAACTTCAGTTCACTGCTGTAATTACACCAGAATGTATTCCCTGGGGGCCTTTCATTGTTTTTCATTTAGTTATAAACACTCATTGATTTTTCACTCAGTCCATGTGGGACTTGAAAGGTGCCGTAGGGGTAGGAGAGTCTGCAGAGCAGTTCAGAAGTGACATCGTTCCTCTATGCTTTATAGCAGAAACAGGAACCCTGTTGAGGATTACCGAACTGCAGATATGCTCAAATACCTGGTCAAAGCAGTCTGCAGATTTTTAGAGATTAAAAATACCAGCAAACACAGAGCAAAGTGAAGCCCATATGAACCCTATATGCCCTACCTTCAAGTATTTTGATAGTTTTCTGAAGTTTGAGGTTCCAGCTAGTTAAAAGAAATAACATCACCTATGATTTTCTCCTTTAAACACAGAAAACAAAAAGGTTAGGAAACTTCATGCAAAAATATTTTCTGCAGATGAACTTCAGAAAATGTGAACTCATGAGTGCCAATACAGCCCCAACTCTTTCTTGTTTATGTGGATTTTACTCGGGACACTTTTATTGTACAGCTAATGGGAGGGAGTGGAGTTGTCAAAATGCTTTTAGTGATCAGAACTTTTGTTCATAGATTTTCCTGAAAAATTCATTCACTTACTCCTGCTAGAAAACAGCCTTGCATCTAATAAACATTTCTGTTTGTCTGAACATCTCAGCTACCTAAACATACAGTAAGATCACAGCCAGCAGCCTCATTAGTCAAAGCATTTTTTCCCATGGATCATCGATGCACCCATACAGCATCTTGTAACACTTTTGTTGAACAGAAACCAGAATTTAAGCAGAAACTGAGCTTCCGGTGTTTTCTAAGATATAATGAGATGATAAAAATATTTGAAAATAAGATGCTTTATTTCCTAAGAATGCTATTATAGATAAAAAGGTACCAGCAGCAACAACCAAACAAGGAAATGCAGAGGTACGTGCTGAATCCCACGGTCCTTCAGAGGGCAAATGCCGCATTGAAAGACTAGATTTCTCTGTTCTTTTTTCTTTTCTCTAGTTCTCCACCCTTTTTTTTCTTTTTCTGGTGGTTTTTTTTTCCCCAAATTGCAGCAGCAGAGCATATATTATATAAATGGTCCTAATGTTTTAAAATAATTGTCTACGTGATGAGCAGCATTAGTTCTGTTTATTATCTAGCCTAAAGGAAACCAAATCCATGATTTACGGATGCCTGAACTGTAGTGCTATTTGTTCAGGTTTGAAGGGAAAGGTATCTGTTATTAAACTAATTGATACTAGTGGAGAAAAAAGTCAAACAAACAAGTGTGCAGGCTCTCAGGCTCTCTTTTTCAGGTAGCAGGAATACAGAACAGAGCGTCCTGGTAACTGCCCAACATTTGCACCAAAGCTGTGACAGGATGTATGTAGGTCACCTTATTATGGAACCAGAAACAAAGGACCCAGCATTGTCAGGGATATACATTATTAAAAGATACAGCCTCTCAGCGTAGTAGAGACACCAATTCCTCTGCACTGCTTTATGAGGAAATCATTTTTATCCCTTCGTCATGTGGGCCTATTTGTCCCTTGGTCTTATAGTTTACCCATTCTGGAACAAAATTACAGTCTCATAAAAGAGTGCAGCGATACTCTGACTGCGTAATTAGAATTCAGTATGAAATAGTGTAGACTGTTATCAAGAAGTGATTGTTTTGTTTAATTGCTGATTATAAAATAATATTAAATACATCCATTGATAAAACTTTTATTGGCAAAACACTGTAAAGATATGTGCAAATACTATACATTGTATAATAATTAAGCATACATACGGGCTCCTTTAATTTCATAAATCTTGCTAAATGTTTGCTGTTCTTTCTCTGACTACATCACAGACTATTTTAGCTCTATTAAGAGAACGTGTTTCTGTAAATGCTTGCGGTAATCTCACTCTCTGCCTCCTCTTTGAAAAATACCGTGCTACGATTTTTATACTAGAACATCCTCTTGCATAGCGTAAAGACCTCTTTGATTAAGGCGGGATGAATCTGAGAGTGTCAAGACTGAAGTGTATTCAGATTGAAAAATCTCTCAAAATGTTAATGTTTACCTGCATTTAACTGAGAATACTCCAACAGTGAACTTAGTGGCTAGAGACCTTAACCTTCCTAATACATTTTAGTCCTAGTTAGGAACTAGATTACTAATTTTTATTTCTTTGTTAATCCAGGAAATACAGATATTGAGAGAAGACTGAGGTAAAAGTTATCCCAGAAGTTTGACTTGAGTTTTCACAGAGACTGGGTCTGCATCTTATTCACTCAATATTGCTCTCCTCCAATTTGATAAACACTATACTTTAGAATTAAATATAACATACTCCCCTCCTACATCCAAATCAGAAATTTCTGGATACTTGAACTAACAGTTAATCATCAATTTTGCTAATAGTTGATTGCCTTTTCAGTAAACTGTGAGTTTCTGTTAGATTAAATTTGGTTATACAGGGTTGTATCAGTAATCTCACTGAATTTTAGCTTGTGTCCCAAATTCATGAAGCATAGTATTTAATACAGATATGGCAGCTGCTCTCTTGGCTGACATAATAGGAATTGAACCAATGAACTCCAGAACTAAAAGCCTAAACTATTACAATTCTAGCAAAATGGTCAACATGTTGCTACCGGGGGCTACAGGAAGTTATATCCTCTGTGTAATGGCTCTGAAGGGTACTTACAGTGTAGTCTCACCAATAGATTGCTTATTTCCATTGCCCAAAACAAGCTCAAAACATTGGAAAACAGATCTGCAACAACTATAACAGCAGCTTAGATGCCTAGTGCCCATGTGGGAACTTACGTGCAGGCACATAAACGTAGGAGTTTGAATTTGATGTTGAATTTGACCTTGATTTTGAAACTGTAAATTCTTCAGAGCAGAAGAGTGTTGTGGGTTTTATAGAGCATTCAGTGGCCCCTGTAGAGCTCTCTGAAGCCAGGAGGTATTCCCTTCCCCGGCTGGTAACGTGAGATGAGATCTCTTTTTTGTCAAACTGATGTTTTCTGTTATACCTCTGTATGAGCTTTCAGAGCCAGCTCAATAAGATTCTGCTGTCAGGAGGTAATCTACTGCAACGGAGACAAGATAGACTTAGCAGTTGTACAAGGAAGGTGAGGGCTTAATTTCAGAGAAAAGAAAAATGTCCTTGTGTAGAAAACAAAACAGGGTCCTAAGAAGACAGAAAAAAACAGGTGAAGGGATTATTTACAGGGCTTAAATATCTTTTTTCTTCTCCCCTGCCCCCGACTTAAATACAGAGTGCTAGCCACCTGTTCTCATGGCTCATTATAGAAAATACTATTATACGCAGAGGTAAAGGATATGGAAAGCACAGAGGGGTTTTGTTTGTTTGTTGTTTCTTCATTTGGTTGGTTGTTTTTGTTTTAATTATGTCCCAAATGTACCTGAAACCTCTGACTTAGTGAAAGATGGGGGGAACTTAGCCTTATATCCTCATGGAAACAAAGCTTTTGCTATCATGCTGCATCTCCTTGGTTAGGAAAAAGCTGTCTCTAACCATTTCCGCTGCTTTCAAAAGGTACCACTATCTTTCCAAAGGGCCCCATTACTACAGATTTTGAAAGAGAATGGTGGGAATTTTACTTTCTTTCTAAAGAACATGGGACTCCTAAGAGATACCCAGGTGATAAAATATGTTTGTGGCAGACTGAGAACAAGTCATATTCCTCAACTAGGCATCAATAGATTTCCTTCTTTTTGCTAACTCTGTGCAATACGGTGCCAGTATTTTCTTCAGTTCAAGCACATTCGCCTTTTGGGGAAGTTTGTCTTATTCTTAATCATTTTCACTGGATCAGTGAACGCTTTTACCATTTCAAGAACCTGAATTTGGATGAAAATAAGCCCTATCTAGTAACACAGTCAACACGGGCTGCCTGCCCCCCTCCCATGCTCACACCTCAATAACATTTGAACTCACTGATTAATTGAAGCCTAAATTCAGAGAGAGGTAGAGATCTTAATGTTCCGGTGCTAGCTGTAAGTTGGCCAGGAATCTGTGGCTTTGTTCCTGCTTATCTGCCGAGAGGCACCATCAGCTGTCGTCCCTGAAACATCCAAGCCAGTGCCTCTCTTTACTTTCTCTGGAATTATGGGTTAGTACAGAGGCTTCTGGGGCTTCTTCCATACCTTTCCTTATTTTGCTTTCCTTCTAATTGTTGTTACCTCATAGTGTCAAGTTTGAGAAGTAGAATAAAATCTGTCCCTGAAAGATGAGGATACAAGGATACAAGCACACTGTATGAACAACAGGGACCTTAGTACCACTTTGAAATCCATAAAAGTGAACATGACAATTAAATTTAGCAAATAGATTGTGGTGTAAAACTGTTATCATTTTATTACTAGTGACTACTAATAAATAAAGAGGAACTGCAGCTCAACTCTCAGAGCTGAAGTAGAGCTGGCAGGAGACAAACAGTTTAAATAGATTTTTGCCTATACTTTGAGAATGTTTGATATGAAAATTGCTGGGAAAGGCAGTAAAAATAGGATCCCTTTAAGTCATTTGTGAGTCCTAAAAAACAGCAGTGGGATACATGTCCTATAGGCAATACCATTTGTAAATGAGTTCTGTGGGAAATATTCATAACTAAAATGAGTAGAGTTCAGAATAAAAATGACAAAACTGACATTTTTTCTCACTGAATTTGCCAGTTGGAGGGAAGGATTCCCTAGCGGGCCATCGCTAATAATGAGAATATAGAGGTACCCGTTAATGAGAATAAATGTATTGGGAGCTTTTTGGAGGTTTTAAGTGCCAATAGATAATCTGCAGTTCTCCTTAACTGCAGGGAAAAAGGGATTCAGATCGATGGGGAGAAAAGACTTGAAAATGTGGCAGTCTGTTCCTTGATTTAAGTTCTCAGATGACCATGCTAGAAAAAGGAAAATTGGCACAACAGATAATAAAAAATACAACCTCAAGAGGGCAGGCATTTATCCCTTACAATAATCAGAAAGTATGGGCAAGAAATTTTCAACAATAAAATTAAATATAGAGCTATTGAAAAATCAAATAAGGCCTTAGAGTTTACGGTAGTGACCCTATTTCTTTTATAATAACATTTGGAAGCTACTCTGTGCTTAAATCTGATAAATGATTCTTTGTACATTACAAAATTTCAGTGTCCACATGCAGAAGCCCAAAGGGACAACAGTAGAAGGACAGCTACACTTTTTACAGTGTGTACTCATCTCAGGCACAAAATAAAGGATTTAAATCCTTCTAAGATAAAGCTTTCAAAAGATCAGAGTTTCTTTCTCCTTTGTCACACATTAGGGAAAGTCAGAACTTTGAAGAATTAAACAAGCATGGTGTAAAAGTTGAGTAATATTATAATCATCTGGATTTCAAAAACAGCTTTCAGGATTTTTCTAGTCAAAAAGCAGTGTTAAGTATTTTAAGTATTTTCAAGTGGCTAAAGTTTTTTACTAAACCACATGTGGCTATGGAAAATGATAATATTTTATTGCTTGACTAACAAAGTCTATATAAAAAGTTCGCTGGTTGCCCTCTAACTGTCCCAGTATTCCCATGGCGGACAACTCAGTAATGACTCTTTCCAGTTACTTACAGATATTAATCAGTTGTGATAGCTTTGCTGCATTCCTGAACTTGTCCAAATGCAAGTAATTATAGTCCTATACTCAGTTTTCGACATTAAATGCTGTGCCACCTAACTCACTTTTCAGGTTGTGATCAGGTCACGTACAGACAACGAATAAAGAATTCTCTTCCCCCTGAAACGAGAAAAGCTTAGGGGATTCCTACCTTTCTGTTCCTGGCCACCCATTCATCATCTGGACCACTCAAACTAAAAATAACCATGAAGATCACTCAAGAATTGACAGGATCTGAAAATAAAGGAAGACACATTTAGAAAGTCTTCAATGAATAACGACAGCATGCGCTTTGTTAAAATCTACGGCACCGGCTAACGTTATAGGCCAAGACGCTGGCGCTTATGAATTTAGGTCCTTCCGCTTTGCCCGTCTTTGAAATCTACTGCAGCCCTCCCGCCCCAGAGGCGTTCTCACACTCCTGGCAGGCTGCGTCACCTGGGAACTGGGAGGCAACCACCGCGATGGAGTCGGAGAAGCCTCCCCGGCACCGCACACTCGGAGCGACTGGTCCAGCTGCCATCAGGTGTCAGGGCCGCAGTACTTCTGCGGAGCGCAGTCTGTTCGTGTAACAGCACCAGACGTGCTGAAACACTGATAGTAAGCTGTTTACAGGATTAAATGAATCAACATTTTAATGCTGCTATTCTTATGATTATTTCTTCCGAAGAAGGAAGATAGAGAAAAGTGTACCCGCAAGGAGCTCTTGCCAGAAACTGTTGGAACTGGCTGCCGTACTGTGCTTATGCATCCCTGATACTATGCAGTTGTCTGCTGGATTAGATTCGGATCCTATGCAGTTCAGCTGAATTCCATTTTTTGCTTTTAGTCTGTGACATCGCTTGGAAACTGCTATCACAGGTCACAGATTTCAGAAACCAGAAAGCTGGCATTAACATTCTTTTCTTTTTTTTTTTAACCAAAAATCAAACCGAGTGTTTAGTTTTTTCATCAAGTCAAAAACTGCTAGCAGCTTTTCTTCAGTCGCTGTGTTATCTGTTTCCATATTTACAGCCTTCTATGCTCTGCTGAACAAGGGAATGTGCTGCAACAAATCTCAGCTGTAAACGGGTCTTTTTCTCAGAGCTGGTTGAGACATTTTGGTAGCTGGCACAATTTTTTCTGTCTTTCCCTGCTCTCTTCTTCCTTCTTCATGCAAATATTACGAAAAATGAATATATATATAAAAGGAAATCTCTTATATCTTATTGTATTGTTAGCAGTGACAAACATTTATTTTCTTAGCGCATTCAACATGCTACTTTTCAGCACAATGCCTAGAAGTTTTTCTGAAATGGGATGGCTTCCTTCACTCTCACAGGGACTTTGGAGTTTTATATCCTGTTATACCTGTTTAACTAACTTCTTTTCTGAGTGTTTAGTTGTTAACTTAGCATTCTTTTGTATTTCTAGAAATGCTACATTAATAGCATTAACACAGCTAACAGTAAAGTATTATACCTTACTTTGCATGTAGCTTATTATGAAGTCTGATACAAGTGCTAGTGCCTTTTCTGCTCAGCAGGAACTGAATGAAGCCAAGATCTGTCAGACTCCTTATCTCTGAGTAATTCCTGTCTTAGCCACCACACAGCACATCCTCTCCCAGTAAGTGCTCACAGCACTGGCAAAAGCAACCAAGCACCCATCCTCAGTAACGCAACAGTGGCAGCAGTTACACAGCAAGAAATTTTCAGGTGGCGAAAATTTCTAGAAAAAAAAAAAAAGGTGATCGTGTCTATGGTGGAACAGTGTAATGAAGCGTGTAAAACAGGGGAAGGCTTATCTGTCACATGTCTTCATCCTTGACATCTTGTGTCAAGTCAAAACCAGGAGAATGACTTGCACTGACAAGTGAGTAACGACAATCTACAGCAATCCTGGTGCCAGGGCAAAAAAAATAAAGGCACGGGCAGGAAGCTGGAAGCTTTGAATGTCGATGTTCTCTTGGAAGTCCTAGGCTTTTCCTCTTACACTGCCCGAGCTACAGATCAAACTAGACTGCTGATCCTGCTCTGAGCCTTAAATGTAGGTAGAATTCATCTGGAAATTATTTAACCTGGAAAAAAAACCAAAAATCTAAAAAAAGAAAACAAAATCACTATGACTCTCTTATCCCTGGCTAATTATCTTCTATCAGACAGAAGACTAATTCTGTAAGTTAACTGCAAATGGTAGGTAACTTTGACTTCAGCATGCCCTTTTCTCCTCGTCCCATGCTGAGCTCAGGGTCATCAATTTTCTCTCTCTATCTCTATATGAAGCAATTTCAAAGATTTTCCCTATTTTATATTGACAGTGTTGAGGACAGTGATTTTAAATCACTTACAAAAACCAAAAATTGAATACATAAAATCTTTGAGTGAATATGTACCAAACTGTAGACAAAGCTCTTCCCTTAGCTGGAATGTGTGCAAGCAATCCATGAAAACCAGCCACTGTTCTCCTCTGTGTTTTGGTTTTGCCTATTAAGTGACAAATGAATTTAAAATGTAAACATTTAAGTTAGTATTTTCCTATATGTACAGGACATTGTAAATCAAACAGTTTCAAGATGAAAATAAACTACCTGTCTGGATCATAATTCTTCATATTTTCAGCCAATTTCATCTGAAAAAACATATTCGAAAGACTAGGTCTTTTGTCATGCTGATTGTCCCCCTGTTTTTACAAAAATTAGCAAAAAAATCTTGCTACGTCTATAAAATAAATTTATATATAAACATTAATATATCGCTTGAATCTTAGAAAAAGTCTCCTTGTACATTGTATTATTCTTCTCCAGCACTTTTTTAGTGTGCAGTCTAGGGAGCTATTGGTATGACTTGTATTTATTCTGGGCCTGTAGTCCCACTTGAAAGCTGCATATGAGGAACGCTCAAGCCATGTGGAGGGCACAGATTAAATGTCATCAGTAGAACTGAGTTCAAAAGCAAGGATCTTCATGTGTTTCGTCTGGTGTCTAGTCTCATACTGATCCAGAAATATTTTCATATTTTTACGTTCTGTTCCGGTATCACGCTACTCTCCTTGATTTTTCAGGACAGGTTACCGATTAAGAAGACTCAATCTCAGAAGATGGAATTGTCCTGGTTTCGGCTGGGATGGAGTTAATTGTCTTCCCAGCAGCTGGTACAGCGCTGTGGTTTGGGGTTAGGATGAGAAGAATGTTGATAACACCCGGATGTTTTCAATTGTTGCCAAGTCGCGTTTAGACTAAAATTCAAGGACTTTCCAGCTTCTCCTGCCCAGCCAGCAAGAAGGCTGGAGGGGCACAGGGAAGGTGGGAGGAGGGGACAC
>JAVKLA010000047.1:4705895-4716884 GCA_034782735.1 Sagittarius serpentarius
TATTATTATTATTATTATTATTATTATTATTATTATTATTATTATTATTATTATTATTATTATTATTATTATTATCTGATATGTCAATTATTACACTTTTCTTATCTCAACCCATGAGTTTTACTTTTTTTCCGATTCTCCTCCACATCCCACTGGGAGGGAGGAGGAGTGAGCGAGCAGCTGCGTGGTGCTTAGTTGCTGGCTGGAGTTAAAACACGACGATGATATAGCCATTAAAGCTAAGAAAATAAACTCCTTTCATCAAGTTAAGACACGTCAAATCCACAGCAAGTGCAGGGACCAAAACTCCAAGTGCGGATCTAAGACGTAGTATATACTAAGACAAAATACAACATTCCCAAAGTAAAGCATTATCTTGAAGCAACAATACCAATTAAGCAGCAACTGAGTTCTTTTGATGTGAGGTGAATGCTGTAATAGACATTGTGGGCCTGATCCCTTGAAGTGCTGAGCAGACGCATCTCCTGTTGATTGGTGCTCAACATCTTACAGAATCTGGCTCTTGGGGAAGGTTTTCAAAGGCATCAATACCAGCTTGATGCCTAACAGCTACTGACTTCCAAAGAATGGGATTTGGGCTTCTGACTGACATTTGTGCCTTTGAAAACCTCCCTTCTGAGGTTAGCCAACACTAAACAGCACTAGTATATCTACAAAAGAAATGAAAACCTTTCCACTTCCCCTTAATTCTTAAACTCCGTTTCTGTTAAGAAGGGTCCCTGCTGTAACCTACAGGAATACATACTTTTTGGCCATCAGCTTATGCAAAATGCTTATTTTTCCTCTTGCTATTTACCATGCCATCTGGCATTGTGTTTAATATGGAAGTGAATTTAAAACCAACCTATTATTAAAAATGATCACATCTTTGACCTTGAAATACTCCATAGCTCCATGACCCCATTACTTGAAATTTGTTGTTGGATATCCAGCATTTTAGAAACCTGAATGAGGAATATCCATTGAAATTGAGTTTATAAATTATTTATTTTCATTTTAAGATAATGTGTCCTTTAATTAAAATGTAAAATTAAAAATGTAAATAAATAATAAATGATTAATAACTAAATTTTAAATTTAGATTTCCTTTATCAATTCATAGTAAGGTGTTTTTTTTTAAGGGAAGCAGAAAACTTACCTTCTTTACCACTAGAGATACATATGCTTCAATTAAATTGTAATGTCCTTATAGTGTAATCACTGCAGAAAATAAAACTCAGACCTAGGTAGCAGAGGATGGGAAGTACATGTGAACCCTTTTTAATTTAAGTAGACAGAACTAGTAGCTTTACACCTTGTTTTTATTAAGATAAAATGACTACGTCCAAGATACTTGATGAAAACCATCATTTATTGTGAAAGCTTATACAAAGCTCTTTTTCCTTGAAAACAGGTGAATCGAGCAACAGGAGCTATGATCTACTAGCCAGTATTGAATTTGCAAAAGTTTTCTTCCCCTAAGCTTTTCCTCAAGGTTATGTTATAGCTTTCATTTTTCCTGCTTCTCTTTTTCTTTGTCATAACACAGCTATACTTTCTTCAGAAACAAAGTCTGGGGAAAAAGGGATGCTATTTGCTAGCACACGCCTCTCTTTTGGGGTTTAAAGTATGCCAGTAATAGAGATTGAGGCTATTATTTTTTCAGCTGCAGCAACCAAATGTGGGATTTGAATTACTGGACATATTTTTCCTGAATGAAAGGTGGACATTGGATCCTTCAGTTTATACAGATTTAAGTCAGCCATGTGATGCGTGTAAAGAAGGCCACTTAGTTATCTGTAGCACAAACAATTTGTAGGCCAAGTGGAATACATTTCTCTACGAAATTGTTGTGAAAGCCAAGCCTAATCCTTAGAAAGAGGTCTGTCCTAATCCATTCTTTGTGAAATCAAACCTAATACAGGCCCAGTGTAATTCTAACATCACGAGATGGAGATGATGTCGGGGATTAATGCTGTGCAAATAACTGATTCCTCAATTTGGTGGGAAAGGAAAAAAAAACCAACAACAGAAAAACCCTATTGGGTCAGTCCCAGATGAAATATTTCATATACTTCTCCTGATGGATTCAATTATCCTGTAAGACATAATTAAACCAGTGAAGAATCCATCAACATAGTGACAATGTTCTATGTCCTTTGAAGGAAGAGAAGTGTTCACTTCTTCCAATTCTAGTTTTGTGATTATGCTAAAATAGAATTAAAAAGTCGTTAGGACATACAGGAAGTCTTACAGTCGGAACTTTGCCTGAAAAGACTGGACATTTTAACCTGAAAACCACTACCATTAAATCTGCATTGCCAATTTTTTATTGTCTTCTGAAAATTTATGTTGGAGAAAAAATTAGAAACAGGAATTTTTTTTTCTCCTAAATGTAATTCAAAGTCTGATATTTTCACGAGTTCCTGCAAAAGGAACACACAAACAGATCTTCGGGCCCATACTGACTCACAAAAGATGAGTGCTTTGTCATGGAACTAATTACAGTAATTTGTAACTTAACAAAATACTTTACAGTAATTAGCAAGGGGAAATCCCCAGAAAGTTATCACAGGACAGAATTTATTGGATGAATGTCTTTAGTAACTAATTCAGGGATCATTGTATTGACAGGGAGGCAACTTTTTATAATGCATTATTAATAACAGTAGAAGCTGAGTTGTGTTGAATTTTATTCCTAACCATTTTTCCTGTAAGTTAGTTTTAATGTTATACAACTTAATGTTAGTTCCCCACAGGACCATCTATTTTTAATTAGCACGTGGTTCTAATTTAGTGTACATTATGATATGATTTACAGCATTAAGCAGAAGAAGGAGAAAATGACTATTTACCGAAGTTGTTTGTTTGTTTACAATGTTTGTGTAATTTATAAAGTAACAAAGACTAAGAGGATGCATAGAAATCATGTTGGCTGGGTGTAGTTGTATTTTAGCAGCCTCAAGGAAGTATAAATTTGGAAGAAAACACTTCAAACACATGGGAATATCTTCCTCTTTACTTTCACAACTGCAAGTTTTGCCTTTCAGACACGTTTTTTATTAAAGTCCCATTTATAATTAGATTAAAGATAAGTAGCCATTATAAACTTGTTATAGATATGAGTTGCATTTGTTATTGAGTGCTGTAAAAAATCTCAGGGGGAGATACTGGAGATAGCCATGACTATGAGCATTATATTGACATCTTTATCTCTACAACATTCAGTTAAAGACACAGTAAAAGACTTATCTGTCCTATTAACCCCCTAATAATTGTAGCCACATTTCTCAGTCTTTAATACAAAGCCTAACTAGCTTTAGGGAGGGCAGATGTGTCTCTCTGTGCGTTAGCTGGGAGGAGGTGGGGGGGTTGAGGAAGATGCAAACCAGACATATTTTGACAGAGGTTATTACTAATGAGCATTAAAAAAAAAAAAAAAAAAAAAAAGGAAAGAACTTTTAACATAATAGTATTACTTAAAGGACTGAACTTCCCACCTACATTTTACAAGTTCTTAAAAAAAAATTTTAAAAAATCAGACATGCATTTTAATTGAACTAACCTTTCATGTCATGTCATCTACATCTTCTTTCAGGCGAAATGGGATATCACGCTAGTGTTACTGTAGAAATCACACAGGAAGCTTTCAGTTCATGATCTGCTAGGTACCATTTCTTGTTTTCAGTAAACTTGGAAAAAGCACCCAATTTGACTAAGAGCCCTAAATATTACTAACTGGTTTAGTTTCCTAAATTACTAAATACTGAGGATGATAAACTTTTTCCCGTTCAAGTCAAATTCAGACAATAGTTGCAGCCTTTCAAAAATGAGATAAACCACAGCATAAATATTTCAGATTTAGACATATCTACATTTTTCATTCCTGAAGATTGTTTTGAGATAAATTGTAGCAACATTAGTTAAAAGATTTTAATGGCTAAAAAGACAACAGCAAGCCTGATCATTTTAATTGGAAACACTTGGCTTCACCTGCACTGAAAAATCTTTTATTTACACAACTCTACTCACAAACATGTTACACGCTACTCTTAATTAATTACTATTCCACTCATCAAAACATAGTGCCTATTAGCTTCTGCTTTTGGTTTCTTGAGTAAAAGAAGAAGGAAGGGTGTGTTTATTCTTCTGTGGCCTGAGTTTTTCATCAAATTATAAGTGACATCATGGGTCAAGAGAAATGTTAGGGATTTTTTTCTTTTTTTTTTTGCATCAGTTATTGAGGAAATATGATTAAGGAACATTGGCTTATTTTGACATGTTATTAATCTAATGCTTGGGCAATAATACCATAGAGATGGAGCCATAGTAACATTTCAGGTAGCTCAGTGATTTCATGATTACAACTTACATTCTCTCAGTTTCAGGTAATTGAATCTTCCTGGATGAACCTTCTAAACTTGATTTTTTTAAATTTATTTTAAACTTCAGGTTTTTTGAATGAAGATAAATATGAAAAATATGTGTTTCATTTATTAATGAAGACCAGGATTGGTGTGACTGAGAATACAGAAGTAAAACAGATTTAGCCTTTAGTCATCTGAAATGACTTAAGCGTAACTATTCTTGCCTAAAAATTTCAAGCTCTTAGTAGGAGTCTATTTTCATAAGTTTAACAGTGATAGCAAGAACTTCACAAGGATCACATCTAGGAAGTTTTCAGCTCACATATTTGGTTTGGTAACTTTATTGATACTGAAAATACTATTAAAAGTTCCTATGAGATGAAGCAGGACCCTTGAGAAACCCACAGCACTTACACAGAATATATGTTTCTATACATAGAATCTCCTGCCTTAAGAATATTCAAAACTGAATGCTTCACTGTCTGTGCGTCTCGCACCTGCCTGAGTTAGGTCTTTACATGGCATTTCTCTGACTGTGAATGGTTTTAAACAAATGAGTATGTTTAAGTGTTGCCCTTAATGTAGATGTTTTCCAGATATTTTCTCTAGTTTAAATGGGATTGATAGTGACAAACTCTCAGCACTGCTTCTAGGTTAACATTATGGAGGTTATAATGACCTCTAGGCTCAGATTTAGCTACTTCTGGCTATCATTTTGTCAGTAAATAAGAATGTAACAAGAATTGTTAAATGTTTTGATAAAATTTCAACTGCTTTAATTTTTCTTTTCCCTGCCACCCCAGCAAAATGTAGAAATCCTGATTTTTTTTTATTTTGTGTAGTATTTGCAAACCCAAGTTTCAGCACAGAATAAGAGTATCAGATTTAGCGACACCAGAAGACCGGAGCAGCTTGCCGAAGTGTAGTTGCTGGGGACAGCACAGAGATTCCTCGCCAGACTGTGCTTCTTCTGAGGACATTTCAAGACTGTTACCCCATCCCCCAAATTAAGTTTTCCACTACGGCTGTATATACTTTTCAAAGACAAGCCTTGAAGTTGTCATAAATACGCTCAATTCTTGCTAGGGAAGCTTTAACAGACCTGTCTGCTCACCAGTGCTTTTCGGGGTAGAGGAGCATATGGGCTTTGTGGTACTTGGAGTGGGTATTGTCAAGAACTGACAGATTAGTGGGGGGCCATCCAAACTGCACTCTTTCATCTTGAGCTGCGCTATGTTGTTGCTCTTCAGTTGTTGTGAAGACCTCTTAGAAAGTACCATAGCGTTAGACTGAACTTTACTAGCTATCTGAATTTTACTTGTTTTATATTAATAGTACTTAAAGAAGAACCTACTCGTGATTAACTTGTTTAAATGTAAAAGAGTAGTATCACACTAAATACCTTATGGTATTCCAGCCTGGCATCTCATTATTGCTCCAAAAAGGCATGGGTTTCTTGTAAATCCAGTGTCTTATTGGCCAGTCCTATGTGGATGTCTCTGATATCCTAGGGTATGTTTACAATGCACTGCTAAGTAAGGTAACCTAAATGTGGGGAATGTATATCCTGCTGGGCATTATATCACAAGGCTAGAGACCCTTGCTCTTTCTTCCTAACTCTTCAATGGCTAGCTCACATTTAATATTCAACATGACGTGGGCAACTTGAGTCCAAAGAGATGGCAGGTGCCTCACTATCTGGTAAATGGAATGTTTGTCTTCACCATAGATGCCGTTTCCTATCCTCCTAGGAAGAGTAAAGGATTGAGTTTCTCACATCTTTGTCAGCTTCTGAATATGCTGAATATTGAGCTATAGAGAAGAATAGAACAAACACCATCTCCTCCACTTGTTTTTCTGAATTGATACAATCGGAACACCAATTGGCTCCTAAATGCTGCTTTACTGTCTCTACACCTTTTTGTGGACCTTGCCTCATATCTTGTATTGACTGTTCAGACTCCAGCTAAATTTTAGGAAATTCCTAAAAAGCTTGCATTCTCCCATCCACTGTTCAAGGCACTCTAAAGTAAAAGACCGCAACACACGTAGCATGTAAGTATGTGGGTGTTGCAGAAATTCCAAGGCACTGGTTTCAATTAAGGAATGAAATGTCAAGGACCTCAAGAGCTGCACTTCCCATAGCTTATATTTAGTGTTGTACAGCAAGATCTTCATGAAAGTGTTTGGTAAGAGACTAAAAGGGCCTTTGGACATTAACAAGTCATGACAGTGAGTAAGATTCATAAGTTATTTATCAGTCATGGGTCATCTGGAGATGGTAAGTCAGGTTCTGAAGAGGACAGTAAGTGTGTCTTTTATGGAGTGTAAAAAAGATCTTTGATTTAGTGGAAGTAGAAAACAGTCCTGGAACATTTGTGCAGAGCACTTCAGAAGATGTGATGGACACACTTAAAAAGTTTATGCTAGTTTGAAAGGTAAGCCTCTTTTTTAAATACTGGTGATAACTTTTCGATAAGCGGAACCTTTTTTAAATAGGAGCTTTTTAAGAGTAGCTGTTCTGTAAGAATCTTGAAACAATTGCAGGATTCACAGGAAGCTTCACATACTAAAACATAGCTAACCCCCTTTCCTATTTATTTATAATTAGAGAAAAAAAGAGAAAATTCTAAAGGGAAGGTTAGGAGAAGCAGGAAGGACTATGAGGCTAAACAGAATGTCTAACTCTTTTAAGATTTTAGATGCTTTTGTCATTTCTTCCAATTTCTAAAAAATGCTAAAACAATGATAAGAGAGTACAGAGACTCGAAGAACAAAGAATGTTCACTCAGAATAAATATACAGAAGATTAGACACAATGATCAGGTTAACAGGAAGGAAAGAACAAGTACACTGACAGTTAATTTTAGAAGTTATAAAAAAAAATTAGCTGCCTTAATATGGCAGCCTTACCTAATGAAACATAAAATGTGGATATTAGAACTAAAATGTGAAGGGGGGAAAAGCCCACCAAACCTAAAATGCACAAGATAAAATTATAAAACATACTATTACATGTATGACTTTTTTCTTTTTTTTTTTTTTTGCTTTTTAATTCTAAGGAACGCAAAAGAGGAGCTCATGTATTTCTCAGTCAGGGTTACTTTGTATTTAAGAAAAGAATAAATAAAATATGAAAAGACATACTGTGGAAAAGACTAAGATCAATCTGCCATTGGTTCTTGAGTAAATATGGTGATGTTTTAAAAGATACTGAGCATTCCTAATTTCTGCTGTAATATAAAAATTGTCATAATAATGTTAGAGAACAGAATGGCAATGATATTAGAATTGCTGTCCTGGAAGAGACCTAGATTTCAACCAGTTTTGGTCCATAAAATGATCTGGAAGGGGTAGTAAGGGAGCATAGCAAGAGAACACTGAGGTGAAAAAGATACGGAATAATTTGCTTTCCATATACACTTCTGGTAATTAATTCTCTAATAATCTGAATGCATTCTGTCCATAATCCATGGTTACTCAGGAAAAAGCTTTGCAATACGATAGTCAGTACTTTCTCCCCATTTGGCAAGGACTTCAAATATATATTGACTCACAATGGAACAAATATTTTCAGCTAGTCTAGGCATTAATACTTATTTAGTAAACGAAAGCCTTTCAAATGTAGAAATCAATATAGTTTAAAATTTTATGGAATCATATTCCTCTATACGGATGAAATAGCAAGTAGAGCTGAGAAATGTAACCTGCAACTTCTGATGAATACTATACAGAAGATCTAAGGCTGCACGCTTTCAAGTGGATGGATAGGGAAGGAACCATGAGGCCAGGTGCAAGATCGCTGATTCCTATAATAATTTAGGTGGGAGGGCACCCCCGGAAGCCAGCTTCTCCAACATCCTGCTCACAGCAGGTCCAGTTACGTCAGGTTGCCCAGGCCCTTGTTCAGTCAAGCTGTGAGTATCTTCAAAGGTAGAATCTGCAACATTAGTGAGCAACCTGCATTTGACCATTCTCAGGGTGATTTTTTTCTTTTTTCTTTTATCTAATCAGATTTTCCTGTTTATAGATGTAAAGGCAAGCTGTAATCAGACTGGCTGTCTCCAGCAACCACCCTTAGGTGACAAAAACCCACTGCAAGATCAGGGTGTTTGGAAGAAAACAACGAATAAGAAAGCAAGTAGCCAACTGCAACCATTAATGGATGATGAAATATTTCTTCTCAGCTGACTTCTTTAAATCATCTTTGTGTTAATGAATCAAAGTAAAATCACTTTCACATGTTCTACTAGTAAATGAATTTGATTTTCATTACTCCCTTCAACTTAATCTATAGGAATACTATACAATAAATGCTTTTCAAAAAAAACCTTAGTAGCTTCCTCAGACACCCACAGGGTAGTGAAGTTCATAGTACACACACCGAACATTCAAATTTACTATTGCCGTTCTCAGAAGGGGTACATCAGCAACAAAGGCTTGCACACAGCTGCCATTTCCAGCTTCATTTCCACCACAAACGTCATTGGTGAAAATGGAACAGACCATAACTGGGACAATTTAGTCTAGGGATGACACTGTAGTAAATGAAATTAAAGAAGATGAACAGACCAATTCAGAGCACGCATTTACCTTCTTTGAGTATTCAGAAAGGAAGTCAAGAGAAGTTGTGGGTCATTTAGCGAAGCTGAGGGGCAAGAAATTATTTTAATTTGATTTATACAATGTACTGATTATATAAAATTTAATACCCCCAGATACTTCAGATTAAAAATAGGATTAAAAAAAGGCTTACAAAGATAACACGACCATTCATTTTATATTACAAAGGATTTTTTTTCTATGATTAGAGAGTGTTTCCTATCCTTTAAGGCATACTACGGTCTAAATTTCCTGGTGTTAAGAGGAATTTCTTACACTGTCAGGTCAGGTCATTTGTGATTGCTCAGAAAATTGGATTATTAATTTTTTTGTACTTCCTTTTTTCCTTGACTGTCATCTGAGAGAGGAGACCAGACTAGATGTGCTAGTTTTCTCATCTAATATGGTCACCCCTACATTTCTGACTAAAGACAACCATACAGCTTCTGCTCAAGGTTAACTGTGTCTGAGGTTACAAAACAGAAGAGCTTAATAGTTTCAAAAAACAGTCCCTTAGGAACCCTTAACTACATTGCTGAAGAGCCATGCAGGTCAGCACAGTTTTCAGTTTTGACTCATGTACAGATGAAAACACTGTAACAGCAGGGAAGCGAAAATAAAACCGCAATTGGAAAAATACGTGTAGTGTGTGTGGTTTTTTAACTAATGCTACTGAATATTTATTTTTGCTATGCTTTAAATTAAAACTTGATTGACAAAGTGGACCAGGGAACATTCATGATTATTAATAAAAGTGCTTGACAGTATTAAGAAGTGCTTCATACTGATGAGCTGGAATTTACCTTCTCTCCATTTCCTTGCCTGTGACTTCCATTACATTGCTTTTGTTTTCCAATGTAGTAACAATCTGGCTGTCCTAAGGCTGGGATTTGCATTCATCTTCATTGCGAAGAAGCAGTATGCCTTTCTAGGTCAATCTTCACACATAATTTCCCTGTTCGTAGGATTTAGTTGTTTAAATTAAAATTGCACACTGTTGTAACCATGGGCCTGATTTTGGTACCATTTTCTTTACAGCAACATAGTGATGTCTGAACATTAAGAGTGACGCTGGATAGTGTACTGATTGTAATAAGGTGACAATCCGGCATAAGCCATCTGTATTCACCGTATGTACACTCTGAAACCAATTTCATTACATCATGTTTGGTGTGAAAAAAATGGCAGTCAGAAGACCAAGGTAGAGGGCACTTTTGTGACCCAGTCATGAATACAAAACATTTATACAACATCCTTCACAGAAAGTCATAGGATGATTTATGGCTCCAACTAAATTAAAAGCAACATCAATCAAAAGGCTTTTCATTTTTAATTTTTAAACGGCAACAGATTCAGTTTCTGATTATGAAGAGGAAGCCAGTTCCCTACATTTGATGCATAAAGGCAAAAAGCTCAACTGAAAATGATATCTAAGACCATCAGTCATCACACCTCCGTGCAAAGTACCTGCTAGATACTACTTTTTGGAACCAAGTTGCAAAGGACATAGTTCCGAGGACATCACATTTTAATGGAATGGATTCTCACCATTTCTATGAAATCAGGTTGCCCTACTTACTGTCTTTGTTGCTTCTTTCTAGATATTTTTCTGATGCCACTTTCCAGTAGGATTACTGTAAATGAGAGATGTGATTATTAGTTTAACTGTATTTCAGGGAATTATATAAAAAGCTTTGCTTTATTAGGTAAGGTAAAATACAAAAGGCTCCATGGAGATCAGCTCCCTGAGTTATAAAGCCTGCACCAGCAAAAAGGCCAGGTACATTTAAGCCCACTGAATTGCGAATGTGCATCACTTACTTACATTTTCAGCTTCAGAAAAATAATTATAGCAGAATTTAATTACTCAGCTACTTTACTATTATTATTATTGTTATTATTATTGTTATTATTACAGTGGATACCACAGGAAAAGCAGGAGTCTTTGTACCGGGCGCAGGTGCGGAGGCGCTGGCAGCGGGGCCTGCGGGGCGGCCTCTGTGAGGAGCGGCCGGGGCTG
>JAVKLA010000047.1:4716973-4746837 GCA_034782735.1 Sagittarius serpentarius
GAGAGGGTAAGAAAAATTCTTAGCAGCAGCTGTGAGAGAGAGGAGTAAGAAAAATGTGAGAGGAACAGCCCCGCAGACCCCCAGGTCAGTGAAGCAGGAGGGGCAGGAGGTGCTCCAGGCACCGGGGCAGAGGTTCCCCCGCAGCTCCTGGGGAAGACCCCGGTGAGGCAGGCTGGGCCCCTGCAGCCCAGGGAGGCCCACGCCGGAGCAGATCTCCCCCCGCAGCCCATGGAAGACCCCACACCACAGCAAGTGGACACGCCCTGATGGAAGCTGCAGCCAGCGGAGAGTCCATGCTTGGAGCAAGCTCCTGGCAGGAGCTGCGGTCCGTGGAGAGGAGCCCAGGCTGGAGCAGGTTTTCTGGCAGGAGGTGTGGCCTGTGGGGGACTCACGCTGGCGCGGTCCATTCCTGAAGGACTCTACCTGGTGGAGAGGAACAATGCTGGAGCAGTTCATGAAGGACTGCAGCCCATGGGAAGGACCCACGGTGCAGCCAGGAAAAAGTGCGAGACGGTTATGGACGGACTGCAACCTCCATTCCCCACCTCCATCCTGTCTCTCTGCTTGGGTCGGGGAAGGAGTTAGAGGAGTCATGAATGAAGGAGTAAAGTTGAGCCTGGTATGAAGCAGGGCGGGGGGGGCAAGGTTAGTTTTGTCTCTGTTTCTCATCATTTTGGTCTAGTTTTAACTGGCTATAAATTAAATCAATCTTCCTCAAGTTCAGTCTGTTTTGCCTTTGACGGTAATTGGCAAGCAATCTCCCTATCTTTATCTCGACCCAGGAGCTTTTTGTTCTTATTTTTCCCCCATCCTGTTGTGGAGGGGGAGCAAGAGAGCAGCTGGGTGGGCACCTGACAGCCAGCCAAAGTCAACCCACCACAGACTTAAGACAATGTTAGTAGTGTATTTATGCAACTGAAAAATATTAATATTTCTTTTGCTGTTCATATATTAAGGTTTTCAAATGACTCTTAAACAAGACTGTCATTAAATAGCTAAGATGAATTCCCAGCTGGTGTTTGTGTTCTCAGCTTCATCAAAATCCATGGAACCGCATCCATTCCCATCAGTACAAAATTTGACTCCTGCATTTAACATTCTCTTTCCCTGTGTGTACTTGCTAACAAACTTAAGAGTGCTAACATCTCTGAAACAGGGTGAGGACTTCAAAAACAAATCTAGAAACCTACATCATAATCAGCTTCTTTTAGAAACAAAAGGCTTCTTCACAGAACGTAAATCTTACGAGACTACTCATAATTTACATAATTTTTCTAAATGGTCATTTATATTTCATGTATTTTTACTTTTTGAGCACAAACTGTCCATCTTGGTTTGAAGTAGAAATTACCTACATTTATATTGCATATGCATAAATCACATACAATTAGTCATTTCTAGCCTTCACTACAAATTGATCTGACACTGGAAGATATGACAGACACACACAATAGCAACACTAGTATAGACTGATTTCTATTTAACTGAATAGTGCAATTTTAAAATAGTGTAAATACATTCCTGATTACAGTTCTGTATGCACATATGACATTGTGCATACTTTTAGAGCTTAGAGAAAGGTTGTTGTTTTTTTTTTAAATGACAACAATAGCTGATGCACAGATTTTGAATATATTTTCCAGGTAATAAAAAGTTTAAATTCAAGAGAAGATCAAATTGTTGTTCAGACTTTTTAGCAGCATTTGTTGCTTCCAAGTCTTTCATGTTGTATAGTCATACATATAGGATCATCCTGTTTATAAAAGGCCTCAACATTTATAATGTATACATTTATAAATTATATTGTGGTATGAAAGGGAAGAGAGACAGAGGAAGAGAAACTAGAAAACTAGCAGTTCTCCACATGCCCTTTGATCAGACCAGTTATGGCACAATCACATTGCATATCAGTAATGCAACTACAAACCACGCAATAACTCAAAGTCACATGTTTGATTAAGTAGCTTCTTTTCCCTAAATAACAATTCATATTGCTTTTATCAAATCAATAAACTTTTAATGTCATCTAATCAGCATTTAAGAGACCTTGCAATGAGCAGGAACACAATCATTTCTTTAGTGGTCTTCATGCACACAGACACACACAGAGGCTTCAAAAGAAAACCAGCTTCAGAATGACACTGTGTAGTGATCAGCACATCTTAGAAAAGAAGTATGCACTGTATCTCCACTCCATTATTAAATGATTCCTGAACTGGGTTATTCAGTTCAAATTTGGTCTTAAAGGCTTTAGAAATAGCATTCAGTCAAAGAGCACTTTGATGTGTTAGCAGGCAGGTACTCTGGGTGTTCTAGCCCGGAAAAAACAGAGGAAAGAAAGGAAGAACATCTCAAATGTTGCTTTGCAAAATATTATGGAGGCTTTATTTTCTATTCTTCCTTTACTGAGCCTTTATTACTTTGTAAACAACCGTATCGGAACAAAATACTGAAATGTGATTGTGCCACATTTCACCTTGACAACTGATTAAAACATATTGTGGCAATGCATAGCATTTTAATATACTAATTGAATGTATTTTTCTAACTTACGATGATAAGGAACATTTACTATCTTCTTAAATGTCTGAACGTTCCCATTAGGCCATGTAGCTTTTAATTATTATACTGAAATTGAATTGTCTCAGCCAATCACATAACACAGATAATGCATGGAGACTTAGAAATACCATATAATTTTTTCTGCTCATTTATGCAAATCCCTGTCTGCTGATCAGCTAATGGGAGCTAATTTACATTCTCTCTGTACATTTATTTCTCAAGAATTACAGAGTAAATTTGCAGATTTCTATTTCATCTGCTGTTGCTCGTTTGCTCCTACAGGCTCCTCACCTATGTATTTTCATACAGTACCTGAACAACAGGTACAGCTACATTAGAGTGTAATTTAATACCAACAAGATAGGAAAACACTGGCTGGTGAAAAAGAAATAAATAAAAACAAAGAAACATTCAATGAGTTGAAAGACTGCTACAAGGGTCTTCTTGATAAAGTAAGTATCAGATTGCTTTAGAACTTGTTTTCCTTACTTTTCCTTCCCATGTGATCTAGGTGAGAAACTCCCTATCTTAGATATTTTTTCATTAGCAAAAGATCAATATTTTGGAAAAAAAAAGTTAACTCATAAATGAAAATCAGGTCAAATAACATATTTTGCAAGTACAGGTTTCTTTTAGGTGTGTTTCTTTTTATCAAATTATTTTTCACTCATTTATAATTGATAAGCAAGGTCTTTTTTTCATTTTAATAATGCCAAATTAGGACATCTTGGCATTCCTAGAAATGCTAAAACTTGATAATTCCTATGATATTATAACAAATAAGTATTTTAAATAGAGTTCTGGAAATTTAAAGCTCTGCCATGAAAATAAAACCTATTTGAATCTAATATTTTTGAGTCCTTAAGTTCCTGCTATGTATTTTGTTATCAGTGAATGTCCTATTTATATGTGTGCCACTGTGTAAATATACATTTAACTCCCAGTTCCTCAAATGACTGAGCAACCAAGACATGGATGTGTAAAGTAAAGACCATTTCAGAAAGATTACTTTTTTCTATTCCCTTGTGTGTACCTCTAGCAGAATAAATGTATAAAAAAAAGGTAACATTTCTGTTTAAGACCATTGTGACAGTCCCTCATGTTATCCATGGTCGTATCAGTTTGGCTTAGTATTTATATTAAGGTAACGCCTTTATCTGCAATGAAGGACATGACCCCTCAGAACAGAGACAATAAAAGAGATTGATGCTCTCGGAAGGGAAGGAAAAGGAATTATGATGTACAAGAGACCAGTGTGACGTGTAATGATCTCAACACCAGAACTGTCTACCTGCTGTCCATTTATTTCATCTTATTTTATTACTTTATTTTATTTTATTCCTCTATGTCACAGAAGAGAAATGTATGACATTTAGAAGACAACAGGAAGGTGGCTTTGCTGAGGCTCACAGTGAGATTCACAAGAACGAGCGGCTGCCTGAGGAAACATACAGAGGCATGTTAGAGTGCACCTTGAGAAGGCAATAAAGGCTGTCACCACTGGTAGAAACAGAAGGCAAAACTTCAGCAGCATACAGCAGATGACAGAGTATTGAATGAGAAATGAAGGGCCTTCACAAGTAGTCAGGGACTGCTCTGTATACTGAGCCATACGGATGACTGAGTACCTGTCCCCAAAACATTCCGTGGCACTGCTAATTCAGTGGAATGGGCATAGCCTAAGACATCTTTTGGGTCACTTTCATGGGGATAGCAGAATTTCTATGTGCAGGTGTGAGTGGCTAGGAAAGGAAGGCCAACCAGTCCAGATCAGAGAGTAACAACTCTGGGCTGCCATCAGAAATAAAGGAAGGGAAAACAAGTAGTGCAATTGCAATCAAGTTTGAACACTCAAAAGAAGAGAATGGAACATTATGTCTAACGTACTCTTACCCAAAATCAGCAAAATGCAACATGCGTGCTACTGCAGTTTGCAAGCTTAACCTTCTGTGAGAGTCATTAAAGATCTTAATAAGACATATACTTATTTTTTCTTTTATTAGACTATAGGCTGGCAGTCTTACATGTGTGAATGTAGGTATCCTTTGCAAAAGAGACGTCCTTTAAAAGACACAACCCAAAACTAACTGCACCCAGTACAGTGACTGCTTTAAATTTCAGTGGGGTTGGGTGGAATTTTTAGCCTGAGTATTTTAAATCAGTGTGCTCACTTCCCAGTGTTCTCTAATGTCACCTTGAGCAAATATGCCCAAAGGAAGCAGATCATTCAGTGAGCCTAAATTAAGGTTGGGGGCGGGGGAAACCCACTTAAGAGCTGTCATTATTTCTTTTCTAAATTGAATGGCCTCCCCATGGAAATAGTGGAAGCCATGTTATATGGAGCTTTTAAACCAAAACTGAACAAAAGACTAAAAACATTACAATGAGCAATTCTAAACTGGCAGTAGATGGATCAGATAACTGTTAGTTTATTTCCTTCCCAATTTTTTAAAATTACTATGATTATCGGAGAGAGTAAGGATCTTTTCAAAGAACCATTCATTATTTATTTCTCAGTAGTAAAATACCTGGTTGTATGACTGCAATGAGATGTAACTAAAGTGACACTACTTCAATTTATACATGAAAATACTGACCCAGCCTTGGGAAAGGTGTAGGCTTTAAGCAGTTTACACAGTCATTTTAGTCAAGTCAAAGTTCTCAACATACTACTAAAGAAAGTTACAATGCAATACAATGCAATGAGTATCCTTTCTGGATGGATCAGCATGTTACGGTGCCCACTTGTTTTCTTCTTTGATTACTAAATAGAGTGAAGATAACATGTATCAGAGTGAATAGCTTCCTTTTGCCATTGTTTTACATTCTGGATTATTTTACATTGAAAAGTAGAAGTGCCAATGGCCTTCATTATCTTGAATTACTTGCACTAGGAAATGCAATTAATATTATGAAGAGACTGATACTGAAAACTAGCTTCTGTTATTTGTGATGTGTTGGAGAATACCCCTTTAAAACTTTTCCCATTTGTTCTGGAGAGAAAACACTACTCTTGGAGGAAAAAACTGCAGCTGGTAATGGATAATGGTGTCTTGTATTTAAAGAAAATGCTAGGGCCACTTCAGAGTCAGACAAAGCATTAACTAATTTTAGCTGTATACAAGTAAGTAAAAATCACAGTTGTCAGTTTTTCAATTCATAAGGAAACAGTTGCTTGCATCCGAAATGCTTCCGTAAGGTTTGTACATTTCTCTCCAAGCCAATAAATCAGAATCGAATACCCTAAGGAAAAATTAGGTTAACTTGCGAAAGGAAAGGAATTTTCCTGTGAAAGGAAAATCAAGACCAAAGGCAGTACTGCAAAATGCAGAAAATTATGTCTAGGTGAGAAGAAAATAAAAATAAATAGAAGATTAAAAATTCTATATGGATTTTTTTCAACAATCTATGTGCAAAAGTGTACGGGGAAAAGAAAATCAGATCAAAAACTTAGGGTATAAAAATTCAGGGAATGAGTTTTATACATTTTCTTTAAACCCCAGAGGGAATAAAGCAAACATTAAGGGTAAAAATCACTATGGAAGACCCACTATTATATGTTAAAACTAATTTTCTCTGTTTATAAACATCCGCCTAATTTGTGCATCTGATTCCTTTTATGTCACTGCTGTTGGTAGGCTCCTGTGCAGTTCTGAGTCTCTTACGTGCATCTTTCTCAGAATCATTTTAGCTTTCTAGAATCTACAGTAATTAGCTGCTCATGCTTATATCTTGATTTATGGTACAATCCTTTTCCTTTCATGTAATTCTTCTCTCCCATTTATTTCAGATGTTGACACAACTTTTAGCTTTGATATGTGTAGAGTACAATTGGATGCAAAATGCTTCATATTGCCATCCCTTTTTTACAATTCATAAAAACAGAGCCTGAACAAAGTCTTGAAAAGGAAGTTTTACTTGTATAGGTGTTGTGGTTTAACCCAAGCCAGCAACTGAGCCCCACGCAGCCCCTTACTCACTTCCCCCCCACCCACTGGGATGGGGGAGAGAACTGGGAAAAAAGGTAAAGCTCGTGGGTTGAGATAAGAACAGTTTAATAGGACACAAAGGAAGAAACTAACAGTGACAGTAATAACAACAAGAAAGTAACAACAATGACAAAAGGACTGGAATACACAAGACAAGCGATGCACAAGGCAATTGCTCACCGCTCGCTGACCGATGCCCGAGCAGCGCTCCTCCCCTGGCCAGCTCCCCCCAGTTTATATACTGGGCATGACGTCCCACGGTATGGAATACACCTGTGGCCAGTTTGGGGCAGCTGTCCTGGCGGTGTCCCCTCCCAACTTCCTTGTGCCCCTCCAGCCTTCTTGCTGGCTGGGCAGGAGAAGCTGAAAAGTCCTTGACTGAGTCTAAACACGACTCAGCAACAACTGAAAACATTGGGGTGTTATCAACATTCTTCTCATCCTAAACCCAAAACACGGCGCTGTACCAGCTGCTGGGAAGACAGTTACCTCTGTCCCAGCCGAAACCAGGACAACAGGCTAACAGCTACATTCAACATCCTAAAAGACCCACCAACACAAATACTTAAATCCCATTTTCATAAAATACTCACATTTTTCTGACATTTCACCTGCCTTCTAGACATAGTGGCCCAAGTTAAAAAAATATTTCACAAATAGTAAACTGGATGTTCTCATTTCTGTGAAAAAGATAATGGTGCCTTTTATGACATTTTATCATAGCTCTCAAAATATGACTAAAGTGTTTACTACATGTGAAAAACCCCCAGCATTTGGGGAGAGTGTTTCATTTACAGAGGTGGCAGTTAGAGGAGTGAAGCAGTGTCATTTTCTGGTCCAGGAGGTACCAGTCTGAGATGTTCCATAACATGTTCCATAACACTAAAGAGCCTGTCTCTTCTTTACTCAGGGGTAAAAGCTTATTTACTTTCCTGTTCCGACTCTGGAGTCAGGAGCAGCCAGGCATTATTATTTCTTGTTTGCCCTTCCTAAGGGAGACAGTGAGATAGGTGGATCATCTGAGGTGGGGGCCTCCAACCCCAGCTGCCTTCAGGTGTCACCCTGGTTCTCTTTATTTATTCACCCATGTATGCTGACTTTCAGTAATGAATCACTTTTGCTAAACAATTTCAGGGAGTTTGTCTGAACTTTTGGTTCGATTGTCCCAAGGTGCAGAAACATTTCAGGAAAAAAGTGGGAAACGTATACTACCTGGCAACTTTAGAGAAATCCATCATCTGTTTTTACAAATTTCAAGAAACTCAGCTGCATTGGGAAGCCTCTCCAAATATTTTCTAAAAGAGAAAGAAAAAGAAAAAAGAAAAATGCAACATGAAGGCTTAAATATTCACTAGGGAAATCTAAATTACTTTCCAAATAATTGTTGAAGCCAAAATCTTCATTTTCAAAAGAAGAAAACAGCTATGCAACGTTCACCTTACATGCAGTGCTTTATTAATCTGGCATTTAAGATAAAAAAATCATAGTAAAAAATAAAGTAAGTTTAAATTCTCTGCTGACTGTCCTCTAAACCTCTCAAACCCTTATACTCCATGCATTAGCTGAAGATTTGTTCTGCCAAAAGCTGTGCTAACATCAACAGCTGCAGGCTGACAGTTCACATTAACTGTTGCAACCCAGAAGAGCGTGACCCCTGTCTTAGACGTCTCTTGTTCTATCTTATCAGACATAATACAGAGGAAAAAATTGCGCTGCCAAGAAAATCCCAAGGACCAAAAAAGTCAGCAACAGCAAAAGCGCTAGCCTACATTTTCGGTCAGCTTTACAGGAGGAGCTGCAACAAAATACTCAATAGCCATACAAATTGCAACTACTTCTGTATGCTTCTCCTGACTCACCTGGAGAAGTGCTGAAGTGGCTGTCTCACTACAAGGAACTTGCCACAGTTGTGCTTTCTGCTGGCCAGTTCCCTCTCAAGCGACACTTGATCAGGAGCTCACGGTGTAGCCCAGTAAATACGATTTGCCCTGACTAGTAACAGGTTGCAGGCTCGGTACTGCCCCAGCAGTGCAGGGTCTCAAGGCTCCTCTGGGCTCAGCCTGGTTTAGCAGCTGCTGAGACAAGCAGTGCCTGTGGGCTCTCCTGTTTTAGCTTTGCCCTGCGATCCCCAGCACAGCACCAGTCTGACAGAGCTTGGGAATCAGTGGGTGACAAACAGCAGCCCTTCATACAATGACAACGGTGGAGTGATGGGAAGACAGTGAGTTGTATTCAAAGAAGTTATAAAAGTGATGCAAGACTAAGGAAGAGGAAGGTCCTGTCTTCATACTCCTCCCCACAAGGATCTCAGGATGCTGATAATTTGTTGGAAACACCACCACTCTTTACACCAAACCTACCTAGCACTTTTCCCTCCTTCTGAGAAAGACTGAAACCATCAGTCTTGGGACCCTGAGGGACACTGGAAGGGTGAGCATCACATAAGAGAAAAGAGAAAGAGACGGGTAAATGTTCTTTTGTAATGCAAGGGTATTGCTAATGAGGCTTTTCTGCATTAATTTGGACTATAAGTAATAGTACTGTCATAACTGGACTAATAATAACCGTTGTGTTTTGATTAGATTGTAAAGATTTTAATTAGACTTACAGTAAATTCTTAGTTCTGTGTGATAGTTCCCTCTTGCCTATAACAGGATTTTGAGTGTAACAATATCAGTAATCAGATGTGCCAGGTAAGAGAAGACAATAGTTAATATGCCCTTGAATTTAGAGGTAACATTTACACTGGCTTGTTTTATTATGCTTGAAGAGGAAGCAGAGTAGCAAAGGCAGCTCTGAAACACGTTTAAGGCAAGATGTTAATGGTTGTCACATGGGATAAAGGCTAAAAATCTGCAAAATTATTTTCTTTACTATAAATTTTGAAAACTATCAGTAGATGTATAAGAAACAGCTGTTTAAAATCACAGTAAACTTGACTCTATAAGCTGGCATGTATCTTTTACCTGAAAAATAGGAGTGACATGGATCACTGTAAAAAGGATCTCTCTAATAGATCACTCTTCTCATTGCCTTGGCTCAGGTAATGTCTTTGATAAACACAAGGCATGGGAGGAGGGGAGAAATTTATTCTCTTTTGACCTCTGTATTCACAAAGAGTCTAAAGTGGCATCCAAGCATCACATAAGACATCGACTGAAACATCCCCTGAAGCCTGCCCACTTGGTAAAGTGATTAAAGTGTGTCATGCTTTTGTCCGATACATACCCTTCCTCACCTTGCCTTGCCCTGCCCTGGGGATTGGGATGCTTGGAAAGGAAAGAATGGATGGGAAGAACAATGTCTGCATCTCATCCTACTATAGAGTGAAATAGATATGGTGCTGTTCACCAGGTCTAGTAGCAACCTTATTATTGAAGCTCATTTTTCCATATGACTACTTTTTTTCACTCCCCCCCCCACCACCCCATTACCCTCGTTCTTGACCTAAACTTTTCTCCTCGGTCCACCTCATGCATTTGGCATTTCATTGTGACCTATTCAAAACACAGCATCCCATATCACTTTTCCTCTCTTGACATTCTACTCGCCTGGGACTTCATCTGGGGAGGCAGACTTCATCTGAAGGGTACAGAATAACATCTCAACTAGGAACACTTCATTTTCCTTGGTAAAACTATGCTATGTTATTGTTGTGGTGGTGGTGGTGGGGTGCTTTTTTGGAGGGGGCAGAGGTTGTTTTGCTGTTGTTGGGGTTTTTTTCCAGATTCGATAGCACTTACCAGAAGAGGTGGATGAAGGCACAAACAGGGATGAACAGTGTGTCGTCTCAAAAACAGGCATTTTGTAGGAGCTGAAGCTGCTTGAAAAATTGACTGGACGCAACAGTTTTCTCTGAAATAAACAGGAAATAAACTAAGTTCACAGACCTAAAAAAAGGTGTTACTTGCCACTTTCTTTCCTTGGCAACATAGCACAAATATTTGAAGCCATGCAATTCACTTTTAAGAGTGCTCCAGGGTACTCTGAGGAAGCTTGTTTTCAATCTCTTCTGCTCCTCTTTCTAAAAAGGTTTCTGAAATTACTGGATTGGCAGGAAGGATATAAATATCCTACATGCTAGGTAAATGCTTCAACTCTTAGTCACTGGCTATATTCAGTTACCCCACATGAACAGACTGAAAGAGATTTATCAGAGAAGACAAAGTAACCCACAACGATGTTACTTAAAGCCTTGAAGTTAGCTTTACTAGGAAACAGAAAATGGAGGTTCAGGTCTCTGTAAATAACAAGTAATTGAGTGTCTATCTTCCTTATCCTGCATGGGTGCTGTACTCACGCAACTATAGTCTAGATTAAATGACTGGATAAATTAGGTTGTTCCTAACTGGAGAGTTTAATCCAAGTCTCATCTTGCTATTTTGCTGTTTTTTCCTCAAGGTGTTTGAAAATGAAAGAAAGATTCCTTCCTTGTCAGGTAAAATTGGGGTCATCCAAAGCACTTATTCTCTTCCATAACAGAATGAAAAATGAGTACAAAAATATTACACAACAAGGAAGGAAAGAGTCAAGCCATGAATAAGGTAGAGAAGGTGTAAAGTGCTACCAACTCAGGCAGCATTTTACATTTTCTTTGCTCTCATTTTTATGTGTGAGTAGTTACATAAAATGCAAACTATTACAAAACCAAGTTTTATGTCTCAAGAGTTGTCTCAAGTGACTCTAACCTACAAAGGACATACAGTAATCATATCGACAGTGCGTTTATCAGATAGCTAACCAGGACCTGTGTTAAATAACCTGTCATCTCAGTCTATTTCTGCTTGACAATGTCTCCAAAAGCACCAAGGCCATCTTCATCATTAGCGTGAATTTTCACCCAGGCTGAAAGCATTAGCGTGTAAGAGAAAGACTGCATGATTGAATGGCTAAGCTGTGCTACCTTCTGAACCTGGGAGAATATTAATACTGGATGACAGAAATGCCTGTACAGATGCAACGTAAGACTTTCTGTGGCGGTCAATCTGAAACTTTTACTGGAAGTTGTGTCACTCAGTCCAAAACATACTGTCTCCTGCTGCACTGAGCAGGAGTTCCTTGGTGTTTGGGTGTCTCGTTAAACACATGAAGTTGATAACGTCAAACATCTAAAGCAAAGGTTGAGGAACTACATTTTGTGGGGGTCTGATTCAGAAAAGTTTTTCTAAGAAGCTGTCAAAGTTTCCTGCTCTAACTGCATTTTATGTCATCAAAATAAAGTCAGATAGCTTATTCTGTTTTGGAGGATGGTAATAGAATACACCAGCAAAAAGCATCTTCAACCTTAATGTATTAGCTAGTAAAAAAAAACCCAAACAAATCTGTTCTAAAGAGGTGGAGCAGTGTTACCACAGGAATACATTTATTAGGCTAAGGAGAGCAAGTAGGCATGTCTGGTTTTTAGCATGTGTTTTCACATAAAGCACAGAGACTTTCAATGAGAAAAGGAATCTTTATCACTTGGAATTGTACTGGTGCAACTTGTATGAACCAGAACACATGACAAATGTCAATAAAGAAAGTCAACTGCAAGAATGTGGAAAAGTGGAAGTTTTACTTCCTGGAATGACAGTAAATGCTGCTATTCAAGTATATCTTATCTGGTCATCCGTTAACACTTCAATAAATATGCTACCTGTTACTACCACCTTGGCAGCAATTTCCCTCTATCCTATGCATCCTACCTCTTCTTTATGTCTTCTTGTTCATTTATGCTTTTTTTTTGACAAAAACACAAGTATTCATGCAGTTCATTGACTATCCTTTTCATAATGCATCACTTTAAGGCATCTAGGAGCAGAAGAAATTAATGGAAACATCACTTCACTTTCCAGCAAATTGGAGGAAGAAACCAAAGATAGATTTTTCAAAATCATGTAGTAATCTTCATTTCCATTATTTACAAAGGAAGAGGGCCCCGGAGGCAAGACACAAAAAATAAAAGAGTGAAGCATTAAAGAATATGAAGTTGGAAGTAAATGTATTTGTAAGTAGTTCTCTTATTTTGACAACAACTGATATTTGAATGGGGGGTGGGAGAAATATGTCTCATCCAGGAAAACAGCTTCGAGACTGAACTAGAGAGAACAGGCGCTCTTCTTTATTAGAACATAAATTAGATGCTCCAGTGGGTAAAGAAGGAAACTTTACCATATTAAACCTGTAACAAAATACACAGATGCATTTTTGCCAATCAGAACAAAAGACAAGTTACAATGAAAGAACTGAGCCCCACACAGCTACCCCCTTTCAAGCAAGCTAGAAGTGTATCTTGCTCATTAAACAAATACGAACTGCCATGTAGTAGGATAGCATGGTCTTGCTTTTGTTTCTACTGGTACAACAACTAAAGCACGGAAGATGTTCGTGGGGGTACATATAGTCTCCAGGCTTTGTTCAGACATTTCAAGCTCCTTGAACTACCACATTTTACCTGCTTGTAACCTGGTTATTGGGTTATACAATAAAAAGTTGGGTTAGGACCCAAACTGAATCTGCCAGCACTGAAGGAATTACTGTTTAAACACACTTTAGGAAACAATCTCTGCCACCGTATAGGAAGACAAGATAGCACGGTTGCTTTTCTACTTTCCTTATTGTACCTTATCTTTTCCATGTTACATATCTGCATTCTCTTCCCTTCTGAAGTCTCTTTTTAATTCTTCTCAATCAGGTAGTTTAGTGTTGAATAAAGAAACTTGGGTCCATGACACTATTTTAAAGAACGCATTGCCGTGTAAGAGACTCACTGTCCGCAAGGCCTCTTCCAGATCTGTGGCTAATGAAAGTGAAGCACCTACAAAAGAGATGTCAGGCTACTGTTCTTTGACTCAGGATTATGGAAAATTGGGCCGTGGAACATGCTGAGAAGTGATCTTACCTGCTTTGCCTCCCAGAGTGCACACAAGAGTTGGGCTGTCTAATCTCTCTCAATGTACAGTGATTGATGGAGAATTCTCAGTTTTCCCAGGTAGTTTATTCCAGTGCTTAGAAAACTATTTTCTAATATCAAATCTAAACCTTCCTGATGAAATTTCTACCCCTGGATTTTTCCCCCTTCTATTTGTTTTCTTTTATTCATTTCACATCTACTGAACCAGAAATGATGTTAAGATCACTCCAAACTGAGACAAATCCATCTGTGCGCTAAGTTGCTTTACATCCCTCTAACAAAGGGGGACCTTAGAGAGAGTTGTTCATGGCTTCCCTCTCATGAACTACCACTTTGTGAACTTTAATCCTCTGTGCTCTGGGGACCAATTACCTTGCTATTCTTAGCATACAATATTAAATAAGTAAATGTTAACCTTCCCATAGCAGCACTTCAGGTGTCTCTCTCTAATGCATGTAATGTGCAGGAAGGGGATTGAAAGTTAAGAACACTCATCATAGGAAGCTCTTACCTGGCAGACAAAAAAATTGTTGACCCTTCCTTTTCTGTGTCTTCTGGGCACTGGTTGTAGAGGCCAATACTGTCCTTCATAAAATACGTACACTTGTATGTGTACTTTGCTGTTCTCATGTAGTGGGAATACCGCATGCTCAAATATACAATCATCTGCTACATTTTTCCCAATTTAACAAACACCCAGAACTGACTAATTCAGAGTGAATCGGATTAATTCATCTTTTCTCCAGGGCAGTCTTCTTAATGCAAGACTACTTTTATTCCTTATGGCTTGGTGCATTTCATCCTCAGGGCTTTGGTTAACATTAGTGGTTCTTCAAAAAGCTTCTTTTTTTAAAATTAATTTGGTTGCCATAATTTCAATTTTATGAGAAAGTAGTCTAGAATTTAATAGAAAGTGATATTGTTGCTACTTCCTTTTTACTATCTTTGAAACATCCTAGGAAAGTATGTGCATATGGAATGTAACAGAAGTCTGTAAGTTTGGGTTTAAAAACTACAGAAAGAAAATTATCCTCTAGTCAATTCTATACGTTATTTGAAGAGTAATTTTGTAGAAACATATTAAAACTATCCTTCCTTTAGCCCTTGTTAAATTCTACGGGGCAGGGAAGATAGCAGAATCCTCTAGATGGGTTATAACATGTTTCAGCATTTTTGTGGGTGCAAGACTACTTGTAAAAGCATATAAAACTCCAATGGTTAGAAGTCTTTCAGGTACCTTAATGTCCTCAGTTTTTAAGCTGTTCCAAGACCTTTATTAGAAAGGAGGATACTGTGTCATTACAAAGGAATGTCATGAGTGAGACTGTTAAAAGAAACGATCACTGCACTATCTGCACTCCCACTCATGCGAGAGTTAAACCTTCATGACAGTAGAGCTGGGACAATGTTGAGTGCTCCAGATTTTAAAATAAGCCGGAGGCTTTTGCATCTTCAACTTTCACCCACTACAGTAAAAAAAAAACCCAAACAAAAAAAAACCACACACCCCCCCCAACTCAAAAAAACCCAGAACAAAAACCAAACCCACCCACCTGCAAATTTACAAAAGGTGCAGCATGATTCTCTGCCTGCATTAAATGAGATCATTGGGAAATGACTGCGCAAATGCCTCCATTAATTCCAGCAGCTGAAAGGAGAAAGGTCTGCTGGCAAAGAGGCCTCTCAGAGTCCCTGTGATGATGCTGTCTCAACCCCGTTGCTCTTATTGGGCAATTTCTGATGCCTACCTGAATTCGCTCTCAAAAGACAGGCTTCCCTTAGATTAAATCTGTTTACCTTCAGGACACTGCCTGGTAGAATATGTGGAAAGGAAGTGTTGCTGTGGGAGGAAATTTTACAGAGATGGAGTATTTTTATGTTATTGGTGTAATTAGATAATGCTGTCTGTCACTGAGGCTCAGGCTCATTTTGTCTTTGGCCATACTCCAGAATAATCGGCAAATAAATTTACAGAAAGATGTTTTATGTCTATCTTTAAACAAAACAAATGAACTAACGCTAAAGAAATTACTGGAAAACTACTTTTCTTAATTTTTTTTAAATGGGTAAATATTATTGATAGAAATAAGAGAAAAAAACCCAGCCCTCATATTTTAATTTCTTTTTTTCATAAGCTTGAAGACAGTAACTGCTGGTTTTCAATATGGTCTGGCATTGGGCCTTAGTTCATTAAGTACCTATCACAGAAGAACGGAACAAACCAACTTTAAAAGTAAGGCTAAAACACCAGTTATTTCAATAGGTTTCCATATATATTAATGTATACCATCAACACAGATTTTGTGCTCTCTTAAATACCACATGAAAAGGACTAGTTTGTGTGTTTTCAACACAGCCATACACAAAATTACAGAGGAAGGCACAAATACTGACTCAAATGGGTGTAAACATTGCAAGAGAAGGAATCTAAAATAAAAAGGATTTTTCCTTCTATTTCTGATACAAGCCACCTGTGCTTGTATTTAAGGCAGGTCAGGAACAACTGTGGCTTATACCTATGAATGTAGGTTAATTCTTCATGCGGTGTACTTGTGACCTTCAAACTGCTGCTTTGAGTGGCTTACCGAGAGCCTCAGCGCAGAATATTCAATGTGCCCTTCGGCTTGTGTTTCTATCAGAGCAGCACCTGCCACTAAAGCCAGTCAGATCATATGCTTATAGCACTTGCTTAATCATATTATTTTAAAGGCACAGCAGAAATGGATTCCTAAGTAATTTAAAATTAAGTGTAGCATCTTTTTTACCTCCCAAACTATCTCTATATAAATTACCAGTTGTGCATGGAGTTTGAAGGAGAAAAGATATTATTTTTTGTTGTAACAGCTATCTCATAGCCAATTTTATAACAATGAAGTATTAGGAACTTTTAATTGGTCTCAGCAACTATTTCTCTGCACTGAAATAAATCAAACTACATCCTATTCGGAAATACCAGAATATTAAGCTCACATACAGATTTGCTTGAGATGGCAGTGAGATTCTCCGCTTTATCTGAGTAACTCAGGGTTTAAATCCATTATCAGTACTAAATGCTGCTGTGATTCATTCAATAATCTACTCATTAGACAATCTTCTCTCACAAAGCAAATCCCAGATAATCTCTTCACATCATATTGCCAAAGGGCCAATCTTTATCAAATTATTTAAGCATACAATGATCTTTGCTTTCTATGGCAAGATCAGAAAGAAAATACTGATGGCTGTTTGATTCAGAACTTGCTGCATATGAGACTGGTGATGGCTTTTCTTTTTCACAGTCAGTACATACAAATAGCAGAATTCTCAAGCAAGAATCTACAGGCATAAACCTAGTGCATGGATTCATTGACCAAAAGGTGAAGATCAATTTATACTCCAAAACTCAGGAGCTGTTGGGTTTTAATTGTTTTTTTTTGAGAAAGAAGTAAGTTTGACAGATGCATTAAAAACTTGTCTGTACTTTTGCCCATACGGGTTTATTCAACATTACAAAATAATGAAGTCGAGAGAATTTTCTTCTCACATGAAATGTTTTCTGTGTTCTGTGTACTTTTTAAGCCTTTGTTGAATATGGCAGGTTTTATGAAAGTTTTAAAAAACCAATTATCTGTCTATGAATACTCATAAGTCCATCCAGTCTTCTATATGCTTAAGAAATTAATTGTTCATTATTTACTGTAGTTCACATTACTTAGAAAGTATCTACACTTGCATGAAGATTATAGTCTTGACCAAAGTCATCTGGAACCTGAATCAACATTATGCCTACGGTCTCTTGAGATCGTTTGTTAATGAAGGGGGTATTTTAACACTCTTCTAATAGTTTGCAGTCATAGACAAAGGAACAAATATTTTCACAAGAATCTTAATAATCTAGAATAATGTCTTTAAAATGTACTCCACAGCCTACTCATAATTCCTAATATAACGAGGCAACAAATAATTAGAACATAGTCCTTCCAGTTGTGCTCCCCAGAATGATGTGCACTCCCTGTTATGCAGTCCAGGCTATGCTGTAACTTTTTGCCACCTCTCTCTTCCAGCCATCAGCGGCATGGTTACGTGCACCCTTTCCAGCAGATGCAGAAATAAATTAGCAATAGAAACGTTCCAGATGAGTATGAGTTACCTGGCAGCTAAAGTGTCAGAAGCAGCTGCTGCTGGTACTTTTGTCGTATTTTGAATGATGGAGAACAGAAATCTCACACCACTAAGAGACAATTGATTCTCTATATTCTATTTTTCCAGGTATCTTTCTGCAAGAGAACTATTGATTTCGGCTTTTTTAGTATATTTATCAACAGCTCTTTCTTTGTAGCATCAATAATATTTTACACAATGAAACTGAAAAGAACTAATGCTGAGTATGAACCAAATCCAATTTCCAACCCTTTGCTACCTGTGAGCAAAGCAGTTAGTGTTTGGGAGCCTTAAGATCATCTGTTTGATGATTTCTCTTGCTATATCTTGAGTCACTGACTGAGGCCATCTCTGAAAAGGTCATTTATGGAAGTTTTATCTTAAGCTGTTGTGTCCAAAGAAGACACCAAATTCTGAACTGATATTGATTTTTCTTGCACTGCAACATTACTCCTAGGAGTAAACTATCGAAGAGGCTATTGATAGAAACATGCCATGTGTCAATGACTACATAGGATAGAACTGCAGGCAATCTAATTTTTAAATGATGTCACTTGTCCTTAATGTACAAGGAAACTGGACAAAATCACCTTAAACTGCCTCTCTCTCATGCAATATAGAAGTTAAAGATGTGCAATACTCTGCGTGGGCCAGAACTCCGCCAATTGAATCAAATACCTAAGGCTTGCAATTGGATGTGGTTTCTGTACTTTAAACATGTCCTGTATGGCTACTCCTTGGAGGGGGCTGGGAGAGGAAGAGGAGGGAAAAGCAGAATACTACTCCTATGGTTATTTTTAAATACTGAAAGATAAAACCAAGTCATACTGTTTCTAAAAGATTTTCAACAACTCAAAACTCTTTAGAAATTTGCACTGTTCTAATATTTGAACCATGCTGACAGCTGCACCTTGCAGAGGAAAAGCCAATTCAGCCTGATCGAGAGTCACCCTCCCAAGCATTATCATTAGCCCACTGTTGCATTATAATTTGTTGAAGGAGAGAGAGTTTGCTAAGTAAGCAACTACATCCCTTTATGAAAGTCCCAGTGTGTTGCAAGTTAGGCAGTGCATATACACACACACAACAGTGAATTTACACTTTCTGACACCTTAAAGGCTTGTCGAAAGTCATGGCAGCTTCAGAAGTATCTGCTTTCTAGCAGTACATTTAACTGTGTAACTTTTTGTCATTTTTTCCCCTTTGTAGTTTTGCTGACTGCTACAGCTTTTATTCCTGAGACATATCAAAGAAGATAGATAACGGAAGTCAAAAGAAGGTAAATTCATAATCGCATTCAAATGTAGTGTATAACACAGTTTTTAAAATTATTTTTCTTCTGGATGATTTATATTTTCTCTTGCATTATCTTATATTTCCTTAACTTGATAGCCTAACTGTAGATAAGAGTCAAGAAGGAACAAATCAGTGTCTCGGCATTGGGGGGGAGCGGGGGAATGGTGAAATGAAGCTTCCCTGCTGCTTCTGCAGAAGGAATTTGAGTATACTGATTAATCCATTTTCTCTGTCAATGTATATAATACATCATGTACAAAATCCAAGTAGGATGGATTAATCCATTCTTTCTCTCTCAATATCCAGTATATTTTTAATTTATTTATGGGTATTAAAGGAGAAGAGGGGAATGTTGTCACTAGATGATGAGAGGATAGGTGCCCAGCATGGATTACTGACTATTAAAGCCCTTCTCTTATTGAAAGGGAGAAGCTGCAAGCTAAGCACGTATGAGAAAAATTGCTGTTACTAATGCTAAACCCTTTCTCATTTGTTTCCTACAATACCTTGTCACGTTTTGTGTGACCTCCAGGATGATCTTTTGACAGCAAGGTTTGTACCTGGGTCTCCTTACGAACCAGTCACTGTAGAAAAGGGAGCCCTTTCTGAGCAGGATTTCTATATTTTGACATTTTTAATACATCAATCAGTCATAACAAACATCCAGCCTCCCCTGCTAGCAATCCTGATGGGTAGGACAAGGATTTTCAGTGTGAGGTCAAAAACCCTCTCTGGCTTGCACATGTTAATGTTCCTCTCAGCAGGAGCAGCACATACCTCAGGCTAACGCTCCCTGCTGCCAGCACCCACACTTGAGTTTGGGGTCATTAATTCAACCCATGGTGTTCGTCCAAAGTCAGCACGGCAACCTGGTTACCGGGACAAGTCCCTCATGGAGGTCAGGGCTGCCCACTGGGGAAAGAGGACTGAGGCCTATAAATGAATCTCTTCACCACATGTTGATCAGAAAGAAAAACACAGAGAATGATACACACAAGATCGTGATCTACCTAATGACAGTTCTATTGAGTTAAAGCTATTACGGTCAATCCTGCCTGGGAACCTAGTCTACAGTGATCTTCTGATCAGACTGGAATTGCTCAGCATTACCATTTTAATAATTTTTCAGCCACCATTTTAGAAAACTTTCTTAAGCAGAAACATACTTCATCCTTACAATTTTCCAAATATGAAGTGAGAAATTACATCCAATCTTGCTTGATGGCTTTAAATTGGAAGAGAGTAGATTTAGGCTAAATATTAGGAAGAAATTCTTCACCATGAGGGTGGTGAGGCCCTGGCACAGGTTGCCCAGGGAAACTGTGGATGCCCTGTCCCTGGAAGTGTTCAAGGCCAGGTTGCATGGGGCTTTGAGCAACCTGGTCTAGTGGAAGGTATCCCTGCCTGTGGCAGGGGGGTTGGAACTAGATGATCTTTAAGATCCCTTCCAACCCTAACCATTCTGTGATTCTATGAATTGGTTTAGTAGCACTTGCCAGAGCTGATTTAGTTCCAGTAAAAGTACAAGCAACACAGTTGTCTTGTACCAGCTTAGCTGGATTAATTTAGTGTTGTTTCCACAGGCAATATCTCAACATATTTAAAAAGAAAATAAAATTTAATGTGGAAAGGAAGACTTTCTGTTATAAAAAATTAGATCTCCTTTTCTCCCCCCCCCCCCCGAGATGTAGGTCCCCAATCCTCTGCAAAACAAAAGGCAGAGGAAACATCAAGGGATTTATAGTTTGCTACCTACAACTTTGAGATCTCATCCTCTGAACATATTTCATTCTGATTCCCTGTAGGATTTCTTTGGTATTTCCTAGGTCTTTAGGGTAGGTGGCACTGAAGGAAAGTTGGACTACACTATGAAGCCACCTGGGCAGAGGACATGAGCTGTTTTGCTGATTTCAAAATAGGATGCAAGGTTGTCAGAAATAACCAGAATTACTTGTTACCAATGGCAGATTTAAAAGGTTATTTAGCAATGAAGTAGGAGAAAAAGTGCATCAGCACATTCTGCCATGAAAATGTTTGCATAAAGGGCATTTTGTTGTGGCAGATATATTCAAAGCAGATTTATTACTATGCTGCAGTGTTTTCCAGTATGGACAGAACACCAACAAATTATAAATGAAAAATCTTTTGGAATATTTACTCTTTTTCAAGTTATTAAATACATATCTGGCTGGGTAATCATGGTTGTACTATGATTTCTCTTAAACTGTAAAAAATCATTTTCATTTGGGTGAAGAATTTCAGAAGCCGTTATCTCTTAGAGGAGGAACTAGACTGCTAATAAAGATTTTATATACAGTGGGACTGTCCTTACAGACTCTAGTTGTAGTTCAGTAAATTTCTGCTATCCCACCATCTTCTACTTGCTCAGCTACTTTAAGATGCCATATAAACAATAAGATTTAACTTCACCTGCTATAGCTTTTCTATTTTGGGGCAGAAGACAGGAGGAAATTTAGAAATTTTGTCTTAAGGAACTAGATTCTACTAAATAATAATTCATCATCTAAGAGTTACAATGAAAACAGTGAGAGAGAAGACAAACAATCTGACCCGGTATCTTCAAAGCTCTGAATAAACAGTTGCCAATCAGTTCTTACTACATTCCTGTGAGGCAATTGCTTACTAATATTTTGATTTTACTGATGACAAAGCAGACTCTGGAAGGAGATATGAATCCCATAAACTCAAAAAGAGATTCAGTAACAGATCCAGAATTAGCTTTAGTCACTAAATAATAATTCTCATACACAACTGAGCCCTAACTTCCTATTGCTTTTATTTAAAGTATCCGACATTTTGAATCAGAATGTACTTGGTGTGTAAAATTGTACAAAGCTGATGCATAATTTGGTTAGGAAGCTGTCAGTGTAACAGATCCATATTCACCCTTTTTTTTTCCTTTGGTTTCAAAGTTAATGTGTGTCCATCTGTCAGTGTCCTGTGTGCTCTGAAGTCTGCACAGCACATTCTATGCTTTTATGTAATGCTATAATCCCATGATATTGTAAAAAGAAAATAGAAGTATCATTTAAACCACAGCTCATTGAACCCATTTTAATTAAAACTTTTTGAAATAGATTTTATAAACTTCCTAATCTTAGCTGCAGATTAGTTGCCTGTTTATTGGATGAATGCACTAGGCACTTTTTGTTTTGCATACTTAGAGATTACAGCCCTACTTTGTCCTGAACGTATTTAATTTGATGAAGTCCATTTTAAGCAGCCTAATTCATGAATTAGCTGCCAATGTAGGGCATAAACCCAATCTAATTTGAGGTACCCACATAATTTATTCTGCATGACGAAATCTCCCAAGGAAGTACTACAGCAGAAATTCCTTCGACCAGGATAGAAGAGAAAGCCATGAATTCATAATGGCGAAAAAACCCCAACAACAACAACAAAACCAAACAAAAACCCCCATCACATTACTAGTACACAATTCTTAGGACAAAATATTTAATCCAAAAACATATGCAGAATGATGATTAAATTTTTTTCAAGGACACCTTAGAAGTGAGTAATATCCATACAGGGTAGCATTACTGTAAATCATGAACATAATTTCTAAAACTTTCCTGTAATATATAGTCAAAGAGGAATTTTGGAAAAAGCATTAATCCAAGACATTCCAATCTGGACATACAGGTAATTCCTCACCCTTTCTGCCAAGCAGAGCTAACCAAATTTCATGTGCCATCTGATTGTTACAGCCTCTTCAGCTGGACTTGTTCCCTGCTGAGTTCAAATCCAATAAATGCAGATGCATAATTGTACATCAATTTTCTGTTTTACTTGTTTTGCAATTCATCTATGGCTTGCAGTGGCTTTCAAAACCCCTTAAGTCAAAACAGTCTGAATCTGAGCACTAAAGCTTAAAGGGCTCCAGGCAATCTTCCCTCTCTCTTTCTGAAACTTTTCTGAATTTGAAGTAGAGAACAGCTTGCTGCTCACTGGGACCTTCTTTCAGTTGAGAAAGATCAAACTGAAAGTACTACAGGAAGTAAATAATTTCTATTCAGTAATGTGTATCTGAATATTCATCAGTGTTATACTTCCAAACCTTGCTCTTATAGTTAGGTGCAACATTTTTTATTCATATATAAAGGTGGTTTTGGTAAAGCTTGATATAGTGGGTGGTGGCATCTCCCTTTTTTTTATTTCTTAAATCCTATTTAGGATAAGCTCCAAGCATATAAGACCTGCTAAATTGGATCAGATTCAGGTGTCCATCTAGATGATGATCCTGCAGTAGGTAACACAGAGAGATGGAGCTGATGAACAAAGAAAGGACACAGTGATTCTCCCTTGATCTGTCCTTAAAGTTTTCGCCAATTTGAAGTTCATGAACCGGCCGTTCAATGCAGGCTACCGTGTTCAACAGCCGTGGTTGAGTAGATTTCTTCATGAAACTCTACTAAGCCTTTCAGAGACCCTTTATCCTTTGGAAAAAATGTGGAGATCATTTTCACAGAATGAGGAAGAAAATTTGTGTAAAAAAAAATTTGTTAGTTTATTCTAAATATACTTCTTGTTTCAATGGGTATTTTCTACATCTTGCACTTTGAGAAACAGGGAAAAATCATTATCTAATACTCTTTGCCCTTTTCAAAATATACCACTTTTAATCTATCAGTTTTGTTAGTATACAGACCATTCTGTATCCTTCTCTGTGTATTTTCTAGTTCCATTTTATCCTTTTTTTGAGGGACCAGAGCTGACTGTATGCCCAAGATAGGTGTGTTTTCGTCTTTATCTACAAAGATTTCAAGATCGTTTTCCTGAGAGGTGATAGCTAATTTGGAACTCATCACTGTGTTCCCATGTAGAGCTGAAATGTCTTCTCCTGTGAGCATTACTTAGCATTAATTGTCTGTGGGCTCCATCTGCCATTTTATTGCCTAACCACTCAGTATCATGGCAGATTTTTGCACCTCTTTGAGGTTAACAGTAAGTGACAAGCCTAAACACGTTCATTTCAATGAACTCTGTCCCCTCACTTGTAATCTGTTCTTTGCAATATTTAGCGATAAGCTAGTTGTCAGAGAACCTATAAAGGTCATTAGGGAAACTTGCTTGGAACTGCCCTTCATTGTGAAATTGCTACCTGTTCTTTAGCATGGTATTAATTTACGACAGTGTCAACTCCACAAATTGTAACTGGATGGAAAAGTGTTGCACTTTCTGGTACTAATTCCACTTTCTCTATCAACATTCTTACCACCAATGTAACTGTGGAGGTGGTTAAAGAAAGACATAGGTCTGCAGAAAGCAATCTATACATTAAACAGAAACTCAGAGAGAATGTGTCTGCTTGAAAATAAATAAATTATCCCTCTTAGAGAAGTTAGTTACCAGAACATGCTACCAGACCACTTCATGTTCACGAACCAGCTGAGGGAAGATTGTGTTGAAATGTACAGCAAAATTATAACAGGCATCTGGATCCAAGGACAGAGAGTTAAACATTATTAGATCATGCTTGGCTTTGAGAAACTGCAGGTGCAGCAAGGAAGCAAGTATGACCTAAGGAATCAGATAAATCCCACAGTACTGCAAATCACAATTTGATTTGTCACCGTGAGGAAGAGACAATCCTAGAACTGGGGTTTTATTTTTAAATATTATGGAACTATCACATTATGACTTCCAAGGGAGCGTTTTGGTTTTTTTTTACTAAGAGGAGGTTCAGAACATTTTAAAGCAACTGCTATTCGATAACTGGAAAATACTTGGCCCTTCATAGCACAAAGCACTGCGTCTCAGAATTTCTTGTCTATTATTAGTGTATAGATACAGAAAATCATTAAGATTTTGGAAAGTATTGAGTTTCTGGTTATGCAGAAACATGTTAACACATCCAAAATTCATGGACACTCTGAAAGCACTGATGTGAACTATAAATTTAAGGTTTAAAAGCTTAAGAAATTAAGAACTCGGGTCTTAACCACAAAAAAAATTACTTCCTCCTTCCCTCCCAGTGCACTAAATAAAAGAAGTTGGAATACTCCCACACAGTCTTTACAAGAATTCATTCTTCAGTCTGGTGGCAAAACATCAGGCAAAACATGTAAGTTTTGCTCAAACTGAATAAAGAAGAAAACCTTCATTTTAACTCAGACAAGACATTTATCAGATCTGAAACAAAGCATTTCAAGTCATTTTAGGCATCTTACACAAAAGCAAAGAAAGAGAAGCAAAGATTTGGGAAAATTCAAGCTTTTGCACTTTTCTTTGTGATTTAAGTGTTGCTAGGGAAAAATAATTCTAATTATTTTGTTGCCTCCTTGGTAGAATACCTAGGCATAAAACCTATATATCTGTGAACTGGTCACTGTGTATTTCTACACGAAAAAAAACCCCAACAGAGAAAAGAAGCAGCTGGAGCACCTAAAATCTGTCCACATGTCATTATAGTGAACTATGCATATTCCTGGGCAGTAGATAATGTGGATTTAAAACTTCTTGGACAAAGGGAAGGAAATTAATAATGTTGTGCAACCACTGGTTGGTGCCCCAAGACTTTCAATTCTGGGGAATCACAGGGGCACCGCTGCGATCTCCAGTTTTAAGGAAAACATGAAGTACAGATCCTCATTTTCATCATTCCCCCTTTGTTACAGACACATGAAATCAAATAAAAATGTTGCGCATTGGGATAAACTGAACTTCTGTTTGAAACAAGTATGAGCAAAAATGTGAAATAATTTTGTTGCTGTTCAGCAGTTAAAACATAATGTGCTCACCACTTACTGTGGCATAACAAAGGACCACAGCACACTGTCTCCCAGCTGTGGGGTTGCCACTAAAACACAGGCAGATTTACAAGCAGAATCCTGAAAAATCGTCAGAAATTCCTTTTCCTGAATTTAACTGGAGAGAGAAAAAACATTAAAAAAGGAATGTGATATCACCTATTTCTCAACTCACAGGTGCACTTACAGTTTGTACCATGTGAACTTTCTGTTGTAAAGGTTCATTTTGCAGTTTCACAGCTCAGCAAAACGAGGGACTGAGGCGGATTAAGTGTCAGCTGTATGTTGAACTTTTAATAAAGCATAAACCCAGAAATATTCTGTTTCTTTTCCTGACTTGCAGGTTGAAAAGCAAGTATTCCAAGCAAAATCTGGTCCTTGCCTGCAGTCATCAAACAGGAGGCTGAACAGTAGGTAGGGGCTGCGCAGCTGGCAATGTCCTCTCCTTGCCATCACCAGGCGAAGCGGCTCAGAGCAGGCTGACGCATGCACTGCCAGGGGCTGCGTACTGCTCCGCTGGCAGTGCCAGGCTTGCCCGTCCCTGCGGCTCCAGGGCTCCTGGTGCTGCTCCACTGCTGCTGCCTCGCCCTGCTAGTGCTGGCCAACTAGCCACTGGGGCAAGCTTGGGCCCAGGCAACCCTGACCTGCAATAAAGGTGGAACAGGTTGGTACGATGGGAACAGGCAATTAGTGCAAAAAACAATAAAGCGACAGAAAACATGGTCTAAATGAAGTGTGCTTAAGAACCTTAACTTGCTGCAAAAAAGGGGAAACAAAAAATCCTTCTCAACTGCTGCTACTGGGGAGTTTTTATTCACAATCACAGTTCACAATTTGCAATTCAAAATGTATCACAATCCTTTAAAGTCCTTTTTCTTGAAATAGGGAGAAACATTTTAAGCGTCTGGTTCTGGTAACATTTCTGGGAAAGAAAAAAGTGCAATAGAGTAATTACTAGTTTTTATTTCTGCAACAGGTTAGTATATCAGAAAAGAAAGGAAGCATCTTGGTTTGTTACAGTAACATAGAGTTCCTAATAGGACGAAATCACAAAAGAAATTGTAGCATTCAGTAAAAAGTGAACTCAGGGAGGCATGTGCCAGTTTCTCCAATCTGATGCATGAACCGTAGAAAACAAATGATGGGTTTTATAATGATTACACAGACTAAGAAAGAATTCTGGTTTAAGGTACCTAAAAGGAGGCAGGCACAAGTTTGTGATTTTTTTTTTACCTTTTTTTTGTTTGAGATTTTTTGCTTTGAAAGGGGATGAGTATTTTTGTGGCCTATACTTAATTTAGATTTAAATTCTAAGCTTTCAGAATTTCATGTACCTCTCCCTCCACTGAAAGGAATGGAATATTTCAGATACTTAATTCACACGGTATTAAGCCAAGCCAAAGCCATGAAAATGCCATGATGCAATTTAGTGAAAATTTATCTTTCACTGGGAATAGTTCAATTACAACTGAAATGAGATTGGAAATAATCTTTTCTTCTATAAACCCTGCACCTGGAAGACAATACATCTGTTTAATATCTTGCCACTTCTATCATTTTGTGGCGTACCTGAAACTGTTTGGTCTAGCGGTAGTCACATGAGGCTTCTCTCCTATTTCTTTTATAAAGTTAGCTTAATGATTATGAATAGCTGTCACCTATTTATTCCTATGACTATTTTTCCAAACCAGAGATGGACATATCATGGTTAATTTACCACATGCTTGAATACATTTAAGAGCAAGAGAAATTAAATTCTAGTTAGTTTGAGACTAAGAGGAAAATGTAATTTTCCATTAACTAACTACTCTATCTACTGTTCCTAAACACTTTCATATTGTGTTGGCTGTCACTATTTTAGTAATAAAGCAGGAGCTAATTTAAGAGAATTAAAAAACTCCAACAACAATCCCAATCCTTAAAATCTAAGAAAAAAAGGGTTCGGTGTTTTTTCTCAACTTTTCAGATAATAAATATACCGTTATTCTACATTTCAGTACACAATTCTTCATTAATTAGTATTGCATGAGAATTATTACTGGGATCATACCTTGCTGGTATTGTAAATAAATATAAAATCTTCTTTAGATGACTAATTATTTTCTCATTTCCACTGGGCAATCAGCAACTCTGTATCAACATACAAATTAGTGAGTATGAATGATTGCATCTGCTGCACCTCAAGGGGGAATACGCCAATATTTTTAAGTGAGCATTTATTTTGTTCCAGTTTTCACTGTCATCTTTCTTTGATCTTCTTTCTGTAAGATGTCTTCAGTGAAAGGACATCTCCAAGTTTCTAGTGGTTTATCAAAGACCAAATATAGTTTATTTTCAGAGACTTCAATGCTCCTTGTGTCAGAACCAAAAGTACGGGCCAGTGTCAGCAACAGTTCCTTAACTGTTGTGTACTAGGAGTGCATGTGAAGCACAAGAGCTGCATAGCAAATCTGAGCAATTTCATCATCTCTCCATGCAGAGTATTGTCTTACAATTATTAGAAAACATCCTAGAACCAGAAGAATAAATTATGCCACCTATGAAAAAAAATTATTAGGCCGGTTAATTTTAAAAGAAACTTAAAGAAAAATGCAGTTTTAGAAGGAAGAAAATGTATATAAATAATGTCATGAATTGATTTTTTATATGAAATATATAATTTAATACCACTATTGTGCAATAATTTTTCTCAGTGTTAGCCAAACACAATTTTCTTTTAATAAGTGAAAGTTATGAGTAGTCAGAACTTAGCTTCATTTCAAATATGTATTTCACACAAAAAACTTCTCTGGTTCAAATTACTTACTATCTTTTGTAGAAGGTCAGTCCAGGCTTTTGGCTGGATTCCATGGCTATAACCCCAGGGTGCCTAAGCAACCTGTAGCACTGCCACTCCTTACTGTACAACTGAAGTTTGTCTTTAGGTACGTAAGAAAGCCACACTTATAGCAGTAGAATGAGTATTAAGAAGGCATGATGTGAAAATTGTTGTCAGGTAGCTTTCTGGAAAATATTTACTTTAAATTTTAGTGTAACTATTGCCAATATCTTACTTTTTCAAAAGCCAAAATATGTATTTTTTCCAAGTCTAGTGCACTATTCCAGAAGCTGTCTCTTCGCTAAGATACACACACACATACTTATTTACATATATCCCAACTAAAAGCGATTGATACAAGTTTCAGGAAAACCTGAAACTATTGCCAAGATATTAACCCTTTTGACTGTAAGCCAGATTTTAATTTAGCTAATTAGTTTTCATCTTCTTAAAATGTCCTTGAAATTTCAGCTAATTAAATAATTCTAAACAGTTCCAGTCACTTTTTTTATTTTAAATTGACCTAATATTTTTATGTCGGATGCAAAGGCAATTTATTCGAGCTCTACAGGATGTGAGGTTAAACACATAATCACTTCATGAACTGATGTTGTTATTCCGTATGTGTGTTGATTTCCAGGAGTAAAGCTACTTATAATGTTTGCATGTGTATTACTCAGCTCTCCAAAAAGTCTCACAGGTTTTGAACGCTGTTTTTTAAACATAGTTGTTACTACACCTTTTATCTTCCGACAAGGAGAAGGAACTCCAGTGCCTTGAGAAAGAGAGCAGCCTCTGCAGAACGCTGCCAGGGCAGAGTGACACAAGATTAAAACTTTATTACAATAAAGTGAGGAAATATTGAACCGTGGACAGGAAATTAACACCACGTACTGCAGCGGCAAACAGGTCCCTACTTCTGCTCTTTTTACAGAAGAGCTACTGAGGAAAAAAAGCTTTCCACAGGGAAGAATATGTTCAAGAAGAACCTCGCTTTCTTTTATGCCGGTGTGGTGAGTATGTGCCAGCTCTCACTGAAGGCAAACCAACAGTTATCAGTTCCACTAGACATATGAAGTCTGTGTTTTCCGTATCTGGCTTGGCACTCCAGTATCATTCTTGATTCACAGATACAGAGCGTGAGAGGTGTGTCACAACCCGTGCTGGACAGACCAGGGAGGGGTCGTGGTGAGTTCAGAATTCCCTGGGGCTAAATGAAAGTGAAGGCACACCAAACGATCAGTTGAACCTTCTATTTATGGCAGAAGCAACCTGAGCTTGGAAGGCGCAACACAGCAGGCGCCATGGTTTCTCACAAGAACTGCCGTGCAACTACGCCAGCACCCGGTGTGCGACCCCTCCCCGCGCAGAGGCGGGAAGCCCCGCTTACC